>JAJTUV010000754.1:1152500-1831153 GCA_021653895.1 Mastomys natalensis
TTCCCCAAAAAGGGGCCCCCCCAACCCCTTTTTTAAAAAAGGGAAATTTTAAAAAACCGGTTTTCCCCCAAAATTTTAAAAAAAATTTTTTTTAAAAAAACCCCTTCCCCTTTTTTTTTTGGGGGGGCCCCCCCCCCCTTTTTTTGGGGGGGGGAAAAAAATTTTTTTTTTTTTTTGGGTTTTTTTTTTTTTAAAAAATTTTTTTTTTAAATTGGTTTGGGTTTTGGGGGTTTTTTTGGGGGAAATTTTTTTTTTAAAAATTTTTTTTTTTGGTTTTTTTGGGGTTTTTTTTTTGGTTTTTTTAATTTTTTTTTAAATTTTTTCCCAAAAGGGGTTTTTAACCCCGTGCCCATGTGTTCGAGGCTCTTCACAACTTTCCTCTATAGGTTTCTATTAGTTTTATTGAATCTGGTTTTATGTGCAGGCCTTGTCCTGACTTTGAGTTTTGTACAGGAGATAAGAATGGATCAATTTGCATTTTTTCTACACGTTGACCGCCAGTTGAACCAGCATTGTTGAAAATGCTTTTTTCCACTGGATGGTTTTTGTTTCTTTATCAAATATCAAGTGACCGTAGGTGTGTGATTCATTTCTGGTCTTCAATTCTATTCCATTGATCTTCCTGTCTATCTCTGTATCAATCCCATGTGGTTTTTATTACTATTGCTCTATATAGTACAGCTTTAGGTCAGGGATGGTGATTCTCCCAGAAGTTCTTTTATTATTGAGAATGGTTTTTGCTATCCTGGGATTTTTGTTATTCCAAATGAATTTGAAAATTGCTCTTCTAACTCAAATGAAGAATTGAGTTGGAATTTTGATGGGAATTGCATTGAATCTGTAGATTGCTTTCGGCAAGATGGTCATTTTTACTATATTAATCCTGCCAATCCATGAGTATGGGAGATCTTTCCATCTTCTGAGGTCTTTGATTTCTTTCTTCAGGGTCTTGAAGTTTTTGTCATATAGATCTTTCACTTGCTTGGTTAGAATCACACCAAGACATTTTTATATTACTTGTGACTATTGCAAAGGTGTCATTTCCCTAATTTCTTTCTCAGCCCATTTATCCTTTGAGTAGAGGAAGGTTACTTACTTGTTTGAGTTAATTTTATATCCAAACACTTTGCTGAAGTTGTGTATCAGCTATAGGAGCTCTCTGGTAGAATTTTTGGAGTCACTTCTGTATACTATCATATCATCTGCAAATAGTGATATCTTGACTTCCTCCTTCCCAATTTATATCCCTTTGACCTCCTTTACTTGTCTAATTGTTCTGGCTAGAACTTCAAGTACTATATTGATTAAGAAGAGAGAATGTGGGCAACCTTGTCTTGTTCCTGATTTTAATAGGATTGCTTTGAGTTTCTCTCCATTTAGTTTGGTGTTAGCTATTGGTTTGTTGTATGTTGCTTTTTATGTTTAGGTATGGACCATGAATTCCTAATTTCCAATACTTTTAACTTGAAGGGGTGTTGTATTTTGTCAACAATCTATGAGATGATCATGTGTTTTTTTTCCTTTGAGTTTGTTTATATACTGTATTACATTGATAAATTTCTGTATATAGAACCATCTCTGCATTCCTTGGATAAAGCCTACTTGATCATGGTGAATGATCGTTTTTGATGTGTTCTTGGATTTAGTTTGCAAGAATTTTTGCATCGATATTCATAAGAGAAATTGCTCTGAAGTTCTTTGTTTGTTGGGTCTTTGTGTGGTTTAGGTATCAGCGTAACTGGCTTCATAGAATGAATTGGGTAGTGTTCCTTCTGTTTCTATTTTGTGGAATAGTTTGAGAAGTATTGGTATTAGGTCTTCTTGGAAGGTCTGATAGAATTCTGCACTAAAACCATCTGGCCCTGGGCTTTTTATGGTTGGGAGACTTGTCATGATTGCTTCTATTTCCTTATGGGTTATGGGACTGTTTAGATGGTTTATCTGATCCTGATTTAACTTTGGTACCTAGTGTCTGTCTAAAAAATCATCCATTTCATCTAGATTTTACAGTTTTGTTGAAAATAGACTTTTGTAGTAGGATCTGATGATTTTTGTAATTTCTTCAGTTTCTGTTGTTATGTCTCCTTTTTCAGTTCTTTTTTTTTTTTTTTTTTTTTTTTTTGGTAAGATTTTAAAATTTATGTATTTTAGTGCTCAATTTGCATGTATGCTTGCATGACAGAAGAAGGCATCACATTCCATTATAGATGGTTGTGAGCCACCATATAGTTGCTGGGAATTGAACTCTGGACCTCTGGAAGAACAACCAGTGCTCTTAACCACTGAGCCATCTCTCCAGCCCTCTCCTGTATTTCTTTAAGGAAGTTAATTATGTCCTTCTTAAAGTCCTCTATCATCTTCATGAAATGAGAATTTAGATCTGAATCTTGCTTTTCAGGTGTGTTGGGGTATCCAGGGCTTGCTGTGGTAGGAGAACTGGGTTCTGATGTTGCCAAGTAGTATTGATTTCTGTTGAATATGTTCTTGCACTTGCCTCTTGCCATCTGGTTATCTCTGGTGCTAACTGGCCTCGCTGTCTCTGACTGGAGCCTGTCCCTCCTGTGATTCTATGATCCTGTGGTCCTGTGATCCTGGGTGTGTAAGAACTCCTGGGTGTCAGGCTGCGTCAGGGTGTGGGCTAAGTAAGTGGGTGGGGATCTAGAGCACAGATTGCTCCCAGCACAGGTTCAAACTGGAAGGAGCCAGTCCCCTCTTAACTCATTTTTAAGAGTATAGTTGAAGAGATGTTTAACAATTCATTCTGCTGTATGACCACCAAATTCAACATGTAGAACTTTTCTTAACAAAGATTCTATCTACTCTGTCCACCATCTTTAGCCTAAGGAAACAATGACCTGACCCTACTGTTCGGTTGTTCAACAAATAGAATAATACAATAAACATAATTGTTATATTTTTGCTTTGTATCCATATTATATTATATATAAGCACTTTTTATTGGTTATTCCATTGTGTGGATATGTTGATGTGTTTATTCACCAACTGGGTAATATTTAAATTGTTTGTAATTTTATTTCTATTATGAATAAAATTGCTGTGGGCTTTTGAATCTAATTCTTTATATGAGTACATGCTTTTATCTCTCTTGGGTAAGTTCTTCCAGTTGGAATTATTGACCTGTATCTTAACTCTTTAGCAAATTGAAAACAATTTTCAGAGTGTATCATTTTACACTCTAAGCAAATATGCACACTCAGTGTGAGATCTAGCTGTTCCATATCTTTACCCACACTTGGTGTTGTGAATCTTTGTCATTTTAGACATTCCGGGGTAAACCACATTCTTAATGATGAACGTCTTCCATCTGCTATTCATCTTTCATCTGTGTTGGTTGCAATGTTCCTTCAAACCTGATATATGTATTTTATTGGCTTTGTTTTTGTCTGCATGTCCTGGAACTCACTCTGGAGCAGTTTGGTCTTGGGTTTGTGGTAGTCTCACTTTAGCCTCCCAGATGCTAGAATTCCAAGCATGGACCACCACACCTGCTTAAAAGTCCTTCTTGAATCGGTCTTTTAATTAAATACATGTTTTAAAAATAGTTCCTGTCACCTCTATTTTGCCTTGGCAAAAGTAAACATCTCCTGCCTGTGTACTTACTGCCCCACACACTTATGGGCATGTGATAGTCACAGTGGAAGTTGGATAGTAGAGGAAAACACTGAGGCTGTGTGAGATAATTTTACTTTATAGAAACTCATCCTCTAAACACTTTCTATTTTATAAGTATTTACATTTTTTCCTTTTAAAAAATTAACTTTTAAAATTCCATATCTGATGAATTAGAATACAAAAATGACAAACAGGAAAATTCTTTCAGAGTTAACACAGTACTATATATGACACTGCCCCTGTGGAGTTGTTCTCAAAGGAACAACTTTTTTTTTTGTTTTTTTTTTTAACGTATTCACTATACATCCTGTTCACTGCCCCCCTCCCAGTTACCCCCTCCCACAATCCTTTTCCCATCCCCCATCTCCTTTGATCAGGTGCTTCTCTGCCCCCAGGGATCTTTTCCCTCACCCTGACCCCCAGCTCCCCTAGAGGCCACACCAGGCAGCCCAGATAGAGAGCATATCCCATGTTCAGGCAACCCCTTTTGGGATGGCCCCCTGGAAAACCTTTGTTTGTTGTTTGGTTGGTTTGGTCTTTGGCTTTGCCTTTGCTTTCTGTGGTTTTGATTTTGGTTGGGTATGTGGTTTTGTTGCTCTATTTTTCCTTTTTAGGGGTTTTTGTTTTGTGTTCAGACAGTCTTTTGTATGTAGTCTTGGCTATTGTGGAACTCACTGTATAGCCCAGGTCTCCGTAGCTCTGCCTTCTGGAAGGTGCAGCTTTCTGTATCCTTTGTCGATGTGGAAAAATGTTGGGGTGTTTATTTCATGATTTTCTTTGAACTTTTTAAAATGTAAAATGCTTCTAGCCTTCACTGAGATGCTGTCATAAATTACTAGAAAGATTGGTTTGAAACTTTTTGAACAACAAAACTTAGTGTTTTCTTTATTGATCCTTCTAACATTTTCTTAACATTATTCTACATTGGTTTTAATCATTTTTATGGATTAAAAAGTTATCGTTAAAGTTATCCTGTTTTATGTTAAGGAAACCTCTTGATTACTACTACCACTTAGGAGTTCATATCTTAACTATTTTCTTCTAATTCGAGTTTACTGTTAGAAAAGTATTTTATAGCTGAAATTTAAAACTTTAAAGATATTTATATAGTTTTTTAAAAATATCCTTTGACTTAATCTAAATGTGGTCACAGAACTGGGGAAGGTTTTCTTTATATTACTTAAGTGTATTTCTTACAAAAAAATAACTTTTGGGCAGTGCCCCATTTTTTAGCTAGTGAAGAGACACCATGACCACAGTAACTCCTATAAAGGAAAACATTTAATTGGGGCTGGCTTACAGTTGAGAGGTTTAGTCCGTTATCCTCATAGTAGAAAGCATGGCATCTTGCAAGCACACATGGTGCTGGAGAGAAGCTGAGAGTTCTACATCTGGATCAGCAGGCAACAGGAAGAGAGACAAGGTCTGACGTCCCAAAGCCCACCCTCAGTGACACACTCACTCTAGTACAGCCACACCTAATCCCTGTCAAGTAGCTCTACTCCCCAATGAGCAATATTCAAATACTTGAGCTTCGGAGGGCCATTCCTACAATCCTGTGTGAGAAGTTTTGGTTGGTTGATTGGTTGGTTTGATTTGGTTTAGTTTGGTTTGGTGTTGGAGTATGGGGGTTGTGGGGAGCTGTATTTGTGTGTAGATGTATTTTATGGGGTCTTTTTTGGTTGGTTGGTTGGTTGGTTGGTTGGTTGGTTGGTTGGTTGGTTTGGATTTTTTTGCTTCTCGAGACAGAATTTCTCCATGTAACAGTCCTGGTAGTCGTCCTAGGACTAGCTTTGAAGAGCAGGCTGGCCTTGAATGCATAGCCTGTCTCTGCCTCTTTATTGTTTAGATCAAAGGTGTGCGCCACCACCTCTGGCTTATTTGAGTTCTTATGATTGACATTTCTTATAACTTCAAGTGTTTCTGTTCTCAGTGTTGCACATTGTTCGCACCTAAGGCCTGTGAGCTCAGTACTTGGGTTCAGTCACTGTTCTCCACAGTGAGTAAAGCTTGAGTGCGAGTTCTTTACCTGGTCCACCTCCTTTCACACGTATGCTGTTTCTCCACACTGTGCGGCTGAATGTGTATAGCAGTCAGAAGCTCTTCCAGAATGTTCTTTCTACGTATTTTAGTATGTCTGTGTATTATTAAACATTTAGAAAATCACTTTAACCATTTTCTCCTATAGGAACCTCCAGAAGTTTAGTCTCTTTGGAGACATAAGTGTTGTGCAGCAGCAAGGAAACTTGTCCAGCACATACCTCAGCAGGGTGGACCCTGACGGCAAGAAGATGAAGCAGTAAGTTACACAGTATGCTTTACAGACACTTCTGTTAATTAGTCTACCCCTTGCTGAAAACCACAAGACACAATCAGCTTTTATTTTCTGAAAATAGATGGGGCTTGGCAGTTAAGCTCTTAACCCATAACTGTGAAGAACCCATGTGAATGGCACATGGGCATGGCAGACTACCTGTCGTTCCGACCTTGGAAGACCGAAAGACAGGAATCCCCAGAGCAAACTGACCAACTGGCTAGTTGTTTCAGCAAGCTCTGGTCTGATCGAGAGACCATCAGACGCACATGCATGCACACACACGCAGGAGGAGGGAGGGAGGAGTGTGTGTGTTGGGGTAGACTATATGTCCTAGAAATGTCTTAACCATACATTTAGTGATGGTTATATGACACCATGGCATAAGTCTTTTGGGATAACTCATAGAGCTTTCTGGGTGATTATTGGGGTATAAATTCTTACTCTTACTTTGTGTTTGAGTGTTTTGCCTGAATATGTATTTATGCACCACATTTATGTCTGGTTCCCACAAAGGTCGAAAGAGGGAGTTAGAGCCCCTGGAAATAGAGTTGCAGGTGTTGTGAGCAGCTCTGTGGGTGCTGGGAAATGAACCTGGATTCCTGCAGAGGAAAGTTCTCTTGTACACAGTCCCTTACTGCCATTTAGAAGTATTAAATTTTCACTGCCTTTGTTATAAAATAAGTCATATATCATCAGTCTTTTCTTCCATAATATTAGTTAAAAAAAAAAAAAAATACTATTTTCCTAAGAAGCATTTCTACATGTTTAGTGTATCTTATTTATTATATTGTAATGTGAATTTTAATTGCATTTGTAGATTTAATTAATACAAATCAATTATTGAGAAAAAATATATCTCAGCATTGAATGCCATGTATTGCCCATATTTTAAAGTCACCATTAAGAAATTGATGCTGAGTACTAGTGACAAAATTGTGACATTTTCCTTGTAGAATTCAGCAGCTGTTTGAAGAAATACTGAGCAATAGTAGGCAACTAAAATGGCTGTCCTGTGGGTTTATGCTGGAAATAGTAACCCCAACCTCACTGTCATCTCTGTCCAACTCAATTGCCAACACCATGGAACACCTGAGTTTACTCGACAACAACATTCCTGGCAACAGCACTCTGATCACGGCAGTCGAACTAGAGCGGTTTGTAAATCTGCGTTCACTTGCCCTGGATTTCTGTGACTTTACAGCTGAGATGGCGAGAGTCTTGACCGATAGCAACCATGTGCCTTTGCAGCGACTGTCTCTTCTGGTCCACAATGCTTCAGTGATGCTCAAGTCCTTAGACAACATCCCAAACGATGAGCACTGGAAAGCCCTGTCACGGAAGAGCTCCAGCCTTCGGGTCTATCTAATGGTTTTTGATGTTAAAAGTGAAGACATGCTAAAGATTCTGAAACCCAGTATACCACTTGAGAGGGTTCACTTTGACAGCTACGTCACTTGTGTCTCAGGGGCTATTGTTGATCTTATATCCAGGCAGTATGACAAGTTCCTCACCCATTTTATATTGATGAATGATATGATTGAAACATCTGGTTTTCCAGATCTTAGTGACAACCGAAATGAAGACCCATTGGTTTTGTTAGCATGGAGGTGCACAAAGCTCACCCTTTTGGCAATTCATGGTATGTGGTTTTGTTCACTATAATTTGATATTAACATCATGCCTAAAATATTTTATGCTAGTAAATATATCACAAGGAGAAAGTTGTATCTCAGCCCTGAGTGCTCTGTCCATGCACTCGTCTGTTGCTTTCTCCTGCTGCGGCTAAGTAGATAGATTGTGTCTACCTGCCGTGGATATGTTCGTTCCAGTCAGAAGATCCTCAGCTACTTAGCACAGAAGGAGGGAAAGTATGGCTTTTATATGTACAGTTTCATCCTTTAGATTCTAATATTGGTGTGTTTACTATATATTGTTAAAATAACTATTGGAGAGGTACATGTTTATTACGTATTCATCTTAGTGTGTGGACTGTTTCATTTGAATAGTTGCTATTCTGATAAACTAAGAGAATATTTTACTTCAAAGACAGACAAAAATAACCTATGAAAGTGACTTAGCTGGGCATGGTATCATACATAATCTTACTTTTTGAGAGACTGGTGTAGGATTGTCATGAGTTTAAGAGGCCAGCCTGGGCTACATAAGTGAGTTCTAGTCCTGCCTGAGCTACAGAGTGAGACCTTGTTTAAAAATAACAAAACGAGCAAAGAATTATCTTAAACTCTCTGTTATCTCTTACATTGTTTTTGAAACCATTTTTCTTAGCCTACAGTTGTGATTTTCACATCTTCATAATTGGGCTATGCATTACAGATAGCAGCAAGAAACAGATCCATATTAAAAGTAGTAAGGGGTTCTTGGGGAAATGGTTCAGTGAATTAAATGCTTACTGTGTAAATGTAGGACCAGAGTTCAATTCCCACATAACAGCAGCCATGCTTGGTGGCAACCTCAAATCCCATCCTCGGCCAGGGAGAATCCCTGCGTCAAGCTGACTAGCTAGACTAGCCATTTGAGCTCTGGCTCCATCTCAAGATCCTGCTTCAACGAATAAAGTATAAAGAACAACCAGGGAAGACACCCAGTATCATCTTGGGGCCTCCACCGGCAGGCCTGTTCATGTGCGCCCACACACGTAAACTTACTTGCATACACGCACCCACACTTACATGCATACGTGCTTATACAACACACACACAAAATATATGAAATAAAACGAGGATCAGCAAATGTCAAGTTATTTACAATAAGGTTTCAAGTGTCCTGAACTTGAGACTATGACTGAGAGACACCATAGAGGATGGTTTTTACAATGGAAAACTGCAGGCTACTATATTTTGTTAATAGAGACTTATGTTGGAAATGAAATTTGTTCTTTGTGTTATGTCATTATCCAAAGTTAAAAGTTTTATTTATATACTTTAAATGTCTTCTGTTTTGCTAAATGAAATACCAGAATAAGATTATACACCAGAATTATACATCACAATTCTGTGGTGTTCTTAAAGATAGTAAGATAATCTCCTAGATAATCGTGTTTCTTTATTCTCAGTGTGTTCTAAGGGAAAGGACCAACATGCTAAATACAAATGTGAAGCTTCACAAGAAGTACTTGCTGAGGAAAGACTAACTTGAGACAAAATGAAACAGAAGAGAATGACAGAGTTGCCTTTTGCTTATCTTTAAGGTTACACCGTGTGGGCACACAACCTCATTGCCATTGCTCGTCTTCGTGGCTCTGACCTAAAAGTGCTTGAAGTCACCGAAGAAAGCATTGATTTTGACCAAGGTGAACTAGCCGACCAGGACGTGGATCCAGTACATAACCTTATTGAGCAGGTATCCCTGGGCCTTGGTCAACCTTGGCACGCAGTCTTGGACATTGAATCACTCAGTGTCTTCACTGAACCAAATCGTCATTTTTACAGAGAGATGCAAAGCTTCAGCGAAGACATTTAGCTTTTTTAAAATGTATAATTCCTGTGGCTACATATGCAAGTAGGGTCCCATTATGTTTTTTTTTCATTAGTGGAAACTAATCCTTTTGTGCTGTGTTTAATCAGTATTAGCTTTATAGAATTCTAAATGTATATTCTACTTCTTGATCAAAGAACGTAGTCGGGTATTGGTTTTAGAAGTTCAAAGTGACACTGACTAGGGCTTTCACGGTTAATGGGGTTGTTAGCAGACCTTAAGGACATACAGCCAATGATGATCTGAGGTTACTGGCTAACTGTTCGTCACTGAGGTACTCTGCCTTTTTGACATTTTTATTCTTTGTTTGTCAGAATCCAGAGCTCAGGAGCCAAATATTTTTATACGTATATATATATATATATAAATATCCATAGCCTGGTGGATTTGTATGCAATGCACTGCATCTATGTATTCTGATAGCATCTCATTGATTTTTGTTTGAAATAGAAGGAAAGATAGTATCCCAAATGAGTTATCTTTAACAGAAAGCTGAGTTTAACTTTTATTACCTATATAATAATTGATATTGCCAATTACCATTCTGAATTTCATATAGTATAAGTTAGACATTGCTTAATCCCTTTTTAAATGTATTTACATAGACACGAACACTCAAATTGCTGGATTTTTTTTAACTATATCTGACAAAATTTTTTTCATCTGTTATATTCACGTTAGCTTGTTTAGCCCAGATTTCAAAACAGTAGAGGAAGAAAAGAACCACATTCCAGGGAACCCTCTGAGGCTCAGTCAAAGCACAGAGCTGTAAATGCACAGGCTTGCAAGCCAACATGAGTCGTGAAACCCCTAACAAGTCACTGGATTCTCTCTGTCAGCGCAAGTGTCAGCTGCCAAAGAATAGATTTACATGAAGAAGTGCCCACATGCTGGCAGGGGCTGGCCAGCTTTGGCCAGCCAGATACTGCTAGATTGTAATATTTAAGGTCGAATTTCGACCTGTGGTACACAGCTGTGCTGTGGCTCAGTCAGCAACCTCAGAACTCTGAAAAAAAAATATAAAAAAAGAAAAAAAAATGAAAAAAAACATGCACCTGTTTCACTGTGAATAGTGAATGTAAAGGAAAGAAAGGAAAACCAAAAGCTTGTTCCATCACAGGTATGAGCTGCTATGATACATGAAGAACATTCCATGAAGTATGTTTTAAAACCTTGTTATATCTGAGAGGCTTTAAAAGCCAATTTAACTGTTTCAGGGCAACCGCGGTACAGACGTGGTCTCTGTGAGACTTCCACCTGACCCAAGTTTTAAGTGGTACGAATGTTGTGCATTTAATGTTAAGGACAGTCTGCAATAATAAAGTAAGTAGCCAACGTGGGTGCCCAGCAGTGCTGAGACCTGGCTGCTCTATTGTAAGCTTTGGAAACACAATTTATGCAACAGATGTCCAGATATGATTCTATTTATGGAAAAAGTTTATATGTTTTACAAATGGTTTTACCATCTTATATTAAATGACCTTTTGACAGGTGTGCACTGTTTTGTCTCCAGTGAGCACATACCATGCGGATTTTATATGTACATCAGTAGTGTGAATCCACTGGCACAGTGTGTGTAAATGCCAGATGTGGTGAGATTTTATCTTGTATATGTGATCAGATAAAATAACTCCTGACAGAAACTGTAAGGAAACCAGCTGAATGTTTGACCTGATGACTGATGTTGTATGGTTTATGTTAAATGTATATTCTTTTAATCAATGAATAAAGCATTAAAAAGTGACCATTACGATGTATTTTATTGTACACAAAATGCTCAAAGTGTCTGTGTTTAAATATAAAGCTTAGGCTGCATAGTGTAGAGATTTTTATTTTCTTTCTCTTTTAGAAAAGGCAAGCGTAAAAACAGATACTAAGCCAAGCACTGTGGCATACCCTGTAATCCCAGCGCTTGGAAAGTGGAGGTGGGAAGATCAGAAGTTCAAGCTCAGTGTCAGTTTTCGGTTGCCCTGACAAAACTCCAGGATCAAGGCATTTTGGTCTTACAGTTTCAGGGGGTTAAAAGTCTATGATGGTGGAGGAAAGGCATGGCAGCAGGATCATCTGAGAATTCACATCTAGAACCATAAGCTGGAGACAGAGAGCTGAGCATAGCGTAGGTCTTTTGAAACCTCAGAGCCTCCTGTCTAAGTCTTTGTTCTATTGCTGTGAAGAGACACCATGACCAAGGCAGCGCCTATAAAGGAAAGCATTTAATTGGGGGGCTTCCCTGCACTCTTAGAGGGTCAGTAAATTATCATGTGAAGAGAATGGGAACATGCAGGCAGGCATGATGCTACAGCAATGACTGAGATCCTGATCCTTAGGCAGTAGGATAGGGCCAGTAACCAGGGAGTGACTCGGCTTAGCATGGACTTTTGAACCTCAAAGCCCACCCCCCAGGTGCAAACCCCCTCCAACAAGGCCAGATCTACCAGTTTTTCCAGACAGTCTACCAACAGCTAAATATTCAAGTATGGGGGGCCATTCTCATTCAGACCACCACACCTACCCTCAGTGGTAGGCCACACCTCCTAATCCTTCCCAAACGGTTCTATCATCTGGAGACCAAGTGTTCAAACATGAGCCTAATGAGGCCATTCTTACTCAAACCACGACAGTCACCTGCTGTTGCATAGTGACTTTGAAGACAGCATGGACTGCATGCTCCAGGAGACCCTATGAGAAGATACTGAACTGAATAACAAAATCCCATTGTACTGTGCATTTACTACATGTTATTGATACTGCAAACTTAAAGGTGCTTCTTATTTTTTTTAATTGCTTTATTAAATGCAGAAATAATTGCCCCTGTTAAATGCTTGCTAAGTCCCTATTACTGCTGTCTTAATGTGATCTCCATTCTTGGTCCTTGAACAGCCTTTGTTCAAAGGAAAAGAAAATGGCTTCTTTCTTTTTTCCATCCTTTCTTTATTGTTGTGGGCACTGACTTCAGGCACTGATTCCTCTTGGAGTCATCTAGTGTCTTTTTTGAGTCTATATTTCTTAGACACATCTGATGCCTGTTTGTATACGTGGACCCACGTGTGTGCAAAGAGAAAGACTTAGTAACAGTGATCAGCGTTGAGGTCAAGATTGAAGTGCCGAACCCAAGGGCTCTTCCTGCTTCAACACAAGCTTTTCCTTGTCAGTTTCCATATCTCTTGAGTAAGAATGGGACATAATGATGTATGCTAATAATCCTAGCGGGCAGATCTCTGAGCTCAAGGCCAGCCTGGTCTACAGAGCTTCTAGGACAGACAGCACTACACAGAGAAATGCTGTCTCAATAAACCAAAAGAAAATAACAGGCAAAAATAGAATAGGACTTGGTTATCTCATACTGGTCTTCCCTTCTTTGAAAATCTCAGCTGCTTTTAGCTTAACACAGCTTATAGACGAATAAGATCATCTTTAAAATATATACATTGATTCATTTTCAACGCGGTGATCTAAACTGCCTGTCTTACTGGACTGAAAATAAACCTTAATGATAAAGTGTTTCCCTCTCATGTGCAAAGGCCCTGCGTTTCCCTCCTCCGCCCCCCCCCCATCACTGCCAAAAAGACAGTAACAACAGAATGAATAAAGCCATCTTTCCATTTCTTCTACCACCCTGGGAATGAAGTTAGGACGGTGGTGGAAGGTGAGGGGTGACAGGGAAGGACATTGTGCTTACGGTTGAACACAAAGATGCAGAAACCAGCTTGCTTGAGCTTGTTACATGAGTCAGTGGCTCTTTATGAAGCAGGAATTGTAGGAATTATAAACTTAAAAAATTAACTGCCCCAGGACACATCCCAGGAGGAGCACATTCCCTAGAGGACACCTGCTGGATTAACATTCAGAGGAAGAAGGGAGAGGCTGATTAGCATTCCTCAGACCACAGGGAAGGGAACCGACCCGCAGGGGTGGGGAAGACCCAGAGCACATAGACACATTCTGCAGGACAACCCTTACCACTTACAGACAAGGGAGGTCCTTGCCACCTCATTCCCCAAAGACCAATCAGTTTAAAAGTCACACTGTTCTGGCAATCATATTATGCCTAATCACTGTTTCTCCAGTCGACCACTTAAACTGTATAAAAACCGCTCTCAGCTTTAGCTCAGGGTTCCTCTTGCCTGCGTGCACTGGTTATTATTATCATTAAACCTCATGTTTTTGCAGCAAATCCCTGTCCGTGTGTGTTTCTGTGGGAGGGAGTCCCCTGGTTTGGATCTTAGAGTCCAACAGAACAACTCTGCCCTGGAATAGCATACAGACATGAATAATATGCGGGTGGTACCCTACACTGTCATTGCTTCCTGACCTTTTTTTTTCACATTCTCACACAGAAAATACTCCACAGGATACTGATACACACTGTAAAGAATTGGGATCCCCGCCCTCCCCCATTAGCCTGTAACGTTTGCATTTTCTTTATAATGACTAAATATAAAGCAACTTTTTTATATAGAACTTTTTTTTTTACATTAACTCTGTGCACCTGCCACTGGGAATGTGTGGAGGTCAGTAGACAATTTGCCCTGTGAGTCCCAAGGATCAAACTCACATTGTAAGGCTTAGCAGCAGGTGCCTTTATCTTACCCACTGAGCAATCTTCTGGCTGTGTAGATCTTTCAGATACAATCACATCCATGGTCAGCCTCTTCAGAAATTCAGTGCTGCTATGGCGCCTGCCCCCGTCTCAGATCATAGTTAGAGTGGAAGATTGTATCTAGTTAGCTAGGTTACCCATAGCAGCATCATAAATGTGGTTAAAATTAAGACATTTAACAGTTTGCTTGCTTGCTTGCTTGCTTTGGTAGATATGTTGGAATTTCTTAGTTTGTGAATTTTAGTTTCAAGAGGACTGTTTCCTTGTAAGTATTTTGAAATAATGATGCTGCTACGGGTAGCCCAGCTAACTAGGTATAACCATCCACTATATGAACTGAGACAGGAGCAGGCATCAGTCAGTAGCAGTTGCTTAGGAAAGTTCCAAATGAGTGGTTTAAATTTCATCATGTGAAGACAAAAAAAAAAAAAATTCTGATTAAAGGTTACAGACTTGGGTTGGTTCTGGTCATATAATAAACACGTAGCACAGACTGTGATCTAGTGATAATGTGTATTTCAAATCTGCTAACATTACACCTCAAATCTAATTAGTGTGCACACAAATTAACATATTGTGATACCTTAATTAGCTTGATTGTGCTAAACCATTTCACGGTGTATATATCTGATAAAACGTGCAAATTTTTTGTTTGTTTTTCCAGACAGGGTGTCTTTCTGCAGCCTTGACTGCCTAGAACTCACTATGTAGACCACGCCAGACTCACAGAGATCTGCCTGCCTCTGCTTCCATAGTGCTGGGATTAAAGGTATGTGCCAACACTGCCTGGCATGTACAAACTTTGGACAGTCATGCCTCATCAAAGTTTAAAATGCCCGTGCAGTTGACATAATATTTCAGTTTAGAGTGCTTCTGTCATCACGTAAGTGTATTTGCTACAGTCTACAAAGGATGCAGAAGTAAACATAAGACAGTAGAGATGGGTGAGTCCCTCCACGATGCCACCTTGAAGAGCCATTCATACTTCCCTTTAGCTCATAATTCAGATAAACCTGTTACTAGTTCCTCAGTCAGCAGTGAGTGAGAGTAGAGAGGAGAAACTGGCATAGGGTCACACACCTACACGTAAGCACACACAGCTCATCAGCATGCCTACACCACGGCTGAAATAATAGGATGGTTAAATCATATAGAAATATTGCATTGTGTCTGTCACCTTTTCACCCCTGTGACTTCAATACCCAATAGAAACAAGTAAAGAAAGAGTCTGGCCCACCAAAGTACCTGCTCTGCCAACTAAGCCCCACCACAGTCACACCATCAGCTGGGATGTTCAGATCACTGGGCCATGGCAGCTCAGTGGCAGTGCACTTGCCGAACACGTGTGTGAGGCCCAAATCTAATTCCTAGTACTACAACAAATACTTAACGTTCCTAGTACTTAAACAATTTGTGTTTAAAAGAATGGCCTTAATCAAGAAGGAAGAAATTCTAGTAAAGTTGACTAGGAAGTGTCCTGGACACCCATGCATTATTGACTCTGTGTGAAGCACTGCTTTTTACGTGCTTAAGTATTTGCTCATTATTTAGTTCTCACAGCAACCCTGGAGTCACTACCATCTCATCTCCATTGAAAGAGGAAAACGGAAACTTAATAATCTTGTCCAATTCCAAGGCCAATTAATGAGAATGAAAACGTAGGCTCCTATAGTATGTCACCCCATCTTACCACTCACAGCGTCTCACTGTGTAGCCCTGGCTAGCCTGGAACTTGCAGTGTAAACCAGGCTGGCCTCCAACTCATAGAGATCAGCTTGCCTCTGCCTCCCTGGGAATAAATCCTCTGCTGAGATTAAAGGCCTGTGTACCCCCATTCCTGGCCACTTCCCGCCACTCTCAAAGCCTGCAATTACAACCCTGGTGAGAAGATTTTGCTGTCTTTCTACTTACATAAGTGTTAAACCGCATCCAGGTTCATATGCCAGTGTTGGCCAAGTGTCCTGAAGTGCATTATCCGCACCTGGTGTGATTGTATCCGTCTGCTGAACTGCAAGAGAAACCACTGTAGGTGCATTAGTAGACACTGTAGGTGTCTACACAGAGTATCTGTGGAGACATAGCGGAAATGTAAATAGACTATATAGACTTATAATCTTATTCTGTTTTTAATAAGAAAAGTCATATTTGGTATGCAGTCTGCCTACTGTTAAGCAGCTGTAAAATTTGAACGGCAATACCTTGTAGTTGTATTTCTGCGAGCTAAGAATTCTGCTCACCTGTGATGATGTATTGGGTTGAAGGTTGTTATCCGGTACTGAAATAAAATGGAATTTTGTACTTTATGAGTATTTTCTTACATATACTTGTAAATCAGATAGATGGAAGCTATTTATCAAAGGCTAACTGATCAATTTTGTTAACATACTAGCTGACCGCTCTTGTTCCCTTCTAAATTATTAAATAAACTATTTTGGCACCTTATCAAAGCTGTAGGTCATTATGTGACCCGTTTCTCCAAAATAAGGAAATTAAATTCTTTTGACTTAGTGTAGTCCTTGAAAACATGTTAATAACTAGACTATAATTTTTATTAAAATACTACATAGAAAAGTGAGACTTTGAGATTTCTTTTGAGTTAATGCTAAAATAAAACATATTCCTATGGACAAACTATTTGAACATGTAAAGTTAACACATTTAGTTATTTGAGAAATAATCAAGAGGGACTTAAATGCCAAATCAGTAAAATGGGAATAGCCAGTTGCTTCTGATGGGATTTGATGACCCAGAGGAGGATAATCTGTATCTAGCACTGAAATCCCAGTCAGAAGTCTGTGGCCTGGGAACAAATAGGCCACAGACGCTCACTCACAGGAGGGAGTTCAAGTCTGGTGGAGTAAACGGTCAAAATCCCAAAGCCAGACATACTAGACACTGTTATTCTCCTCAGTGGACATTTACCATATGAACAGCAAATTGCCTTCCAAATAGTTACGTTTATATCCACAGGTGAGCATTGCTTCTGCTGTGCTTAGAGAAGCTCTCTTTTACCTGGGTAGCAGTAACTACAGAGACTCATAACTTGTCAAAGTGGTAAATGGACTGCTAAACGCTCAACCATTTATATCACCTCTTCCAAAACTTGGAGCCTCATAGAAGGGTGGAAGGGGTAAGAGTTAGGAGCCAGAGATGGTAGTGGAATCAGGTAGAACACTGTCTTCAGAGCATGGCTGTCCTACCTAATCCTGACTTGAACTGAACTCACTACAAGAGGTATGAGAACTTTTCAGAGCTGATGACGTAACACATACAATTCAACATGAGACTACACACCATGCCATCTGGTAGAGTAGCCATGAAGTCAGAGTCAAAAACAGCTCAAATTCAAACAAATTAAGAAGTCATCTTAATGTCTATAATCCCAAGGACTGCCTGACCTCAGTACTTTAGTTCATGCTGAGCTACATCCTCTTGAGCTCCAGTTTGGGTTCTAAAATGCGAATTACAAAGACCTGCTTCCTAAGGCTGGATCTAAAACAAAAATGAGAACACCAGCTGTAACTGCTTTACAGAGTTATTTAGAAAAGTATGAAACATCAGACGCAAAAATAAGTTTCTCCTAACATCCAGAGACCTAGAGGTGTGTCAGTAATCTCGGGGACGACTCCAGCCTCGTGTTACATAAGCATCTTTCCAACAGTTACCCAGTGCCCCTGTGACCTCTGAGCTCTGGTAGGAAGAGGGCAGCTTCCCACTGCTTACTATTTGGATATAAAACAAACTCTCAAAGGATAAACATCTATTTGCTCTAATTAATCACGACCTCTGCTTCACATGTTACATCATTTCAGTACACTTAGGACCTAAGATTTTCCAATATATCTTTTTCCAAATAAAGACTTTCTGATTTTTTTTTTCCCACAAATAAAACTAATCACAAGGCCAGAGACCTGAGTCGGCATTTAAGTTCTCTGAACTCATGTAGAGACCATGATTGAGTCCCAGAAGCCTTATCAGGTGTCTCACAAAAGCCCACAATTCCAGTTCCAGAGGATCCAACACCCTCTGGCCTCTGCAAGCACCAGCACATTCATAGTACATGTAAATTCACTCAAACAGATGTACACGTAAATAAAGAAAATATAACAATAATACTATCAGTCACTGTGTGCATTTAACCATCCTTTAGGTAAGACTCCTAACTCTCTCCCCAGTCACTTTACCCATTTATACATTCAAATACTGCCAGAAAAGCAAGAGCCAACCTTAGGCCTGCTAAAATTTAAAATAAAAAAGTAAATGCAGGTGTTTGACATTGTACGGACTAAATACTGTGTAGCTTGAAGATGAGGCATCTTCTTGGGAAAATTATAAGCCTGAGGAGGACATATTGTGGAAAGCAGAGCAAGAAGCAGCCCAGGCCGGTTGGCCTTTGATCCCAGCACTTGGGAGGCAGAGGCAGGCAGATTTCTGAGTTCGAAGCCAGCCTGGTCTACAGAGTGAGTTCCAGGACAGCCAGGGCTACACAGAGAAACCTTGTCTCAAAAAAACAAAAAAAAAAAAAAAAAAAACAAAAAAAACAAAGCAGCCCAGGAGAGACCAGCCTCCGGAATACAACTCATGCCACTACACACTGGAAAACTTTGAAATTCTTACACAAAGAAACACTCGAATTGAGTATTTCTCAAATGAGGCTGCATCACATTTCTTTCTGACTTACAAACAAGAGTGCCTCCCCTCTCCCTCATCATGACACACAGTAAGTTTACGGTCTTCAAAGCTTTAACTGGAGGGCTCTCAAATTAAAAACAAAAACAAACCCCCCAAAAAAGTTTTCCAACACTTCTGTGTTCTGTGAAAATAGCTAGAAAAAAAAAAAAAAAACCAGGTTGTTTACGTTATGAAAACTAAGTCTAAAGTTGTTTCTAAACAGGCTTACGGTGAACCTGCAACTACTACTGCAGACACAATTATCAATAAAGTTCACTGAACAGCTTTATAGTTTCCTAATCCTATCTGTCGCAGGATGTTTGATTACACTGTGAACCCTGGGACTGTGTTCTTTACCAAAAAAACTAATGTTTCTAGTCGTGTTGTATCTCAGCCCTTAGCACACACCTTTAATCAATGAAGTAAAGTTAGTTTGTAAAAGGAAGCACCCATGTTTGAAAGTGATGATAATCAGAGAAAGATGTAATAGAACAGGATATACCCAAGATACCAAGAAAAGAGCACAGGGAAAGAAAGGGAGAGAAGGCTATTTTACTGGCAGAGTTTTACAGAGACAGGTCAAAGAGAGAACAGGCTAGACACAGGTGAAGATAGAATGAGCCAGAGAATGAGAAGGAACCAGGAGGTTCGAACAGATTGTCAGAGTTAGTTTGAGGCCAAGCAGAGCAAAGTCAGAGGTTGAGAGAAAAGGCAGATTGAATCAGTCAGCTTGGAGAGGAGTTTGAGCCAGAACAGCTGAGTTGAACCAGCCAGAGATCAGAAAGAACAAGAAAAAAAAAGAATGTATTTAGCAGTAAGGCTCAGAGGCCAAAACATTCTTGGCCTAGACAAGATAAAATGGAGATTAGAAGCTTCCGGGACCAGCTGTCAGTTAGCAGACAGAGACAATAAGCTTCCGAGATGACAATCCACAATGAGGCAAATTAAAAGATACTTTTACATTTATCTACAAATAAACGTTAAAAGGCTTTTCAACAAACCTACTACCAAAGAATAATTTTTTCTGACCCAAATTCTAACAAATTCCTAAAAGTCGATACAAAACATAAGAATGTGTATGCATAAAGTATTACACTATCTTCATTTTTTTTAAATATTTTTTGGACAAAGAATATTTTATTATAGTTTTGTGGGTTTTTTTTTTTTTTTTTTGGTTTTGTTTAGGTTTTTTGAGACTTAATCTCACTATGTAGTGAGCATTATCAGTTCAATTAGTCTATGAATAAAGGAAACTAAAATGTGTCACTGTTTTAGATTCTTGATGCTTTTTTTTTTTGTTTTTTTTGTTTTTTTTTTTTTTTGTTTTTCGAGACAGGGTTTCTCTGTGTAGCCCTGGCTGTCCTGGAAATCACTCTGTAGACCAGGCTGGCCTCAAACTCAGAAATCCGCCCTCCTCTGCCTCTGCCTTGCCTTCCTCTGCCTCTGCCTCTGCCCTCTGCCTCTGCCCTCTGCCTCTGCCTCTGGCCTCTGCCTCTGCCTCTGCCTCTGCTCCCAAGTGCTGGGATTAAAGGCATGCACCACCACCACCCAGCTAGGCTCTTGATGCTTAAGAACAAACTTTGAAGCTGGGCGGTGGTGGCGCACGCCTTTAATCCCAGCACTTGGGAGGCAGAGGCAGGTGGATTTCTGAGTTCGAGGCCAGCCTGGTCTACCAAGTGAGTTCCAGGACAGCCAGGACTACACAGAGAAACCCTGTCTCGAAAAACCAAAAAAAAAAAAAAAAAAAAAAAAAAGAACAAACTTTGATTGGGCCAAAAATTGTGTTACTGGAAGTCACAGAGAAGGAAACAGAAACTTAGTATGTGATTTATTATTGTGCTGAATTAACACTTAAATTATAAATTCGATTTCTTACAGCCGGGCGGTGGTGGTGCACGCCTTTAATCCCAGCACTTGGGAGGCAGAGACAGGCGGATTTCTGAGTTCGAGGCCAGCCTGGTCTACCGAGTGAGTTCCAGGACAGCCCCGGCTACATAGAGAAACCCTGTCTCGAAAAACCAAAAAATAAATAAATAAATAAATAAATAAATTCGATTTCTTGACCTGCAAGTTTTAAGTCAAATATGGAACAATTATGCATATGTTTATATGCACAATAAATTTAATAGCATACGTGAAAATATAAATACATAGGTAACAGAAAGTAAGATACTGGTCCAGGGAGAAAAAGAAGAAAGGTTTAAACAGAGATTCAAAGATATTAAGCTTATATCAATCAATATTATATTTATATCAATATAAAACTTGAATGTGGGCGGGCAGTGGAAGTGTAATGGAGAGAGGTGGAAAATGGAAGAGCAGAGCAGTACAGGCACTATGGAGAGAGGTGTGACAGCAGTGACAACTGTGGACAGTGACAACTCAGGGTCTGTGGGGTGGCTTGCTGTAGCCTGGAATGTATGCAGATGCAGATTCAACCCCCACCCCCAACCATCTGCCTACACACTGCAACACCCCAGGATCACCCTGGATCTGGGCAACTATAAAGGCCTGGATGAGGAAGGCTCACTTTCTGGATTTGTCCTCCTCGAAGGACCACCCTGATCTGAGATGCCACCAGAGACCCTGTTGGTGGTTCATGCTGGTGCCTCAGACCTAGATGAAGCCCTAGATCCGTATGGCCTTGGTGATTTGTGTGTATGTGGGGGGCTGGGGGGGAGGGGAGGGAGATACTCATGCGAATGGCCTATGTAGCCAACTAAGGTCATATTCAGGCACAAAACCCATGCTGCTCTTGAAGGATAATAGTCAGTCAATGGTCCTGATACATAGCCAGGGGCCATGTTGGTGTCTGTGGCCTGTGTTACTGTCCACGATCTATGCCTCAGTATGAAGCCATGTTGATGTCCATGGGCCGTGCTGCAATATTGATGTGTGTGGCCTGTGCTGCCACCTAAAGCCATGCTGATGACCTCTGAGAGCCTTGCCTTGGTTCACAGGTCTACTTGAACTGTGGGAGGTTATGTTTGTGGCCTGTGCTGTTGCCAGAAACCATGCAACGGCCCATGATCCATGCTGCCACTGACTATAAAGCACAAGGCGGCTACTTCTGCAGTGATATGGGTGACTGCAGATGGAAGGCTTCTGTGACAACCCCTATTTCCACTTCACTCCCCCAAAAAGTAACAGCCTGAACAGGAAGAGAACTCTTTAAAAGTGTGGTAAGGATGCTGAAGTGTAGCTCTCCACAACAGATGGCAGGCCACAGAGTTTGACCACCCTATGGCGAGTATATATATAGGTAAGACAAATTGGACTTGTTTCTGTTGGGAGGGGTCATAAGAGGGGGTAACCGTGGACTGGAAATGTTGGACTCAAAGATCAAAAACCAGGGGACACACGGACGGGACTCGGGACTCGCTGAAATAACATGAGGTTTAATGAAACTAGTGCACTAGGACTCTCTCGCATGCAGACAAGAGAGCCCCATCAAAAGCTGGGAGCCATTCTTATACAGATTCACCAGGAGGGGAAACCACAAAGGCTGACCTCTAGGTGACTCAGGTTAAGACGACAAGTGTCTTCCGTTTGCCCAGGTTTATTATGTTAAGGGCCCAGCTTCCTGATTCCTGGAATGTGTCTGTGTGCTCTGGGCCCTCCTCATCCTCAGGTGGGTTCCCTCCCCAGTGGTCTGAGGAATGTTAATCAGCCTCTCCCTTCTTCCTCTGAATGTTAATCTAGCAAGTATCCTCTGACTAAGGAATGTGCCCCTCAGAGGTGTGTCCTGGGACAGTGGGATTCTTTTAATCTTAAATTTAAACCTGAATTCTAAGTTCAAACCAAGACCCAAAAGTCCTACAGAGAGTGGTGTGATGGGGCGTAAGTTGTAAAATTCAAAACCGTGCATTCTTACTCCACAGAAACAACACACAAACAAACTGGTAAGTGTGCCCAGTCGAGTAATGAGAATGAAGAGGGAGAAGTGTATGTTCCAAAACTCTAGGATCAGAAGGATAGGGGAAACAGGACATTCCATGCAAAGCCTTTCTCTCCTGTCCAGAGAGCATAAATACCTCACAACATTGTTTCCAATAACGCATGGGAAATGTTCCAATCACGATCACACTGCTTTGTCAGAGAATGTTTAAGGTGCTGATCTTTGACCCTGAAGGAGAAACTCAACTAAGCAAGTGAAGACCACAGCTGAGCATACCCCATGTTAGCTCCCACTCTCTCCTTTTATGGGCATCCAAAGACTAAGAACTCAAACACAGCATCTGAAGACACTTGAACCCAGCTCAAAGTGAAGACACACTGCCTCAACAGTAGTTAGTGTGGCAAATCTCTCAACACTGCCCTCAGAAAATGGTCACCATCTTACAAGAGTAAAATGAGAGCCGGACCTGGTAGCCCACGCCTGTATTCCCAGAATACTTTATTCTCAGCACTCCAGGGTAAGAAGTAGGCATTATCTCTGAGTTCAAGGCTAGCCTGGTCTACAGGTCAAGTTCCAAGGCAGTCGGTGCTACACAGAAACCCTGTCTCAAACTCACCAATAAAACAGTTAATACACTGGCCCCATGACCATCATCCATCCCTCTATGAGTGGATGGCTGTGCACTGCCCTCCCAATACACAGTGTTTTTAAACTGATAAAAAGAAAACTAGTCAGTGGACTAAGTTTAAAAAAAAAAAAATGAAATTCAACATTAGACAGTATCAGGGCTTTTTCTTAAAAAAGTATCCATATTTAAGTTTTTAAAGTGTATTGTTTTGGGTCATTCATATCTAACTGCAAGAACTAGGGTAAATATTTTGTAAGATAATCAAATCAGAAACACCATAAAATGCTTTACTTTTTAAAATATAATTTAATGTGTGCAGGTGTATTCTCTATGTGCATGTCTGTACAGTACATGCATACCTGGTCCATGTGGAGGTCAGCAGAGGCCACTGAATCCCCTGGAACTGGAGTTACAGAGGGTTGTGAACTGCCCAACTTGTGAACCAAACCCAAGGCCTCCAGAAGAGCAGCCAGTGTTCTTAACTGTTGAGCTATTATCTCTCCAGCCCCAAGTGCTCTTTACCTTTTGAACCACTGAATTATTGATACAGGTAAAAAGACTAATTTATGAAACCATATTATAGGAAACTGGCTAGTTTTATTAGTATCAATACCAAACAAGACTTTAAATCAATTAAAATTTTATTTGATTAAACATAAAGTTACTTTTACATTGCCTACAACCATGGTGAACACATTCCTGGTATAAAGACACAGCCTTTTGAGTTTGAGATAGCCCCAACTATAAGATTACATATATAAAACTACCATAATTATAGATGAGGTAATCAAAGTAAAATAGTTATACTATCTAGAATAAAATAAAATGGAAATAATTTACTCATAAGATTCATATTTAAATCATCTTTATTTACAAAATACTATCCTGAGAATTATAATTCCATTAAGCTTCAATTTGAGCAAAAATATAATCACATAAGTAACAGCAGTTACTTAAACTGAAAATGAGAAGGAAATGACTGCCGGCGGGACCAACGCTGTCAAGGCTCCTGGGTTTCTGGAGGGTCGGCTGCAGGTTCTTTTGAAGGCGGAATCAAGTCTGGGGGGAGCTCACTTCTACTTTCAGGATGTGGGGGTCGGGGGAAGAACCCAGCTCTCGGGGGAAGGTAAGGTGGAAAGCCCCTCGGTGCATACACAGTTCTCCTGTTCAAAGAAATTAGTAAAAGACATTGCAAGTTTAAGCTGAGCACTGCACACTTGTTACAACTGCCAGCTCCAGTAGCTATTATGATATTCAAATATTCATACCAGAATACTTGATCTCAAGAATTAATTTGGTCACTGAAAAATATACTTCTTCAAAAACATAGGATTAGTAAGACTATCATTAATTTCAGGTATGTTTGTCCTATCCTAGCAGCTACACAGATTTTGATCCACTCAAGACTTTAAAACCTTGATATTCTACTAAAAATATTTCCTATAATACCAAGGACCACCTTAAAACTTCCCAAACAAAATTCATTTTGATTCACCTTGAACTTGAACTTTAAGACCAGTGATGAGGTCAGAGAGCGAATACCTAGAACAACTAAGCTGGTTCTTGTCTACTACTTTGAAACAGGATTTACTGTGTTGAAACACAAATGGTAAAGTGTGCTATAAAAGCAATAAATCACGTTTATTTTAAAATGTAAGGGTATTAAGGAAGTTCAGTAAGTTCAACAAATAACCAAACATGATCATAGATTTTAAATAAATATCATCACTTAGGAACTATTTATGAAAAAGACTTTATAATATTTTACTCAGTAATCTTAAGACTAAAATATAATAATTTAACTAATTGCCACAATACATTTCTATCAAATGAAATACACATAATTTTAATCTTAAAACTGCTTGCAAATCCAGTGGTTTTCTGAACTATCACAATACAGTTAAAATTAAAACTTAGCTAAGGTGGATGGCTCCCTGGCTCCCTTTGATGCCGGACCTGTGAGCTGTATAAACCCTTTCCTTCCCTGAGGTGGTTCTGGTTAGTGTGTGTCACAGCAACCGGGACCAAACTAGAAGTAAAAAGTCCAGATAAACTGTCATATGCGTGGACTATTAAAAAGCCTACCTGGGAATGGAGGAAGTGGTGGGCCAGGGAAGTCCCTTGTCGGAAAATAATCTCGAGGAGCTGTATAGATGTTTCCTGGAGGAGGTGGGGGGAAGGAGGGACCCCTTCTCATGAACTGGCTCCTTGGATCCACTGGAAACAATGGGTCTCTGACTGGGGGAAATGGTGGAGGGAGGAAGCCACGGCCAGCAGCTTCGCACTCAGCAGGGAGAGGAGAACCAGGCACATTAGAGTTCTGTAACAGATTGACAACCAGCAGTCAGTAAAGGGCTCAAGTCACAGCTCCTTTCCTGGGAACATCAGGCACAAAAGAAAGCTTGTAGGCGCCTATGCTCAAAATGGTCCACGACACTCTAGAAAGCTGCACAGCAGCGTCGGTTTTCCATATCGGCACACGAGCTGCATGTCAACATGTATTTTTACTAACTCAACAGAAAAACTTTAAGCATGGTAGGTTAATACTCTACCTAGCTCTACTAAAATTCAAGTACAGAAGCATATCAAAATAGACACTTGAAAAGATAGAAACACTGTTGTCAAACACACATGTAAAAGGAAAATGTTAAGACACTGATATTTTGGAGATGAGGAGGGGAGGGGAACGAAGGGGGGGTCAGGTGGAGGGAGAACCAGCCAAGTGAACCGAAGTGGGGGGGTGGGGGGGGCATCTCTAGGACCTGCCAGAGACCTGGGATAAAGGAGGCTCCAGGAAGTCTATGAGGGTGACTCTAGCCGGGACGCCTAGCAGTGGGATATGGAACCTGAAGTGACCTCCTGTAGCCAGGCAGGAACCACAGAGAGGGATAAGGACACCAATCCACTCACAAAACCTCTGACACAAAATGTATCCTGCTACAAGAAGGATGAAGATGGAAAAGGGACTGAGGGAACCAATGACCAGCCCAACTTGAGACCCATCCTATAGGCAAGCACTAATCCCTGACACTATTAAAGATATCCTGTTATGCTTGCAGACAAGAACCTAGCATAACTGTCCTCTGAGAGGCCCCACTCAGCAGTGACCGAAACAGATGCAGAGACCCACAGCCACACATTAAACGGAGCTTGGCAAGTCTTGTGGAAGGAAGGACTGCGGGGCCTGGAGGGGTAGGACTCCACAAGTAAACCAACAGAATCAACTGATGTAGACCCTTGGGGGCTCCCAGAGACTGAACCACCCACCAAAGAGCATACATGGGCTGGACCAGGCCTCTTCACACATGTAGCAGATATGCAGCTTGGTCTTCACGTGGGTCCCCCCAAAATTGGAGTGGAGGCTTACCCTGACTCTCTTGCCTGCTTGTGGCTCCTCTCCCCTAACTGAACTGTCTTGTCTCGCCTCAATGAGAGGATGTACCTAGTCCTGTAGTGACTTAAAGTACCAGGGTGGGTTGGTACCCAGTGGGGACCTCCACTTTCTCAGAGATGAAGGGAGGGGAGCTGTGGGGGGGGAGGGGACCGGAAGGAGAGGGGGGCTGTGATCAGGATGTAAAGTGAATAAACTAGTGGGAAAAAAGATACTGATATTTTCAAAATGACCAAAATCAATGTTATATTTTAAAACTAAAATATACTTTAAGATTCAAATAGGATTTCAAGGAAGACATTCTAAAATTGTGTTCAGCTAGTAAGGTAACTTAAAAACCCATCTGAAAGTCATGCTTTTTTTTTTTTTTTTTAAAGGGGGGAGCTGTCAGGTTTCTTCTTGGGTTTTTTTTTTTTTTTTTTTTTTTGATTTTTCTTTCAAGACAGGGTTTCTCTGTGTAGCCCTGGCTGTCCTGGAACTTACTCTGTAGACCAGGCTGGCCTGGAACTCAGAAATCCGCCTGCCTCTGCCTCCCAAGTGCTGGGATTAAAGGCGTGCGCCACCACCGCCCGGCTGTTTTTTAAAATGTTTTATTTACCACATGTGTAAGGATATTTTGCCTTCATGTATGTCAGCACACCATGCACAGCCATGTACAATCCTTGGAAGATAAGAACAAGGCTTCAGATCCCCTGGACTGGAGTTAAGGATGGTTGTGAGAGACCATGCAGTTGCTGGGAATCAAACCCAGGTCTTATAGGAGAGCAGCCGGTGCTCTTAACCTGTAAGCCGTTTCTCCAGCTCATTATCTGGCTTTTTTGAGATGACATCTCCTTATGCAGCCCACATTGACTTTGAACTCACAATCCTCCTGCCTCAGTCTGCCAAAATGTCAGGATTACAACATGCACCATCAAAGCCTGGCTTGTGGTTTGTAATATTTCACCATAGGTGAAAGAAAACCACAGCCAGAGAGGAAACAGTTTAATCCTAAACAGAAGTTATGTTTTAATAATATACCGATGTCACAAAGTAGAATAGTTCTAGCCTCATTCTACCAAAACCAAGAAACTTGTTATGACACATGGGTGGAATTCAATTTTCAATACTTACACCAAGATTATCTTTGGTATCATTTCTACTGGATTCCATTTCTGAGGATACTGGCCCATCTAGGCAAAAAAAATTAAACCAGGAAAAAAATTCATGAGTTCTTGCTTCCATTCCGAGACTATTTACAGAAGCACATGACACTGCTCTGCTCCCTCCCTTGCTGGCACAGGTGAACAACTTGACATGAGTATTCCATATTAGGGTCCCAAGAGCAGCCAGAGGCCTGTGGAAATTTCAGTAAAGAGACATTCTTTTGCAGTGTTGTGATGACCTTTCCAGCTAGTTCTTAAGCAATCTTGCTGCAACAGTCTCCTAAGAGAACTTCTTGGGGGATAGCACCCCAACTCCCTGTCTTTCCTTGTTTGCCCTCCTTCTCCACGGTATACAGTATACACTTTTGTTATGAAAGTACCCTTATGGTACCCAGTGAATGCACAAGGAAAACTTAATCTCTGAATTCTGTCCTTTCTTGATGGTGTGTGCTTTGTGCTACTGTGGATGCACACACTCCCACATCAGTGGGTGCTTCAGCAGTAGTCGGACAGGTCCCAAAAAACAGATCCAATCGACTGAATACCAAATGATTAAATGAGAACTCATTTACAACATGAACCCAAATGTTTTTCTGGTAGTCTTTTATACATCCATGTCATTTGGCCACCTAATATCCTTGACTGCAAAACAGGATATGTGTAAATGGACTGAAAACAATGAGACCGTAGCTTCCATTCCGAGAAATGGAAGAAAGGAACAGAGACAAGTTTATGTCATTGAACCAAAGCTAACCGGCAACACATTTTTTTTTTCCTGATTGTTATTTATTTTTTATTTAATTTTATTTATTTACTTATTCATTTATATGACATGCCTGTAATAGGATACAAGGGAGGACTGGAAAGATGGCTCAGCTGCTCTTCCACAGGACCTGGGTTCAATTTCCAGAACCCACAGAGCAGCATTCAACCGTCTGTAACTCCAGTCCCAGGGGACCTGACGGCTTGTTCTGGCCTCCACGGGCATCGGACATGCATGTGATGCACAGAGAGAAATGCAGGCAAAAACACTCTCACACATGACATAAAAATAAGTAAAATCTTAAAAAAAAAAAAAAAAAAAAGACAGTAAGAAATACAAATGGGAAATTCAGGAAGAGATTGTGGCCATCGGAGCTCTCTGGGGTAGTCAGTCTATCAGCCTTCAGTTCAATCCCAGTCCTCTAGACCATCAGAGTTTAATCATATACAAGCATACATTCACCCACACACGCAAGCACACACAGTTCTTCTTACCCACTTTATCCAAGGAAGGCATAGTGTAACTTCTGAGCTCTGCTGGTCCAGAGAGTCGACCGGAATTAGGATAAAATCTGTCTTGCCTTTGTGGAGCTGGATCAGAATATGGTTGGCCTAGAAAATATTTTTTTAGAATATCTTCATTAGTTACTTATGTTTAGACATTAGACTTAGACATTTGCTCTGCATCCAAAAATTAAAAACAGAAACTGTGAACCTTATTACGTGTAAGCACTGGTCAGAAAAGTTACCCTTGCATACTTTGACATGTTAGAATTTGAGTATTTCAATTGCTGAGTATATGTAAGTTAAATTTACACATGAAATGTTGAAACAAGACCGCTTACAATCTGCGGAAAGAGAACTTACTCGTTTCACCTTCAAATTATTGATAGTACCTCAAGGAAAGCACATCAGCATGGCAAAGAAAATGCGGAGCAGACACCCAGAAAGAAGGAAAAGCAGAGTAAGAAATTCAGCACAAGAGTCACATTTGTCACCAACGGCAAAAAGGACTGCAGACATCATGTGTGCTCAAGTTTTCACTCACTTCAGAATGTTTGTTTTAGCATTCTGTTGAAGGATGGTTTTGTGCACTGTGCATTCACCTGCTGCTTGCTACACCCAGACACCTGGTTGCAGTCCAGGAAGTCCATGGCCAAGTCTTAAAGTTCTATACAAACTGTTTTCCATCACCTCTCATTGGTTAATAAAGAGCTGACCAGCCACTTAGCTGGAACTTCTGATCCTAGTCAGGGTGTCCCAAAGGTGACCAGAGAGTAGAAAAGGACCACAAGATAAAAAGGAAGAGAGATGGACCTCGGGGTTTTGCCATGAGGTCATGAGAGAGCAGCCATGAGGACACACACAGAGCAGAGCAAGCCAGGGCAAAGCCAGGGCATATAACAGGGCGTACTGCTGGGCAGCGGCAGCCTAGTCGGGTTAGACAGCTCGGAACCTGCTCAGCCTAATGCTTGCAGCTTGTTAACAAAAACTAACAGGTCTTTCATGTCTTTTATTCAGGAGCTAAAATGGGCTACAACCGACGCAAACAAACTGGGGCAAAGGAATCCCCCAAAATTTCATTGACAGCATTTATTCCAAACTGAAGGAAGATGTGTCTCAACTGGTAAGGAGAAGGTCACAGGTCAGATGGCAGGCATCTGCAGACGCCTTTGTGCACTAACTCTACAAAATGAGGCCTCAGCGGCCACTCTCCCTCAGTCACAAGGCTCAGTTAGAATGGCAAAATGGAACTCTCCGTTCCTAGTGGAACTCAGCACTATGGAAGACACAACAAGGAGTCTGTTTCAGTCTTGAGAGGTGATGGCAGACTCACTCAGAAAGCGGGCTCTGCGGTTCTCAGTGTGTGCCTGGTAGTCCTTGCTCACTTGACACAGCTAAAGCCATCGGAGAGAAGGGAACCTCAGCCACGAAAATGCTTCCATAAGACCTGACTGAAGGCAAAGCTGTGATCAACAGAGAAGGGCCTAGCTCACTGTGGGTGGCACCATCCCTGGGCAGGTGTCCTGGGGAGGAGGCACCCTGTGGGCCTGTGTACCAGAGGCTTTCTTCGGAGATCTCCGGCCAGGCCAGGTGCGAGGGTTCAGATAAAGGGGAGAGAGTATGAGCAGGGAGGGGCAATGGCCTCTGCTGCCACCGCCCCAGTTCCTGCATCCGTAGCTCTGCACTGAGTCGGGCAGGCTGAGCCGGCGAGAGGCCGACTAGCCAGCAAAGAGTGCAGGGAAGCTCCTGATGGCATTTCAGGAGAGCAGATCTCTTCCCAGGGGCAGTGTTACAGCTCTTATGACAGAAGCTCTCAGACGACAGAGTAATTCTTGCACACTTTTATTCCTTCTGGATAGGATTCTTATATACAGTTTTGGGGCGGGCCAGGGTCTGGCAGCAGGTACCTCCTATTGGCTTGGTCTGAGAGCTTGGGGAGACCTTATCTACATGTGGGAGGGCCAGGGGCGCTGTTCCTACTGACCTATGGCCACAGACCTCTCTGTAGGGGGCTGTAGCTATGTGAAAGGAGCCAGGGGTCCAGGAGCATGGCCAAACCGTCCCTGAGGGTCTCCGGGGTTCAAAACCTGCTCAACCAGGTACCTAACTGCCTCTCACAGCCCACTGCCCCACAGCAACCCTCCATGACCTCTGCTGCCTCCAGATTCCTGCCCTATGTGAGCTCCTGTCCTGACTTTCTTCAGTGATAGACTATGATGTGGAAGATGAAGCCAAACAAACCCTTTCCTCCCCAAGGTGCTTTTGGCCGTGGTGTTTCATCACAGCGACAGAAACCCAAACTAAGATATTATCCTGCTACGGACAGCAACAAACAGTGCCCATGGCCTCCCACGGCCTCACTAGGCAGGGTTCATAATATGAAGTCCTAGAGCTCAGCATTAGCTGTGTCACTCCTCTTCTGATTTAACCACAGGAGACGGCCTGAATCATCTCTCCTGAACAAAGGCAAGGAAACCACTTAGATGAAACAGAGTCAATGGAGAAAATGGTATTTAATGAGCTCCCAAGAGAAAGGGGATGTGACTAAGGAAAGTTCTAAAACTCACTTAGACTACCTTTCAGATCTTAGCAAAGGGCTAATAGAGCCTTATATCTAAACAGATGCCCCTTTTCTTCAAACATGGGATTAATTAGAAGACTTAAGTGGAGACATCTGAAACAACTCAGCCTCAATCGAGTCTCAAGAGAACACACTAGTGTTTTGCTCCTAATGTACATCAAAATATCAGAAACTTAGACTTTCTTCTTTAACAAAATACACACATTCTGCCTCCGCTAACAGAAGCAATCTGTTCCTTGTATCTGGAGTCGACTGTGTGGCAGGCACTAAACAATATACTGGCCTCAGTATCTATATGCTCTTAGAGTTTAACTGTAATAGAAATCAGTAAATGCAGTGTGGCTGATTATTTTAAACATTCGTTTATCCTGTGTGCTAATGTGTACATACGCCATGGCATGAGCGTAGAGGCCCAAAAGACAGTTTTCAGGAGTCAGTTCTCTCCTTCTACCATGTGCGTTCCAAGGACTGAACTTGGGTTTCCAGGCTTTTGGCAAACACCCTGGCCACCTGAGACATCGCACCGTGTGGGTGGTGTTTTAATAAAGGGATATGCATGTAACAGGAAAAGCAGATTATCAATCATAATGGGGGTAAAAATTAATGGGGTCAAAAGGGCTTTACTAAACTTTGTTGCTTACTACAGCTAGATCGTAAGGCCCTATCACTGAAGATGAACAAAATTCTGTTGTACGACAGAGAGAACTCAAACTGACCTAGAAACTTCTTCCCACAGGCTAGCTCTCATAGTGCCAGAAGGTGCCAGGAGCTCCACTGGAGAAGAAAAGCCACCAATGGAAGCCCTAACGGCTTTTGTGTGCTAGAGAAATGGTCCCCTGGGGACAGTACACCCACTGGCCCAGTAGTGCCATGACTCTTTTGGGAATGACCATTTCCTGACTGAACTTGAGGCCTGCTTTACAGAAGGGAATTTAGGCAAAGTACTGCTTAAGAGTTTGTGGCTGGGAAGGGCATGGTCCCTAGAGTGGAACCTATAAATGTTTTGCTAAATGGACATGTTATCAAAAAGAGGCTAAGGCAGACACGGCTCCAGTCACGTGGCTCTCTGGTAGGGTAAGGGAAGCAGAAGCCTCATCCAAACATTAGCAGGTACCCCTGGTGAGAGGGACTGACTACCTTAAACTAGGACAGACCCACAGTGTTCACAGGACTCAAACACAATTGCAGGCTTTGGTGAGAGAGTGATTCTTGAGCAGAAGTCAGCAAAAGAAAGAAATCCTATTCTGTTACTCTCTAATGGTGTGGAGGGTGAGGGCTGAGCACTGTCTCGAAAGGGAACCTACATAAAACAGAACTAACTTGGGGGACTGAGAACAGAGACCAACCACAAATCAAGAAGCCTGAATTCAGCCAGCCACAACCAGTGTTAGAAACCCCTAGGAAACTGCTGTGACAAGCTGAAAGTGTATGCAGCACGAGGCTCAACACAGGCCACAAGTGCAGGAAGGTCTGCCTCTGGGGCCCACAGTCGGCTCTTCAAAGCTCAGCTCTGTCCTTGGCACCCACAGAAGCAGGTCCTGCACCTGCATGTATCTCAGGAAGGTAGCCACTTCCCTCACTCCCAAGTGGGGAGCCTCAAGAAAGATGGGAGAATCTGCCCAGGATGCATAAGGATTGCTGAGAGTTCAGACAGCAGCAGTAAGAGAATTTCAACAACCATGTTTGTGAACATATATATATTTTTAAATCTCAACATATATAACTAAATTCTGGGCAAGAAATGTTGGCTAACAATGGAAATTTTCACTTTTTAGCTATACATCCCTACATTACTCAGATTTTCTTTTTTTTTTTTTTTTTTTTTGTTTTTTGAGACAAGGGTTCTCTGTGTAGCGGGCTGTCCTGAACTCCTCTGTAGACCAGGCTGGCCTCGAACTCAGAAAATCCGCCTTGCCTCTGCCTCCAGTGCTGGGATTTAAGGCGTGCGCCACCACCGCCCGGCTACAAATAAGTATTACTTTATAAGCACAAAAACAACTGAGAAAAGCTTCTTCTAATGTGAACTGTCACCTCCCACCCTACCCCCCACGTTTCTGGCCGGTTGGCCTCAACTCAAAATTCTGACTGCTTGCCTGCCTGCCCTGTTTTGTTTTTTTTTTTTTTTTTGGTTTTTCGAGACAGGGTTTCTCTGTGTAGCCCTGGCTGTCCTGGAACTCACTCTGTAGACCAGCTGGCCTCGAACTCAGAAATTCGCCTGCCTCTGCCTCCCAAGTGCTGGGATTAAAGGCGTGCGCCACCACCGCCCGGCGACTGCCTGCCTCTGACTCCCCAGCACTGTGACTAGAAGGCTGCGCCACCACTGCCCATCTGAACCATCACCTCCTAACATTCTTTTTCAAAAGACGTATTCTTACTCCTAAAACGTATCCTGATATGTTTTAAGGCGTGTTGTTTCACACACCTGGCGGTGGATGGGCTGTCATCCTGCGATCTTGTTCCCACGGAGGTGACAGGGACCTGTCAGAAGGTGCCCTAGGAGCATCAGATAACCTTTCATAGCTTGAGTCTCCTCTTTCAGTGTTCATCTGATGGTCCAGAAGGTTCTCAGGGCCTCGTGACCCTAATTAAAGAAAATACAAATCTACCTTATCTCAAGAAGTGTCACAAAAGATAAAATCAAGGCACTTTTTAAAAGTAAATACTAATTCAAACAAAGCTTCCCTAGTATACATTTAGATTATAATTCTACCAAAACCATTTCTAAGAAACAGGAAAAATAATTTTACAATGTACATAAACAAATACTTGCTTATGAGCTGGGTGTATAGCTCAGAGATTAGAGTATTTGCTTAGCTAACACAAGGCTCTGGGGTCAACCCGTAGCATGAAATATATAAGTAAATAAATCTCCAATGACACTTGCCTATAAAATGCATCTTTAAGCACTATCACCGCCAGCACTGTATAATTACATCCGGTGGTTAAATAAGTAAATACTATATCTGAAAAATAAGGCAGAGAAAGGAACTTGTAAAGACTTACACTAAACAAAATGACAGCCGTGAGTGAGAAGGCTCTGTAGCTCAGGCTCGGCAGGTACCCACTCTCTGAGGCTACATGCCTATCTCAGGCACCCTGCTGCTGATCCAGCACCTTCAGACAACACAACAGCTTTGCAAGTGTACTACACTAACAAACATTAAGAGGCCAAAACTTGTACCAGAAGTTATAATCCAAATTTCTAATTTTAATCTACTAGGATTATACATTCTAGAAAATTCCCATATCTTTCCTTCTAGCTTGCTCCCCTCACTGGTTCATGAGAAGACTAGAAAGGGACAGTGCTCACGAGTCCACCTGGCTGAGCGCATCTCGCCTGAAGCACACAGGCCTTAAGGAAAGACTCAAAAGGCTCTCCTCAGCACCTGCTACCACAGGACTGAGTCACGGGCCAAGAGACTACTAGGCAGACATTGCAAACCTAAAAATACAAAAGCTTAAAGAGTTTTAAGAACAAGTTATATACAATTCACTCTCTAAAAATAAATTGTTTTCCTTATACACAATCTTATCATGCTTTTAAATTTCAAGATACCAAGAGGAAGCAGAAGGAGCCACTCTTTCCTTTCACTGGTCATAGGAAACGTGATCCAAATCAAGATTTTAAGCCTGTAGGTAACTTACCAAGAACTTCTGTAGCTTTTTGAATAGACAGGAAACAACCTTGCAAATAATCTAAACACACTGTCACTTAAAAGCAATTAAATAGAAGAGGAAAGTACTTAAACAGGAGAAAGGAAAAGTAATTTTTACTCTAATTTCAAACATGCATTTGACTACAAGCAATCCTTGACTTATGCAATTCAACTTCCAGTGAATTAGTTTAGCCAATTAAACCCTATCTTTAGGGTACTATGCTGAGGTATAGCTAGCTGCTACCCATGTGTACTGTGCAAAATTAACTTTGTCTTAATGAATATTCTTCTCTTAATGAAATGTGATAACACTGTACAGGAAATATCACAAATCACAAAAGTGCAATGGCAAATATGTTATGTGGCTGGCTGGCTTCAGTTACGTTGCTATAGGCATGTAATATGACACGATACATATTTCTGAATATGAAATATTTCTGATTTATGAAGTGTAAACGGTGGTGGCACTGACTGACAGCCCTAAGCCCAAAGCTTACTGCAGACATGTAAATTTCAAAACAAAACCCCATTCTGGAGTGTTCAATATAACCCCTAGGGCTCCAGTTTGTGGCATAGTCACTTTTTCTAGAAGTTTCCAGTTCAAAATCAACACAAGCAAAGCTCTTCCTGAGGTGAGCCATGGCTGGCACCCAATTCAGGAGCTGAGGCATGAAAACAATTTGACATGGAGCAAACTGATGAGCTAAGACGGTAACAGAGGAAACAGGCTGCTGCCCCCGTAGCCCTGAACACTGGGGCCTGGGAAACTGGTATTCTCACTGTTTGAAGCCAACTCCAAAGAATAAGGTTCTAAAATATGTACAATGGCGTTGGGGTTAGCAGAAGTACCTGTTGCCTGGGAGACTCTGGAGATGAGTGGACTCGGTCAGTATGAAATGCTATGTTTCGTTTAGCTTGCTGTTTTATAGTCTCATTACTCTCTGCTTCACATTTAGTTTGTTAAATCACTTACATAAATGGTTAGAGACATTCATTAGCAGTTCATGTACTTAACGTAGCTATGGAAATACAGAAAAAGCAAGGTTACGGTATGGGACAATGCAGACAACCCTGGCTTAGTCTCTCAAAGTGTAAGTAAAAGTTAGGTCCCCTGAAAAGGCCCCATCAAAACTTTGTAGAAAACAACACTTCTGACTTCCTTCATGATTCAAAAAGGAGGATGGGATTTTCATGGTTTGGTTTTCTACAGTTAAAAAAAAAAATGTTAATTTATATATAACTCTACATTCTGATCCTGTTTCATAAAAAACACATTTTATGTTGGCTATACTGCTAAATCTTACGTATTCTTTTTTTTTTTTTTTTTTTTGATTTGTGACTATAAATCTTCAGGGCTTAGCATCATAAATCTAAAATCTGCAATATTGAGATGCTTCAAAATTCACAATTACACCCAAGGAGCCTGGCACTCAGAGCACACTAGGTTTCTGTATTGTCAGGGTTGGGATGGTCATCGGCACTGACTGCATGTCAGGGTTGGGACGGTCACCTACATTACACTGTGTGCCAGAGTTGGGATGGCCACTGTGGTGGTTTGAGTATACTTGGCCCAGGGAGTGGCTCTATTAGGAGGTGTGACCTTATTGGAGCAGGTATGGTCTTGTTGGAGGAAGTGTGTCACTCACTGTAGGAGTCGGCTTTCAGACCCTCTTCCTAGCTGCCTGGAAGATAATCTTCTCCTAGTTGCCTTTGGAACAAGATATAGAACTCCCAGCTCCTTTCCCCAGCACCATGCCTTAATAGACTCAACTTCTGAACCTATAAGCCAGCCCCAATTAAATGCTGTCCTTTATAAGAGTTGCTTCGGTCATGGCGTCTCTTCACAACAATGGAAACCCTAACTCACCTGTATGACACTGCGTAAGAAAAAAACGTATCAGAACAAGGTGCTATAGAGTTTATTTTTTGTTTGTTTTTTGAAGCAAAATCTTACTATGCAGCTTTGAATAGCCTGGAAACTACCACGTTCACCATACTGGCCTCAAACTAACAGATCCTCCTGCTTCTGCCTCCCAACTGCTGGGATTAAAGGTGTGTGCTACCATATCTGGTCAAATATTCTCTACTCAGTTAAAAAAAAAATAAGCAAATCTCTGATAAGTGCAAGGAATGCCTGTATTTTCCAAATGTCTATTTGGTTAAAGATTATTTTAAAGGTAAGTTAAGATGAAAATATAAAGTAAGGAAGAAATTTAGAGTAGTAAAAATGTTTAAACAAATATACCTCTTCCTCCTCCCCTGGAAGCAAAGGTGAGAGTCTGAGTGGACCCTCCAACAAAGTTGGAGGAGAGAGAAAAGCTCTCGTTTCAGATGGAGGTCGGCCCAATGGTGAGGGACCATATGGGGAGTGCTCTGGAATAATTAAAAAAGCAGATATAAATGCATGTCCAGTTAGCTGTACCGAAATGCTAGAATCCCATTCAGCAACTGTCATCAGGTTACCCTACTGTCAGCTTAAGTCAAACTTGTGTCCTGAACACTACACAGGATTCAATAAATCAGGGAGCATGGTGCTTTTAAAGCTTTCCAACAAATTAGATATCAGTCAATTAAAAACATTAGATTGTATATATAAATACTCAGAACTTGAATTCTGTCACCTTTATACTTATATATACAGCTAAATATTATTCTGATGTTTTAAAAGGTTTTATTTTACTTTTAACTTTGCACATATGTGTTTGTCTATGTGTGGGGTATGTACATGTAAGTGGCAGTAGTCTACAAGGCCAGAGGCAGTGGATCCCCTGGAGCTGAAGTTAACAGGGACATGAGCTAGCTGACGTGGGAGCTAAGAAGCGAACTCAAGTCCTCTGGAAGAGCAGTATGTGCTCTTAACTGCTGAGTCATCTCTTCAGCCCTGAGAGAGTTATGATTTTTAAAATGTGAAGGTGTTTCTGTCTGTGTTGAATATCATTACTTTTATCTGTGCAATGCTGAGGACAAGCCACAAGCTCCCAGAGAAATATTATGTGGTTAAATAACTGCAATTTTCAAAACACATGGTACATAAAAACCAACCAACAGACAAGTCCCAAATAAAACAAAAACATGAGCTTTTTGTAAGTAACGACACAGGTTAAACAAGGGTGCAAGCGGTACTTAGGAGTTACAGAAAGATTTAGGGAGCATGAAGTTGGTTTGCTTTGTTTGTTTTTTGTTTTTTTGTTCTGTTTTGTTTTCTTGAAACAGTCTCATTATATGGCACTAGAACTGGATATATAGACCAGATTGGCCTTAGACTCAGAGATTAGTCTGTCCTTTCCTCGGAGTACTAGTATTAAAGATGTCTGTCACTATATCCAGATGGCTTGGGATTTTGATATTCCTTCCCAATGTTTTTTTTTTTTTTTTGGTTCTTCGAGGCAGGGTTTCTCTGTATAGCCCTGGCTGTCCTGGAACTCACGCTGTAGACCAGGCTGGCCTCGAACTCAGAAATCCGCCTGCTTCTGCCTCCCAAGTGCTGGGATTAAAGGCGTGCGCCACCACCGCCCGGCCCTTCCCGATATTTCAAGTGGGAAGATTTATAATATGCAAATGTATGATTTATGTCAGAGCCAAACAGGTCATGTTCAACCATGAAACGTTTTAGTAAAGGTCAGAATTTGAAAGTAAATAAATAAATAAAATACTCCAAAGAATCAGAGCCACTTTTGTATCCTTCTAAGTAAAAGGTTCAGTTACATACTATCATGCATCCAATAAATTTCTCTGTATTCCGGATGACCAAGAGCTTAATCATTTCCAATTTGTGGTTATACTTCCAAAGATCAAAAAACAGCAACAAAAAATTAACTTAAACCTCAAGAAATTCACACTTCAAACACAGTAAGTCTTATAAAGTGTACCTGTTACAACCAAATAGTTTACAGAAAGATCACAGCGTTAGTTTACCCTTCCTCAAACGCCTACACTAGATCCACACTAAAATCCCCTCATATCCTTGTCTCACTCCAAACACTGACACTACTTGAAACCTACACTAATCTAATATCTTAGAATGTAAGACATATTTACATTTTAATGAAAGTTGACTCTCAAAAGTGATTTGATGACTTCCAGAGGTTATTAAAAGGAGATTCCATCTATAAAGATTCCTTTTCATAACAACAGGAGTTTAATTTCACTTCAACTAAAATTACTCTGACAATGTTTAACTCAATAATAAATGGGCAGAGACACCAACTGCATCTTTAAAGGGCTAACCCTCCCTGGGAATAATCATAGTAATGACACTTTAGACTAAGCTGCCCTGACTTTAAGTCAATACTTCAGGAATTTCTTAAATAGCTATGCTAATTCTCACTTTAATCAAGCAAATTTCCAAGTACTGTTAATATATAAACAGTTGTAATGCCATTCCACTTAAGTATTTCTCATTGTCTCAAAAATTAGCTACTGGGAATTTTTATTAAAAGCACTGGGCTTTTCAAGGAGTTGACAACACTAAATATCTGTCATGAGATCTACTGAAAAAGGGAGATACCAATCATTTTCATTATTGCTAGGAAAACAAAACCCAGAAATTTAAGAGTTAATGAAATAGTTTCAAATAGAATATTAGCTACAAAATCCAAAATACTGTTAAGTAAAAATGTTAACTTACACTAATGTATACTATATATACAATATATATATATATAAGATATATAATATGTATTTCAAACAAGGGGTTTAAAAAAAAAAAGACTACCTCTGCCAAATGCTGTATTTGGAACATCAAGTGCATAAGGATCTTTTTCTAAAAGTTCAAATTTAAACTCTGTTTCAGTTAATCTGCAAACAAAGAACAAACATCTCTAAGTTACTCATCCAAAAGAAACACATTTTAAGCAAAGGCCACTTCCAAACCAGCTACTCTCACAAGCTCAGCATCTGCAGAAAGAGAGGCCTAAGGCTGCTCTCTGCCCTCAGCCCCACACTGACCTGGGGGTGACTGGCTTCCTGTTAGAGCACTGATGTTCGGAATTATTTAGCTCTTTAGAGTTAGACGGGCGAACACTACCTCGCAGAGTCCACATTTCTGAAGCAGGAGATCATTCAAGATGAACCAATGCAAACATATCATTTTATAACTAAGGAAATGGAAGCAGGGAGTTTAACTGGCTCATTCTAAATGAAAAGGCCAGGGTGGCAGCACAGCACCCCTGCCCTGAACTACGATACTGCCCGTGTAAAACTGGAGATCCCACTACATGCATGACTCTACTACTTTATGTCTAAACTTTGTATCTTTAAATGTCATATTTTTAAACAATTGTTATTTAGTTCTTGAACCTTACACGTAGACTAAGACAACTGTTTGACTTTAACTTCTCAGCTACAAGCCAGCAGACAGAAACTAGCTTTTAATGATGCTCTAAGTATAGTTTGGCAGGCGAGTCCAACACTCCAGAAGATTGCTGCCACCCTGGGAAAAGCATTTACTTGTCCCTTTTATTCTTTCTCTTTCTTTCTGTACAACATGACTCCCAGTGACAGCAGCCTGGGGGGGCTGACACAGTATCTCTCTCTCTCTCATTCTCTCTCTCTCTCTCTCTCTCTCTCTCTCTCTCTCTCTCTCTCTCTCTCCCTCTCTTTCTCTGTGAAGAACGAGGCATTCTAAGCATCACTGTGCCGGAGAGACACACCCTTTCTTTCATCCACTCTCTTTTCTGTCCACTCATACTGGTTTAATTTTTTTTTTAAGTCACACTTTTTACAGTGTACCTTGTAAAAGCTTCTTTAAAGTGCCACTGTAGTAGCCTAAAAAAGTATTTCAAACAAACAAAAAACTAAATAAATAAAACTTCCCACCTAGTGAAACTAGCTAGATATTCTAGCTAGAGATTCTGTGGGAACTACAAATTTTCATTTCTTTTTATACAGATATTATACATGAAGAAACTACTTCCAGCTTTTAGAGTCCTCCCACAGAGACACTTACTTCTGTCTGTTGTGGGCATTTTCTTTTCTTAAATCATTGAGATTTCTTTCCAGAGTTCGAGCAGCCAGCTTGAAGGAAAAAAAAAAAAACACTTGAAAATATATCTAAATAAACTTAAATGCAAGAGCAACATAAATATCAGCATGATAGCATACAATATCATAACTGGAAATAGATATGAGTCTGTATGTATTAGACTCAACGCAAAAAATTTTAAATTTGGGAAATGAATTCAAAAGGGGACTGAGTCTCATGGCAGCCAAAAGCATGAACCTGGAGTCTAACAGGTACTTGTTAATGAATGTTGCTATTTAGATAAAAATCAGGGCCTCGAATTATTTAATGATGTACATATACAATCATAAGAGACATGCTGGCAGACAAGCTTAGGGAAAAGTCAATGGAAACACATGTTCCAAAACTAAAATTTAGTATACAAGCGAAACCCAAAACTGCCCCAACATCTCAAAAAAAACATTCAAGTATTCGAAATACACTTTCTGCATACACATGATCACTCTACTAAAAATCTTAAACAAAAACTGAAGGGAATTTTCGTAAGCCAACCAACACTGTGAAAATTTTATTTCCCAAGGGGGCAGATAAGGACCCGGCCGGGGGGCAGATGACAGATATTTTTTGGAAAACATAACCCAAATTCCAAAAAAAAGAAAAAAAGGTTTGAAAATTTTATTTTAGATTTTAAAAACTCCCTGAACTATAAACGGCTCTGAACCTCAGGAAAAAGAAGCTACGTCCGCATCATTTTTTAGAGAGTCAAACTGCTTAACTGTGTAACAACCAAGTCACAAAACCTGCCCCGGGGAAAAAGAATTTTTCTCTCCGCTCTTCTCAAGACCCCTTGGGACCTCCTTAAAAAAAACAAATCTTACCCAGCATGGACATACAGTAAGACATGAAGCACATGATACAAGAGTATAAAAACAGGGTACATGCCGCTGGGGAGGCGGCCTCAAACCCAAGACCAACCCCTGCCTCCTGAAGCTGGATAAAGGCAATGCCACCCCAAAGTAGGATCCCCGCCTTATTAACCCCCATTAACCTTATGAGTACCACTTTCCCGGGTGTAAAAACACAAAAATTTTCACAAAAAACAAGGGCCCAACAGTACCCCCGCCGGCCTTGACAAATCTATAACTTCCTCTCTCTCATCCCAAGTGCGGGGTCCGAGGCACATGCCGCCATCCCCCCCCCGGTTTTCATTTTCAGGACATAAAACCTGAAGTTAAGTCAAAATTTTTAAACTTAGAAACCCCGGAGAAAAAACCCAGAAGGGAAAATATGACTTACTGCCTTTTATGAAACGATAAATTTCCTGTTAGACAAAAAATCCCCTTTCCCCGAGGAAAAAAAGTCCACTAGACTCAGAGCGCCATTTTTCTTCCCTTTTTTGACAGCCTTCCTTTTTTCCCTTTGATCCACGAGGACTGAGAAAACCATAGCAAGCATTGTTCGAAGCCAAGGGACTGGCTCATTCACGCACGCTTACTAAAGTTAGTCTGGACATTCCCCCAGTCTGAAAAACTTTTTTGGGTGAATTAACTGCCCCATTTTCCTTCTGCAAGACGGGTCTCATTAGGCCAAGCGGGGTTCGATCACATCTCCAAGGCTGACCGATTTGGATTTCGCCACTCCCAGGGGCTAAAAATTTTTTAGAACAGGGTAAGTCAATCCAAATCCGCTTTAATCTTACAAACCTTTTTAATTCAATTCATGTCAATTCGGGACTTTAAATCAAACCCGAAAAAAAACCCCCTTTTTTAACTGAATTTGAAAAAAAAAAATTCAAGAAAATTTTAAAAAAAAAAAAACCCCCATGTACTGCTCTGCTGCCGACCGGAAAGTGCCCCCGGGGAGGCAAAAAAGGCCAATCTTTTTTTCCAAACCCCTGGTTATTAAATTTTTGGAACTCACAAAAACCCTTCCCAAAAAAAAACAAAAAAACCCCAATTTTTTGACCTTTCCCCTCCCCCCCAAACCCAAAAAGGGGGCCCATCCTGCACTAGCCCCCTTGCGGGACCACTCTTTAAATTTTTTTTCCTTTTTCCCCCTTAAAAAGGAATTTTTTCACTTAAAAATTTCCCCTTTAAAAAAAAAAAAAAAATTAAAACAAGGGGAAACATTAAATTTTATCAAAGAAAAACCCCCCCAAAAGGGAATCCAATCCGAACCTATGCCCTAAATGCAAACCACAAAAAAAATTTTAAAAGACAAAACCCTTGAACCCACAATTAAAAAATAGGAACCAAACCCAATCCAAAAAAAAGAAGGTCTCAAAAAAATTTCAGAGAAATAAAAAACAGAATAAAACCAAAGGAAAACAAACTAAAACTTTTAACCCCAAAACAAGAAAAAATTCCAGCCCCCAGAACCCTAAAACTGGAATAATCAACAAAAACAAGCCCAACAGAAAAGAAAAAACCCCATGTCCCTCGAACACCCCCGGTTTTTTATAACAAAGGAAAAAACCTGCTACCTTAAATGAACGCCTTATCAATAAAACCTCAGGAAGAAATAAAAAAAAAACTTTATAAAACCCAAAAAAATAAAAAACAAACCCCCCCAAATTTGGGGAAAATAAGCGGTAAGAAAAAATCAAAAAAAATTTTAAAAAAAACGGGGGAATTTTCCCTCCAACCACCAAAAAAGCCCGGGCCCAACCCAAAGGTAAAACCAGCCTCAAATCAGAAAACCGCGGTTTTTAAAAAAACCCCAAAAAGGCCCTAAAAATAAAGGGCACAAACGTTTTAAATTAAAAAAAAAGTAAAAAGGGGGGGGAAACCAAAACTAAAAATTCAAAAAATTAAAATTTCCCAAAAAAACTGAAAATCTAAAGAAAGGGTCACAAAAGGGGAGGGAGAAAAAAATTTTTGGGGGGGGGTGGGGGGCTGGGGAATAAATAAACAAAAATTTTAAAAAAAAAAAAAAACAAAGAGTACTTTATTTCTTTTTTTTTTTTTTTTTTTTTTGGGGGGTTTTAAAACGGGTTTCCGGAGCCCGGGGGTCCGGAAAACCCCTCGTAGACCAGGCGGGGCCTCAACCCGAATCCGCCTGCCTTTACTCCCAATGCGGGGGTTAAGGCATGACCCCCCACGCCTGGCCAGGGTGGCTTTTAAAATTTATAAAATTGCCTTTTCCTGCTTCTGGGGGCTGGTTAAAGGGCTTTGCAATCATACCTCCCCCCGGTTTTTTTAATTGGTATTTTGAAAAGGGGGTTTGGTTCCACCTAAATTATGCTAACAGAAAAAGGGAACACCCAAAAAAGGGGGCTTTTTTTCCTGTACACAAAAAGGAAAGCATCGAGAACCTAATACAGTCATAACTATGACAACAGACTCTGAAAATGCACCAAGCAGCCTTTTCCCTTTCTCTGGGGGACATCAAGTACTTTCACAACCCGAAAAGCGAACAATCAAGGTGGCAGTATCAAAAAACGCACCAAAAAAGAATTCATAACTGACTGACATTCATTATGTGTACATACCCACTGGGGGCAAGCCCGGGGGGCACACAGCCTCTCCTACTTGCAGTCTTCGTCTTCTCAAGCCAGGGCATAAACCTCAGCTTCCATGTTTCCCCCCCACCCCCCATTACAGCCTCCCTTCCCCACTCCTTGATCACCTCGGGGTTTTGGTTTTTTTGCTGTGTTTTGTTTAGCTTTTTCAGCCATGGTTTTTAAAATCACAGAACAGAAAAAAACTAAACGCCTTCAAGCTAAAAGGCTACAAAGAATTTCCACTGGGGGAATTAAAAAAGAATCACGTAAAAAAGCATGCACCAACTTCCAGGTTCAATTTTTTTCCCTTTTTCCCGGAAATAACTTTAAAAAAAACAAGAAGCACATGAAAAAATCATGGAAAATATAAAAAAAATTTTTTTTTGGGGGGGGGGGGGGGGTTAAAAAAAAAATGTTTGGGGAATTTTATAACAGGCAGAATAAATCTACATTTTTTCAGTTCACCAACTTTCCTTCCCCTTGAAGAACCCGTGGCATAATTCTTTTTTACATGAGTATTTCGAACAGAATAAAAATATTTGGAACAAAAATTTTGGGTATTTTTTTTTTTAACTTTTTCCTACAAAGTAAGACATTTGGGAAAAGGAACCTCAATTGAAAAAAACTCCACAAGACTAAGCTGTACCAAACCCCGGGGGATTTTCTTTTCCATGATTGAAGGTCCGTGTTAATGAGTGTACTATAGGGGTTTTAAAATGAATGGGAAAAAACCACAATCCACCGCCAAAACTCAATGGGGGTTTTTATTTCCCCTGCTTTTCAAAAAAATGGCTGGATTTTTTTTTATCGAGCCACCCCTTCTAAGTGACCATACTTTTTAATTGCAAACACTGGGGCCCCCCTTTTTTCCGGGGAAATGCAACTTCTGTCCCCCCTCGCAAAAACTTACCAACTAAAAAAAAGGACCGTCTTATGTATTCATACTTAATTTAAAAAAATTTTCCCGGGCTGGGGGCTGGGGCGTGCTTAAGAGCGCTCCTGCTCTTTAGAGGTCCAGCATCTTTTCCGCACCAGTGGGCGGCTCACACACATCGTAACGCTCCTTTCAAGGGCCCACCACGGTCCACTAACAAAACATGTAGGAACTCCACATGCACACAAAATAGGACAAAAAATTTCGGGGAAAGATAGTCGGAAATTAAGAAAGCCCACTTTTCCCCCCGGGGTCTGAGTTTTGTTTCCAGAACCCACCCTGTCTCACAACTGTGTTATTAAAGTTCCAGGGGGAACTAACACTTCTGCCCCTGCAGCACCCTGCCATGTGCACAACCCACACACTGCAAATTAAAATAATACATTCAAAAAAATAAATGAAAAATCTACAGTGAAGCAAACACCTTAACTGCATTGGGAGTGAACGCAGGAAGTAGGGTTTCAGGGCATTTGACTAGATAACCCCAATCACGAAACAGTGTCACAAAAAAAAGACCCCCTTTTTTCAATATATTAATTTCCTAAAAATAAACTCACAGACAACAGCACGTAAGTTTGACCCAAAAAATGTATCTGATAAACGGATTTCCTGCCAAATCAGGAAAAATTAACGCACTCAACATATGCTTTGGGAAAAACAGTTAAGTCACCAAATAACGGTCCCAAACGCGTTCACTCAGTAACTTTTAAAAAGGGACTTGCTTATAGACTGAGAAATGAAAGAAAATTTCTGTTGGGTCCCAGCTGGAGTCTCCACAGGAAACGCAAATCCTCACACATCCATAAAGGCCCCGAAACTCCCCGGGGAAAGGGTTTTTTTTGGCACAAACAAAATTTTTTAACAGCCAACTTTCTCGGGGTAGAGGATAAGGACTTCCTACTTTATTAATCCTAAAGGGAAAGAAAATCTCTACTCATAAAAAAAAACAATCTAGCTATAATTTGTACCTGAAACCTGGATCTCCAATCAGAACCCAAGGGTCTCTCTCCTACCTCCATCTGGCATCATTCTGCATAAATACAGCCTAACATCAAAAAGGGGAACACACCTAAGACAGTAAAACTGGGCCCCAACACATGCTTAAGAAACCTAACCCTTTTAAATAAAAAACTTTTGGACTTCTCAAAGTTTATAAAATTTTTATGGAAAACACTAATTTAAAAAATTTTTAAAAAAAATTAGGAAAAAGGGTTTTTTTTTTTTTTAAAAAAAAAAAACAACCAAAAAAAAAAAAAAAATTTAAACCCCCAAAAAAAAAAAGGAAAAATTTTTCCCCAAAGAAAACCCAAAAAAAAAAAAAAAACTTTAACCTAAAAAAACCCCCCCTTTTTTCCCAAAAAAAAAAAAAACCCCCCAAAAACCCCCAAAAAAAAAAAAAAAACAGGTACTGATCGGCAAGATGAAGTTTTGCATTCAATCTGTTGAAATGTACTTGAGGGTCCAAGAAGGACAAGGTATGGAACCACAATTCAGGTTCTCAGTTCTTCTGTGATCACAGAGAAAAGACAGCACAGGAAGTTAAAGATGACGTTCACGAGGCCACTGGGAAAGGCCAACTACTGCTAATGGCGCTTTAACCAGAGCAGAGGGGAAATGCGATCATACTAAGGATAGAAAGGCTGGCAAGAGGAGTATGGGATACAAGGGGGCCACGTTAGGATGAGTTGAGCAGCTGCCTTGAACACAAGGCAAATGACACTGTCATTTATTCACTAGGACAGGAGCACCGAGCACAACTAACTTGCACAGGAGAGAGGAAGCAGTCTTACAGACATCAGGCAGTTCCATCTGGAGATCACTCAGGTCCCCTGAGCCCACTCACCAGAGTTAGTTTAAGACAATATCTGATAACTGTTCACTAGACATTAAGGAAGATTTCTGTGAGATAGCTTGGAAATTCAAGCATCCTTTACACTTTCTTCCACGAAGAAAGACTTGTTTCAAGTACCAAATAACATTCTTACAAGCGAAACAGTGCAATACAGCTGGTAACTTCCAATAACCCTAAGCTTTAAGGCCATGACTACAGAACACTGACTCTAGAGTAGCCGTTTTCAACCTGTGGCTCACGAGCCCTTTGGGGACCACACGTGAGATTTACATTATACTTCGCAACAGTAGCAAAATCACAGTTCTGAAGGAGGAACAGAATAATTTGATGGTTGGGGTCAGCACAACATGGGAACTATATCCAGGTCACAGCACTAGAAGGCTGGGAACCATTACTTTACAGCCATTTCACTAGCCACTCGACGGACTTACCCAGCACTTCTTACCTGTGAAGTTTCATTTCGTTTTCTTGGTACAGCTCAGTTATGACTTTCAGTTTCTGCTGAAGTTTCTGGCTCTCGCTTTCAAACTCTGTCTTTTCTGACTGCAAAGACGCTTGCTTTGATTCAAGATTTTTGATATGCTCTAAAGAAATTATTGAAAAGTCATAAAGGAACAAAGCTAAAGGAATTTCATAAAAATAAAACCTATTAAGAACAGACAAGATTGGACATCCAATCCAAGATTGGATACGGCTGTAGACAATTACTAAAAAATAATGACAACCCAAACTTCCTCCAGCAACAATAGAAAACCTGCAGGATGTTTGCTTTGCCAAACTGCTTTTCACTATGTAACTGAGAGCCACACACACCATTTTAAATAGTTAATACTATTAGTATGAAGATCTCCAAAATCTTCAGCATTCTAATTCTAGCAGTTGATTCTCAGTCTGCAGGTAGTAGCTTCTGAAGGAAGGCTATGAGGATGAGAGTTTCAAAGGCAAGCATTTCCACTCAGCATTCTCTATTTCACATGCTGTCTATCTGTTATAACAGTGAACACGTGATGGTTCATGCTGTGGACACAGCTGAGTGGCAGAGCAGTGCCTGGAATGCACAAAGCCATGGTGTGTGCAATCACCAGTACCTATAAGCCCTACTGCTTAAGCCACAATTTTACATATGCCATAACTCAAGCTAGCTGATAACAAGTGCTCATTTCCAGTCTCATGAGACAATGTCTCGAACAAGGCCAAGACTGGAAAGCATAATAACGACTTGAACTTTATTTCAACAGCTAAGCTGCCTAAAAGAACACCATGGAAATGAGAGATGGCAGATAGTCCAGTACTGGCCACAGGGACACGAGGACCGGAGTTTGGATCCCCAGCACCCACATAACAGCAGGGTAGCAAAATAAGCCTGTGAGCCTTATGACTGTGCTCGGAGGCAAAGCAGGAGCCCTGGGGCCCACTGGTCAGCTGTTCTAGATAAATTAGCAAGCTCCAGGGTTGGGGAGGGAGCCTTTCTTCAACCAACAAGGTGGAAAGCAGCAGCAGACACTATACATCACGTTTATCCTCCATACACACACATGCATACATAAAGATATACAAGAACACATGCGAGATGAAAAGGAGCAAGCCAAAGTAACGACATATCCTGTATAAACCCGTATAAACCCATATAAACCCGTATAAACCAGCACACCACTGCTTTTTCAATATATGACCTCAACTCTGTACATCTCTAACATTAAGGGACCACGATGAGAACCTCAGTTCTAATCTCATCTAAGATCATTTCCCAAAACATGTGTGAAATGTACTAGGCCTCAAAAGGGCAGTTCGAAACTGTAAGAAACACGGAAAAGTTTGTAATTATATGCAATGGTACGTAATTATTCTTAAATGCCAGTTAATGAAACATACGTACCAAAAAAAAGTTTATGTAAATACATTAATAGTAAATGGTACATATGCAGGAAAGTGTGAAGTGTTTTTCTGAGAATTTTTATATCTATATCAGAAAAAACATCTATACCAGAAAAAAAAAAAATGTCCATGTATGCTGTCAGCCAATCCCCAAAAACAGCCACTTAGGAAAGAGATCAATGCTGGGTATTCTCTCTACTATAGCTGAATCACAGCACCAAGGGAAACCTTACAAAACAACACAATTCTTTTATTTTTATCTACTCTAGCTCATTTGTCTCATACTTTATTTTACTTAAAACTTTAAAGATAATTAGTGTGTGTGGGGGGAGGACATGCCTGCATGATCAAGGAGTCAAACATCAGAGGACAACTAGCAGAGGTCAGGAGTCAGTTCTCTCCTTCCACTGGAACTGAACTCAGGTCGTCAGGCTCAGCAGAGAGGGCTTTACCCACTGAGCTGTGTCACCAGCCCACATAGTTTATTTTATGAGGGTACTGTACAGGCTAGGCATGGTAGTCATGACCCTATACACACCCCATCATATGAGAGGCTCGAGAGAAGGGTCAGGACTTCAAGACAACCTGGGGATACATAAAAACACCAACTCCAAAAGAAAGATTGCTGTAAATGATTTGGGAGAAAGACGATTAGAAGGAGATGTTCATATACAACAAAAATCAATTAGTGAAAGTTTTTAGGATACATTGAGTAGTGGGATGAAGAGGAACACTGTACACAGACACAGGTCTCTACTGGCCCACAGACTGCAGGAAACAATGGGATGACTGGTGAACTGGTCCCTTGCGACAGTGGCACTCCCTACTAAGGCACAAATATGGTAAAATACACTACAGGGCAGGGCCCGAGAACACAGTGCTCACTCCTACATGGATCTTCCAGACTCTTAGTACTACTAGTCTTTGCTGATGGCAGCTTTTCTAAAAAGTTAGACTACCATTTTTCAGGTCTAACAAAAATGTAACTACTGTAATCATTGTATAGAGCAATGATAATTTTGTAACAATTTTTATATCCAGTGGTTCAATCTTTTTATACATTTTACTCATTTAAAAAAGCTGCTGACATTCAGACAAGGACCCAAGGACCCATTCTGTCCCTTCCTCATCAGATGTCGATGCAGGCAGGTCCTGATGGCTCTAAAGGAACAAGAGTACACCGATGCTGGCCTCGCAGCGATGTAGTCTCACATAGAGCATTGGTCCATAGACTGCTCGGTGTAAGACAGAAAGAATCAGCTGAGAACTACAGAGAGAAGCCCTGGGCAGCTGGAGCAATGGCTGAGTAAATGCTGGGAATGTCTTCCTTGTCCTCACTGAGCAGGAGTTTTTGTTTGTTTCTCATTTGTTTGTTTTCAGCTATGTAAGCAGTAAAGGGGCCCTGTCAGCAATCACTGGTCTATAGTGAGGAACCTGCAAGGAAAGACCAGGCAGGAAAAGCAAAGCTCCGTAAGCAGAAACTTGGCTAGTGCTGAATTATTTACACACATGCAACTGGATCGATAAAGACATGTTTACAAAGTAAAAAGAAAGAAAATGTAGATTAAAAGAAATAAAAGAAAACGCTGCCTGTGACCCTATACTCAGAGTTAACCAGGACAGACATTCGAATATGACCATACATTCTTTTCAGATATAAAAAAATGAACTCTTTAACAAAATAAGACATGATTTGTACTAATTTTAAACATTCCAAACAAACTGATAGAATTTATTTTTCAATGTGAAGACTATCAGCAAATTTCTTAACGTTTTTTTTTTTTTTTTTTGGTTTTTCGAGACAGGTTTCTCTGTATAGCCCTGCTGTCCTGAACCAACTGTAGACCAGGCTGGCCTCGAACTCAGAAATCCGCCTGCTCTGCTCCCAAGTGCTGGGATTAAAGGCTGCGCCACACACCCCGCTCTTAACGTTTTTAATACAAAAATTTTTAAAGATCTAACATTACTCCTACACATGCTAATGAAGTGTGTGAGTGTGTGTGTGTGTGTGTGTGTGTGTCAAGTAGTAGACCATACTAGTTCCACTATGAAGATCATTTTCACAATTTAAAAAAAAAATCATAAATAAAAATGTTCAATTAACATTGGAGGGACGTTCAACACAGTTTCTTTGTGTAGCCCTGGCTGTCCTGGAATCAATTTGATATTTTTTAACAACTAAAAGTATACCAAACATATAACACTATGTAATGGTTTAAATGAAAATGACCCCATAGGCCCACAAGCCCATACAGAGTGGCACTATTAGGAGGTGTGGCCCTGTTGGAAGAGGTGTGTCACTGAGGGTGGGCTTTGAGGTTTCAAATGCTCGAGGCAGGCAGGCCCGGCGTCTCGGTCTCTTCCTGCTGCCTGACAATCCAGAAGTAGAATTCTTGGCCCCTTCTCCAGCGTCACGTCTACCTGTGTCCTGCCATGCTTCCCACCATGACCACAGTGAATCAAACCTCTCAGCCCTAAGCCAGACCCAATTCAATGCTTTCCTTTAAATGAGTTGCTGTGTTCGTGGTGTCCCTTACTCAGCAATCAAACGCTGACTAAGACACGCTGTAATCCAGTCTTACATGCTTTAAAAATTACTTCTTAAGTATAAGAAGCTGAAATGCATTTACCAAGAACAGAAGAACTCGGAAGCAATCCACTCTCTTTAAGAGATACACTCACTGAGAAGAACCTTACCTGTAAGGTCTTCTTTTATTTGATCCACTTCAGATAACTGAGTATAAATTTGATTTCGTTCTCCTTCCAAGGCTTTTAAAGAGGCATTTAACTTTAAAGAAGGAATGGAGAAAAAGCAATAATCAATTGCACAGCATACACACGTCTCCCAATATACCCCAACTGCTCCGCCCGCAGCTGTTTGCGCTGGCTGACGTAAGCGGCCTCCATCTACATTATCTGGACTTCTCATAATATTACCTAAGAACAGGTAGAAGGAATGAACCAGAAGAAAACAAAGCTATTATTCACTTCTCAAAACAGGAATAAGCTATAGGGGTAAGGAGATAATAAAACCAGAAGAAAAACAATGCACAATGGCAACTATGAAATAAACACTTTATTGAAAACACAAAGTATTTTCAACTGAAGGAATTACTGTAGAACTTGAAATTTTCTAAACTCTAAAATTATGTGAATTTTTAAAGTTAATATAAAATCAATTGATAAAGAAAATCCTAATTTCTCAGATAATCTTATATGAAAAAAAATAAAATCAATCTTTAAGTTAGTTACTAAGGAAATATATTTAGTCCCGCTATAGGGCCTCTTTGCCATCCTTTTATTTACATAATAATACGAACCTTAGCTGCATAAATCAGCTTCTTCAATGCTCCCTTTGGCTATTATCTAAGTGAAAAATGAAACCATAATTACTGAAGACACCCAGATGGATTCATTAGCCCCTCAGCTAATCTTACAACCCCTCTTCTTGCCACAATAAACAGTTTGGAGTTGAGCTTAGTACCTCCTGTCTGCAGTCCCAACACTCCAAAGGCTGAGACAGGAGTATTACCCATGAGTTTGAGGCAAGCCTGGGCTACAAAGTTAATTCCAAGCCAGCTTGAGCTACAGCGAGATACTGTCACAGAAAAACATTAGCTAAAATAAAAATAACAGTTTGTATAAGGTAGAGCGACCTACTTTCAGGAAGCTAGACCTTAAAAGCAATCAAAGTACTAACTACAGAGTCCTAATAAGAATTCAATATTCACTAAACACTGGCCACAGACAACTCTTGGATTCTTATGGTATTACAGCATCCAAAGCATTAGTGAAATAACAGCTCCCAAGAAAGTAATATTAAGCAAAAAATTCCATTAGAAAACTGTTTCTTACATGATAAGGTACACATGAAAAAGTACAATACAACTTCATTATAGTTCCACTTCTGTTTTAGCAGCAGCCTGTGTAAGATACTATCCACTCTCACAACTGCAAATAGCTAGACTCTAGTAAATCTTTCTTCACCTCCTCAGAGTCGGAGCCTCCTTCTACTTTGTCCTGGGTGTCACACATCCTCCATTACAACAAATTTAAACTACACAGCTATCACATGTCATTCTGAGCAGCAACAGGAAGTCTCACGGTCTTACCATTCCTTCCTGAGGACATGGCCACACTGTATCTGTTCATTTCTCACTTCACAGACATCTCAATTAGACAATCTGCTTTCGGAGCTCAATGGCTTCACAACAGTACATCGTCCTAACTCCCCTGTGTTGTTATTGCTGCTCCAAGTCTCTGACCGTGGCTGTGTAATAAATTAAATTCTAACAGTATATAAGGACAGGAGAGGGCACAGCACACTGAGGTTTCATCAACTAGGTACAGTTACAGGCCTCTACTAGACAACTTGAAAATCAGCCTCTGTGAAGACTACTTTATACAACAGATTGGGGAGCCAAGAGACAGGACATAAAGTTTAAGAATCACCAATGGGGCAAATTAGGTCTAGGGTACATGAAACCTTATTATATTATTTTTATCATTGTTTGGTAATTTTCTCAAATTAAATTCTAACAAGTAAAGAGAAGTGACTTAAAAAAAACACAGTAAATGGCTAAATAAACATTAGTTTTCTAAATACCATAATATAACAAGCAATGGCAGTAAGCTTGTGGCAAATAAGACTAAAGTACTGTAACTGTCTAAAGTAAAAGGGCATCACGAATTAAATTATTCTGACACCTATACAATTAGAGACGGGAACCAGAGTGGTTATGGTCCAAATCCTGACATTATTTTAATGGAAGACGTGTGACACCCAGGACAAAGCAGAAGGGGCTCCAACGCTGAGGACGTGAAGAAAGATTTACTAGAAAATCTAGCCATGAGGTGGTGAGAGCAGATGGCATCTCCGGCAGCTGACACCATGTACCAAGGACAGTGTACAAGGAACACAGCACACATGCACAATGCAGAGCAAGCAGGAAGCTTGTCACCACACCTAAGGGAGCAGTGTCTTCTAGGCCACTCTTCATGTCTAAATCCAGGTTACCATCATCACATGTCTTCGCCAAGCACGGCAGCCCAATCCTTCATCTTCAGCAGGCTCTTGGTCAGAGACTGGACAGTGAACAGAAAAGCAGAAAAGGTAAAAACCTGCTAACAGCTTTACAATTTAGAGATGTACAGTAGTCTAACAATCAATCCCAGGCTAAAGAAATGGCTCAGCAGATAAAGGCATCTGCCCCTCGTGATGACCTGTTGGAACCCAGGACCCACATGGAACAAGAGAACCCCTCCCAAAAGCTGTCCTCTGAACTCTGTACATATTCCACACATACATACACACACAGATAAATTCAAAAATGTAATGAAAAATTTTAAGGCAGGCAGATGTCTGAGAGTTCTGGGCCAACCTGGTCTACAAGGTGAGTAGTCTGTTTAGCCAGGGCTATATAGTTTGACTTTGTATCAAAGAAAAAAGGGAGGGAAGAAGAGAGGGAAGGATCAACAGGAAGGGGGTGGGGTAGAAAGAGAGAGAGAAAAACAAAGGAAGGAGAGAAAGAAAACTACTTCCTTTATAATGGCTCACTCTTGATAAACATCCTTTATGACTGCAAACAGTAAAATCTTTTCTCCTGTGTGCACCCCATGCTCGTGAGCGTGCAGGTGTGTACGCGGCTGCACAAGCATGAGACAAGAAGGGGGTGTGAGGTGTCTCTGTCCCTCTAGCTTACTGCCTGGAGTCAGGACTGCTCACAGAGCCAGGACTGGACTTGAGAAGCTTCACCACTCAGCGAGCTCTCGAATCCACTGCTCTGGCCCAGGGCTGGGCTTACAGAGCACACAGCCATGCTCATCCTGTGAGTGGGTGCTCAGAACTCAAGCTCAGGTCCTCACACTGCAGAGCACGTGCACCAACCCTCCGGGGAATCCCCCCAGCCCCTAAAATATTTTCTTCATTTCTTACAGGTCTTACTAAGTAGGAGCTGGGCTGAAGAGATGGCCTAGAGGACCTCAGTTCATTTCCCAGCACCCACACCATGCATCTCACAACCATGAGTAACTCCAGCTCCACGGATCAAAGCCCTCTTCGAACTTCAGTAGGCATCCACACATGTGGCACTGACATACACACACAAATACAGATTTTTTTTTTTTAATTAAGTTTTATTTTTAAGAGTGGCCGTTAACATGTGGAGGTAAAAGTCCAAGATCTATAAAAGAAGATCATGGACCTTCTTGGACACTATACTCACATGCAGGCACATACAAATACACCCAACTAAAAAGAAATAAACACCTCTGGCTAGAGAGATGGCTCAGCAGTTGAAAACAGATATTACTCTTGCAGAAGGGTCAAATTCAATTCCCAGCACCACTTCTGGCAGCTCACAACTACCTGTGAGCTGATCCCCACCAGAGGATCCAACACCTCTAGTCTCCAAGAACACTGAAACTCATTTGTACATACCCACAAAAAGATATCAACATAGTTAAAAACAAAATTAGCCATAAACTCTTGATTTATTTAAATAACTAGCTGAAGCGTTCAGCTGAGATACACACACACTCTCTGTGAAGGAATTTCAATAGAGCACTGGAATTTCTCCTGCAGTAATTTGGTTTCTATTTTTGTTTTTTGAGACAGTTTCAGCATGAAACCCTGGCTGGCCTGAAGCTCACAGAAATTCACCTGCCTCTACCTCTCCCTCCCCAGAGGTAGGATTAAAGATGTGCACCACCATGCCTGGCTTAGCTGGGTTTTTAATCTTGTGGAGTAGGAAACAATTTCTAGTAACATCGCTTCTGAGCCTGTCAAGATCGGGAGTGACGGTACAAGAAACAAAGTGACTCTACACCATGGGTTTCTCTTAAAGGTCCACCTAAAACGACTTGCCAATCTCTTTCCTTTCTTGGGGGTTTCTGGCACAAATAAAATGTCCTCCATGATTGAGTAGTTCCTGCTCTGTTTAGGAAGAGTCCTAAGCTTCTTAAGTAGACTGTTTAGAGGGAGGAGGAAAAGTACCGTAAGCCTCAGCATCCACAGAGCACAATTCTGTGACTGGGTAAATTCAGAGAGTTACAAAAGTTAGAGAGTCAACTATACAGCAAACTGTGAAGAAACAAAACCTAGAGTCTCTTGAAAACATTTTTTTTCAATGATTTTTTTCACCCTGACTTATTTAGGTAAGGAGCAGCATTATGTGTCATGGCATACACACGAAGGTCAGAGGACAATCTATGAGTTAATTCTTCTCTCTTTCCACGCTGTGAGCCCTAAGGATCAAACGAACTCAGCCTGCCAAGATTGGACAGCAAGTGCTCTCACCCACTGAATGCTCTCAATGGCCTATGGAAAGTCAATCACTGTATTCCTACAATTAGCTAGGTGTGTGACCGGAGGGCCGTGTGTATGCACCTGCTCCTACATGTTGCATCAGGGACACGTGCCACAGCAAACCTTTGGGGTCAGTCCTTTCCTGTCCACCTTGTTTGAGACAGAGTCACTCCACTGCCATGTGGAAGTCAAGCTAGCTGGCCCTCAAGCTTCTGAAAAGTTGCTAGACTCTGCCTCCATCTCTCTACTACAAAGCACAGGCATTAGATACTGTGCTACTGTATCAAGCTTTTACCTGGGTTCTGGGAATCTGAACTCACATCATCAGGCTTATAAAATACAAGTCTTTATCCAGTGAGTCACCTCCCCAGACCAAATTTCAATTTTTTAAAGTTTTTATATAAGCGCATCTTCTCCCACACTGAGGTCAGACCAGGTAGTAGTCCTCTGCTATGTATGTGCCAGGGGCCTAGGACCAGCTTCTGTATGCTCCTGGTTGGTGGCTCAGTCTCTGGGAGCTCCCTGGGGCTGGGTAAATTGAGACTGCTGGTCTTCCTATGGGGTCACCCTCTCCTTCAGCTTCTTCAATCCTTCCCCTAATTCAACCATAGGGGTCCCTAACTTCAGTACAATGGTTGGCTATAAGTATCTGCTTCTGTCTCAGTCAGCTGCTGGTAGGGCCTCTCAGAGGACAGCCATGCCAGGCTCCTGTCTAAAAGTACACATAGCATAGTGTCAGGCCTTGGTGCCCCCCCATGAGACGTATTCCAAATTGGGCCAGTCATTGGACCTCCTTTCCTTTAGTCTTCATTTTTGTCTCTGAAGTTCTTTTAGACAGGAACAAATATGGGTCAGGAATCTTGAAGTCCCAGAGAAGGGGGAGGCCTGGTGGGGTGGGGAGAGCACCCTCTTGGAAGCAAGGGGGAGGAAGAATGGGATGAGGAACTGGGTGGGGAGAGGCTGAGGGGACTGACGACTGGAGTATAAATAAATAAAATTTTTTAAAGAAGTTTTTATATAGATGAATGTAACACCAACTAGTAGAGATACTAAGACTATTCAGTCAATTCATAAAAAATGATAAACCAAATTTCTCAAAGTCTTTACAACATCTGCTGAGCAGTAGATGTCAACATAATCAAGAAAAAATACAAAGCCATTATTTTCTTCTTTATTGATAAATACCAAGCTAAAGTAATGGAAGGACAGAGTCAGGGAACTGACATATCTATGTATCTTCAAGCAGCACTTGAGTGGCAACAAGAAACAGGACAACAGTGAAGCTGCTAAAGTATTTGAATTTCCAAGTACAAAATCTCAGCCAAGCAGTCCCAGAGTGAAGGCCATTACCTCAATCTGAGTTTCCCTCTCACTCAGAACTTGCTCCACCTGTGCTCTGGACTCTTCCAATGTCACTCTCTGTTTATCGAGGTCACTCACTTGTTCTTTCATTATTTCGGCTTCCTGTAAAAGCTGATAGGAAAACAGTAACAAAAGATATAAAAGTCAACATAATGTTTAGATGCATTTATTTAAATATTTAGATTATCATTAAACGATATTAAGAAGGTAGGGCCGCCACTTTAAAAGGGAAGCCAGATGTGGCTCCCATTTATAAAGAACATTTTTGTTTGGTTGGTTTTGGCTTTTCGAGACAGGGTTTGTCCATGTAGCCCTGGCTGTCCTGGAACTTGCTCTGTAAACCAGGCTGGCCTCAAATTCACAAAGATGAATCTGTCTTAACCTCCTAAGTCCTGAGATTAAAGGTGTGCATCGCCCGCCTATAAAGAACTGTCACAACAGAAGAGTATAAAATAACAAATATTCTTCAAACCATTTCCAAAGTAAATTCTTATCTACTACAAGGTCTTTGACACATACTGATCTGCTGTGTCCAGTCAGTTCTTTTTATCGTTGAATCCCAAAGAACACGCCACATCTCTCACTTACCTTAAGGGTATTCTTTTAGTCACAGGATGCTTTGTCCTAAAGACAGGTAACCTTTAAGAAGACTATTATCTAGAACCAATAGTCTACAAATAATTCTAGGCTGAACTGCATTGTGAATTCCAGTCTAGCCTGGGCTACATAATATGATTTTACAGGATATAGGGTGGGGTACTTCTAATTATAGCATGGAAAATTCACAACCAGCATCACCACCATTTTGTCTAAAATCTAAGATGGTGGAACAAAGATGGAAAAGGCATCAACCAAGAAAGGGAAAAAAAAAAGAGGAGGAGGAGGAAGAGGAAAAAGAGGAGGGAGAAAAGAAGAGAAGAAAATTAAGAAGGAGGAAAAGGATAAGGAGGAGAGAAAACTGGAGAAATAGAAAAGGCAGGGACATAATTGTGATAGAAGACTCCAAGGCAATAGAAGAAACTTAAGCAGAAAAGGTAAAAAATAAAGACGATGTGACACGACCCAGAAAGGCTCATGGTCTGAAGGCAGTCATAACAGCAGGACGAGTGGAAACTACAAGGGGAGCAGTGGGGGACTGAAGAGACAGCTGAGCAGTTAAAAGCACTTGGTACTGCTCTTGCAGAGGACCCACACTCAGTCCCCAGCACCTGCACTGGTCCTGTGTTCCCTTCTTCCTCCTTCCCTCCCTTCCTGTTTCAGCCTTCTCCTAGAACATGCATATACACATCTTCTCATTTTATGCCATTCATCTCTTATCTTGATTACACACGCACACACGGTCAAAAACAGTTATTCTTTGGAAATATGGAACCTGAGACTCTGGGATAACTCGACCAGATGGGAAAGTAGGAGTAACAAACAGAAAATGTAAGAGCTGAGGCAGAAGCAGACTTGCTGAGCACTGAGATACCAGTTCTCCTGGCCTCACTGAGCTGCAAGACTGCTAGAAAAAGCTAACTCCTCCCAAATGGAAACTGATGCAGAATTACTTCTACGGAAACAGTCTTCGGATACCAACAACTAGGGAGCCTCTCAGAAACACCACAGCCATATCACAGTACAGGAAAAAACACCAAAGGCACTCTCAGATCACAGTACAGGAAACACCACCAAGGGCACTCTCAGATCTTACCATTGGATTCAGACTGCTTCAGAATTAAACAAACAGCCATGAATTACCGAATATCTGAAAATAAAAAGTGAGCCTTTGAAGTAAAACAGAAAATAAATGCAAAAGAAACAAGGCAACATAAATGAACTGAAAAACACTTGAAAAAATTTTTCAATATGCTCAATAACGAAACAGGAGAAAAGCATACCAAAACAAAAAATAAATTAAGCCAGGCAGTGTTGACACACACCTTTGATCCCAGTGCTTGGGAGGCAGAGGAAGGCAGATCTCTTAAGCTCGAGGCCAGCCTGGTGTACAGATTGAGTTCCAGAGCAGCCAAGGCTTCAGAGAGAAACCCTGGGAGTGAGGGAGAGGATAGGAGGCGGTACTAACAGTTTGTGAAGCAAAAAGAGCAGGAACACAAATGTCCAAAAAAGACCCCATAGTCTACACAACATTCAATTCTCAAAACCAAAAGTGGAAAGAAAAGACAGTACAGCAATGTCACACTTGTATAAAAACAAAAAAGCAGCACAAATGAGTATCATTAAAATATTAAAATGTGAAAGGCAACCAGGAGCTACCAATGGTTAAGACCGTGCGCTCTCCTCCAGGAGGTCCTGAGCTCTGTTCCCCACGCCCACATCAGGCTGCTGGCAGCTGCTTATGACTCTAACTCCAGAGGATCTAACACCCTCTCCTAGCCTCTGAGGACACCTTAATCATGACCACAAAGACACACACATACGTGTAATTAAAATGATAATGAATTTTAAAATGAAATCTTTTTTAAAAGTGAAAGATCAGAATTTTTAGCTATAAACCTCTTAAAAATTACTTCCAGTACTTCTTTATCCGAAAGCTTAATCAAAACAACTATAAAAAAGCAAGTCTTTGATACAGGAAAAAGAACATTTAAGACAAGAGAAAACAAGACTTCTTAGCAGCTGAGTGAACTGAAGCCTCACAACAACAAAAGGCCAGTTGATCTAAGGACACATTCTTACTAGACCAAGAGGATCGATGTTCCCAAGAAGCAGCTTCACAAAGATGGTGAGAGGAAGAGAGAAGGCTCCAGGTTTGAGAGTGCCTACTGTTCTTGCCCAGGACCGAAGCAGGGTTCCCTTCACATATATCAGCTGCCTCATAACTGCCTATAACCCAACTTCTATGACGGATCTGATGCCTCTGGCTTTGTGTGCATATATCCACACTCAAGACAAACACATGAGCACAGAAAAGAGGAAGAGAAAGAGACAGACAGCAGCAGGCATACACATGAGCATAGAAAAGAGGAAGAGAAAGAGACAGACAGCAGGCATAGTAGTTCAGACCTATAACACCAGTAGTTAGGAGGCTGAATATCACAGTGAGTTCTAGGCTACCCTAAACCAAACCACACTAGGAGACTGTCTCCAAAAAGAAAAAAAGAAAAAGGAAAGGAAGAGAGAGAGCGAGCAGTTTAAATGAACAAATTAGCCAGAGCAGTCAACTACATGACATTTCCACCTCTCAAGGAACACAGAAACATTATGAATATATATTACAGAAAACCAAGCAATAATTAACAATAGGGAAAATAAAATGTTGGTCAACACAATATATACTCAAGTTCCAGCATGTGGCTCAGAGAGACTACTATTTAGAGAATCTTTTCACATTACTACGCTGGGGAGATGAGTAAAAGCACTTGCCATCAAGCATGAAGACCTGAGTTCAATTCCTCAGAACGCACATAAAATCCAGCACAATTATCTATAATCCCAGTTATCTAAATCCAGCACAATTATCTATAATCCCAGTGCTCCTATGGAGAGATGGAAGGCAGACAGGTGAATCCCTAGAAACTTGCAGACTAGCTGCCCAGGCACACACAAAAGAAAAGGACAGAGAATCTGTCTCAAATAAGGTGAAGGCAAGGACCGACACCAAGCCATAACACGTGCATGCTCACATTCTCACAACACACACACACACCGTATGTGTATCATAGAAAGGAAGGGAGAGAGGAAACAAGGGAGAGAATGGAAGGGAGGAAGAGGGACAGAGCGGGAAAGATTGGTGGGGAAGACAGACAGACAAGACAAAATTTCCATGCCAAATATTGTTTTTGGAGAACAGAAGAGAGGGTATATATGTAGGGGGGAGAGATAATAATAAAAGCTAAATTTTCATTTTATATGCCTCAGAACGCTCTTCCTTTAGGCCCCAGACTGGTAATACATTAACTCTTTTAGTATTCTCTGCTGAGGGTTAGTGGTAACTGCTGTTTCCTAGGGTTACCAGAATACTGACTGCCTTGGCTTATTTCTTTCATGGGAGAAGACAAAGACAGAAAGAAATCCTTTTCAGCCCTTTACCAGAGATACGAAGTATGCACGGGAGCCTGCCCTGCCCTTGTGCTCTTCAGCAAACGCCGCTCCTGAGTGTGGCTCCATTCGTGGATCAGTTGTGAGTTTGCCCAGAACATGCAAAATCTATATTCAGTATCTAAAAGAGTCTGTCTAAGCTACAAACCTGTTTCTGGCTTTCTGAAGTTGAGAGTTTTCATTCAAGGCATCTTTTATTGCTCCCTTGAGTCGCTCTTCATTGATTTCGAATATTCTAAAGGTTGTTTTGGCCTAAGCAAAACAAATACACAGTTTATAACAATTAACGAACACCTCAGGTTTATACATTCTCCACAGAACACAGAACTTAGGCAAAGACCAAAACATGTCACTATTAACAGCAGAGGCACATGATGGAACAAACAACGTTGGCTGAGACCAGGACCTGGTCCTAGCACTATCATTCATTCACCATGTAACTCTGGGGAAATTACTGAACCTTCCATGTACTGTGCAGCCAATTCTGTTAACTACTGAGGTAGAAAAGATAGGAGAGTCCAATTATTAGATACTGCTTTATTGGTTTATTTAGTGACTTACTCCCGGCACTGCTTGCACTGCCTGTATGCTAAGCATGACTTCACTTGCTACCTAGAGCAGAATGACCTTGAGGAAAAGCTAAAGAAATGGGCCGTTGCCCTTAACAACCTGTTGACTTCCAGGTACACTTCTGTGAAGTCTTGCTTGCCTGCCCGCCACACCTTGTGTTTTTAGAGTATAAAATGAGAATACAGACTAGACTCGGTATAGCAGTCTTTCAGCTGTCCTGGCTTCTGATGACATCTCCTCTCTTCTGCCCTCACTGGTGCTGGGGTGAACATTCCAGAGAGAGAGCCACAACACTACTTACCCTCTGTCTCCTCTCCTACACTTTATATTGTATGAGACAATTTGTATTTACTATTAAATGTTATACAGTTTCAAGAGTGTTCAGATATGGCCATAGTTTAAACCCATCCAGTGAAAAAATGAATTTCACTGAAGTAACAAGTTTTAAAAAACTGCATATTAAGATTCCTTTTATGGGGGCTGGAGAGATGGCTCAGTGGTTAAAAGCACTGGCTGTTCTTCCAGAAGTCCTGAGTTCAATTCCCAGCAACCACATGGTGGCTCACAACCATCTGTAATGGAATTCAATGCCTTCTTCTGGTGTGTCTGAAGATAACTACAGTGTACTCATATGCATAAAATAATTAAATAAATCTTTAAAAAAAAAAAAAAAAGATTACCTTTATCTCTTTTTTTTTGGTTTTTCGAGACAGGGTTTCTCTGTGTAGCCTGGCTGTCCTGGAACTCACTCTGTAGACCAGGCTGGCCTCGAACTCAGAAATCCACCTGCCTCTGCCTCCCAAGTGCTGGGATTAAAGGCGTGCGCCACCACCACCCGGCTACCTTTACTTCAAATACTAAAATATTTTATTGCCTGATGTGATGGCTATTTTTTGTTGTTGTTTGTTTTTCTTTTCCAAGACAGAGTTTCTATATGTAGTCCTGCTGTCCTGGAACTTGTTCTGTAGACCAGGCTGGCCTTAAAGTCACCCGCCTCTGACTTTCAAGTGCTGTGATGAAAGGTGTGCACCACCACAGCCCAGCATGATGGCTACTCTTGGTTAGAAACTTAACTATATCTGGAATTAACTAAAACCCAAGCAGGCTGGGAATACCTGTGAGAGACTTTTCTTAATTAAATCATTTGAAATGGGAAGAACCACCTTTAATACAGATCTTCGATCACCTTTATCAGGATCTTCTGAGGTGGGAAGATCCACCTGTAATAAGGGCCACATCTTCTGGTAGCAGCCTATATAAAGGACATGGAATCTGTGTCTGCTTGCCCTCACTCTCTCGCTGGCAAGTCCACTCCTTCACTGGCATCAGAGCCTAGTCCTTTAGGATCTGATGTATACCGAGGACCAGGTTAGATATCCATCCTCACAGAATGAACAACTACTGGATTCTCAGACATTTCATTAGTAGACTGCCACTGTTGTTGGACTAGCTGGACCACAGCCTGTAAGCCACTCTAATAAATTCCCTTAGATAGGGACACGGATAGATGGATGAATAGATAGATGATCTGTTCCTCTAGAAAACTCTGACTAATATACCTAAAAATAAAAATATCATGAAAATGTAAATGTTTTCCAAAAGTAACAGACCAATTAGAATAATTCAACTTACTTCAGCTACTTGTGATTTGAGAGATTTTGATTCATCTTCTAGGGACTGTATCCTTTTTGAAATATCGGCCATCTGGAAAGAGAGTTAGTCTGTAAGTATTTACTAAGTCCTATTAGCTTCAATACAACACGTATGTGCTGGTATACTGTTAAATTAACATCAGTGAGAGTGAGAGCTCAGATGAGGGTGCTGTCAGCTTGCTTCCCATTTGCTCAAAAGGAGTTACCCATCATGTAATAATACGTTTCTCAATTTCAATATACCATAGCACTTTTCAGGTTCAGGATGAGCATACTAACGTCATACTTAAATCATCTCACACAAATCAAGATTTTCCTTACACTAGAATTTAACTTAGAAAGTTATCATTGTTTATAACACATTTCTAACTTTACAAAAATATACTTCACTAGGTATATGATTACGCAAGTAACACAGTTTATGTTACTTTCACAGCAAGTATGGGAAATTTCTATACAAGTGTTCAAGAGAGCCGAGTGTGGGGGTGTACACACTTGTAATCCTAGCAGGCAGGAGGCAGAGGCAGGAGGATCATGAGCCTGAGGCCAGCCTGAGTTATACAGACTGAGCTATATTCTAACACCCTGTCTCAACAAATAAAAACAGTAAGAAAAAAGGAGTATGCAAAAAGATCTGTGGTAGCATGTAAAGAGTTAGAGCTAACACGAATGGTTAGAGCTGGAGACGCCATCCTCCGTGGCCTTCTAGATTCTACTGTTTACGTGCCTCAGTTTTTGTTTTGTTTTCCTTTGCTTTGGTTACACTTATTATTTGGTTGGTTGGTTTGAGAGTTTGATTTATTGATATTTGTTCCTTTACATTTTTGAAGATAGTGTCTCCTCTCCTTATGCAGTCCAGGCCACCTTGGACCTCCTACCTCTTCCTCTCGAGTGCTGGGATTACAGGCTTGTCACGATGGCTGGCATGCATGTAATATTTTAATCAATATCATGTAAATGTGTAAAATTCAATAACCTTCTTTTCATAACTCTGTTGAAATATACAAGACTTACCAACTCATCTTGTTCAGAATGTTTGGCTCTCTCTTCTTCTAGATCTTTCTCTAGGAGTAGTATTTCATCTTCAAGTTTAGATTTGGATCTTTCCAGATTTTCATAGGTTGCCTAAAACAGAAAGCCAACTTTAACAGCCAGACATAGGAATGTTTAGTCAGAGTAAAACGCAGGGAGTATAGTCAAACAGGTTTATGACACTATATACATTTGCTCTCTGATATTAAGATAACAGCAGGTCTAACAGTTGCCAGCAACTTCTGTAAGAGCGAAAGCATTTCAGGCTCCTATCAGCTAACTGTTAGAAGAAACACAGGCAGCCCCTAAAGGAATTAATACAGTTGCATTCCAATAAAACTTTTATTTAAAAAAAAAAAAAAAACAAAAAACAAAAAAACAGGTGGAAAATCCACTCCACACAGCATGTCAACCTAGTTCTAAAGCATGTTTAAAAGCGTGTTAGGGGGGAAATGGCAAGTTCAATTTAATATAAAAAATAATTAATTAAAAAAATCAAGACTGCATCACCATATTTTCCATTGAATAACATTTTCTGTAATCTTTTTAATTTAAAATGATTAATTATTAGATTGGTCTGATTGAATTTTAAATATTGTAATTAACATACCTCTGATATTTGTGATCCTTCAACAAACTTGTTAAAAAGGAAGAACAAAACCGAAATGTGTTACAGTAGTTTAAAAGACTATTTACCTACAATCTCCCCAAATCTGACTATTCCATCATGGGACTAGTGATTTCAATCAAAATTCTTCTATTGATTTGATTTTTTACCTGCAAAGTCAACTGTCGAGCTTTGTAAAACATGTATTATATTACGGTTTGTGTCCAACTACAATTACTGTTCCTACAAATGTGTTCAACTAGTAAATTAACAGAGTATTTTCTAAGATACTCAGTTTGGCCCAATCTCAACTCATCTGACTCATAATTCACACAAACCTGTTGTCCTGACACCAGGCTGCTATTACATTACCTGCAACACCAAGCTTGACTAATGTTGTGTGTTTTGGCTTTTGACTGGTTTTTGGTGTTGTTTTTTGTTTAACGTAGACTTGATAATCCTCCAGCATTCACCTCCCAAGTGCCAAGGTGGTAGGCATTCCTCACACCTGCCTAAATTCCTTCCATTCTGGAAACTAACACATTCCCACTGGGATAGCGATTATAACAGAGGTTCACCAAAGAACGCATAGCAACTAAAAATGTTCTTGAGGATACCCATAGGTAATAAAGGAAAAAAAAAAAAAAACTTAAGGAATTTATTTGGAGTTTTTAACTTCTCATGGATTCTACAAGTGCATTCTAAATCACAAGACACAGACTTTCTACTGAGGACAGACATGACGGACTTGCCACACTGGAATGAACACATAAACCAAAGGTACAAGGTCTGTTTTCTTTTGTCTCATCATTAGGGGCAGGCTGCTTCGGCCACGCAGGCTCCCGACTCACTTTTTACAACACTTGCATCTGAAACTCACTCCATCGCATCCTAATCTGTCTGCGAGGCTGAAAACTATCATCGAGTTAACTATGTGTCTCTGCTAAACTCCCCATTCAGTGACGTCATGTGAGTGACTGAAAACTGGCCATGATGGAGTATTTAGAACACAAAACTCAGGAAGTGGTCAGTAGGCAGGGATTAAACATTCACCAGCATGCCACTATTTACAATGTAAACCTCTGGTCTAATCCTAGTTAACACCTATTATCATGGGATGGCAAAAAGGTAATACGGCCACAACTTACATAATTGTCTCCTGCTATGCTTAAATTTCTGAAAGAGTCCTGTGTCTCCTTCCTGGAGCAAACAATGTCAAAAAAGGGATGGTCTCTTCAATGCATTCTTAGGAATACAGAATAGAGGATTTCTTCCTATAAACCTATAGATTCTGATAAACTGATTATATATCCTTCAAAACAAGTTAGCAGTAAGAGCTCAAAGTGTCCTGTTTTTAAATGTTTTATGCTACCTACACAGGTTCTATTTCCTCTAATTTTTCTGTAAGCTTTAAGTTCTTGATATACCATTTCAGAAGATAACTTATTTTTAAAGTTTGCTATTTAATAAGAATCTTTTCCCTAGCTTTTAAATCATATTTTGTTTTTTACCTCCAAACTTTGTGCTTCTGTGGACTCCTCCTCAAAGCTGGCCTCCTTTAAAGATGACTCTAAGCCTTCGTACTGAATGAAACAAGGCAACATGTAAGTAAAAACTATAAACTGCATTCCAAACTGTATCTCAGCAGGTAACTGTGAGGCAAACTCTGAGCTTAGTTTTGCAATCTAACCACAAGCAAAGCCAGAACCCCTAGCAAGTCACAACCACCAGGTTGAAGAACTTTACACCTGTGACAAGCAAAGATGACACAAGTCCGCTGAATACAAACTCTAACATCAAGAATGACTAAAGAGCGTCCAGAGACGTGAGTTGTCTGTCATCCCCTGAACAAGTTGACTGCGTCTCCAGCCTTTTCAGTAGAGCAGTGAGCAGTAACTGGCCATCAGACATTTATATCATACGACAAGTAAGACAAGTAAGGAGATAAAAGACACAATAATCAAGGGATGAAAACTGAGAATAATTAAATATAAAGCATCACAAGATTACAGTGAGGACAATGTTGCTTCTGATCCAGCTCCCTGCTGAACAGCAGCTAGATAACACACCAAAGGACAGAGTCTGAAGGCCTCAGGGAACTATTTAACCAGTAAAGACTTACGGGAGAAGACAGACCTGAGGAAAGACAAGGCCAGTGGTTCACACTTCTTTCTCCTTATAAGAGACTCACTCACACAGGCAAGGAACTAAGTGAGAATTTTAGGAGAATCAGAAACCACCAAGAAACAATGCATATACTTCAGAACTTGCTAAGTCTGATGAGCTATGTAGGCCGGCCTCCTGTGATTTTTCTGAATACTTCAAAAAGTATCATTTTGGTAACGAAGCAAGATAAAGACACAAGTAGTCTGGTAACTACTGCAAAATCCTCCGTACTTTTCTACCAAGTGGAACTTAATCCTGCTCTCAGAAAGATTAAAGCCTGACCATGTGGGCTTTCCCCTGGCACAGGCAACGTGGTCTATCACTTCACCAGACCACACAAGCAAACAAGTAACTCACGTACACAGATCAACAGAGCTTGGAACAAAATTCAGCATCCGTTTTTGATCAAGACTTGCACAGATTTATGTACAAGTCATCAGTCCCTCATCATGATAAAGGTCATTTATGAAAAATTCAGTCAATACAACCGATGGAGAGGGGCTGAGAGCAGGGTAAGGACATCACCTCCCCCAACAGCTGACTAACAAAGTGCTGGAAGTCCTACTGAGAGCAGTGAGAAAAGAGATTCCAACCGTAACCAGATCAAAAAAACATTATCTCTATTTTCAGATAGCATGTGAGATAGCTATCTTGGTTATCAACCTGACTACATCTGTAATCAACTAAAACCCAAACAGCTAGGTACCCTTGATTTGACTGGATTGTCTGAGATGGGAAGACCATCGTAAACCTAGACCATACCTTCTGATGGCAGCTCACATAAAGGGTATGGAAAAAGGAAACTTTTGCTTTTTGCCTGCTTATCCTCACTGTCCCTGGCAAGTTCATCTGTCCTGCCACTGAGGCATTACTTGCTAGTATTAGAACCCACTTCTTCGGGATTCTAAGGTATATGGAAGACTCAGTCATCTGGCCCAGAGGACTGAACAGCTATCAGATTCTACAATTTTCTGCTGGGAGACAGCTATTGTTGGACTAGCAGGACCACAGCCTGTAAACCACTCTTAAGAAGAGCCCCTTTCAATGTATACAGATTCATTTTATTAATCTGTTCCTCTAGAAAATCCTAACTGATATAGCATGTTAAACATATAGAGAAACCTCTAAGACTGCCCCCAAAACTACAAGTCCAACAAATGAATTCAATAAAGCAGCAGACAGTCCATGACAAATAATGAACCAGCTCAAAAAGATACCAACAGCCTTGATTCACAGTGGTAGTTTAGAAGTGGTATTTGGGAGGCCAGGAATCAGGGTACAAGAAAGTCAGGATAATACAGAGGAATAAGAGCCACAGAGAGGAGAAATAAGACTACCTAGAATCTCTCGCATAAGCACATCCAGTCACACCGGACAGCAGCACTGAATCCTGCCAGGATGTGCCCATTAAAGAGTGCAAGCAGACATCCAAATCCAAGGCTGGACTCACTGAGGATGGACCACAACAGGCCAAACAGGAACAGGGAATCAGAGCGAGAGCCTTCCAAGGCCCACTACACTTCCGACTCAGGACAGACCACGGGATGCGCTAGCTTAGAGGCTGAATCTACCAGCAGAAGAGACCAGCTCAAGCAAATTACAGCCGTAAAAGTGCCAAAGATGGGGCCCAGGGCCTGCAGGACTCCAACAAGCCTCATTCTCCAGCCCCTGCTACTGCCCCATGGAACAAGGGATTCCTTGGAACCGGGAAGGAACTTGCACAACTTAGAACACCATCCAGATGGGACCAAGAGGCCCCAGCAGCACAGTCTGTGGAGACAGTAGAAGCTAAGGGATTCACAACACCCCAGCCCAGGCACACCAGCGAGGAGCTACACAAGTCACAGAAAACTTGGGTAGTACTGTGGTGCTGGAGGGAGCACTGACCAAGGACATAACACCTCCACTTCATTTTATTCATTTGTGTTATTAATCTTTTAAGTTTAATTTTCCAATTAGTTATACATAATGTTTAATTCTTAATTTTTTTTTTTTACTATGAACACTTTTATTTTAGGTATTTGGTTCGTACGTTAGAACTAGCATCTTGGTGGGAAAGGCTCTTCAGTTTGTCTTTTTTTTTTCCTCTACACCAAAGACACAATATTTTCTTTATTTCTTTTCATACCTCTGATACATATGCATTTCCTCTTTTCTAATGTTCCCCTCTGCCCCATTCACCAGTCCTCTTTCATTCATTTCTTAAATACTGATACACAATATTCTCTCCATTGCTTTTCATACCTCGAGCTCCTCTAATCCCAGCACTTACGAGGCGGAGGCAGGCAGATCTCTTTCGGTTCCAAACCAGCCAGGACTATAGTGAGACACAGGCATTTTCAGAAGGTCTGGGTATTTCCTGAGAGTGCTGTGTCTGTGTTTGTTTTGGTAGAGTTGCCTACCTTCCACAGTGGTTCTATGCTTTTGCATTTCTACTGGTAGGTGAGTGTTCCAGTTTCTCTGTGTCCTAAGTATGTGCTGTACTGTTGTTAGCGTGCTGGCTGAGTACTGTCATGGGCTTCTCCAGCCTTCGCTTAGAGGCTAATGACACTGAGTATCTCTAAAGTTTACCTGCCCCTTGCCAACAAAGTCTATCTTCTCCTCTGCAGGAAAGTGTATTCAGTCTGTTTACCTGTTGTTCATTTATATATTTATGAGACAGCCTTACCAGTGTACCAGGCTGCCCTGGATTCTCCATCCTGCTTTATCATTCTGAATGCAGACATTATAGTGTGTGCTGCCAGCTTAATACATCCTAGACACAGAGCCTTTACTAGATACATGATAACAAATACTGTGCTTGTCTCCTTTCTTTCTTTCTCTTTTGCAACGGTCTCCTATTATAGCCCAGGTTGTCCTTGTACTGGTAGCTAGCTCTCTTTCTGCCCCAGCCTCCTGAGTGCTGGGATTATTGGTACGAGGCACCATAGGTAGCTGCCTCCCCCATCCCCCTAATATCCCTCTCCCTCTCTCTCTCTCTCTTCTCCTCTCCTCTCTCTCTCTCTCTCTCTCTCTCTCTCTCTCTTCTTCTCTCTCTCTCTCTCTGAGACAGGGTTAGCCTTGCCTGGCTGTCCTTATTTCCTTTCTTCATTTGGGCTTTGTGTTAGCTTGCTAGGACAGGTGAATCTGTTGAGTACAAGGCCAGCCTGGTCTACAAAGTGAGTTCCAGGACAGGCAAGGCTACACAGAGAAACTGTCTTAGAAAAAAGAAAAGAAAATGTCTAAACAAAACATCCTATAGAGACAGAAAGTATGTAAGTAACTAGAACTATGTAGAAAGTGGGAAAACTGGATGAAGAGTAATAACAAAAATTAGAGTTTCTTTGGGGTACTAAATATGTCTAAAAGCTGATTGCTATCATGGGTATCCAAATGTGTGAATATACCAAAAGTCATTCCTTTATTTACTTTGGAAAGGGCATGGAATTTTACCATGAAGCCTAAGATAATCTCAAACTGGTAATCCTACTATAATCAAATTTGCAATGCTTTCAAAATGCTGGGCTTATGGTCATATATCACCTCAGCTGACTCACCTAGAAACCTCACATGGGCAAGTCAACTGTGCTGTAGAAACTGTATCCCAACGAAGCTGTGGAACTAAAGGAATTCTAGGACTTGGCAGGAAGAGCCAGGAAGACCCATAAGTTCAAGGTTACCCTCAGCTACATAGAGTTTGAGGCCAGCCTAGGTTTCATGAGACCTTGCCTTAACACAGATGGGTAGGGAGAGCTATAGAGGCGGGTCAGTGGTTAAAAGCATGTTTTACCTTGCAGAGGACCTGAGTTTGGTTCCCAGCAACTACAGTATGTGGCTCACAAATTCCTGTAACTCAAGCTCCAGGGGCACCTTCTGGACTCTGTACTCACATGTACACACACACACACAGATACACAATAATTGAAATAAAATAGTTTTTAAAAGAAGATATCTAGCCGGGCAGTGGTGGCGCACACCTTTAATCCCAGCACTTGGGAGGCAGAGACAGGCGGATTTCTGAGTTCGAGGCCAGCCTGGTCTACAGAGTGAGTTCCAGGACAGCCAGGGCTACACAGAGAAACCCTGTCTCAAGAAAACAACAACAACAAAAACTTTAAAAGCATATACAGAAAAATGGACTATAATCCACAGATAAGGAATTCAACGTTACAAAAATGTTTACTTTGTGTGATGGGAATGGCGGGATTAGAAGTTGTGGCCCTGGCGGAGTAGGTGTGTCACTGTGGGTGTGGTTATAAGTCTCTCATTCTAGCTGCCTGGAAGTCAGTATTCTGCTAGCAGCCTTCAGATGAAGCTTCACCTGCACCATGCCTGTCTATATGCTGCCATGTTCCTGCCTTGATGATAACTGACTGAACCTCTGAACCTGTAAGCCAGCTCCAATTAAATGTGCTTTTAAGAGTTGCTTTGGTCATGGTGTCTGTTCACAGCAGTAAAACCCTAACTAAGATACTCTGAAACTGGGCATGGTGACACGTTTATAATCCCAACACTCAAGTGAGGTCGTTTACGAATTTGAGGCCAGCCTAGTCTACAGAGCTAGTTCAGCAAGCCAGGACTACACAGAGAGAGCCTGTCTCTTAAGTCTCAATACCTCCAAATGTGTCTGTTATTTGGAGACGAGCCTAACCTAATATGACTGCATCCTAGGAGAGCATCAGGACAGAGAGAGGCACAGCAAGCAGGCAGGTCTAGCTACAGGTCAAGGGACAGGCCACAGAAGAAGCAAAGTCCGCAGACACCTCAATCCTGGACTCCTGTCTCCACAACTGGAAGGGAGTTCATTCCTGTTTGTAAAGTGCCATTTGGTCATAGCAGCCCTAGCAAGCTAACACAAAGCCCAAATGAAAAAAGTAAATAAAGTCTCTACATGATAATAAATAAGGATACCTTTACATCCTTGATAGGCAAAAATCTCAAGCAGGAAGCAAAAAAAAAAAAAAAGTAACAAAACCCAGACAAAATTACATTATATCAATTCTAAACTTGTTTTCTTAGACACCAAACAAAATAGAAATATAAGTCGCAGAAGATATCTGCAATCCATATATCTAACAAAACTCTTATATATAATAGATATAAAATGTTAATTTTTTTTTTTTTTCAGAGCTGAGGACTGATCCCAGGGCCTTGCACTTGCTAGGCAAGCACTCTACCACTGAGCTAAATCCCCAATCCCAATATAAAATGTTAAAAACGAAACAAAAACCCTGCTTTCTATATGACATAAAGGGGATTATAAATGTCTTTAGAAGGGCAGAAATGGGCCAGCAAGACAGCTCAGTAGTTAAGGAGCTTGCTACCAAACTGACAACCTGAAACCCAATTGGGAAAAGGAGAGAAGTGACTCTTCTACCTATCCTATGATCAACCACACATGCACAGGCACAAGTAGACACATACAATAATAATAATGTAATTTTTTTTAAGGGTGAAAGAGACTTGAAAGGGCAACTTCACGAAAATAGTATCTAAATGACCAATAAAGCGAATCAAGATACCACACTTTGTCAGTCAAGGAAGAGATGGCTGAGAGACGGAGGTGAGGAGACACAGAACTCAGCTCTGAGCCAGAGCTGGGAGGCGTTACATCATCCACGGAGAAGCGCTAAGCTCCAGAGTCTACCACCAACACTATCCTGAGACACGCCTTACCTCCTTTTGAACAAAGCTGATTTTTCAAGTAGTTTACATTTTTCTTCAATTAGTGCAGAAAGCTCAAGAGCAAGTTTTTTTTCTCTCCCTGAGGGGAAAAAAAAATTATTGTGACTAAACTATTATGTTTTTAAATTATATACAATGATGAGCTCTCAAATAGAAAAATAACAACTTACCCACATAAAATCGGCTTCGAATCTGAAACAAATTTTTAACAAAAGTATATTAAAACAAGTATACCTTCAAGTAAATCTATTTCACTTCGACTCTCGACTTGTTATGGCCTTCCGTAGTGAATTAGCCAGCAGCGTTCTATTCTGACGAAAGCATGCTACACAGTCAGGTCTCCCACTAAGACTCACACTACGTGTTATCATATGAAGGCTCTGAAGCAGCCTCACTCTAAAGACACCTTCACTCACACCTATTACTTCATTCACATATTTGGCCCTAACATGAAGTATTTCAAGGACTCTATTACTAAGACTCCTACTGTTAACAGCCAAAATCAAACAGTCTACGAAGGGACTAGACATGGATGGCTCTAACAAACCCATTAGCCTTCTTCTTCCTTAGGCTTCAGCACTCCGTGAAGGAAGGAAAAACCCACTTGTGACAGCCCTGGGGCTAGAGCAAAAGGATCAAGGGAAACAAACAAAAGGAAGATTTATATCACCTAGAAAAGACAGAGACAGAAAATTGGAAGAGAAAATCAAAGGGACAAGATATCCTAGGAGGTGTGTAAACAGGAAATGTAGGAAAGGCAACACGGGGTGGAGAGACTCCTTCTGAAGGGCACCAGAAATTCACGAAGAAATCAGAATGGAGTCAGAGAAGCACAGGGCCAACATCTAAAAAGTCTCAGAAAGAAAGGATACGGTAGGACTCTCTCATTAAAACAAAAAAAAGTAACTATGGGATACAGGGACATGTGTGGCTACACAGCAAGTGGATCTGGGACATGGTGCATCTACGGGGGGGGGGGGGGGGGATGGGAACTAACCATCTGATTATTAACGGAATGAGTGGCCATGTTTTTTATTATAAATTGGGAAGTAGATACATCTGCAGGCTTTTTACACTGCTAAAAGTAAACACAGACCAAAAGAGGAGGGGAGGGGAGTGGAGGGGGAGCAGGAGGAAGAAGAGGAGGAGGAGGAGGAAGAAGAGAAGAAGAGGAAGACGAAGGAGGAGGAGGAGTGGGGTTTTGGTACTAATGTATACTATCCCTACAAAGAAAACCCTTTAAGAATCCTTACATATAAAAACATTTCTCCGAATCTATATTCAGTTTCTAATAACCACATATTACCCAGAACACTATGGCCTAACTTATTTCCCTGAAATAACAATTAAGTTTCTCCAACTCCCTGTTTAGTCTAAAGACAGCATGAGGGCTGGAGAGACAGCTCAGTGCTTAAGAGCACTTGGTACTCTTGCAGAGGACCAGGGCTCAATTCCCAAAACCGACAGCAGTCACAACCTCCTGTAACTGTAGTTCCAGAGGATCCAATGCCCTCCTGTCACCTCCGTGTGCACAGGGCACACATGTGATACATAGACACATATGCAGGCAAAACATTCATACACCTAAAATAAACCTTAAAAAACCTTGAAAAACCCCAGACTGACCATTCTCTTAGCATGCTGTGGTTACTTACTGATCGGAACCCTCTCCACAGAAACAAGACGGCGGCAAGCAGTCCAACGGTAAGCGCACACACTGCCAATTCCAGTGAAAAACCACTGGGGTTAAAGTTCGCTCTCATATCTTCAGGCAATGCTGCCCAACCTTCAAGACAGAGGATGGAGAAGGTAAGCCCACAAGCACGCCCCTTCCACAGAACTATTACGAGCGCAGGTACGGAGGCTGAGGTCAGCCCTATGAACAGGAAACAGCTGCCAGGTGATAGGAAGCATGTCTGCTCCGACCACTTCCTTCTGGCGACTTACAACTGCTCTCACTGGGTGAAGAACAACGGTGTGGTGAAACCTGGCTTCCAAACCATTGAGGAATGATGAAGGAACTGCTCAGAGCTTAACTCAGGAAGGTATAAGGATACAGAGAGTGACAAGAAAAGATTATCAACCAGTGACCTGGGGGGGGGGGTGGTTCTTGACTTCAAACTCATATCTATATGCAGTGGGGTAAAAGTAGCCCTCATTTGTCTGAGGTAGCTTGTCATTGCTGAGTCTTACTGCCTCAGTCAGCTAACCTAGGCCTAGGCTTGAAAGCTTCTAGCAATCATATCTAGGCCTAGAATGCTTTCACCCTCTGAGACCTGCTGCTGAATAAGCTCACCCCTTCCTAGTTCTTTCTGAGCTCTGGCTTTCTGGTTCAACTCAGCTGTTCTGGCTCAAACTCCTCTCCAAGCTGACTGATTCAATCTGACTATCTGACTGAATTGCTCTGTTTGGCCTCAAACTAACTTTAGCAATACGTTCTAATCTTCTGGCTCCTTCATTCTCTGGCTTGTTCTGTCCTCACGGGTATTTAGTTTGTTCTCTCTCTACAACCTGTCTCTGTACAAATGTCCTGGTAAAACTGCCTTCATCACCTTTTTTCTCTTTGTTCTGCTTTCTCTTAAGTAGCTTCTCTTTTCCTCTCTCTTCTTGGGAGAGTTGGGCATATCAAATCTGTCTCTGGTTCTTCACTTTGTCTGCCACTCAATTAGACATCACTTTCCAAACATGGTTGTTTCATTCTACAAACTAACTTTAACCTTCATTGTTTGGAACTAAAGATGTACACTAAGGGTATGTGTATATTCCAGCTACAAAAAAAAAAAAAGTCTCAGGTTTCGCAGTGTGATCAAATATCCTGCAATACACTGGGTTTGACAAAAAAAAAAAGTCCCTCCAGGGAGACACAGGTCTGCGGTTTGCTGAGTGGGAGTCGAGGAGTAGTCATAAACAACTGACAGAGCTTTGACTTTGAGATTTGAATCCTTCCCTCCTATTTCTCCTTACCTTGGGTTAAGACAATCCAGTTTGCTCACAAGGACAGATATTCAACAGAAAGCAACTGTTCCCGCCACCTCTCCTCAAAGCCCCTGACAATGTAAGCCAGGCCTCATTACACTCCTTCTGGGAGGCTCTTTGAAAAAGGACCCAAAGAATATCAGGCTTGATTCTTTTCAGGCATCAGCACAGGGGGGCTAGACCCTCCACAGAAACCTTCCCCTGGGGGGCCTGACAAACACACAAACAAACCCTCTAATAGTTACTCTTTTTAAAATCTATTTTTTAGCTATTGTGTCTACACAGACTCCTTCCAAGTTGCTATCTAGTTTATTACAAAAGCATGTAATATGTTTTTCTTAATCCCTGTATCTTTACTCTGTTTTTCAGCTGTGACTCCAGACAGGATCCAAAGAAGAGGTGTGAAGCCTCTTCTCTGGGTTTTATGGAGAGTTCCTTTACCCTTCTGTGTTAGCCTCTTAAAGTACAGCATCAACCTTAAAAGGGCACAGGAAAGGGTGAAACGCCTTTTACCCTACCCATCTCTCTTCTTCACCAATGCACGGAAATGTGGTCTCATACCCACAAGCAATGGTAAGGAGCTTCTGCCTACTGATCACAAGGACAGATACTCAAGAAAAGGCAACTATTACCACCATCCCTCCCCACAAAGGCTCTAACTGTATAACCAAGACAGCTTCACATTGCTTCTCCTGAAACACTCCACACCATGCAGCTGAAGGCTTGCAGCTGATTACATATTTCGCCTCCTCCTGGGTCAGCTCAAAACTCTTCCTCCCTCAGTGGCCCTAGATTCTAACCTGTCATAAACAAGTGCAGTGACAACTGTGATATCAGATAAAAAAAAAATAAAAATACTTTAAGACAAAAACTGTTACTAAGAACAAAGAACGACAATGTGTGATGGCAAAAGCTAGCTCAGTCTTAAGATAAAAGATTATATTTTACTCAACAAAAGAACCACAAAATGAAGTAAAGGAAAAAACAGATAACTCGTCAATAACTCGTTAAGGATTTCAATATCTCACTTTCAATGAGTCAGCTCGAAAAGAGATGGCTTAGAAAACCCTACACACCTACCAGATCTTATATACACAATAATAACAGCAAACACATTCTCAATCGTACACACCAGGGTCTTCAGAACAAATCCATACATCAAGCTAAAATAAAGCTCAATATACTTTTTAAAATATAAAATCACACAGCTCAGCCCTAAGAGATGAGTGAACAGTTAAGTACATTTACTGCTATCACAGAGGACCAGAGTTCACAACGTTCCCACAATCCATGTCAGGCAGTTCACAGCCGCCTGCCTGTAACTCCAGTTCTAGGAGATCTGACGTCCTTCCTCTTCTGGCCTTCTCAAGCACATACACGCAGAGACACGTACACACATACACATAATAAAAATTAACATTCAAATCTTGAGAAGTGTGTAATCTCTGATTACAATAAATTGAAATTAGCGGTCAAGAACAGAAGGAGGGGCTAGTGAGATAGCTCAGCAGTTAAAAGCATGTTTGCTGTTCCTGTAGACAAGTTTTGGTTCCTTGCATCTGTATGGTGGCTCACCACTATCCGCAAGTCCAGTTCCAGGATCTGACCCCTCTTCTGTCCTCCACCAGACCGGACACACAGATATGCATGCAAGTAAAATACTCAATACACATAAAATAAATCATTTTTTAAATTTTTTTAAAGAAATCTGAAAATTTTTACAAATGTGGAAATTAATAATATGCTACTAAATCACCACAGATCAATGAAAACTTATGTCATGAGGGACATTATTTTGAGTTTAGGTACATTAGTGCCACAAGCCCGTATGAAGACGTCAGAGAACAACCTCAGGTTTTTGGTTCACACCTTCCACTTTGTTTGAGACTGGCTTTCCTATGATCCACTGTCACGTGCGCCAGGCTAGCTAGCCCATACGCTTCTGAAGAGGCTGTGGCTCTTCCTCCCATAAGGCAGTGGGGCTATCGAGGCCTAGAGATGCCTATGCTGTGTCCAGCATTTAATGTGGGTTTGGGGATCTACACTCAGACCACCAGGCTTGTGCTGCAGTCCAACTGGGAAATTAGGATATATTTCCAGGAGCTGCAGAGATGGTTCAGCCGTTAAGATTTCTGATTGTTCTTCCAGAGGACCCAAGTTCAATTCCCAGCACTCACATGGTCCATAACTCAAGTCTCATAGAGTCTGACACTGGCATCTCCAGGCACTGCAAACATATTGGTGCATAGCCATATATGCAGGAGCAAACCCCGTACACGTAAAATAAAAATGAAACACTTTCAGATTAAATTGAAAAAAAGTAACACACACACAAAAAAACGTATTAGTATGCAGCTAATACAGTACATAAAGGGGGAATTCTAAGTGTAAAACCTTTCTTATGCCTGTGGGTACCACAAGTTTCTCTAATCATTGGGGGAGGGGATAATGAATTCCAGCTGTAGGCTGGTTTGGTTTTTAACAGGCTGACAGCCCAAAGTGGCTATTAGCATACCAAGGGTGTGGATCTCTCCATCTCACAGATGCTGAGATTACAGGTGTGCCAGCAGAGGGCTTGCATGTGCATTAACCTTAAAGGCTCAGGTTTGCCTAGTACCCCAGTGAAATACTTCTATAGCACCATGCCTGCCTGTGCTGTACAGTTAACTCTGAGTAAAAAGGATTAGCCTTCAATTTAACAACTGTTAGCTAAGATGCTCTTGTTTCTCTGGTTGTATCTTGAGTAGAGCCAACATGGCCAGGTAAATTCCCCATTTGGCTGTCATACAGGAAAGTGCCCAGGGCAGAAATGCTATCTACGGTCTCCAGGTACCGTGCTGGTTTTTCAAGCAGAGTTCATTTTTCCAACATGTATGTGTAGTATGTGTATCAGTGAGTTTTGGAATCCAGATGAAGGTTCCCCGGAACTGGACTGCCATGTGTGTGCCATGAATTGAACCAAGTCCTCCAGAAGAGCAACCAGTGCTCTTAACCACTGAGCCATCTCAAATCCCAGCCCCCAAACTTAAACCTAATGTTTCAATAAAATCTTGTTCTCATGAGAAAAAAAAAAAAAACAACTTTTTAAAAAAGTTACTGGGCCAAAAAGATGACTCAGCCATCTGACAAGTAGCGTCGATAGAAAAGCCACAGCTAACACCATATTACAAGTAAGAGAACGGTTCCATAAAACCAGGAACAAACATATCAACCTAGCCCACCGAGGCACAAAAAAAAAATTGTGCAAAATCTGACAACTTCATTCCCTCTCATGTCTCTCATTATCAATCTTATCAAAGCCAAATATCGGTAACTGTCCTCTGCATGTGTATTCTATGTGTACACTTCGTGTACATGCACAAAAAAAGCCAGAGGTAAACATGGAGATGTCTTTCCCCATCTCAATCACTGAACCTAGAGCTCACCCATTCTGTGCTAAGCTGGTGACCAGTGAGCCCCTGGGATTCCCCTGCACACACCTCCACCCAGGGCTAGAGGTAGAGGTCCCGGCACGCCTAGCATTTACTGTGGGTGTCGGCTCCAATTCCAGGTAATGCTTGCACTGCCAGCCCTTCACCCACTGAGCCATCTCCTGGGCACTAATTGTTGACTTCAATGAAGGGCGATGTGTATGATTTGAAATTATCTCTCATCTACAATATGATTCTCTTCCCATTAAACCCCATCTCAATATAACTTAACTAAAACAGCCAGAAATTTAGGAGTATTCTAGATTCTCCCCATAACCCAACCTCTCCACATCTACTCAAGAAAGTTATACCATTTTAGCTCTTCCTAGTTCCCTATTTGGGACCAAACTTCTGTATACTTATCGTGGTCACTTCTCCTTTCTGTTTTGAGTTGTTTCCCCGCACCCCCTGACATCTGGACTATATACTACCACCAGGAAAATCTACAGTAACCCAAAACACTGAAAAGCCTTCAAGGGCTCTCCGGCACCCCACAGCAGTCCTCGGGACCCACTTGTCTACAGCAGGCATCATTTCACATCACATCCTTGGCTCACTTTATACTCTGAGCAGCAGAGCTCCTGTACACGCCAGTTTAGTTATTTGCTCAGCCCATTAAGACTTTCCCAACTTCCCAAGAATATATAATCTCTCCGTCTCCTTACTTTGTATGTGTGCTTCTATAAGCAACCGGTTTCTACTATGAACTAATTGTGTGTCTTCTTTCCCTTAAAAGACAACAGGCTGCCAGTGACAAAATTTAGAACCTTCACAGAACTTTTTCATTCACGGGTGGGTGCACTCACTACACAACACTTGGATAAATAAATAAGACATGGGCATGGCAACACTACTTTAAATTCACAGAACAAGAAGGTAGTCCGAACTGCTTAATCAGAACAGCCGCAATATTTAAATGCTCTTTTTAAAAAATACAATGCAGTTTTCAAAAACTATGGGGGCGTGTCCCAAAACATTATCATCATCATCAACAACAACATGTTTACAAACACTTACAAACCTCTGCCACCTGATTACAAAATGAAACAGAAAAAAATATACTTTAGATCCCGAGCGTTCACTATCTCTAGAGTTTACAAGAACGCCTTTTACATTAGCGATGCAAAACAGAGGAAGGACGCTATGGTTAAAGCAATTTCAGAAGGGCATTCTTTACTGGGGAAAAATAATGCAGAATTAAAATCTCAGTTCCGGCCCCCGCTTAGGCGTCCGCTTAAGACAAGAAGTTTCATCACCAAGAAACTCCAGTTTCCGGCGTCAGAAGAACCACGTGTAACTGACCCCTGTTCAAAATAAATGACATTCAGGTAATTGACTCTGGGGTCGGGAACAAAACAGGCTCTCCTTTGGGACGTCCACATTGCCTTCCCAATCCCGGGGCCCCCTTTCCCCGCGGCGAGCAGCGGCCGAGTACAGGCCGGGCGGGAGCGCTGGAGCTCCGGCTTCCTTCCCTGCCGCAGCCGCTCCGCCCCACCGGGCCCGCGGCTCCGGAGTCCAGGACTCACCCGGCGCAGCTGCTCCAGAACCCGCCGCGCGCAACCAGCCGCCGCCCAGGGCCCCGCCATCTCCGCGCCCACAGGCGGAGGCCTTGCAGCCGGCCGGCCGGCCAGCAGCAGGCCCGGCGCGGTCGGCGCAGCGCTGGGAACGCGAAGGCACCGGCGGCCGGCGCGCACCACTGCGGCCCTGCGGGGGGAGCCCGCGTCGCACCCCCGGCCTTGGTCTCGCCGGCGCGGCGGAGCCGCCCCTTCGACTGCACGAGCTTCGCGGCCACGTCCTCGCTCGAGCTTAAAGGGCCCGCGCGCCGCTCCCGGATCTTCCACCACCGAGCACGAGGAGCCGGAGCGTGCGGCTGCAGCCTTCCACCCCGAGACCTAGGGCGCGGTCTCGGGGTGACAAAAGTCCCGTCTCCCTCACCCTGGCTCCCCGCGCGCCCACGCCTGCTCCTCTAGAGCCTGAGCCCCGCGCTGTCGTACCCTGGGGGACCCCTCCGTCACAGAGTCGCCGGCCTCCGCCATAATAGTGGCCAGAAAAATGACCCGCGGCGCACGAGCCGGCGCGTCCTGCTATGCGAGTCCGCACTTCGGACTCTGGACACGAAGGCGTTCGGGTCATCTGTGTGGTCCGGTCAGAGTTTAACCTCTCCGGGGCGAGCACACGTCGGTCCTCGGGCCAGCGTCCGGCTTCGCTCGCTCACCTGTGTCCACCTGGTGGGCGCTGGCGGGCGCCCCAGTCTGAAACTGCACTAGCCCAGGGACAGGAGTGCCAAAGCGAGCCCGTGTGTGGACTCGTGCCCGACACGAGGAGTTCTCAGAAAAGAACTAAATGTAGCAGCTTGCCCTCTAAATTTAGGGCCCTATTTTTAGAGCCATTGCACGAAGTACTGGGGAGAGACGATTTTAAAACGTAAGGTTTAAAAGATGACCTGTCTCTAGGGTATGGCTTCTTTACCTACAGGATCATTCTTATCCAAACTAATGCAAGTCTTCAGAGAAGAAACTCAAAAAGGAGCAGCCTCCCACGAGAACTTGATAAAATCATAAACCTTTGTAAATTTCCCTTATAGTAAACACATCCCTTTCAATGCCACAAGCACTCACACACAAAATCAGAAACAGCCATGGTTGCAGCCAAAGTAGACCAAACTGAGGCCTACTTTGATACTCAGACTGTTCTTTGCCACATCACCCTAGGGAGTTTCAGAAACTGCTACTATCAGGAAATAGCAGAAGTTGCTCAATACTCCCGTTTTAAGGTAGAGCCCAACTTTTGTACAAGTTGGACTGTGTTGAAATCAGCTTATATGAATACTAAAGTCAGAAAAGAAGCGTGCTTTAATTTTTTTAGAAATTTCAGAGGTGTTTAAGGTTCATTTAGGATACTATATCACTCAAATAAAAATTTTACAGTGAGTCTTATCGTATTTAACAGGCTCTACCATCTTATTGGGCTTTTAGGATTTGTAAACAGAAGAGAAAAAACTTGCTTAGCTCAGCTTATCTTCCATATGTTAATCTGTGCTCCTTTCCAAGAATCTGCAATAGTTATCATCCCAAATGCTAAAAGCATAAATGAGACAAGTGAAGTTTTCAAAAGAAGAAAAAAAAAAACCCAAGCCTACCTATAGCAAAGATTTCTCAATAGCAAAAAATAGTAAAAAAGTTAACAATCACTGCAAATTCCCAAATCTAACTTTTGAACACATTACAGTCGTGTAGACACTTACCTCGTCACCCAGACCTTCCAATTCCATTTCTTAGGAAATTCATGTTAAAATACCCGAACATGTAACTAAACCTCTCCTGAATACTTCATATCCTTGAGAAAGAGTCCAGATTTTAATACCTTCTGCACCCTGTTTCCACACAGAGTGTGATCCTGTTTTGACACTGTGACGGAGGGGGTACTATAGGTGGAGCTGTGACTACCAACCCGTAATCCAATTTCATGGACCTCATAACTTGTTAGATATATGCATGCACACATGCCTGAACATATGTAGTTTCTTAAATATTATACATCTCACACATTAAAATCCACAATTGGAAAGACAAATCCTAAGATTGAAACTGCTAAAACACTGAATATTTTATTCTAGTCTATTCATCTAGAGTTCATAATTTCTACCAAGGGAACAGTATTCAAAGACTGTTTTCCATAAGTAAACGAGATTTTTACTATCTTTTAAAAGGACATGCTTTGAAGGAAATGGACAGTAAGTGTATATTAGTGTTCGTAACAAGATGATAAAACATCCAGGCACTCTAGACACTTGCTAACCAGAAAACCTAGTCCACTGCCTAGAAACTGGTTTCCCTCATAGACGCCCTATGTCAAAGCTGTAAGGACTAGCTGCTCCCGCTTAGGTAAGCACTGGTGTTACACACAGAAGCACTCCTCTCTGGGAAGGAAATCAGCAAGTTGTACCACATTGGTATTCTCTGAATCTGTGATGTAAGAGTTGTTCTCAGAATATATTGAATCAGGAGTTACCTGTTCAACAGGAGCTGGGCAGTTTCCTTGCTTATTACTAAAGAAGCATTCAGGGGAGGAGTAGATAGATGTTAGGACTTCAAGAGGCTCTGTGTCTATAAGATAAAGTTGCTAAGACGTTTTGTGTACTTCTATTTTTCAAGTGATACAAGAAAGGTCCATGTACACAAAATCTATCTGAAATACTAATTACTTGAAACAATCACCTCAAACAATTAGGGAGGGGAAAAAAGAACCCCTTTCACTCAAAATTAACTGGAAAATTGCTCCAATTTTTATTTACTGAAGCCTTTCAGATCTTTGTTATATGTGCATCAAAGCTATGCCCAGATTGCTAGATTTCAGGTGTGTTAGAAACTCTTCAGAACATCTAATCCAATGATTATGGGCTGACGGCCCGAGGAGAGGCAAGCTGTTAGAATGCCGTGAAGCAGTTGAACAGTACAAGTCTGCATTCCTCTGCTGTATCCGGTTGAGCTCCAGTTTACCACACTAGAGCGTCTAGACTGCAGTCTTTCGGTGTTCAAGAGAATCCAGAATTTTTAAATGAAGTCACATTTAGATATTGACAGTTGATCTGAGGCTAGGGAGGTGTGTGTGTGTCGCGTGTGCGTGTGCGTGTGCGTGTGGTGTGTGTGTGTGCTGTTTCTTGTGTTTCTTGTTACCATTGTTATCAGTGCTGGGGAATTAAACCCATGGCCTTCTATGACCAAAGCAAGTTTTTCCTCCACTGAGTACATTACCAGCCCAACAATAGCTGTTGGGGGGATTGTTTGTTTTTCAAGACAGGGTTTCCTTATATAGTCCTGACTGTCCTGGAACTTGCTCTGTAGACCAGACTGGCCTCAAACTCAGAGAGACCCACCTGCCTCTGTCTCCTGAGTGCTGGGATTACAGGTGTGCATCACCACCACCCAGGCAAAGATATTTCAACAGAGAGTTGAAGGCTTCATTCTGACTAGTGATTATCATTAGTACTAGTTTTTTCTTCTAACCTGACTGACATTTGTAATCATCTTTAAGACTGAATCATACAAAAAAAAAAAAAAAAAAAAAAAAAAAAAGTAATGATCTTTCTGGATCTTTTCATTTTGTAATATCTACTTTCTAGAAGCTAACAAAGAAGATTAAATGAGAAGGGGCTTCTTAGAGAAACGTGATGAAGTCAGGCATGGTGGCTCATGCCTGTAACACCAGCACTTGGAGGATGAGGCAAGAGGATCTGACATAACCACAAGACCGAGAACAGCCTGAGCAGACCCTGTGGTAGCATCCTATGACTACCGACCGATCTACCTAAGCCACCTCCTGGACAGACCTTGTGGTAGAACTCTGACTATTATATTCCAATATTACAATTATTCTTTTTCCTACCTTCATTTTCCAATGAACTCCCAAAAAGCAACCTACAAAGTACAGATAAAATGCCTCTTTGATTAACTTGGAGATAACAGTAAAGAAGTTTGCAAACGATTTCTTATGTACTAAATATTAAAGTGAAGTCCTGCTGGGAGGCTATATCTCATTTAGTAATAACTTTCTGTTGTTATTTGTTTTGGGTTTTTTTTTTTTTTTTTTTTTTTTTTGCTTTGTTTTTTGAGACAGGGTTTCTCTGTGTAGCCCTGGTAGTCCTGGAACTCACTCTGTAGACCAGGCTGGCCTCAAATCCACACAGATCTGTTTGCCTCTGCCTCCCAAGTGTTGGGATTAAAGGTATATGCCACCACCACAAGGCTAACATTTTTTTGTTTTTCTTTTTGTTTTTGGAGACAAGGTTTCTCTGTGTAGCCCTGAATGTCCTGGAACTCACCCTGAAGACCAGGCTGGCCTTGAACACAGAAATCCGCCTGCCTCTGCCTCCCAAGTGCTGGGATTAAAGGCGTGCGCCACCACTGCCTGGCAAGGCTAACATTTTAAAGACATATTTATTTTTATTTTATGTGATTGTTTTCCTGTAAATATGTGTGTGCCTGGTGTTAGCACCAGAAGAGGGTGCTGGATCCTCTGCAACTAGAGTTACAGATGATTGTTGATAGGGCCTAGGTGAGGTGTTAAGCCCTTGATAACTGTTAACTGTGTCACCTGCCATCTTGGGCTGTTACTAATGTCCTAAGGAAACTTTCTCATGTGCTGTTACTGCTGTTACTAAGAAACTTTCTCATGCCCAAGTTGATTGTATATTCTGTTATATTCTGTGCCCTTGAACTTTACAACAGAAGTCAGTTAGAACTTGTTTGTATAGTGAGCCACAATAAGCTTGAACCGGAACCAACCATCCAGCAGCACTTCCTGCACCTGTGAATAAACTTTTACGGTGTATGCTTTTATAAGCTGCTCCTGGATGGATCCCAACATAACAGAGACACGTATGTTGGGAGCCGACTCCTAGCAGAAAGCGGCTATCATCTTTGCAGCCATCTCAAGCCATTTACCCTGACAAAAGACTTGTTTTCAACAGCCTACAACAGCTGAGCACACTCTGATAAACATCATGTTTTTCTCCCATATCTTGTTTTGCTGTTTGGTGTCCCCAGCTGCAAGGTGCACGTGGTAAAGTGTCTTCAGCTGCATTCCCCTGCTTGTGCTTATATAGACCTAGAACTTCCTTTCAATAATGGGGAGAGACTTGATCAGACCTTGCCTTGTCTCTATTCTTCGCGTCTCTTGCTAGACCCTGACCTGCAGACCGGAGCAGCAGCTCAGGCCAGGACGTAGTGGCCCCCAAACGTGGGGCAGAACAGACTGGGTTGTTACACACGTGCACCAATACAAGAAACTATTTGGAACAAGACTTCCATTTTGAGTAAGGGTTGAGTAAAGTTTAAGTTCCCAAGACCTTCCTGAGAAACAGACATCCTACTTGGCAGAAAGAAGCATGTACATGGGTAACGGACATCCTAGTTGACCAGTTAAGACATGGATGTGAAACAAGGCAAGTTACCCTGCCATAGTTGAATACCCCAACCAGTGGGAGCAGGTACTGTACAACAAAGATGTGTTCCTAAGGAAATACCCTTTCACTAAATTCTGATTAGTGGAATAACTTATTATTAGTGGCACAGATGTTTGTGGATTTTAGGCTGAAAAGCCCTGTAGAATCTTAACTGAAGGTCATGGTTCAGCTCCGAAGTCTGACCTTTGGCCTTGATCGATCAGGCCTGGGGTGTGTGCTCAATAAACGATCCCTGTATGACTGAGATCACTGTTCATGTGGTTTGTGAGGCAACTCCTGAACCCCAACAATTTTAACCTTGTCGGGAGCCATAATGGGACAAGCTAATAATTAGCAGGTGATCATCCTGAAATGCTTGCCTCGGATTATTATATAATCTGTGACAAGTGTTCCCCATACAGCAAGGCTGTGTCGGACGTATTTTAGGAAAAATTCCTGCTATTAATATGCTTTTTCCTATTCTTATTAAGCATATGTAAGAATCACTAAGCCATAGCACACCCCTTTGGAGCAGATCTCTGCAGACTCATGAAGATGGACTGTCTTGTAGTGATGCTATATAGACAAATAGATGACTTCTTAAGTCTTAATGATGATCCTATAAGAATTCCTAAAATTATATCAATGATTATTAAGCTCTTTTATAGTGGGACTGGTATTAAGTTCCTTTCTGATAGTCAAAACTGCTATGAGAACTCTGCCAGTCTCCCAAGTGTCATCAGTTAACAGCTTTTAGATAGTACCCAGACTTCTCCTGCTCAGAGCACATTCCAATGTGGTTGTAATACAATTAAACAAAGGTCACTAAAAGGGAACTCATGATTTATTATAGGTGCTAGGACAGAAGAGAAAATATTGCCTGGGTTTATCTATACAAAACTTCACTAACTTCTTAGCTTTAGTTTTAAAACTTCAGTGAACCGGTGGAGCTAGACAGGTGATGGATGTTTAGTCAGATAATTACTCCTAATGGATATGCATGTAAACATTCTCTGTTGTAAACTTCTATTTCAATTGATGATTTGAATTTGGTGTGAACTTGTGATGAACTTTATAACATGTGACCATGTACTCTATAAGATGTATAAGTACTGAGGACAAAGAGATGAGAAGTAGTTAGTTAGATATAGAATAGACCAGGCGGTGGTGGCGCATGCCTTTAATCCCAGCACTTGGGAGGCAGAGGCTGGCGGATTTCTGAGTTTGAGGCCAGCCTGGTCTACAGAGTGAGTTCCAGGACAGCCAGGGCGATACAGAGAAACCCTGTCTCGAAAAAACCAATAATAATAATAGCAATAATAAAGATATAGAATAGAGTTAGAATACAGAGTTAGAATAGAGATAGAATAGAGTTTTTCCCTTTTCCCAGATAGAAGTTTTCCTTTTTCCTCACTTAGGACCTTTCCGCTTTTCCCCTTAGATAGCTTTCATAGGAAACTTTTTACACTTAGTAATAAACTATAATAACTTATCTAAGTGTCTTTTCTTCCTGTGACCTCAAACTAACAGACATAAGTTAGAGCCTGGCAGCGCCTGCAGAGAGAGTACAAAGGCCATTTGCCTAATCCTCTGCTGTTAGGCTACAGGTGTTAATCACCTAAGCCTGCAGTCTTTTACCCTCAGAAGAAGTTTTTAGGACTTTATAGAACTTATCTGGGCATTTCAGTACAGGTCAGGGAGCCAGAAAGCCTCAGACTTAAAAGCCATCACCAGAGTCCTACTCTGTGCCCCTGCCAATACCCTCTCCAGGCCGGGAGGTTCCCGGCATAACCTGACTCGTGGGTGCCAGTAACTGAACCCAGGTCACCTCAAGAACAGCAAGTGCTTTTAACCACTGAACCATCTCTCTAGTGCCCCCCCCACCTCTTTTTTTGAGATGGAGTTTCACTGTGTAGCACCAGTAGCTCTACCTCAATCCTCTTGCCTCTACTTCTCAAATGCTGGTATTGCAGGAGTACAATACCACACCTAGCTGATAGTCTAATTAGCAACAAAAGAGATATGTGAGTAGAACTTGGAATTTTTGCTATAGTAAAGTATTACAGTACTAGTTGGTTTCATATTCTTTTTTTTTTTTTTTTCTTGCTATCCTTTTTTTGGATATTTTATTTACACTTCAGATGTGATCTCTTTTCCCCATCCCCTCCCCACATATACACAGGAACACCCTATCCCATCCCCACTCCTCCTGCTTCTATGAGGATGAGCCCCCACCCACCCTCCCACTCCCACCTCCCTACCCATGAATTCCCCCACACTGGGGCATCCAGCCGTCACTGGACCAAGGACTTCCTGTTCCACCTATGCCCAACAAGGCCATCTTCCCTACACATAGAGCTGGAGCCATGGGTCTCTCCCTATGTGCTCCCAGTCTGGTGGTTTAGACGCTGGGAGCTCTGGTTGGTTGGTATTGTTGCTCTCCCTATGGGGTCAAAAACCCTTTCAGTCCTTCAGTCTTCTCTCTAACTCCTCCATTGGGAATCCCATGATCAGTTCAGTGGTTAGCTGTGAGCATCCACCTCTGTATATTTCGGGCTCTAGCAGACCTCTAAGGAGACAGCTGTATCAGGCTCCTGTCAGCATGTACTTCCTGGCATCCACATCAGCATCTACCTTTGGTGAATGCACAAGGGATGGATACCCAGGTGGAACAGTCTCCGGACAACCCCTCCTTCAGTTTCTGTCCCACACTTTGTCTCCATATTTGCTCCGATGAGTATTTTGTTACTCCTTCTAAGAAGGACTGAAGCACCCACACTTTGGTCTTCCTTCTTCATGAACTTCATGTGGTCTGTGAGTTGTATCTTGGATATTGCGAGGTTTTGGGTTAATATCCAATTATCAGTGAGTGTATAACGTGTGTTGTTTTGTGATTGGGTTACCTCAGGATGATATTTTCTAGTTCCATCCATTTACCTAAGAATTTCTTGAATTCGTTGTTTTTAATAGCTGAGTAATAAATACTTCATTGTGTAAATGTACCACATTTTTTGTATCCATTTCTCTGTTGAAGGACATCTGGGTTCTTTCCAGCTTCTGGCTATTATAAATAAGACTGCTATGAACATAATGGAGCATGTGTCCTTGTTATATGTTGGAGCATCTTCTGAGTATATGCCCAGGAGTGGTATTGCTGGGTCCTCAGGCAATGCTATGTCCAATTTTCTGAGGAACTGCCAGACTGATTTCCAGAGTGGTTGTACCAGCTTGCAGTCTCACCAACAATGGAGGAGTGTTCCTCTTTCTCCACATCCTCACCAGCATCAACTATCACCTGAGTTTTTGATCTTAGCCATTCTGACTAGTGTGAGGTGGAATCTCAAGGTTATTTTGATTTGCATTTCCCTGATGACTAAGGATGTTGAACTTTTCTTTAGGTGCTTTTCACCCATTTGATATTCCTCAGTTGAAAATTCTTTGTTTAGCTCTGTACCCCATTTTAATAGGGTTATTTGGTTGTCTGGAATCTAATTTCTTGAGATCTTTGTAAATATTGGATATCAGCCCTCTATTGGATGTAGGACTGGTAAAGATCTTTTCCGAATCTGTTGGTTGCCATTTTGTCCTATTGACAGTGCCCTTTGCCTTACAGAAGCTTTTCAATTTTATGAGGTCTCTTTTGTCAATTCTTGATCTTAGAGTATAAGCCATTGGTGTTCTGTTCAGGAACTTTTCCCCTGTGCTCATGTGTTCGAGGTTTTCCCATTTGCTCTTCTATTAGTTTCAGTGTAGCTGGTTTTATGTGGAGGTCGTTGATCCATTTGGACTTGAGCTTTGTACAAGGAGATAAGTATGGATCAATTTGCATTCTTTTACATGCTGACCTCCAGTTGAACCAGCCCCATTTGTTGAAAATGCTGTCATATTTCCACTGGACGTTTTAGTTCCTTTGTCAAAGATCAAGTAACCATAGGTATGTGGGTTCATTTCTGGGTCTTCAATTCTATTCCATTGATCATCCTGCCTGTTTCTGTACCAATACCATGCAGTTTTTATCACTATTGCTCTGTAGTACAGCTTGAAGTCAGGGATGGTGATTCCCTGAGAGGTTCTTTTATTGTTCAGAATAGTTCTCGCTATCCTGAGTTTTTTGTTATTTGTTTTTTCTATCTCTATGAAGAATTGATTTAGAATTTTGATGGGGATTGCATTTAATCTGTAGATTGCTTTTGGCAAGATGGCCATTTATACTAAATGAATCCTGCCAATCCATGAGCATGGGAGATCTTTCCATCTTCTGAGATCTTCTTTGATTTCTTTCTTCAGAGACTTGAAGTTCTTGTCATACAGATCTTTTGCTTGCTTGGTTAGATTCACACCAAGGTATTTTATATTATATGTGACTATTGTGAAGGGTGTCATTTCCCTAATTTCATTCTCAGCCTGTTTATCCTTTGAATAGAGGAAGGCTACTGATTTGTTTGAGTTGGTTTTATATCCAGCCACTTTGCTGAAGTTGTTTATCAGGTTTAGGAGTTCTCTGGTGGAAGTTTTGGCGTCACTTAAGTATACTATCATATCATCTGCAAATAGTGAAATTTTGACTTCTTCCTTTCCTATTTGTATCCCTTTGATCTCCTTTTGTTGTCTAATTGCTCTGGCTAGGACTTCCAGTACTATATTGAATAGGTAGGGAGAGAGTGGGCAGCCTTGCCTAGTCCCTGATCTTAGTGGGATTGTTTCAAGTTTCTCTCCATTTAGTTTGATGTTGGCTACTCTCTTGCTGTATATTGCTTTTACCATGTTTAGGTATGGCCTTGAATTCCTGATTTTTCCAAGACTTTTACCATGAAGGGATATTGAATTTTGTCAAATGCTTTCTCAGCATCTAGTAAGATGATCATGTGGGTTTTTTTTTCTTTGAGTTTGTTTATATAGTGGATTACATAGATGGATTTCCGAATATTGAACCATCCTTGCATTCCTGGGATAAAGCCTCCTTGATCATGATGGATGATTGTTTTGATGTGTTCTTGGATTCCGTTTGCAAGAATTTTATTGAGTATTTTTGCATCAATATTCATAAGGAAGATTGGTCTGACGTTCTCTTTCTTTGTTCTGTCTTTGTGGTTTAGGCATGAGTGTAATTGTGGCTTCATAGAACAAATTGGGTAGTATTCCTTCTGTTTCTATTTTGTGGAATAGTTTGAAGAGAATTGGTATTAGGTCTTTTTGGAAGGTCTGATAGAATTCTGCACTAAAACCATCTGGTCCTGGGCTTTTTTTGGTGGGGAGACTTTTAATGACTGCCACTATTTCTTTCAGGGTTATGGGACTGTTTAGATGATTTATCTGATCCTGATTTAACTTTGGTACCTGATATCTGTCTAAAAAATTGTCCATTTCATCCAAATTTTCCAGTTTTGTTGAGTATAGGCTTTTGTAGTAGGATCTGATGATTTTTTTAAATTTCCTCAGTTTCTGTTGTTATGTCTTCTTTTTAGATCTGATTTTATTAATTTGGCTATAGTCTCTGTGCCTTCTGGTTAGTCTGGCTAAGGGTTTGTCTATCAAAAAAATCAGCTCCTAGTTTTGTTGATATTTTGTGTATTTCTTTTTGTTTCTTCTTGGTTGGTTTCAGCCCTGAGTTTGATTATTGCCTGCTGTCTACTCCTCTTGGGTGTATTTGCTTCTTTTTGTTCTAGAGCTTTCAGGTGTGCTGTCAAATTGTTAGTGTATGCTCTCTCCAGTTTCTTTTTGTAGGCACTTACAGCTATGAGTTTTCCCCTTAGCACTGCTTTCATGGAGTCCCACAAGTTTTGGTATGATGTGTCCTCATTTTCATTAAATTCTAAAAAGTCTTTAATTTCTTTCTTTAGCTCTTCCTTGACCAAGTCATCACTGAGTAGAGCATTGTTCAGTTTCCATGTGTATGTGGGCTTTCCATTGTTTTTGTCATTATTGAAGACCAGCCTTAGTCCATGGTGATCTGATAGGTTGCAAGGGATTATTTCAATCTTTTAGTATCTGTTGAGGCCTGTTTTGTGACCAATTATATGGTCTGTTTTGGGGAAGGTACCATGAGGTGCTGAGAAAAAGGTATATTCTTTTGTTTTAGGATGAAATGTTCTATAGAGATCCATTATATCCATTTGGCTCGTAACTTCTGTTAATTTCATTGTGTCTTTGTTTAGTTTCTGTTTCCATGATCTGTCCATTGCTGAGAGTAGGGTGTTGTAGTCTCCCACTATTATTTGTGTGAGGTGCAATGTGTGCTTTGAGCTTTAGTAAAGTTTCTTTTATGTATGTGGGTGCCCTTGCATTTGAAGCACAGATGTTCAGAATTGAGAGTTCATCTTGGTAGATTTTTCCTTTGATGCGTATGAAGTGTCCTTCCTTATCTTTTTTGATTACTTTTGGTTGAAAGTCGATTTTATTTAATATTAGAATGGCTATTCCAGCTTGTTTCTTAGGACCATTTGCTTGGAAAATTGTTTCCCATCCTTTTACTCTGAGGTAGTGTCTGTCTTTGTCAATGAAGTGCATTTCCTGTATGCAGCAAAATTCTGGGTCCTGTTTATGTATCCAGTCTGATAGTCTCATCTTTTTATTGGAGAATTGAGTCCATTGATGTTAAGAGATATTAAGGAAAAATGATTGCTGCTTCCTGTTATTTTTGTTATTAGAGGTAGAATTATGTTTGTGTAGCTATCTTCTTTTGAGGTTGTTGGAAGATTACTTTCTGGCTTTTTCTAGGTTGTAGTTTCCCTCCTTGTGTTGGTGTTTTCCATCAATTATCCTCTGAAGTGCTAGATTTGTGGGAAGATATTGTGTAAATTTGGTTTTGTCATGAAATATCTTGATTTCTCCATCTAGAGTGATTGAGAGTTTTGCTGGGTATAGTAGTCTGGGCTGGCATTTGTGTTCTCTTAGGGTCTGTATGATATCAGTCCAGAATCTTCTGGCTTTTATATTCTCTGGTGAGAAATCTGGTGTATTCTTATAGGTCTGCCTTTATATGTTACTTGAACTTTTTCCCTTACTGCTTTTAGTATTTTTTCTTTGTTTTGTGCATTTGATGTTTTGATTATTATGTGACGGGAGGAATTTCTTTTCTGGTCTACTCTATTTGGAGTTCTGTAGACTTCTTGTATGTTCATGGACATCTCTTTCTTTAGGTTAGAAAAGTTTTCCTCTGTAATTTTGTTGAAGATATTTACTGGCCCTTTAAGTTGGGAATCTTCACTCTCATCTATACCTATTATCCTTAGGTTTGGTCTTCTCATTGTGTTCTGGATTTCCTGGATGTTTTGGGTTAGGAGCTTTTTGCATTTTGCATTTTCTTTGACAGTTGTGTCAATGTTTTCCATGGTAACTTCTGCACATCAGATTCTCTCTTCTATCTCTTGTATTCTGTTGGAAATGCTTGCATCTATGACTCCTGATCTCTTTCCTACATTTTCTATCTCCAGGGCCGTCTCCCTTTGAGATTTCTTTATTGTTTCTACTTCCATTTTTAGAACCTGGATGGATTTGTTCAATTCCTTCACCTGTTTGGTTGTGTTTTCTTGCAATTCTTTAAGGAATTTTTGTGTTTCCTCTTTAAGGGCTTCTACCTGATTACCTGTGTTCTCCTGTATTTCTTTAAGGGAGTTATTTATGTCCTTCTTAAAGTTCTCTATCATCATCATGAGAAGTAATTTTAATTCTGAATCTTGCTTTTCTGGTGTGATGGGGTGTCCAACACTTGCTATGGTGGGAAAACTAGGTTCTGATGATGCCAAGTAACTTTGGTCTCTGTTGCTTATGTTCTTGCGCTTGCCTTTTGCCATCTGGTTAACTCTAGTGCTATCTGCACTCACTGTATCTGACTGGAGCCTGTCTTTCCAGTTATCTTGCTTATGTCAGATATCTCTGTGATCCTATGTTCCTGAGCTCCTAGAACTCAGGACGCCTCTGGGATCCTGAAGTCCTGCTGCTCTGAGTGCAGTGGTTCCTCTAGGATGGCTCACGATATGGTATCTTCACGGGAGTAGACCAGCTAGATGTTCGCTGCTCTGAGTGGAGTGTGGCTTCTCTAGAATGGCTCAGGATACAGTGTCTTCAAGGGAGCAGACCACCTAGGTGTCTGCCCTAGCCAAAAGGATCAAGCGAGGGCCAGAAGGGGAGTGGTATTCCAGAGGGGCCAGGTTTGGGTGGTTGATGGGTCCTGAGAGCCCCAGGCTCCCAGTTGAAGCTCTGGGCATAGGGTAGTGGGAGGGGCTTCTTACCTACTGCTCTGAATGCAGTGGCTCCTCTAGGATGTCTCAGGATGCAGTGTCTTCACAGGAGCAGACCAGCTAGGTGTCTGCCCCAGCCAAAAGGGCTCATATTCTTATTATACCACTTCATTTGGATACTAACAATTGCTCAAGACTTTTTAAGTCATACTATTCCAATTAACTCGTTTAGTATAGTTTTCCCAAAAGAACAGAAAACTATTATTCAATTTAAAAAAAAAAATCCTGGTTAGGGTGTGGGGGATAGCACATGCCTTTAATTCCAGCACTCAAGGGACAGAGGTAGGCAGCTCTGTGAGTTCCAGGACAGCCTGGTCTACAGAGTAAGTTCCAGAACAGCCAGGGCTACACAGAGAAACCCTGTGTCATAAAACAAAACAAGCAAGCAAACCACAGAATCCTAACAACATCCACTTTATCAGAGAACTCATACATAAGATTTCATGGAAGGTGAATCCCTGTGAGGTTTATATAGGTAAGAGTCACTCTAAGTCATTTCTATATTAGGTAAAATTATTGTAAAAGATTTAAAAATGTATTGAAATGATGGGTGATTGAGATGGCTCATCTGTTAAAGGTGCTTGCTGCCAAGCATAATGGATTTGATCCCTAAGACCCACATGGTGGAAGGAGAGAACAGATTCCAATAAATTGTCTTCTGACCTCCATATTTGTATCATGGTACAGACACACACACACAGAAAGATAGACAGACAGACAGACAGACATGCAAAGAGCACTAAATAATGTAAAATTTAAAATCCAACTTACACTTTCTAAAAGAATTTCAATTGGTGCAAAAGCCAAGTTCATGAAACCGTAGACATCAATTTGAAATAAATACTTCAGGAGCCGAAACTCTGTAGCGTGCTCTGTTGTTTTAGAAATAAAACACATTACCACATGATATATAATTTCTTAATTTAATTTATTCTTCAGTTGATGAATTGAAACAAAAATCCATTTCTTACCTTTTGGAGAAACCAGCTGAGTATCGCCAAGCAAGGCATCTTCCACAGAGCTGTCTGTCTGCGCCACAGAGAGCTCTTCAGGGTCCACCCATGACTTTGAATCTTCCTCATTCCTTTTAGAAGATGAGGATTTGAAATGTACCCCTTCATGGACTTCCATGGGTGACTCCATTTCAGAGGCCTTATCTACAAGTGCATAAAGAGAAATGTCTTTTTCTAACACACTTGCTTTGTCACCGCTTCCTTTTGATTTCTGAAGTTATTGTTTGAGACATCATGGCTAGTATGACACTTCATTTGAGAAAATAAATGCACAAAACATTAACTGTGGCCCATACACATTCCCACAGTAGTATGGCAAATTACCACAAGCTTTTGTCTTTAGTAATAGAATTCACTCTGTTAGACTTTTGGAAGTCAAAATCTTTTTTTTGTTTGTTTGTTTTTTATTTTTTTGGAAGTCAAAATCTTAAAGCCTTATTTGCTGAACTGTGTACCTTCTAGAAACTTGGAGGAAAATTCAAAGGCTGGCCTTTCTGTCCTCGCGAATTCCTCCCTTTGTAGAATCATTCTCCATTCACCAGCAGCGATACATCCTGTCACCTCTCACTCACACTGTCCTGCTCTCTTTTTATGAGAAACCGTGAGGTTATATTACACTTAAAGAGTAGCTTCTAAAGTCCTTCCTGCTTGTGAAACAACATGCTCACAGGTTGGAGTTAAGACAGAGGCTTAGGGGGGTCTTTACTCAGCTGACTTCATAGTGCTTGATACCTTGGCCAAGGAAAAGAAACAAACAAAAAACCTGTACTCATTTAAGCAAGCAAATATTTTTTTTTTTAATTTAAAAATGATGCCCAGCATGGTGGCACAGGTCTGTAATCCCAACATTTCATAAACAGAGACAAGAGAGTCACAAATTTAACATCAGCCTGGGTGCTCTAGCAAGAGCCAGGCTTAAAAAATAAATAAATAAATAACTAAAACCAGGAACAAATGTAGCATCGACTTTCTTCCACTGTAGAAGATCATGACTAAGAATAATAAAAAGGTCCCACTCAGATTTCACTCCTTGGGCTGACAAGATGGCTCAGTGGGTAAGGTGCTTGCTGCCAAGCATGACAAGCAGAGTTCAATCCCCAGGATCCATCATGGTGGAAAAAGAGAACCAACTCCTGCAGTTTGTCTTCTGATTGTCACGCATGCACCATGAAACTTGCATACAAATGCATACAGAGACGTATGCACATATAAGAATAAAAATAAATATTTTAAAGATAATAATAAATCATTTATTCATTCATTCCCTCATTCCTGGGTTTCTCAAGCTGGCTCAGTGGTTACGAGCACGTGCTACCTTACAGAGGACTCAGTTTCAGCTCCACCACCCACATCACGGCTTACAACCCCCTGTAACTGGATTCCAGGGGATCCAGTGCCAGCTTCTGCTGGTACACAAATATATATACAGGCAAAACACTCATGAATAAAATAATAAAGTTAATTAAAAAAAAAAGATTTCAGCCAGATGTGGTGGTACATGCCTCTGATTCCCACGCTTAGGAGGCAGAGGCAGGCAGATCTCTGAGTCTGAGGCCACTCTGTGTGTACAGAGTGAGTTCCAAGACAGCCAGGACTACACAGAGAAACTCTGTCTGAAAAAAAAAAAAATAAAAAGATTTCTTTCCTCTTAGAAACATTTATCCAAAAAGATATAATATGTAGACATCACCCAATGAAACAGACTTTGCTTACTTTATCTGTTAGAGAACCAGAAAATCAAGAATGACAAGAATTACTTACAGTATCTGCAGGATGCTTAATATTGATTGCTAATTCTAATTAATAAGAACAAATAGTTACACCAAGAAAAGCCATACTAGAACTTACAGTGATTGACTTCCAAGCTCCAAACCTGATGGAACTTGATCCCACTGGATCGTGTGTATGTAATAATATAAACCATTAAATATAAAAGACCATGGCTCCAAGGAATAAACAAGAAAACGACTGGCAGAGTTAGAACCACGACATTCTATAGTTCTGGGTTGGCTCTGTACACGAAAGATACTGACGTTATAAAAATATAAAAATAGCAAACTCTGAAACCCAGGCTGCCATGAGTTTGCACACACAGATGCTTCTTTTTCCTTTCAAGCCAAGTGCAGCACAAGGCTATGCTGAGAGATTAAGCTAAAAGCTTATGTTACATCATCTTGGCTATGAATGCTTTCAGGCAAAGGAAAAACACACAAGATTACTGCTTCCTTTTGGTGATTTCAGAAGGTTCGCACACTGCTTCAGCAAGATCAGAATGTCAAATCACCGGAAGCAATCTCAGGAAATTATGAAACTTATAACTACTTTTCCCCCCCACAGAAACTAATTAGGTCTGTTTAAATAAAAATGCGTGAAATATCAACCAAGCATGGAAAGCATGTGCAGCCCCTTTAATCAAGCACTCATGATGATAAAGCAGGAGACTGTGAGTTCAAGGTCATCCCAGGTGACATAGCCAACCCCTGCCTCAAAATTTAAAAACGAAAAAGAAAAGAAGCTGGGCAGTGGTGGCACACACCTTTAATCCCAGCACTTGGGAGACAGAGGCAGGTGGATTTCTGAGTTCGAGGCCAGCCTGGTCTACAGAGTAAGTTCCGGGACAGCCAAGGCTACACAGAGAAACCCTGTCTCAAAAAAACAAGAAAAGAAAAGGTTCCAGCAAAGTGGCTGTCAAGGTACAGGCTCTTGCTGCTAATAAAGCCATAAAGCCTGAGTTTGGTCCCTGGGACTCACACAGTGGAAAGAAAAAAAAAAAGTCAATTTTCACAAATTATCTTCTGACCTCTAGATGTATGCGTAGCCCACCTATCCCCACACATACACTGATACATACCAAATAAATTAACAAATGAAAAGAGAAAACATAAGCAGAAAAGGGTGTTTGTGGTGAGTCTAAGGACAAGGGGTAGTGGAAGTGGATTTGTTCAAGGTATATTACATACAAGAATAAAACTGTCAGCCTAAATTAAAAGTATATTTGGAAGCATGTTATCTTTGGGGTGAAAAGCGTACTGAATGCACCATTCTCATTTGGGAAGAGAGCTAAGTCTAAATATCCATATCATGTTGGTTGCTGAAAGTGGGCAAGTAGTAGAGTGCTTGTATTTCGGAGAATATTGAAATATTAACATACAGTTCTTGAAATTCAGGAAAATCTATTGGTTCTAATGCAAATGTGTTTCCTTCTGACTTCTCAGCATTTTTGGCTAACTCTGAGAGGTTTTCTGTCATTCTAAGGACCAGTTATTTCTGTATTATTGATCAATATTTCTGAGGGTTTAAAAATCTTTTCTTTTTCATTTTTATTTATGTATATGTATGTGCACCTTCTTCTCTGTATGTACATGCAGTGTCCCAAGAGTCCAAAGGGGTATCATATCACCTGAAATTGGAGTTCCAACTGAGCTGCCCAATGTGGGTGCTTCGAAGTAAACTAAAGGCCCCAGAACAGCATCAAGTGCTCTTAACCACTGAGCCGTCTCTCCAGTCCTATCCATCACAAGCAAATGCAGAATGTGGCTGAGATCTACATAATGAAGATCTTCATTTAACATACAACCCACCAGGTCAGGGTGGTGTGTGAGCCTTTAATCCAATCACCTGGGAGCCCGGTCTGCAAAGCAAGTCCAGGACAGCCAAGGCTATTACCAAAGAAACCCAGAAGAAGAAGGGTGGGGGAGAAGGAGTAGTAGAAAGAGGGAAGAGAAGAGGAGGAGGCAGAAGATGAGGAGGAGGAGGAGGAGGGAGGAGGAAAGGAGGAGGAGGAGGAGGAGAAGAAGAAGAAGAAGAAGAAGAAGAAGAAAGAAGAAGAAGAAGAAGAAGAAGAAGAAGAGTAGAAACCCAAAAATGTGAGAGGTTTTTTGTTTTGTGGTTGTTGTGTTTGCTTGTTTGTTTGTTTGTTTGTTTGTTTTTTGAAACAGAGTTTCTGTATGTAGTCCTGGCTATCCTGGAACTCACTACATAGACTAGGCTGGCCTCCCATCTCACAGAGATCCACCTGCTCTGCCTCTGCCTCCAAGTGCTGGGACAAAAGGTATACGGCACCACAACTGGCCCAACCCATGTGGTTTTAACCACAGAAGTGGCTAAAACACAGACATCTAAATAGAAGTGTTCATTCTGATATTCATCAACTGTATGATCTTCTGGTGAACTTTCAGAAATAAGAAAATTGAAAATCTTTGACAATATTTGTGATTAAATTTTTTTTAGTATCTTGCTTTTATTTTATGTGTCTAAATTGTTGTTTGCTTGTGTGTATATATGTGCCACATACGTGACTGGTACCTACAGAGGCCAGAATAGAGTACTGTATCCCCTGGAATTGGAGTTCTGGGTGATTGTGAGTCATCATGTAGATTCTGGGAATTGACCCAGAGGCTCAGCAAGCATCTTAACCCCTGAGCCATGTCCCTAACCCTACTTGAAATACTTTAGGGCATACTACACTTAGAGAAAACCTTTGTCACAGTGCTTCTTAGAAAAACAAAACAAAGTATACCTGCAGATAGAATAAAATATTATTTAAGAATCAAAACTAGCTGGATGTGGTAAAGCTCAATCTTAATCCCAGCACTGGAGGTAAAGGCAGGCACATCAGTGAGATCAAGACGAGCCTCGTTTACATAATGAGACCTTGCCTCAAAAAAAATTCTAGACTATTGAATTATTGAAGTTGCCTTTAGCTTAGGTTTCAAAGAAAACCATAACATAGGATTCTACCAGGAATGTCTAAAAACTGAGTAACAGTGAAATCCTTATCTACCAGAATGAAAAGCCAACAGACACTGGATAAAATAAATATTAATCAAAGTAATATAAATAAAGATTTTTATTTAGAAAAACGAGAGGGAAAAAAAACCCAAACTAAATGGACTTCAAAAACAAAAGCAAAAGAAGAGGGCTGGAGAGATGGCTCAGTGGTTAAGAGCACTGACTGCTTTTCCACAGGTCCTGAGTTCAATTCCCGAGCAACCACATGGTGGCTCACACCCATCTGTAATGGGATCTGATGCCTCTTCTAGTGTATCTAACACTAGACATAACAGTATTTTCACATATATAAAATAAATAAATCTTTAAAAAAAATATTTAAAAAAAGAAAAAAAGAAGAAGAAACTAAGACCAGTGGGACAAAGGTGAGACTAAAAATAAAACAGAAGTTGCTTTCACTTAAAAAAGGCCTTGACCATATTTATACTTTTAATTTCATTTATATAATATAGTTCTCTAATAATAAAATAATTGTGAATATCTTAAAATTTTGGCATAACTTCAAGACATTGTAATCATTCTTTTTTTTTTTTTTTTTTTTTGGTTTTTCGAGACAGGGTTTCTCTGTGTAGCCTGGCTGTCCTGAACTCACTCTGTAGACCAGGCTGGCCTCGAACTCAGAAATCCACCTGCCTCTGCCTTCCAAGTGCTGGGATTAAAGGCGTGCGCCACCACTGCCCGGCATTGCTAATCATTCTTTTTCCTTAGGTTTTATTTTATAACTTTCAGAATAAACCAAACAATTGATAAGAATAGTTTTGGACTATTGACTATTTTTTAAAACATGGACATTTTTTTCTTTTTAGAGTTTGTATGTATTTGGGTGCATGCGTGTGTGTGTTGTGTGTGTGTGTGGTGCGTGCGTGTGTGTGTGTGTGTGTGTGTGTGTGTGTTGTGTGTGTGTGTGTATACATGTGGAGGCCTGAGTTGCCGTCTTGTGTCTGCCTCCGTTGCTCTCCTCTTTACTGAAGCAGGGTCTTCAGTGAACTTGGAGTTCCACAGTTCCAGCTTGGCTAACTAGCCAGCGTTGCCCCTGTAACCCTGTCTGTGCCTTCTGGCTGCTGAGGTCACAAGCAGCCACCATGCACTCCCTGTTTTTTTATGTGTTTGGGGAGAATCTCAATTCATCCTCAAGTCTATCCCTCAGTTGCTGAATCTCCTGAGCCATCTCCCAGTACAATACCAGCGCGATCTTTTTTATCAGATTTGTACTAGAAAAAGAAATTATCTTAACAATACATTAATAAGTCTTTTCATACTAACCTGACAGACTGTATCTGCTCTCCAACATCGTGGGATCTTTCATGCTACCTGTGGGAGAATTTTCAGTGGGAAGTTTTTCAGTTTTGTCATTCTCTAGTGTATCGTCTTGATCCAGCATCTGTTTGGAGAATGGTAATTCTGTGTCCTCTGGGAGATTCTGGAAGCCCCAAGAATTATCTAAGAACTTCTTCAGATACCGCATAGAACCAGAATCATCTGTCTTCTCCAAGGCACTTTCCTTACCTGTTTGGTCTTCTGTTTCCACAGTTACTCTTTTCCTTTCTTGTTCCTTTTCAGGGTCAAAGTCATTTCCCATAGGATGTTTGAGGTTATCTACCTCACCTCTTCATTGTCCCCGTTGTCTGAAGTAATTTTCTCTTCATTAGCATTTGTAAGGCCTAGCATACCAAAACCCAAGTAAAACCAGCTTGGACTGAGAACTGAGCTATCGTTAATGACTGTATCTTCTTTGCCTGTTGATATGTCTCTGCATGGAGCTGGAACTTCTTCATTTGGTGAAACAGAGCTGGGAACATCATGTGATGGTGGATTGCTTTCTTCGGGCAATAACTCAAGTCCTGCATCCTCATTTCCAAAACCTAAATAACTTGTAAATCCACCACCAAACCAGCCAGAGGCTTGTGGTTTGAGGATCCTCTCCGACTCAGATGCTAGGTCATACTGTTCCTCTGGCACTGAACTGAATTCTGATGTCTCTGATTCTGGCTCTTGCTCGAGTTCCACTTGGGGTTCACCATTGTGTAAGTTCTCCAGGTCACTCTCCTCTTCCGGTGTTAATTCCTGTGTAGGTTCATATCGGTTCAAAAGCCTTCTCTTCAGCTTCTTCTGTCCCCAGGCCAAACCATCCTTGCCTTTCCGGCATACTGAGGGATGGCAAGGCTTGGTCGGAGTCTGGAGTGTAATCCTGCTCCCCTCTGCCCTCACTTCCAGCCCCTTCCCAGTCCTTCCACTCATTGGAAAATCTAAAATCATCAGGAGCTTCTGATGCTGAAATTTGATCTTCAAACAAACTCCCTTCAGAAGCTGCATAAAAGTCAGGTTCTGGCTGAAAATCCTCTTCAAATATATTATAGTTTTGGTCTTCATCTTTTTCATATGGGTACATATGTTCTTCTCATCATCATCACCGTTTACCTCACTCTGTTCGCTTCCAAATATGTAGCCTTCTCCAAGAAGACAAAGAAAATCAGACTCCTAAAAGATGAAAAAAAAAGGTCATAAGTGCCTCTCCCTGACTATTTTAAGATGGAGGAGTATAACCAGGTGTGTTCTTTCACACCTATAATCCCAGCATTTTGGAGATTGTGTAGGGAGGATTGTGAATTTTAAACTAGCTCATCTATATATAGGAAGACTTTATCGTGAACTAGAGAGATGGCTCAGCAGTTAAGACCTGAGCTCGCTCACTGCCTAAAACATCAGTTCCAGGGATCCAACACCCTAATTTGTCTCCCAGAGCAACTATATACATGTGGCATACATGTTCACCAACACACAGAGATGTGTAAATAACAATGTGTTTTTTTTTTCTAAAGGACTTTATTTCAAAAAATAAAATAAAGGGATGACTATATTTTTCCCAGAAATGTACAACTAGCTTAACCCCAGAGCACAAAGTAAAATCAGGCCTCTGAATCTCAGATAAATGCACCACAACTTACCTCTAAGGTTAATGATATAGGCTTAAAACTCTTAGAGTATGCTTCATTTGTTATCAAATATTCGCGAGGCATAGATTACTAATACTGTGAGTATATCCCACGAATAAGGTGGGATGAGAGTGTATACACAGCTTGCACCTCCTGAGCGCATCCTAGGTGAATGCATGCATCTGGGCAGCGATCTGAGAGCATGGGCTATATAGGTTAAATGTGTTCCCCCCCCACAAGCATATATTGGAAACGTAATGCAGAAGGCTTAGGAGATGGACCATTACAGTCAGTGATGAGGCCATAAGGTCAGTGTGGATGGATAAAAGCCGCTGTTACCATGGAGTGGGTGCATCACCCTAGGCGTGATTCTTCATCAAGGAATAGGCTCACCTCTTGCTCTGTTAAGCCTATTCTCACTTTCTTTCCTTCCATCACGGCGTCATATGGCAACAATGTCCTCACCAGATGTCGCAGTTGATAGTGAACTTCCTAGCTATAGTGATGTGAATGAGAATGGTCCCCATAGACTCATGTTAGGTAAGAGTGCATATCAACTAACTGTAGAAACTCACATAGTACAAGGACAGAATCAACTCCAGCAAGTTGACCTCTGACCTCCACGCATGGGCATATGCATACCACACACACACACACCACACACACACACAACATCTGTGCGCACACACGCACCATGCCTGATATGTGTATTTGAGCACATGTATACCATGATGTTCATATGGAAGTGAGTGGTTCTCTCTTTCCACTTTCTCATGAGTTCCAGGAACCAAACCCAGGTCATCATGCTTTGTGGTAAGCTCCATCACTGACTCTGCCCTCTCACTGGCTCTCATTTTGTTTTTTAAATTGAAAACTAATTATGCCATTCCTCCAATCTATATAGAGTAATAATTGGCCCCACAAAAAAAAGACACATAGTAACTGCATCTCATTTGATGAGTTTAGAGAAATCCACTGCTGTTGCCATCACTACCGTCTGGAGAAGCCGTTCTCAACCTGTGGGTCGCGACCCCTTGGCAATCTGAACACATCCTTTCATAGGGGTTAGCTATCAGATATCCTGCATATCAGATATTTACATTATGATCTCACAGTAGCAAAATTACAGTTATGAAGTAACCATGAAATAATTTTATGGTGGGGGTAGGTTACTACAACATGAGGAACTGTATTAAAAAGGTCACAGCATTACGAAAGTTAGAAGCCGTGATCTAGGAAGATATTCCAAAAGTTTCCCCAAGAGGCACTAACGTTTTAAGCTGGGACCTAAAGGGTAAGAGAAAACTGCTAGAGGGAAGCAGTGCGGAGTCCTCTCCCAGAGAAAGAGCCCGTGACGTGCGGAGTGCTCTCCCGAGAAAAGCCCCTTCAAGTCCCTGGGCTAGTAAACAGTTGGCACATCTAAGAACAGTCCAAAAGCCAGTCTATCCAGGGGTGTGTGTGTGTTATAAAAGAAGAGTGACACAGGACAGGAAGAATGGCAAGATCAGGACCTGTGAGTCCAGGATGGACTGAATCTAGGCTGTACGCCAGGTCCAATAAAAATTAACAAAAGGAATGATCTGGCCTGATTGTCTGGGTTTGTTTTTATAGGATCCATTGCTGTTCGCAGGATGGGCTTGCAAGGGGCAACATGGGATCAAACAGTTAGAGGACTACTATATTCCAGTCAAGAGGCAATGATGCCTGGCTACTGACATGGCTCGTGAGTAACGGCGTTTGCTGTGTAGGCCTGGGACTGCCGGTCCGTCCCTACAAGGACTGAGAGAGAGAAGTGACTCCACAAAGCTGTCCTCTGACCTGCACAGGCTCCCCATGGCAATGTACTCTTGCCCTCGAGGTGCACACTGATGCACAATGATAATTACATAAGATTGTGACACACAGAGAGAGATGTTACGCCTAGGATAAGGTCTACAAGAGTGAACCTACAGAGAAGAGAATGTGCTACCGATAAAGTACATAGAAGCCACGGGGCCAACTACCCTGCAGCAAGTGGACAGCTAATCCCACTGCCAACAGACAGTGGGTGGAAACAAACAGTTTCATTTCACGATGACCTTACGCGTGGTAAAACCTGGAATCTGAATTAAAGTGGCAAGCCAAATTCATATATTAAAATATCACTTTCTGATGCCTTTTTATTACCAATATCAATATTATTTGAAATTCATTCAGATTCCAATGGCAGCAGGGCAGGACGTGCTCGCCTTTAATCCCAGCAGAGGCCGGCCGGACGCACATGTGTGTGTACACACACACATATACACACCACACGTACACACACACAAACAAGTAAAAAGTAAACTTCAAAAAAAAAAAAAAAAGAATTCCAACAGCGAATGGCTGGAGAGATGGTTCGGTTAAGAGCAGCAGCTGTTTTTTCCAGAAGTCCTAGATTCAATTTTCAGTATTCACTTGGCTACTCACAGCTGTCCATAACTCAGTTCCAGGGGATAACCTACACCATTCTGGCCTCTGCAGGCACCAGGCATGCATGTGGTGCAGACAGACACTCATACACATAAAATCATAACATCAATTAATTAAAAAAAAAAAATACAATAGCCAAAGTGTTTGTACAGATGTGAGACCCAGGAGAGCTGGAAGAAGTAACCTTTGGTCCTAGCAGGACAAGCAGTATCAGTGGCTGTAGCTAATATTAGCTGCCACACCTGTTCTGAGGCCTTTGCATGCTCCTTTACTCCTCTGTCTCTTGGAGGTTGTGCTACGTTGTGTGCACTCATGACTCCTAGTTTTTCTTTTTTTTTTTTTTAATTGGAAATTTTTTACATTTCAGATGTTCTCTCCTTACCCCATTTCCCCCCTCCCCCCAGGAACTCACTATCCCTTCCCCCCTCTCCTGCCTCCATTGTGTACCCCCACCCACCCTCCCCCGTACCTCACCTCCCCACCCTCGAGTATCCCCCCCACGACGTCCAGCCTTCATGGACCAAGGATCTCTTCTCCCACTTATATATAGTCCCTTGCATATATAGCTGGAGCCTGGGTCCCTCCCTATGCGATCCCAGGCTGGTGTTTAGACCTGGGGGCTCTGGTTGGTTGGATTGTGCTTTCCTCATGGTGTCTCGAATCCTCTCAACTCCTTCAGCCTTCCTCTATCTTCTCCATTGGGAACCCCATGATCAGTTTAATGGTTAGCTGTGAGCATCTGCCTCTGAGTATGTCAGACTCTTGCAGACTTCTAAGGAGACAGCTATATCAGGCTCCTGTCAGCATGTACATCCTGACATCCACATCAACTTCTACCTTTGGTGACTGCACATAGGATGGATATCCAGGTGGAATGGTCTGTAGACGGTCCCTCCTTCAGTTTCTGTCCTGCACTGTGTCTCCATATTTGCACCCTTGAGTATTTTGTTACTCCTTCTAAGAAGGACTGAAGCCCCCCCTACTAGGTCATCATTCTTCATGAGCTTTATGTGGTCTGTGAATTGAATCTTGGGTATTTCAGGCTTCTGGGCTAAAATCCAATAATCAGTGAGTGAATACCATGTATGTTCTTTTTTGATTGGGTTACTTCACTCAGGATGATATTTTCTAGTTCCATCCATTTATATAAGAATTTATCAAATTCATTGTTTTTAATAGCTGAGTAATATTCCATTGTATAAGACTCCTAGTTTTCAAGTGATAAAATTTAATCATCCCTACAGCCTCAGTAAGTGGTGGAGTCAGGCTTTAAACTTACACTTTCTCCAGACTTCACATTTATAACCACTGTACTCTTTTGCCTATTAATTGTTCAGAAAGGAAAGTCTTTAGCGGTCATCGATTCTGTTTTATCTCATTGTGTTCACATACCCAAACAATGCCAAGGACAAGTTCTTAATAACTATCGCTTGCATTCACTAAGTGAGGTACACAACCAATGAACATTTATACCAAGGAAGCCATTTTTTTGTCAAGAACCTTTAAACTCAATTAATTGCTGATAGTGAATTTACTCACTTTAGTTGGTAATTCGACTTCTTCAGATATGAACACCTCTTCAATCTTGACTGTGTCTCTGGGGAAGAATCCAAAGTCTTTTCCTTTCTATCAAAACAAAGAACAAAGATTTTAAGGGAAAAGTGATTGAAGCAGGAATAGCTACTGGGCCTCGCTTTGTCCTGTGACCTTGGCTTTTAGCTCTATTAAATCACAAAAAATTAATTGGCTATCAAATACCATCTAAAAATCGTGAGTGGGAACTAGGAATATAGTTAAGTGATAGGGTGCTTGCTTAAGTCCTGGGTTCAAGCCCCAATGACAAGCAAACTTACAACAATAACAAGAACATGAGTGAGACCCCATTGTTTTGTTATTTGACAGAATGATATTAACTTAAGGGCATGAGGAGCTAAACTGTAAAACACTGCTGTTGCAAACCTGAAAACTGTACTATATACTCCTGTTATTCTCAGTCAGTGTGTGTGTATGTGTGTGTGTGTGTGTGTGTGTGTGTGGATGTGTGTGTGTTTCAAGACCAAGTTTCTCTTGTAGCCTTGGCTGTCCTGAAACTCACTCTGTAGACCAGGCTGGCATGGAATTCTGCCTGCCTCTGCCTCCCGAGTGCTGGGATTAAAGGTGTGTGCCCCCACTGCCGGGCAAGATTTATGTATTTTTATTTTATGTGTATGGGTGGTTTTCCTGTAGTGCCTGTGGTGACATGAAGAGATGTCAGATCACCTAGAACTGGAATTACAGAGAGTTGTGAGCTGCTGTGTAGTTACTGGGAACCAGGTCTTCCAGAAGTGTAGCAAGTGCTCTTAACCGCTAGACCGTTGTTCCAGCCCATCGCCTGCCCTCACCCCAGTTCTCTGGGACCTCTTTGCCTAGGTTATGCAGATTTACACTTTTAGATCTGAGATATCAAAAAGTAACAACTCAGGTGACAATTCAGGAAGACAGAACTATAGCAAACTCAGAGGTTGTCAAGATGTCACATTCAAGAAAGGGATTTAGACTCCCAAAAGTGGCAGATGGATTTCTCAAGGTAGTTAAGGTCCATGTGTCACCGAGGAGGATGCAGTTCCTTTTGGCCTTTCTGGGCTAACCTGGTAACAGATTCTCCTGACCCAGTTCAAGTGCATGTGTGATGTCCCCCATGAGTGAAGTCAGCATTCAACCACTCAGAGCCCCTCTTGTTCCTATTAAAGTTTCACAAATATTTTCTGTCTTTTGATCCAATACCATCACATATTAAATATGATTCTTCTACCTCTCCAGTTAGTCTTCATTTACAACTATTTAAAAATAGTCTGAGTCCACAGTGCAAGTTCTTCAACGGTTATAAACACAGACTAACCATTTCTACTTCTGCTTAGCCAAAAGGCAGAGAAGTAATTAGATTAAACACCTAAGGTACCAAAAGCTAAAGGTAGCTGAGACTTTCCCCAAGGTTTTAATCCATTAAACATTGTTTTATATAGAATTACTATTTTTTTTCTTTTTTTTTGGTTTTTCGAGAAAGGGTTTCTCTGTGTAGCCTTGGCTGTCCTGGAACTCGCTCTGTAGACCAGGCTGGCCTCGAACTCAGAAATCCGCCTGCCTCTGCCTCCCAAGTGCTGGGATTAAAGGCGTGCGCCACCACCGCCCGGCTTACTATTTTCATACTTAGTAAAAAAAAAATCAAAATTCTTCTCCCTGCTTCTTGTGACATATACTCTGTCATTTTCTTATACCTGTGTCAGATTTCTGTGATGCATTCAAAACAGAGCCAGGTATTTTAAAACCATCCTAAGCAATAAGGAGAAATCAAATCTGGCATGGCAAATGTTCAGTTATACATCCCCTGGTAGGAAGAGGAAAGTTTCAAATACAGTCTGCGCCTTCAGATGGGTAGTGTTGTATGCCAGCAACATCAATACTCAGGAGGACCGGGCGTTCAGACTCACTCCCAGCTACAGACGATGGGAGTTTACGGATGGCCTGAGCTACATGAAACTCATGTCTCAAAACTAAAGTTGCTCATTCAGACAGTGAACACAGAGACTACATTATGGAAAAAACTGATAATACACACAGTATGGGAGCTATATGAGAGTCTATCAGATTGGCCATATCTATTCAACTTGAAAGTAAACTCATCTATGATAACATGCCATCATTACAAAACATCACACACACCAGAGATATAAATCTTTTCAACTGAAAACATGAATTATTATCCCAAGAGATAGTTTGGGTTTCTTTTGCTTTGGCCAAATTAAAGGATCGCCCAGTTATTATTTTATATTTTCCATAAAAAATTTATACACCTCTTTTCCCTATCATACCAACCTTTCTGTTGATCTGTCCAACACACCTAACCCTCTCTCTGTTCAGACAGACATGCTTTGAGATCTGATGAACTAATTTCCCAGTCTTTCTCAGACTCGGTCACTGACAACACGGAGAGATGCTGTGGTTTCCATAACATATGCCGGCATTCCTAACAGCCTTCTAAATAATTGTGACCTCTAAGCTGAAAATTATGTGTGTTATGTAAAAAATAATTGCAAGGCCCTCCGTTAGTACTCCGTCTCAGGCTATCGCAAGCTGTCTTTCTCCAAAACCTCTTCTATACAAATTTTAGAGCAATCACTAAATGCAATGTTTGTTTTTTGAACCCTGAATGATCTGTAGCTTGCTCTGTAGATCAGGGTGCCTTTGTGCTCACAGAGACCCACCGCCTCTGCCTCCTGAGGACTTGAATTGAAAGGCATGCATGTGATCATTTTTTTTTTGTTTGCTTAAATATGATGAGTATGTTAATATTTATACAGAGCTTTGAAGTTGTTAAATAAGAGTTCTTTTAAATACTGACAGCGAGTGTCCGTGTCCAAGTTGGACATTTATTCTGCATTTAGTTCTTAAAAGTAAATACTTACGCTTCCTGCCCACAAATCTTCTCTGTCTCCTCCAAGTTTAACATAAACAGATATCTCTTCTCCCGTAGTGAAGTTCAGGTACCGACAGTCAGGACCTGTGTAATCTCTCAGGGCTAGGACTCTGCTGATCAAAGCTGTACAGACACATAAAGAAAAGTTCACATTTTAAAATGCCATTGCTTCTCATCTACTTATTTATAGACAAGGTCTTGCTGTGTACCCCAGGCTGGCCTCAAACTTAAATCTTCCTGCTTCAGCTTCTCCTGCTGCTGAGATGATAAGGTGGTATATACCACGGTAATGTTTCCCTTCTCCATCCATTTTGCCTTCCTTCAATCCAACCTTTAAATTGTGAAATGAGAGGTGGGCCTGATAGCTCACACTTGTAGTCACGGCTCTCGTGAAGCTGAGGAGAAGGATTTCAAGAGTTTGAGATATTTCAACAACAACAACAATAATAGTTTAAAATCCTAATTTGCTGATATCGGTTATGTTCTCAAAAACTAAAATAGACTTTCCACTATACACAAATTCAAGCCCAGATTTTTTGGCATGGTGTTGAAGAGATTATTCATAACCTGATCCCACTTTCCTATTTTTTAAATTTAAATTACATTTGTGTGTGTTTGCGCGTGCGTGCGTGTGTGCATGTGTGTTCGAATGTGTATGTGTGTGTGTGTGTGTGTGTGTGCGTGTGTGTACACATGTAGTGCACATGTCAGAGTACAACTTTGGGAGTCAGTTCTCTCCTTCTGTCCTGTGGGTCCTGGTTATCAAACTCAGGTTGTCAGACTTGGCAGTAAGTGCCTTTACCCTCTGACTCATCTCACAGGCTCTCTCTTATTTCATTTTACATTTACAGATGTTTTTGTTTTATTTATTTTATTTATCTGTTGTAGAACTCAACTAACCTGAGATAAAAGTTCATTGCCCCTCAACCCCTGAATAGGGTTCGGGCAGCCTTTTAGGCTACACTAGTGTGTATTGAAAGCTGAGTGGATCTGAGAGGCCTACAAAGAGCTACAGAGAGGCTCCCTCTCCCAACCCCCAGACAGAGAGCTAAGGCCAGGGTCAGGAGCAGCACCTGAGCCTGCAGCTCGGCTTGATCAAAGCTGTAAAAACTGCAAGGAGGGACAGGCGATCCTAGAACACAACTGCCTGGGAGGTAATTTTCAGGCAGAAACAGTGAACTGAAGGCTCTGGATCAGGTAATTCTTTGATATAAAAAAGATATATAACCTTTTGATACTTAAAGATGAGAAACACGATGAATATCTTTTGGGCTTTATGTGATGATATTTCGAGTAGTTTGACAGGAATCAATTTAGGGAAAATAGACACCTTATCATTTATCAGTATTGCAATATTTATTCTCTTGATTTACTATGTCTTAGAAAGGGTCCTAGATAAAAAAAACTCCTTGCCTTAGAAAAAGATTACAAGTAAACAGTAGAACTAAAGGGTCAGGATTTAATTAGTCAAAATAAGCAACAGCAAGGAGATAGAGATAACATTTGGAGACAAGGTCTAGAAGATTTTACTAAAGCTAGCAAATCAAAATAAGGCAGATGCTGTAATATTTCAAATACAACATAAAGAGAAGCTAAGATTATGGGAGCAGGGCTTAGAACAGAAGATACAGGAAATTAAAGAGCAGCATGAACATCAGAAAGAGAAACTTACATCTTGGCAACAGGGCTTAGAGGAAACAGTAGAATTGAAGACACAAGGAATTATAGATAAGAATAAGAGACAGAAAGATGAAAATGAAGGTGGGAGCCAGGAGCTTGAAAAAGATAATAGAACAGGAGATGCAGCAGCTCACTGATCAGACTGAGCAGTAGAGTGAGAAGAAAGAGGAGGAAGCAGAGCAGAAGGAAGTCGAAGCAGAAGGAAGCATGCGGTAGAAGGAAGCCGACGATGGAGGACAAGCACGCAGCCTGGATAACCGCAAGTTATAAGGGATCTCATAGCCGGGATTAGAGTAGTGTAGTGGTAAATCTGCCCAATCCAGGCGTGCTATTTATACCAATAATTACTGAGTTGTGTCTTTCTTTACCGGTCTCCTTCGGGTAGGAGATCTTACAGTGACAAGTTTGGGGATTAAATAATTCCTTCTACAACATTATTTTACTTTATTTATTTTGTGTTTGAGTGTCTTGCTTGCATGTATGTATGTGCACTGTATGTGAGCCTGGTGCCCATAAAGTCCAGAGAAGGTAGTAGATGCCCTGGACCTGATGGTTTTCAGCTGCCACGTGGGTACTGGGAACTGAACCTGGACCCTCTGAAAAAGCAGTAAGCACTCTTAACTAGATCTCTCCTCTCTCTCTCTCCTCTCTCTCTCTCCTCTCTCTCTCTCCCACCCCCCTCTCTCTCTGTCTCTCTTTCTCTCAAGACCCTGCCCTTCCCTATTTTAAGCAACCTCTCTTTTGCACAGATTCAAGGCTCACACACACTCCAGGTTGCAAATCTGTTGTTCTCGGAGTAAGTCACTACTGTTCTCAAGTGTGTAAGAAACGCTGGCTTTCTTTTTGGTACCTTTACATTTCCAAATTATATTTTCATTCGGTTGAATCCTCAATGCATATCTATTGAGTAAGTCACCCCTTTCATTCTAACTGTTGAGCCTTGAGCTAAGGTTTAGGGGTTGAGCATACAGCTCTGGTTGCCTAGCTCTGCCCTGAGATTTTTTTTTTTTTCTGCAACATCGAGGACCTTATCCTAAGCTTCTGTTTCTATTCTTCCCTCAGTGCAGAAAAAAAAACCGCCTCTCTTCATGAGTAACTCATATGCTGCTTCCTGTCTGAGTCTGAACCCCAGTATCACCTGTCCATTATTACAATTTTATCACTCTTGTTCCTCCTTGATTTGTTCTGTCATTATTAAATAAGATGAACATTCCTACAGAGAAAGCAACTGCTTACATTTCACTTTACTACTTTTAAAATACATCTTATTAGAACACATACCCCCAGCCAGGTGGTGGTGGCGCACGCCTTTAGTCCCAGCACTTGGGAGGCAGAGGCAGGCGGATTTCTGAGTTCGAGGCTAGCCTGGTCTACAGAGTGAGTCCCAGGACAGCCAGGGCTTATACAGAGAAACCCTGTCTCGAAAAACCAAAAAAAAGAACACATACCCCCAGAGACATAGTAGGCCCTCAATAACTCTGAGTAACTCATGTATGATTGATTCAGCCCCTCGATGCCTAAAGCAACATGTGTATCATATAATTATTATAGCACTAATGTGTAAAATTTAAAAACATACTGATTAAATCCTTCAATAAGAGTCAGAATTGCGCCGGGCGGTGGTGGCACACGCCTTTAATCCCAGCACTTGGGAGGCAGAGGCAGGTGGATTTCTGAGTTCGAGGCCAGCCTGGTCTACAGAGTGAGTTCCAGGACAGCCAGGACTACACAGAGAATCCCTGTCTCGAAAAAAACCAAAAAAAAAAGAGTCAGAATTGCATTGTAAGTTACTATGAAATTGAATTTCTGTTGGACTCTAAAGATATTAAAGTGTTGCTATAACACAAAGTGGGAAAGCATAGTCACTGCAAAGTACCACGGTAACAAACTTCTCTACACACTGAATGACTTTTCCAAAAGGTTAAGAAGAAATGATTACTCATTAAAAAAAAAAATCACTTGTGAAATGTTTACATTTAAACTAGTCATATTTTGCATTTTGAAACACTGTCTTCTGGACATGACTGTTGTGCTCACAAGTTCACAGAAGCTGTGGTTGCCTACCAAAGACTTCCACAAGATCAAGCCATCAACATTCCAGAACAGAGCAGGGAGGGGCTCACATGCCCCCACAGCTATTGGAGGAGCGTCTGAGTCCGTGGCTCCCAAAGGAAGAGAATCATTTGTCTCCACACCCACACAGAACTTCACAACTATCTGAAACTCCGATTCCAGGGAGTTCTAAAATGCCTCTTCTGGTCTCTGCCAGCACCAGGCATGCCTGTGACATACAGACACACATGCAGACAAAATACTCACACATAAAAGCACTTGGGAGGCAGAAGCAGGTGGATCTCTGAGTTCGAGGCCAGCCTGGTCTACACAGTAGTTCCAGGATAGCCAGGGCTATACAGAGAAACCCTGTCTCGAAAAACCGAAAATAAAATAAATAAATAAAATGAATAAATAAAATAAAATTCATATATTTTTTAAAAATATATGAATTATAAGAGAAGATGCTGCAGGATCCCAGGTTGGAAGTGGGATATGGATAGACGTAATCAAAACACATTGTTTAAATGTATGAAACTGCCAAAGGATGAATTAAAAATACTATTAAAATATAAAAAGCTGTTATTAGAGAATGTTAACTATAAAATACCATGTAGCTGGGAGGTGTAGCCTTTAATCCAGCACTTGGGAGGCAGAGGCAGGCGGATTTCTGAGTTTGAGGCCAGCCTGGTCTACATAGAGAGTTTCAGAACAGGCAAGTCTATGTAGAGACAGTTAAGAATGAAAGAAAGGAAGGAAGGAAGGAAGGAAGGAAGGAAGGAAGGAAGGAAGGAAGGAAGGAAGGAAGGAAGGAAGGAAGAAAGGAAGAAAGGAAGGAAAAAGGAAGGAAGGAAAAAGAGAGAGAGAGAGAAGGAAGGAAGGAAAGAAGGAAGGGAAATTAATAAATATACATGTTGTAAATGGCTTTTACAAAAGGTTACAAATATTTTTACTTATAAAAATATTACTGGAGAGGCAGGTGGATCTCTGAGTTCAAGGCCAGCCTGGTCTACAGAGTGAGTTCCAGGACAGCCAGGGCTACACAGAGAAACCCTGTCTTGAAAAAAGCAAACAAAAAATATTACTGGGGCTAGAGAGGTGACTCAGCAGATGGAACACTGGCTGTTTTTCTAGAGGACCTGTGTTCAATTCCTAGCACCCACACTGTGGCTTGTGGTCATCTGTGGCTCCAATCTGTGGATTCAGAACACTCTCTGGCCTCCAGCCACACCCCCAGTGCCTTTACATTCATGAAGGCAAAAACTAATACACATAAAATAGAGGCAAACAAATCTTTAAATATATATCTCAGATATTTTTGTGTTTCACATAATTATATCTTGTATTTTAATTTACATTTTGAAAAATTATAGTTTTCATATTGGAAATATAGGACTTATTTTCAGAATCCCTGAGATGAGGGTATGATTTTTTTTTCCTGTTGTTGTTTTATTTTGAGACAAAGAACTCATTCTGTAGACCAAGCTGGCTGGAACTAGAGCTCTGCCTATTTCTGCCTCCCGGTGCCATTCTACCCGGCAGAAAAAATTTTTTTGCAGTCACGTGGATACCAGAAAATTAAGTTCTTGTGACTGGGGAGATGACCAAGTGGTTAAGAGCACTTAATGCTCTTGCAAAAGGCCCAGGTTCAGCTCCTAACACCACAAGGAAGCTCATAACCTTTTTGTAACTCAAGTTCCGGGGAATCCAATGCCCTCTTCTGGATTCTGTGAGCACTAGGCACATACGTGGTACACAAATGTACCTACATACATATATGCATACGTACATGCAGGCAAATACCCATATATAAATAAAAATAAATAAGTTTTTAAAACAAGTTCTGTTAAATAACCAACTGTAACCAGCTGGTAACTAAATCTCTCTTCATAAAGGGGAACTTAAAAGTCTTAATAACAAAGTAACATTAATTTTTTCATGAGCTTAGAAATTAATATTGAACGATCATATACACACACATATGAACACATATTTTAGCATTTTTACATAATAAATTGACACAAATGATCAGCAGTTGATAAAATTTGGACAGCTAGACAGTTTTCAAATATGCTGATTTGAAACAAAGACATTTTGGGGGAAATTCACGAAAATCAGAAAATTCTGATTGTGAAATAGAAAACTAAACCATATAAACTTCATCGACAGTGAATTAACAGACTGCCTGATTGCTTTCTGAAAGACTCGATTATCTTTAAAAAAAAAAAAAAAAAAAAAAACAGTAAAAAGCTGATTATTTAATTTTTGACACACAGATTAATAGCATCTCTGACATATTTTCTACCAGTCTTCCTTTTGTCTCTAACTTTATACTTATGCTAGATTATAAGATATTAAATTTATTAAATGTGTTAAATTTATAATTATGCTGCCACAAAATGCTTTGCTTCTAGAGTTCCCTTTTTCGTATCAAGCTATACTTTATGGTTCAAATATTTCTCAATACTATTTTAACATTGTTTTTTTCGTCACACAAGTCCACAGTAAGATTTAATGTGATTTTAGAACTCAGTGTAAGAGGGAAGAAGAAAAGCAAACTTACTTTCACATTCCAAGTCACCACACTTTTTAAGGTGTGCCAGCAACTTTGTACCCTCCAGACACTTTGCCAGAGAAACAACCAAAAGAAGGATTCTTTGAACTCTGACTTCCGCCATGCTTCAACAAGCCACCAGGGATCCTGAACAAGTGTTAGATGTTAGGCGGCAAGCATGCCGAAAAAACAGCCGATGCTCCGTGCCCGTCCAGTAGCCCAAGAGGAAAAAGCTGAATATTCTTCAATCCCTTTGTAGCTGCATTTTCCTGATAGTGCGCTGGCTCGGCTTCAGGAATTAACACTCTCTGGTCTCAATCTGCAGAGTCAGCCAGATGATACCGAACGGCTTAATAATTAATGGAGGTTTTTAGCTGGACCAATGTGTTATAAAGTAGCCCAGGTGAAACTGACTCACTTAAAGGGGCCCTGTGATCAGTAGGACAGTTATTAAGCTTCCACAGAAAGGTACTTAATCTCTGCCGTAGTCTTCAGGCAGATGAGTCAACAAGTACAAACCAAATGTTTACTGCATGCAGATTCTGACTTCAAAAGAGAAGGTATAGAGAGTCGGAAAACCTCAGTTAATAAATACCCTTACCATGAAGCCGGATGACCTGAGGTTAATATTACCAAGGACCACTTGGGTAAAAGGACAGACCTGATTCCAGACGTGGTAGTCTGACCTACACTCATTCATACACAGACACAGACACACACACACACACACACACACAGAGACAGACAGACAGGGCATATGTAATTTTAAAGTTAAATGCATAATCCAAAATGAATTTACCGTTTTGAAAAAAAAAATAAAACCTTCAAATACATAAATTAAACTAGAAACAATTGCCATACATGTGACATTAAAAAGAAGATATATAGTTATACAAAAAACAATTATGTTAAAAGTATGACTTTGAAATATGAAATTATCAGAAAAACTATTACTTTAGGTATTTTTAAAAAAATCTTCAGTGTTGCTATGAAGTCACAGTTAGAACAATAGTTAAAACATAATAACTATTTACTATGATCCACGTATTATCTAAAGTGCTTAGATAATGTGAATAGACTCTTGATGTAATCCCAACTTCATACCAGCTCTCTGGGACACGTGACATTATCACCTTGATATTGCATATAAGCCACAGTAGAGACAGGCTAAGCCATCCCGTGTCATGAAGCAAGTGAAGAATAAATTTAAATGTAGGTACTGCGGTAGAACAGCATACAAACGACTGTGTGTGGTTTTTTAAGTTATCTGTTGTGGAGAAACAGAAGAGAATTATTCCACATGTTTAAAATTACACGTGTATTCATAAAATGGAGGGAAACTGAGATGAGAGAGTTCTGAAGATGTTTCTTCAAAGAGCAAAAATGTGATTTCAGGACGTATTCTCCTGTCGAGTCCGCCTTGACCAGCAAGTAAGACACGACACGGTCGGATCCTTCTCAGTCAGCTTTATTGCAGGAACGACTCTTGACTTAGGGACAGGGACGGGACCAGGACGGGATCCAGGACGGGGGACCCTCAGCAGCAGAAATGAGCTGCTTATATATCTTCCCAAGGCGGGCTGGGTGACGTGTTCTCTCGGGATAGGTTAAGCTGCCAATCCCTCATTAGCATAAGCCCGCTCGGGAGAGGGCATGCACAAAGGACTTGTTTACCAGTTTAGCTGAGCTGGCCACGCTGGAAGCCAGCTGCCTACATCGTCAGGTGCTAGTCATAAGACTTTGCAACCATCCCAGGTGCTATCTTAAACACAGCTGCCTACATTCTCCTTTAGAGATTTCCTGAGTAAAAGCCAGTAAGCATCTGCCATTTACAAACAAGTTATGAAAATTATTTTAGCCAGGTGGTGGTGGCGCACACCTTTAATCCCAGCACTTGGGAGGCAGAGGCAGGCAGATTTCTGAGTTCGAGGCCAGCCTGGTCTACAGAGTAAGTTCCAGGACAGCCTGGGCTACACAGAGAAACCCTGTCTCAAAAAACAAAACAAAATAAAAATTATTTTGTCATTTGAATACTGCTGTTGCTTTAAAAGGATCAAAGTCTTACACTGGGAAATTTTGTTTAAGGAACTATATCTGAAGGTCCTTGGGCCCCAATGCAACACATTCAGCAATCAGTGGGAAGTCTGTTCTCTCCCAGATAGGGAATTTAAGTCTCCCAAAAGAATCTGATGGAATATGCACTTGAGGGTCAGGTAGCTTGCAACATAGCATTGCCTAGTTGTGCACACACACACACACACACACACACACACACACACACTGTCGATCAGTTTCTTGAACACCTTCATGAGTCTGCAGTATTATTGGTGATGAAATTTAAATAAAAACCAGCTCCTCGGGGCTGGGCAAAACACATGACTTTAACCTTGGTCCTCCGAGGAGGCAGGATTTCTGTGAATTCCAACTCAACGTGGTCTGCACAGAGCTGCAGATCACCAAGAGACCTTTGAGAGAGGAGAGAGAGCAGCCAGAGAGACAGAGAGACGAGAGACAGAGAGACACGAGAGATGAGAGAGATGAAGAGAGAGAGAGAGAGAGAAGAAAGCACTCCATCTTCAGGAACTTATTTGCACGATTTATTTTAGTCAATATTAGAAGCTTAAGAAGTGGCTCATGGCCGGGTGGTGGTGGTGCACGCCTTTAATCCCAGCACTTGGGAGGCAGAGGCAGGGATTTCTGAGTTCGAGGCCAGCCTGGTCTACAGAGTGAGTTCCAGGACAGCCCGGGCTACACAGAGAAACCTGTCTCGAAAAAAAAAACCCCAAAAAAAAAAAAAAGAAGTGGCTCATCTGTGAAGATCATGCACTGGTCCTGCAGAGGACTCAGGTTTAGTTCCCAGTATCCAGAGGGATCCATCACCTCTGGCCTCTGAGGACACCTGCACCTCATGTGAACACATCTACACATAGATACACAATTAAAAAATAACAAAAATAAGCCGGGCGGTGGTGGCGCACGCCTTTAATTCCCAGCACTTGGGAGGCAGAGGCAGTGGATTTCTGAGTTCGAGGCCAGCCTGGTCTACAGAGTGAGTTCAGGACAGCCCGGGCTATACAGAGAAACCTGTCTCAAAAAAAACAAAAAAAACAAAAATAAGCCAGCAGTGCTGCCACACCTTTGTTTTCTGTACTCAGGAGGCATAGATAGGCAGATCTCTGTGAGTTGAGGCCAGCCTGTCTAGAAAGCACTGTCCAGACAGTTAGGCTACAACAGAAACCATGTCAAACAAACAAACAAACAAAAATAAAATCTTAAAATCAAAACCAATAATAAATTAGGAACACTTAAGCAATTTTAAGTATCATTGTTTATATTCAATATTAAAGACTTCATTAGTTAAATCCAGAATTAATGATGTTTTAAATTACCAACAAACAGATGGGTGAGATGGCTCACTCAGAGAATGAGGTGCTTGTCCTGCAAACCTGATGGCCTGAGTTTATATAGGTGACAGAAAAGAACTGATTCCATAAAGTCTGACCTCCACACATGTGCCACAACATGTGTACATATCATGAAAGCATATGTGTGAGCTTGTAATGAACACCAGACCTTAACAATCAATGTTGATTCCCAGGTCCCACAGGGTGGAAGGGGAGATCCAATTCTGCTCAATTGTCCTCTGACCTATTGCACTCACATATACACATTGTAAATATAAATGTTGCTTTTATTTCCTCAGATGAAGTGATGCAACAAGAGTTGTACCCAAGCTTGGGCTGAGGCTAGAGTGTTTCCTTCTCTGTTCAATCTCTTGACCCAGGCTTGGAAACTTCTAGATTCCATACAATTTTCCAGACTCCTTCTGCTAACCTAGGCCTAGAATGTTTCAGCCTCTGAGACTTACTGCTGAATAGGCTTACCCTTGCTAGTTCTTTCTGAACTCCGCTGGCTGGTTCAAATCAGCTGTTTGGGCTCAAAACTCCTCTCCAAGCTGACTGATTCAAACTGGCTTCTCCTGATTGCTAAGCTTAGAAAAAAAACTGCCTCTGAACTCCACAAACTGAACTGTACTGTGTGAACTGAACAGAATAGAACTGCACTAAATGAACTGAATTTAACTGCATTCAACTGAACTGTGCCAGACTGCACCGAATTGAACTGACCTGACCTGAACTGCATTGCCTGAAATGAGCTGAACTATACTCACTAAACTGTGCCTCCCTCCCCCACTCTGCACTGCTCTCTTAAGTCACCTCTCTTTCCTGTCTCTTTTCCTGAGAGTTGGACTTATCCTATCTCTGACTCACTCTGTCACATCTTTCTCTGGTTTGTCACGTCTGCCCCTCAATTACAGGTTACTGTTTGGGATTAAAGGTGTGTACTAAAGGATTCTCTGTATTCCAGCCAGATCACATAGACCTAAAAGGATGTGATCTGAGCAGCAATGTTGCTAGATTAAAATTCAAAGAGAGAGAGAGACAGACAGACAGACAGACAGACAAGTCAGCAAGATGGCTCAGGACAAAGGTGCTTGCTACAACCCTAAAGACCTAAGTTCGATTCCTAGAACTGCTAAGAGAGAGCCAATTTCTCCTTTAAATTGTCCTCCGACTGCCACATGCACACATTAGCTCCAGGGTATGTGTACACACCGAGAGGGACACCCACAAATAAATGAAAGTAAATAATAAAATTTAATTTAAAAATTCCAAGTAAAGCCAGGCAGTGGTGACTGCACGCCTTTAATCCCAGTAGAGGCAGGCGGATCTGAGTTTGAGGCAAAGCCTGGTCTGTAGAGAGGATGGCCAGGGCCATACAAAAAAACCCTATCTTGGGGGGAAAATATCTAAGTAAAAAAAGAACAATAAGAGCTCAGCAAAGCTTAAATTTGTCCACTGAGTGCCATAGAAAAAATGTAAGCAGAGAAAAAATTCAGAGCGAGATGGGCCTGCTAGCCATGTGCACCCACTCTTGTCTCTTGGTGATCTCAGTTCCTGCTGAGACTGTGAGTTAAAGAAACTAGAAAATGTACAATAATGTTGATTAATGATCTCCAACAGAGCCAAGTGAAGAGGCAGAACATGGAGAAGACAAGAGGATTTAATTTAAGAAACTACTATAAATAACAGCTATATCAACTTAGTCGGATATGGCCAAGCCGTTGATGTAGTGTGTAAATTAATGTATCTATATTCACTTAGGGAGCCAAGCCTCAGGAAGATGTCAGGGTAACAAAACGCAGCCATTGGAAGGCAAAGAACCTGCTGTACAAAGCTAAAGACTGAATCATCAAAGACACACATCACAGCCTACAGATAAAATTGCAGAACAGCCTTTCTGTAAGGACGTAAAAGCAGACTCCTAAGGGTTTGGTTTTTATTGAGTGGCGGTATTATTGCCAGTTCCATACAGTATTGCTTCCTTCCTTAATATCTCACATTTCCTAAAGTAATAACATATTTCCTTAAACTATCTGCCTGTCTGTCACTCTGGCAACTTATCAAGTAAGTTCAGTCAGGAGCTCTTCAGAGTTAGCAGAACTCGATAAACCAGTAGGTTTTACCAAGCTCCACGGATGGGAACAGAGCTTCTGTATAAAGTCCCCATAGTAGTCAGATACATAGTAAGAGAAAAGGCCTAGGAACAACTTAGAGATAACCTGGTGTGGAAGACACAGAGGCAGAGGCACTGGTCTCCTTTCCTCCAGGTCAGACTTTCTGCCTGCTTCCAGTCAGCTGACAGTCTCCATCAGGGTGCTAAGTCAAAGTCTGCCTTGTCTACAGGGAGTCTCCTTAGCTAAGATTACCACCTCCCGGCCCCAGGCGTTCTAGAGCATCTACAGATAAACAGGGCAGTAAAGGGCAGGGTCATTTTTCATCCCGTGCTTCCTGTTGACTAAGCCATTGCAGTGTTTTCCTGCTTTCTTCTCTTCCTTTTGAGGAAGTGAATCCCTTGAGCCCCAGACTCCATCTCAGGATCTGCTTCTAGAAGGCACAAGCTTGGAACCCATAAGACACAGACAAAAAAAAAAAAAAAGAGAGAGACAATAGTAAACATATACATTTTAGTCTATCTTTGGTACTAGTCACTCCATGACATCCTTGTGTGTATTGTGTTGCTCCAGTCCAGAGTTTAATTCTACTCACCTTTTATGTTTTGTTTCTATCAGTAGGGGTTCTACCAGGAGACAAATGGACATGTAGATGTAGGGGCTGATATGTGGCGATGATTTAGAAGGGACAGTCCACAAGGGTATAGACTCGGTCAAAGGGGAGCAACAGGGATGGAACATCCTCAGGTTGGAATGGTAGCTTGGGAGATTGATAGGGAGAGCTACAGGACAGGCCTGTGGGCAGGAACTTGAAGCCTTCAGTGAAACTCGGTGACAGAGCCTTGGTCTTCTGTCCCTACTATGCTAACCACTGACTCAAACAGGCAGAGGACAGCCAAGAAAGGAAACCTTTGACGCAGCTGCAGAAATCTGTAGTCTGGAGGTAGAGAGTGCTATGACAAACTGAAGAGTGAATTAAAAGGAACAAAGAAGACAGAGAACATCACGATTCCTTTACTATGTGCTGTTCAGACCCAAGACAGCCTTGAATTGTAGCTACATTTTTTTTAAGTGCATGTATTGGTGTGGTTGGGCGTGCTGTGTGTGTGTGTGTGTGTGTGTGTGTGTGTGATGGCATGCATGGAGAGGTCAGGACATTTTCAGAAGTCTGTTCTCTCCTTGCACCATGGATTTCTGGGATCCATCCAGGTGTTAATTCTGTGTAGCAAGCACCTTTGCCCACTGAGCCCTCTAACTGATCCATTACTCATCTTTAACAGTGCCTTCCTCCCTACTCCTAGCTTGTAGACTAGGCCATGGAGTATAAAATATATCCCTCTGCCTCAAACATCTCTAAGAGTCAGAAACTTTGTTCTTGGATCTGAAGGAAAATGGCAGCCCTGAGAGTCTTGTCCCTTTGGAGCCTCGTTATGGCTGTTTGTGACCTATCTCATCTAAAGGAGTAATCTGCTTTTCAAAAAGATTATTTCTCTGTATTTTATATGTGTGTGTGTATTTGACTGGATGGATTGTGCTGTGCACCATGAGCATGCCTGCTGCCCATGGATTACAAAAGAAGGCTTGCATTTCCTGGAACTTGAGTTACAGACGGTTATGAACCATCATGTGGGTACTGGGAACTCTGGTCTTCTGTAAGAACAGCAAGTGTTCTTAACCGTTGAGCCAGCGCTCCAGTCCACAAACCTGCTTTTTTATTATAAGCTATCCCTCTTAACGTGTACAGGCCTTCCCCTAACCCTTGTCATTATTCTCTAAGCAATATTGCACAACAACTATATTCATAACATTTATATTGCTTAAGGTATTATAATTAATTTTGACATGATAAAGTATATGAAAGGAGGGTATATGTAGGCTATCTATAAATATTGTACCGTTTTATTTGTGGCCTTATATGTAAACTCTACTCTGTTGGAGAGGGAGGGTCATAGAACTGGTTCCGAGGGACCTTTGTATAATCAATAAATCTGAAGGCTGTGCTGAGGATATGGCTCAGTGGTAGAGCACTTGCACAGCATATACTAAGACCTGAGCTCAGTTCAGCATCACAAACACAGTTACATATATGCATCACACATAGAAAACACAAAGGCGGGTGGCAAAGGCCAGGAAAGTGTTAAAAGCCGAAGAGTAGCAGTCATAAAGGGATCATAACGAGCGGTGGATGGGTAGAGTGTGGGTGGTTTTTGATGAGGAGAAGGAAGCCATATAAAGTTGTGAGGGAGGAGATATGATTTCTTTTTTTCTAAATGATTATTTTTATTTCATATGCATTGGTGTTTTGTCTGCATTGGAACTTGAGTTACAGACAGTTTTGAGCTGCCATATGGATGCTGGGAATTGAACCTGGATCCTCTGGAAGAAAAAAAACAGTGCTCTTAACCACTAAGCCATCTCTCCAGCCCCCCCCCCCTTTTTTTTTCATATAACTGCTTTTCTAGACACTACTTATTCTTCAGGACTCAAATAAAATCATGTAAATATTAGTACTTAATATATTTTTTACTCAAATAAAGCAAAGATGGATAAAAAAAATGACTATATTGCTTCTCAAGAGTAAGTCATATCTCATGACTAAATAAAATTCTGCATTCAGTTGGATTGGCCCCCTGCTGTCTCACTGTTTTAAAAAAAAATCAAGTGGTCTATTTTAATTAAATTTTTACTTTTGTAAAATGTGTGGGCAAGGACTGGGAGCATGGCTTAGTGTGAGACCAAAGTCTAACCTCTATGTGGTTCTGGGTTTGATCCCCAAAACCACTCACCAAAGGGGAAAAAGGTACAAAAAGAATTGTGTCAGCTTTTTCAGTATTTGTCTTCGCTGTTGTATTGATGTTAGCAGCGGCAGGGGGAAAAATGTCTAAATATCCTGGAAGCAAAACTATGAAAAACTCTGATTTCTGAACACTGCAGTAGATGTCCCGCCAGTTGCTATGGTACACAAGCCCACGATTCTATATTTGGGAAGTAAAGACGGGAGGATTAGAAGTTCAAGGCCAGTCTGAGCTGTTCAGTCTGAGATCCCTCTGGGCTGCATAAGAAGAAACTATTTCAAAATGCAATAAATACAAGAACAGGCCAGCAGCAAGGAAGAGCATTGAAGAAACTCTTATATCATCCTTTCCAAATCACCTGCTTTATTTTCTGGGCTATCCCTTCTCCATTTATATATCTCACACTAACAATGTTTGTATGCCCAGATATGTCCCCAAGAAACTCTAGAGCAGCAAGTGGTTCTCCATCTTCCTAAGGCTGCGACCCTTTCACACAGTGCCTCATAAAATGGTGACCTCCAACCATAAAGTTAGTTGCTACTTCATAACTGTGATTTTGCTACTGTTATAAATCGTAGTGTAAATATGCGAACCCCCAAGGGGTTGTGACCCACAGGTTAAGAACCACAGCTCCAGGGCTTTTGTGTGTGTGCACACGTAGATGTATGTACAGGCAGAAGTCATTCCTCATGAGTCATCTATATATTTTAACCTTATCTTATTTTTTATTATTATTGGGGGGATGGATGTTTTTGAGGCTGTCTCTCACTTTTTTTAAACCATGGGCATCAGAGACAGATCTCATACTTGTAAGGCAAAGGCTTTACTGACTAGGCTACATCTTCAGCTCTTCACAGCTTCTTTAAGAAAAAAATTAACTAAGCGGGTAGTGGTGGCACATGCCTTTAATCCCAGTACTTCGGAGGCAGAGGCAGGCGGATTTCTGAGTTCGAGGTCAGCCTGGTCTACAGAGTGAGTTCCAGGACAGCCAGGGCTACACAGAGAAACCCTGTCTCAACTCCCTCCCCAAAAATTAACTAAAAAAAGAAGACATTCCTTAACATTTATATCTCCCAATAATTACATATTTTTAATTTGTAAAATTTATTATTTTATGTGTATGGTATTTTGCAAGCATGTATGTGTCGGTGTAACACGTGTGTGCCTGGTGCCCATGGAGGCTAGATCAGAATATCAGCTCCCCTGGAACTGGAAGTATGAACGATTGTAAACTGTCATGTGGTTGCTGGAAATTAAACCTATATTCCCTAGAAGAGTAGCATTGAGCCATCTCTCCAGGCCCTAAATTTTATTTATTTACATATTTATTTATTATGTATTTGTTTGCCTGCATGTATGTCTGTGTAACGCTTGTGTGCCTGGTACCCTTAGAGGTCAGAAGAGCACATCAGATTCCTTGGAATTGTAGTTATAAATGGCCGTGAGGCAACATGGTTGCTGGGAATGGAATCCAGATCTTTGGTAAGAACAGCAAGTGCCCTTAACTACTAGGCAATCTCTTCACCCCCTGTCAACATCCTTTGAGAAAGGTCTCATGTATCCCATGTTGGCCATGAACTAAATATGTAACCAAAAGTACCCCTGAGCTTCTAATCCTCCTACTCTGTCTCCCAAGGGCTGGACTTCGAGGCAGACACCACCACTCCAGGTTCCTGAGGTGCTGGGGATGGAATCCAGGCCTGTGAGTGTGCTTAGCGAGCACTCTACCAACTGAGCGACAGCCTCAGCTGGAAAAATAATCACATTTCTAAAATTTTATCATATAGGGAGTAGAGAGATGGCTCAGCAGTTTAGCCTCAGAGAAGGACCTGGGTTCCATCCCTAGCAGCTCCATGGTGGTCCACAGCTGTCTGTAACTCCAGTTCTGGGAATCTGTGGGGGTCAGGCACTCACATGGTACACATATGTACATGCAGGCAAACACTCATATACATAAAATGAAAATAGAAATTTCATTTTATCTGAGTTATATAGTGAATTCTTAACTTGGCCTATTCTGTTCACAAGGTATGTGAATCCTTTAGCTAAGTCGAAAGATACTTACTGCATAAGATCGTTGAAAGCAAAATGAATATATCTTTGTCTCTTAATCTTGGCAAGATTAAACTCTAATAAAGATTACCTTTGAGCCCTTGAATTAGTTCAAAGTTGAGAATGCTCCTCCAACAGATACCTTTCGAGGCTTTTTGTCCTCACGCAAAAGCCCAGTCCATCCCATAAGTCTGACACCGCATACCTAATTGCTTAAATACACTATTTCTCCAAAAATAAATTTCATAACCCCATTCTTGTACCCAACACTACCAGGCCACGTACCTGCTCTTATGTCCTAGCCCTCCAGCTAGCTTGGCTCCCAAATGGCAGTGGGCTGAGAGTGCAGCAAGAGAGTTAGACAGGAAAGCACCTAGGTACATGCCACCATACACCTGTGCTTCCCACTTCCGGGAAGGCCGAGGCAGGCATTTTATTTTGCTTGAGGTGCAGAATAGCAAGGCCTCAACCTTTTAAAAAGACAGCAGTGGCGCACCGCTGCAGTCGCCGCGCTCTGGAGTCCGAGGCGGCCGTCTTCTCTCCGACCGAGTTCTAGTCCCCGCCTGTGCTTGCTCACAGCAGTCCGGCATGGGGGAACAATGGAAAACACATAGACTCCAGTGAAAGTTGAAAGAGATGCCTCTGGGCTCCAGATGTGCTTACTGGCCTCTCACTGCATCTGTTCTTTGAGAACAGAAGGTACTGGGAATTAACTGGATCCAGTAGGGGGTGCCCTTATTTAAGTACTGACCACTAGGTATAAGATAACATGTATGGACAGAGGTCAGAGAAACTGGACTTTGCTGAAGCTGGAGTTGAGGGTGGTTGTGAGCTGTCTGATGTGGGTTCTTCTTCAAGGACAGTGCTTGCTCTTAACCCTGAACCATCTCTCCAGCACCATACAAGCCTATTTATTAAAAAAGAAATGAACAAAACAGGCAAACAGTCTGAATGTGGGGCATAGGCCAGTAGCTACTAACCTCAGCTTGGAGTGTGAGACAGGAGAGAGCAAGTTCCAGGCCGACTTGAACTACACAACAGCAAGATGCTGCCTTGAAAATCAGAACAAAACAAAACAGCTACAGTGAGCCCAGCATGGTGGGGCATCCTTGTAGTCCCAGAATGTTAGGTAGGAGGCAAGAGGACTGGGGTATCAAGGCTCTCCTCAGCAATATAGTGAGACTGGGAGAGTTTAGGTTTCTTTTTTTAAAAAAGATTTATTTATTTATGTATATGAGTACACTATAGCTGTCTTCAGACACACCAGAAGAAGGCATCAGATCCCATTACAGATGGTTGTGAGCCACCATGTAGTTGCTGGAATTGAACTCAGGACCTCTGGAGGAACAGTCAGTGCTCTTAACCACTGAGCCATCTCTCCAGCCCAGAACTGAATTTCTTAATCTCACAGTCAGCCTCCAGTATCGCCCTTCTTCTAGCAAGGCTGTACTACCCCAAATGCCCCAAACAGCAGCAGCAACTGGGGACCGAATGTCCAAATACATGAGCCCAAGGGAGGCACTCTCTTTCAACCCATAACATGCCTTATTCTTCTCATTGCCAAAATAGCAAAGGAAAAAAGTTTTTTGTTTTTGTGCTACTGGAGACTAAACCCAGAGGCCTGGCTCACCCTTGGCAACATGCTCTTCTACTGAACTAATTAATCAGTCCCCTTCCTTTTTCTGCTTTTTACTTTGAGACAGGGTCTCACAGAAGTTACCCTAGCTGATCTTATTCTGTAGCCCAAGCAGTCTTTGAACTTTCAATCCTCCTCCCTCAGCCTCCTGAGTAACTAAAATTGCAGATTTGTACTGACCTGGCCTCAGAAATATTCTGATTGAACAACGTGACTACCTGGGAGAGCTTAAGAGCAGAGTAGTTTAAGACAGTCAAAATTCAGTTGAATGGTGTCATGTGTGTGTGTGTGTGTGTGTGGTGTGTGTGTGTGTGTGTGTGTGTGTGTGTGTGTAGCCCCAGGGTCACTAGTAGCACTGCAAAAGCAGCCTATTTGTTTGGTATTTCTTTTTTTTTTTTTTTTTTTTGTTGTTTGTTGTTTGTTTTTTCGAGACAGGGTTTCTCTGTGTAGCCTGGGCTGTCCTGGAACTCACTCTGTGACCAGGCTGGCCTCAAACTCAGAAATGTTTGGTATTTCTAAATATCCAATTCCCAATAAAGGACTTAGCTATAGCCTCATAGAGCTATAGCAAGACTGGTTACTCCCTCTCAATAACAATTTGTGAATTATTATCCTGGAGGGTACATGGACTATTTCCAAGTATAATTTTTGTTTGTTTGCTTGCTTGCTTGCTTTGAGACAAGGTCTCATTCTTAGCCCAGACTAGCCTAGATCTTACTATGTAGCCCAGGCTATCCTGAGATTACTTAAAGCCTCCCAAGTGCTGGCATTATATCCATGAGCCACCATATTTCCATATTTTTGAACCAGGGATGTTTTATGAAATATTTATCTGCCGACTGATGGATATCTATATATTAAAAATCATAATGAATACAAAAACTTATCTATGTGACTTCTACAATTAAACAACTCCTAAAAAGTCATTATTACACCAGGCATTTTAATTTCAGCACTCAGGAGTCAGTCAGGCAGATCGTTGTGAGTTCAATGCAAACTTTATCTACATAGCAAGTTCCAGGCTAGCCAGGGCTACATAGAAAGATTCTGTCTCAGAAAAAAAAAAAAAATCAGCCAGGCGGTGGTGGCGCATGCCTTTAGTCTAAGCATTTGGGAGGCAGAGGCAGGCAGATTTCTGAGTTCGAGGCCAGCCTGGTCTACAGAGTGAGTTCCAGGACAGCCTGGGCTATACAGAGAAACCCTGTCAAGAAAAACAAAAACAAAAACAAAACAAAACAAAAAAATCATTATTACTTTGAACTAAAGTAATAAATAATCCACAAAACCTCTGTAATTTAAGAAAAACTCTTATCTTTTATTCCCCAAGTTAATCAGGGTGTTTTTCTAGATAGTAACACAGAGATCCCAAATGTTTCCATTTTGTGAGTTTGTATCCTAGATCATGTGGCCTCTGAAATCATCACAAAAGAGATAACGAAGAGAGCCTTCTGTGGACTTTAATGGTCCAAACAGAGAACGTATCCCCTTTACCCACTGCAGAACCCAATCACACGGCCACAAGCTAACTGCCAGGAAGGGCAAGGAGAGTGCCCAGGAAAGAGAAACACTCAGCCTTATTTAAACTAGCTTCTCTCATAACACCTCTGCAGTATGGTTTCCAGCACATATGCATTGCTAGTTCTGAACCAGTCCTACCAAAATATGTAGAGCACTTGATTGCCTCAGAACTTCAGTAACAGTCATGTTAGGTGATGATGGCGCACACCTTTAATCCCAGTACTCGGGAGGCAGAGGCAGACAGATCTCTGGGTTCAAGACCAGCCTGGCCTACAAAGTGAATTCCAGGACACTGAGGGCTACATAGAGGAACCCAGTCTTGAAAAACAAAAACATCCCAGCACTTGGGAGGCAGAGGCAGACGGATTTCTGAGTTTGAGGCCAGCCTGGTCTACAGAGTGAGTTCCAGGACAGCCAGGGCTGCACAGAGAAACCCTGTCTCGAAAAACCAAAAAAAAAAAAAAAAAAAAAAAAAAAAAAGAAAATTTTTATCATTTTAATGATAAATTAATAAATAATTAATAATAATATAATTAAACATTAAATATAAATAAAAAATAAAATAATTAAACATTACAGTGTTCCAACTCTGAATAAAAGGTCATAAGCCTAGATAACGTCTAGGACGCACTGTTCCACCCTGCCTGCTAAGAGCTGAATCATGTGCTTTCAGTCTTAGCAGAAGTAAAGTCTGATAGATTCTTAGGAAAGCTGAGGAGTTCCAAAGGTTAAATGAGTAACTAGGAACTCATCCTGCAGGCCCACCCTAAAAATGTCAGAAAGGGCTAAGGATAATATGTTTGGCATCTAGAAGAAGTAATTTTGCATTTGATCAAGGATATAGAATTATCAAACTATAAAGTTTTAGGTTAGCATTGTGAGGCTGGCAAGGTGACTCAATGGATAAAAAAGTGCTTTCTGACAAGTCTAAGGACCTGAGTTCAATTCCCAGGGTCAGATGGTAGAAGGAGAGGACCAAGTCCCAAAAGTTGTCCTCAGACCTTTACACATGCTCCATAACACACATACCCATTAACACTAAATAAATAAAACTTTAAAAACAAGGTGGAGAGTGATAGAGGGAGACACCTCAAGTCAATCTCTTGCCTTCACACATGTGTATACAACCCCCCCACATGTACATGCATGAGTAAGTACACACGCATACATGTGCATAACACCACACACACACACACACACATTTAAAAGCTACATAGTAAGTTTGACACTAGCTTGAGATTCTCAAAAATTGAGATTCTAAAAAAAGGGGTCTGTGTCTGCGTGTGTGTGTGTGTGTGTGTGTGTGTTGTGTGTGTGTGTGTGTGATGCATGACTGTTGTCCAAAGAAGCCAGAAGAAGGCTTCAGATCCCTTGGAACTAGTTACAGGTGGTTTTGAGCCACCACGTAGGTACTAGGAACAGAATCCAAGGTCCTCTGTAAGAGCAGCAGGCACTCCTAACCACTCAGCTTTCCCCACAGCCCCCAAAATTATTTCTTATTTATACTAGAGTGATGGATATGAAGTTAGCCTAAAACAGCTAACTAACCTTTGGTTAAGCCATCGAGAATCTGATGTGGTATATCCAGGTTTCTGTGCCAATGACAGAATAGACTGGGGACTACAGTTAAAGACCATGCCTAAGGATCTCTGTGAGTTTGTGTCTATATATAAGTAAATAAACTAGACATGCAATGAAAGTAGACTTCTATTTACAATACCAAATACATACAAACTTTCTGAGGAACTTAATGTGGATGAAGAAAACCATTAAAGGTTTCACATGGTCTATAGGTGACAGGATACATGAGGAACTGAATCTCTTTAAGATTGGTCCAACATTCTAAAGATGTTAACTATTTGTGGGAAAACTCTGCAAATTAGGGTCAAAGTCCACCATGACCAGATAGTCTCTGGACTCAAAGCAATATGGAAGACTCCCTTCATTAACAGGGCTTCTCCCTCTCTGACCTTGTCTCCGTATTCTTAGCCTCTACCTGAGGAATTTCAGTAGCCTCAATTAGATTACAGGATCATTTTCCTTTCTCCTGAGAAAACCTGTTAAACCAGCACCTGAGATTGCTAAAATACTTCCCCAATGCTAATGAGGCATTCCAGGTACCAAACCCCCCAGCCAATGGCCTTTGCCCATCCTGGATGTTCCTACCCTCGCAAAACTAAGCCTTGAATCACCTTAAGTAAAGTTGATCTGCCTCCTGATAGCTGTATGGTGCAGTCATTCACCATACATATTCATAAGGTTTCTGATCCCCATCTCTGCTCTCTCTGCCCTTGTGGATTGAGTCAACTGTCGATCCACGAGAGCAGTGAGACCCACAATTATTCACAAATAAAATGTAAAAGTTAATACAAGCACAACTAAAGCTAACAGTAAGTAGTGGTGGGCAAGCCTTTAAAACCAGCACTGGAAGGCAGAGGCAGGCAGATACCTGAGTTTGAGGTCAGCCTGGTCTATAGAGTGAGTTCCAGGATAGCCAGGGCTACATAGAGAAATCCTGTCTAGAACAACCTAAATAAATAAATAAATAAATAGATAGATAAATCTTTTTGGTTCTTGGAAAATTATTCTTAAGTTTACATTAAAGCTAAATGTAAGGACTGGAGAGGTGGCTTAGCAGTTCAGAATGCACACTGCTCTTGCAGAGGACCAGACTTCAGAGTTCAGCACTCATGTCAGGTGGCACACAACCAACTGTAACTTCCAGCTTCATAGGAACATGACACCTCTAGCTCCTTGGACACTTCACACCCATGTGTATATAACCACATACAAGCGCACAGACACACATAATTAAAGATAATCTTTTAAAAAAACCAAACATATATTGGACTAAAGTCTTAGTGTAGAGGTGGAATGCTTGCCTACAGTGCAGAGTACTGTACACACACGGAAGAAATGCACATCTCGAGATATGTTTTTTTTTTAAATTATGGGTGTGTATAACACACACACACACACACACACACACACATATATATATAGGATGCCCGGCACACGTATGGAGATGAGAGGACGAGTTTTAGTAGTCAGTTCTGTCCTTTGTTGAGGGTTTCTCTTGTTATCACTGATGAGAAGTGTTTACTCCAGGCTGATTGGCCTCACCCTTCCTGATGACTCTTCTGTCTCCTCCTAATTCAGTACAGGATATACAGTGATTATAGCTGCATACTGTAGCATCCGGCATGTCTCCCCTACTTGAGTGCGTTGTTCAGGAGGTTGTCAGGTTGAATATGTGTGCTAAGTGCTTTCACCTATTGAGCCATTTGCCAGCCCCACTAATTGGTTTTTAACAAAGGCACCAAAATCAAACATTGTGGGGAAGATAAGTTTTTCAATACTACTGGGAATATGTAGAATAATGACATTAGACCTTACTTCTTACAACTCTGCATGCCGCTCTGTGCTTTTAATCTAGTATTTGGGAGGCTGAGACAGGATGTACTGTGTGAACTCAGAGCCAGCCTTGTCAACATAGTAAGCTTCATGCTAGCCAAGAATACAGTGAGAATCTATCCCCACCACCACAAGCACACATACAAAAAAACTCCAAACCAACAAACACCCAGAGCAACAAAAAATAAGCAAAACTCAATTCAAGGTGGATCAAAACTGCAGAATAGAATTAACATCTAGAGTTCTACATAGTACAATATGGCTACTGTGGTTGACAACTAATTGTATTATTTCAAAGGCTAAGTAGAGTTTGAATGTTCCCTACACAAATAAATGTTTGAGATAACTGATACACCAACTACCCTGAACTGCACTTAACCCTTCTGTGTCTCGTTCTGTTTAGGTATTACAAGCACGTCTTAACATATCCAGTTCTGTCTAGTGTGGGGATCAAATGCAGTGCTTACATTGCTAGGCAAGTCCTCTACCAAGGGTGTGGCATCCCCAAGCCCTCTATTTTTCGAGGTTTTTACATTATGTGTATATATGTGTACAGACAATGTGCACATGAGTACAGGTGCACAGAACCCAGAAGTCCTGGTCTCCCCAGAGCCAGAGTTAAAAACCGTGGTGCTGGGAATTGAACTTGAGCCTCTGGAAAAGCAGTATACACTCCTAACTGTAGAGCCATCTCTTCAGCACCTCTAAGATCTTCCTAATAAATGTCTTCTATACCTCAAAAACTAAAGTTAATAAATACCAGGTTGGAAGGATATGGAAATAATCTCCTGTTTAGTAAGACTATATGTAAGTTTCCAATTTGCCTCAAATGTCTCTAGATGCATCGATTTTAGGTATATTTGAAAAAGATATCTTTATACATGGACCATGATATATTCAAAGATATTATCAAACAACTGCAAACAATTTAGAAGCTAGTCTATAAAGCCACATGCTGTAAATATACCTTAACTACGAATGACACACCTACAATCAGAATATGGAGGTCCAAGTGGCCATGGATGGGTCAGTTCCATGAATTGCTCTGAGCTGTTTCTCTGCATCATCTATGCTTATTACTAGCAAATACATGCTACATTATTTGGTAAAAAGAAAGCAGAGGAGAGGGAAAATGTGAACTGGGAGTTCACTCCTGGCTTCCATTCCCATGATGGCCACGACTAACTCCAAGGCACACTGAGAAGTGTTGCTTTTGTCTTTATGGAGTGCCTTTGCCTACCTAGAATTTAGGACTATCTACTAACAGAAAAGGGATTTCAAAGTCTGTTAATTTCCATCACAGGGACCAGTGTAAAACTCCAGTCAATAGATATAAAAGTCCATAGTGAATATCTTATACATATTATGTATGCTTTAAATTAAAAAACAGTAAAATACTTAAATACACAAAACTTAAAATATCCAGAAATGAGGGCTTAAGATTTTTTTTTTAGGATTGTGTGGTAACACACACCTTTAATTCTAGCACTTGGGACATGTCAACAAAAGGTTATGAGCTCCTAGGGCTCTAGCAGAGGATGTTTGTTCCTCGGTATCCACAGTGAGCAACATCTAACCTGCACTCCAAGGGATCAATCTTCTGGCTTCCTTAGTGTGTGCATATACCCACAAACAATTAGCACGGGAGGGCTCCTCTGCCATTTTTAATCTAGCCATTCCTTCACCAGTCTGTTTCACTGCATAGTACAAGGCCAAAGCATTTTGCCAAGTACAGGTTGTTGATTAAACCCTTTTTTATTTATTTTTGGTTTTTCGAGACAGGGTTTCTCTGTGTAGCCCTGTCCTGGCTACTGGAACTCACTCTGTAGACCAGGCTGGCCTCGAACTCAGAAATCCACCTGCCTCTGCCTCCCAAGTGCTGGGATTAAAGGCGTGTGCCACCACTGCCCGGCGATTAAACCCTTCTTGATGTCAGCATGCTTATGGATGTTGGTGGTTCACTTAATCCAAGAAAAGGATTTTTAAAAATTATTTTCACATTTGCTTTAACACATGGGTAGTACAGACACAAAACTAAATGAAGATATTTGTTCATTTTTTTCACTTAAACCATTTACTTATAGACGATATACTGAATATTTAATGTCAGGCTAAATAAAGCTACAATGTTAAAATAGCCACTGTCACTTAAATGCTCTCATATGCATCAAAATGCTAATACAAGTACTAATGTTAAACAGTCACAAGTCTAAGCCACATTTATTTGCACATATATAGTAATGGGCAACAGATACTCCAGGTCCATACAAATTTATAAACAACAAAGTTATTAATCACTTGGTACACTTGTGTGTTATCTTGTTTACATATTCAAGTCTAGATGAACTTCCTTCATTGTGTAAACTTCCATACAATACTTCCTTAAACAAAAATTCTTGAAAACACAGATTGGCATGTCTCAGTTATAGCCAACAGAAAAGACAAGACCACAAATTCATAAACCAAATTTAGAAGATATTTGTACCCACCCCCCACCACCCAGGAGGTGATAACTATAACAGATTACACACTATGTTGTTATCACACAAGCAGCAGTGAGGACAAGAGAATGTCGTTCTATAATCAGGAAATGACAACCAAATTGTACTGTTTTAAGTTATCTACCAACTGAATGGTTTAAATGAAAAACAGAAAAATGCTTAAAAACTGTAAGATAGGAAATAATTAAATGTTTTAAAAAAACTATTCCCCGTCAAAGCTGTAAAAACCTGGTAACTGTTTTCAGGCAAATCAAAGTGATGAAACCTTCAAAAACATCCTAACCATGTTCAGTATCTTGTGACAAAAACTGAAAATGATATAAAGATATTTATTATACAAGTGTCAACAAGGACATCCCAAAAATAATATGAAAGATGCATATTTATTTCTACAAAAGCAATGTATGATACAGAACATAAAGGAACAATTTAAAGATTTACCTATTAAAATATACAGATTCTGACTGAAGAGTAATAGGGTATTTAAAAAAGATGACAAAGGATGTTAATCTTTTTTATTATTATCATTTTTTACATATTTTGGAACCTCACATAATTTTGATAAATAACTCTTACAAAATTATGCAAAAAGTACAAGAATGTCTGGTAAACAAACAGTCTGTATTTTCCAAAAAGAATTTTTACAACATGCAATTCTTAAGGCAGCATCCTCTTTACAAGGTAATCCTTTTACTCATCAAGAAATCTTCTGCTGCAAAGAATAGGCTAAGCAAGCCTGGCTTCTTCCATTAACGCCTTTTGTCTTTCCTGTCTGATTTTCGGTCTCTTTCACTTCTTGAAGATCTTTTGCCTGATCGACTACTCTCTGATATAGACCTTTTTCTGTCAGATCGGGAATTCTTATCCTTTGATCCTTTTGTATCTCTACTACTACCACCTTTTGAAGACTTGTGACTTCTTTCTAGTCCTGAAGTATCCCTTCGCTTCCGGTCCACGCTCCTTCTGTGCTTTCTATCTCGGTTATGTCCTCGGCCCCTACTGCGACTCCTACTCTCACTGCTACTGCTAGTGCTGCTGCTGCTGTCTCTGCTGCTGCTCCCACTCGTGCTGGAGCTGCTACTGGAGCTGCTTCGACTACTACTGCTGCCACTGCTGGAGCTGCTCCCACTGCTGCTACTAGTAGAGCTGCTACTGGAACTACTGCTGCTGCTGCTCCGACTTCTACTCTTGCTTGTTTTATTTCTTGCTCGCCCCCTGCTTCTGCTCCTAGTCTTATTTTTGCTTTTGTTTTCTGAATGAACTGTCAAGACTGGCTCTACAGGCACCTCAGGGAGTTTTATAGACTCTATAGGAAAATCCTTCCGCTCAGGTAGTAGATTCCCTTGCTCCTGAATAACCTGAGGTGGAGGCTGCAAAACAGCTAACGGCACAGTCTCAGGCTGACAGAGAGGCTGGGATTGGAGTACAGGTTGGGGCTGAGAGTGGGGCTGAGAGTGGGGCTGGCTCTGGGGCAAGGGCTGAGGTGGGGGCTGAGGCTGAGCCATAGGCTCAGGATGGGGCTCAGGATCTTTATCTTCTTTTTCCTCTTTTTCCTCAGACTCCTTTTCCACTTCCAGAGAATTAATATTCTCTTTTCCAGGAGAAAGAGATTTACATTCTTTATCTGGCTCAACATCAAATTCCATCTCTGGCTCCAATTCTTTGCTAGTTTCATTTTCTGAAGGTTCTATACTTTCAACTTGGTTAGTTTCCATTCCTTCCTGCTCAGCAATGACATTTTGGACACTTTCAACCATCTCTAACACATCCATAACTTCTTCTGGCTGACTATCCTGCTGCTGCTCACCTGCTCTTACCTCAGTCTCCTCCGTCTTAGCCTCCATCTCCTGCTTTTGCTCCTCCTCCTCCTGGTCCTTTTCTGCGTCACTATGAACTACGCCTGCTTCCTTCTCCTCGTCCTCCACTGCCTCCTCTATCTCTACATCATTGTGCTGATTACCTGTCCCCTCCAACTCTTCCTCTCGCTGGGCCACCTTACCCTCTTCTTGTTCCGCCTTCTGTTCTTCATGACGCACCACCTGATGCTCTTTTTCCTTCATTGATTGTCTTCTAGGCCTAGCCTCCATTTTATTTATTTGTTCTGCAAATTCAATGCGTCTACCTTCAAATAAAGCTAAACAATAAAAAAATTACATGTGTAAAGTTTATGACCAATAAGAAAATTTAAAATAACAATCTTATATGGGTCAACAATGTCACTGTAACCTAACCATCTTTCTGTACCTCTAGTTTTGCTTTGTTTTAGGTGTGAGGTACATTGAGAACTGAACTCAAAGTCTTAATGCAAATACCATAAGACACAGACAGACCTAGGAATTCTAAGCACACAAACCTGGACATATACCTGAGGAAAAAATAAGGATACCTTTGCTGTTGAGCTTTATGCTAGATGAAGCTTAAGAAAACCTCTTTAAAGCAGAACCATTATATAGTTAACTTTTCTGTTCCCAAGCACAACAAAATGTCCCATCACCAGTCCACCAGTGTCTAGCCCTCATGTGAACACCTCATACGGACTCATGTTTGTTTTGTCTTATTTCCTTACCATTCTTCTCTGTCTACTAAGATTTTAAAACACAAAAATCTTACATGAAGTCTTTACTACCTATAAAATGAATTTCTGGTTAAACTCAATTATGCAGAAAACACCCCTGAATTCTGACACCACTATCAATTTCAGAATATCATAAAAATAACAACCCAAAACTGAACTATTAAATTATTTCTTAAAAATAAGCATATGAAACCTCGTTTTTGCCATGTGATGTAGCACAGGTGGGGCTGTAGGAAGGTTTTTAAAAGGGGGAAAAGTCTAGAGGAAAAAAACAAAAACGGGCCTATGTGAATGCATGGCTTACCACTAAGAAACACCAATGGACTTCACATACTTACCATTCATTTTTCTCTGCGACTCTTCTATTAGCTTTTGAGTAGCTGGACACATTCTTCCAGGAATATAGAACAAATGGGGCTTTGTCTTGGTTCTTATATACTTAATTATCTTGGCATTATGCTCATTCCATTCTTCTTGCTAAAGAAAAGGTAAAAAGGTCAATGCTTTGTAAACATGAACTATGATCTGATTTAGGATTTAAAACACTGCTTACCAGCTGCGCAAGCTCAACCTTCTGTTCCAGAAGCCGCAGTTCTGTCTGTTTAGCACGTCTTTCCTCAAACAGTTCTCTCCTCTCATTTTCAACCTGCTTTCTCTCTTCTTCAGCCTGAACTTCAAGTTTTTGTTCAATTTCTTGGCGTCTCTTTTGCTGAAAGTAAGTAATCTTCTTTAGTATAGTAACAGATAACCAAGATTTATTTAGTTTTTAATTTAGTTACAATAAAAGCCGCACATATCTTCCTTACTTGAAACTTAAATTTTACTACGTAAATTTCCTTGTACACTTTCATCATGTTACTTTCCATTTAATTTGAAATAGATTCTCATGTAGCTCAAGCTGGCCGATGACTAAATGTAGCCAAGGCAGGCCTTGTCATCCTCTTGGTCCTAAATATGAACAACAACTAGCTTTTGAGACAGTCTTCTTACTGGGTAGCCCAGGTTAGCCTCAGCTATTACACTTCTAAGATTATATGCATATACTACCAAACCTTGTAAAATTCTAATTTAGCAAATAATACATTTCCCTCTATTAAAAAACTTTTTCTTCAAACATGAGATAAACATCAGAGGTAGTTCAGCAATTCAGAGTACATACTGAATCAGAATTTCCCTTTCTGTTAGTTTTCCTACAGAAGCAGCCCCACAGAGACAAATCTGTAGCTGTACTGAAATAAAAGTTTATGGAAGCACACTGTAGGGGGGCAGCCTTTTGCTTTCAGAGTGGTATGGATTGCCTTTGGGTGTGTAGTAAAACTCAATTACAACTCTTGAACAGAGCCAATGTCTGTAATTCCAGGATATAGGAGGCAGGAAGACCAATTGCTTAAGGACATTCTCAGTAACACAGGTAGTTCAAATCAAGCCTGAACTACATGAGGCCCTATTCCAAGAAGAGTATTCCAGAGCCAGTATGATGATTCATCAGATAAGGTGAGTACTATCAAAGCTGATAACCCGAGCTCAACCCCCAAACTCACCCCTTGAGTGGGTTTTCAAGCTGTTCTGACGCGCGAGCATGCGCGCGTGCGCAAGCAAACAAACACACACACACACACACACACACTCCCCCCTCCCTGTCTCTCATAATATATGTGTATGTATATGTAAACACACACATACACACACACACACCCCTAACACATAAATAAATGTAATTAGATGAGTCCGTGGTTAAAAGCACTATCTGCTCTACTAGAGGTCCTGAACTCAATTTCCACTCACGACCACCTGTAATGGGATCTGATGCCCTCTTCTGGTGTGTCTGAAGACAGCCACAGTGTACTTTTATGTATATAGAATAAATATTTTTTTTGGGGTTTTTTTTTTTTTTTTTGAGACACGGTTTCTGTGTGTAGCCCTGGCTGTCCTGGAACTCACTCTGTAGACCAGGTTGGCCTCAAACTCAGAAATCTGCTGCCTCTGCCTCCCAAGTGCTGGGACTAAAGGCGTGCGCCACCACCGCCAGGCAATAATTCTTTAAAAACAAAAAAACCACCTTAAGATCAGTCTGGTCTACATAAGACCATGACTCAAGAAAAAAAAAAATTACACACACACACACACACACACACACCCCTACCTCCCCAGGGCTAGAGATGGCTCCGTGGTTTAAAATCACTGACTGCTCTTTCAGAGGACCTGTGTTTGATTCCAGCTACCACAGGGCAACTCACACCTCTGTAGCCACAGAGACTCCAACACTCTCTGTCCTCCATAGGCACTGTACACATAGGGTGCACAGACAGATATATAGGCAACACCCATTCACACAAAGTAAAGGCAATAACCTACTATACAGCCAGGTATGGTGGCTTACACCTTTAATTCCAGCACCCAGGAAGCAGAGGCAGGCAGATCTCTGTTGAGTCTGAAGCTAGTTTGATCTACATAGTGACATCTCATTTCTAAATCCACAGGTGGCTAGGAGGTAATGGCTAGGGGGTGATGGTGGTGCATGCCTTTAGTCCCAGCACTTGGAAGGGAGAGGCAACTACAGAGCTAGTTCCAGGACAACCAGGGCTACCCACAGAAACCCTGTCTCGGAAAAACAAAACAAAAACCCAAAACATCGACAAATCCCAGCACTTGTATGGTACAGGTAGGAGCATCCAGAGTTCAAAGTCACCCTTAACTACACTGTGAATACTAGCTCACCCACAGCTTCACAGCAGAAGCCTCCATCAAAACACCAAAGAGAACATTCAAGCTCTTCTTAAAAGAAACATTAATCTCCTATTTGGTAATGAGTATATGAGGCAAAACAACAACAGAAATGCACCAGTACCCGCTCAGTAGCAACAGTAGATTCTTGTTTAAATTTCTGAAGCGTGCCCATCAACAAGCCAAATATCCGCCGGTTCCTAAGACACAGAAAAAGAAAAATCAATGTCTGCACGACCTACACCAAAACTCACTAAGGGATCCTATAAGCATCTAAGTGCAATTAATTTCCCTTAACACTCTAGCTGACAGGTACGCAGATACCTTTGCTTTCCCTTTTCATCCATGTTCTGATCCTGGATAAGGTCTCTACGCGTGCGTTCTTTGGAGGTAGCTACAACGGAAGACTGCAGTGCTGGCTACAAGAGAAAAGAAACTATCAGTGGGTTCCTGTACCTGGGCAACGTGCTTTCCAAAACACACTAAGAACTGCGTTCATTCTCTAATATTTAATTTCAATACCTTTTTAACATCATCATCTTCTGGGTCGCTTTCCTGGCGTGATTCTCTTCTTGTCCGACGCTCCCCACCCAGCCTAGCAAAGGAAAAAGAATCTAAATGATCACTGCAGAATCAAATTCATAATCAAAGGTGAATGCATATTCTAGGACCCATCTCCAGAAGATATATTCTATTGAGTTTACATCTCATTTACCACTTTCTTGTCAGTGGGGAGAGGAAAAAAAAAAAAAAAAAACCAAAGCAAAGATGCTCTAAACCAAACTTTGCTCTCTTATCATATCCAAACATTTCTTGGTGTTTTTCAAAGTACAGAACAGAAAATGTTACTTCTTCCAATCTCACTGGCTTTTGTAAAGTACTGGCTAGCCCACTTCAAATAAATCCTAACAATACAGAAATATCTGTAGTGTCCTAGAAAACAACGTACTTACTGATACTTCAGATATCATTTGAAAACATACCTACTGACTGCCCCTTCCAGGTCTCTCTGTTTGGCTGGGGGTCCTCCTCCACTGTCTGAGAATCCACGCCTACAATGAAAACCACCCAACATAAAGTTTGAGAAACATCGAAACTGGTATTTCCAGGTGGTTAGAGAATTTAGTTATTTTATTAAAAAGAAAAATGCAAGTGAAGCAAACTTAAGGAAACATTTTCATGAAAGAGTTGCCTTCTTCCCTTGCTCCACCCTACCACCACCAATTACATTCTCAGATGTCAAAAAGCCTTTACAGAACTTAAAAACACAGTTTATAGGAAACTGTTCTAATTAATATTCTCCAACCTCTACTTTTGCAATACATTTATTAGAAACATAGCAGTTAACTTCTTCGAAAGACCTTACCTTAGCAATAAACTACCTCGTCCTCTACCTCCACCAGGACCAGAAAGGGCCAGCAATCTGGCTTGGATGGGCCTAAAAAGAAATTATAATCAGTGTAAAAGTCCTATGTAGACATATGCGAGGGCATCATATACTTCCAGAGGTGTGGTACACCCTAAGGAAGAATGAACACAAATAATTCTGAAATGACGGTTTCAGATCCACTTCTTCGAAACGAAAAATTATAATCCTCTTTCTTGCTTCCCCAAGACCAGTGTTCCGAAAATGTATGTACCTCGAGACTGCTACACATTAATAAGACTGAGTCAGGTCCTATCTTCCAACCTCAAGGGAAGGACACTCAGGTCAGTGGGGAGAAGGAGCCACTGCTTCCCCCGGGGATCTCTGGTTTGATCCAGGTTTGGGGCCGCGGGGGTGGAAAGGGGCTTTGTACTGCAGTTCCGGGCCTGCAGCGCCAAGGGCGGGAAGCCGTGGTCTCGGCCTTCCTAGGGGCGCGGAAGCCATGCCGCGCAGCCAGGCTCGCCTTCCATTCGTCAGCACTTGCTCCAGCGCCCTAGGGCGCAGGCTTGGCGTCTTCCCGCCGAGCCGAGTAGAGGGCTCGGTCGCCGCCCGGGAAACAGGCCCCTTGACCCCAGCGGGCCCATAACCGGTTGGCTGCCCTCTCTCCCCGGTTCTCCCCGACCCGAGTGCCTCGCCAACCTCTCAGGTCCCGTCCGATCCGTACCTCACATCATTCGGGTCCCGCCCGGTGAGCTTGCGGATATTCTCGTCCACATTCTTGAGGCTCTCTTTGGCCTTTTCTAGCTGCTCCTGCAAAGCTCGCACGGCGACCGCCATCTTCTCTCTGCAGCAGGCTTCGCGACTGCTCTATAGGCCGCGCAGCGCCGCACCACGCCCGCCGCTACACGCGGAAGGACTGACAGCCCGCCCCGGCCAATGAACGCAGGATTTTTTGCTGGCCTCAACCACCCAGGGACCGGAAGGGGAAGAAGCATGCCTATCCGTGATTCCCGACCAATGAGGAGCCGGCAAGTCAGTCAGCCCCTCCCCTCGCCGCCCGCGGTGGTTGCGCTCCACTGCTTGCGCAGAGCGGAGAGGGATTACGTCGGTGTGCTAGATCCAATCTCGGGGCTCTGCAAAGGCATCCCCTTAAATTTGATTATGTCGCTGACTCCGTGGTGCTCTTAAACACTTACTAACACCCATGGGACGGAAGCGACTATACCTTCCTTCTTTCCTTCCCCAAGAGATTTAATTAGAAAAGGGCTTGGCAATTTATGGTGGTTGCGCATGCCCAGAGTGCTGGGAGGCGCAGGCTGCCTTCCTTTAGTGAACTGAACCACCACGAGTCTATCCTAACAGTTAAAAATGATTGTGGACATTGAGAATCGCCTTGCATGCCTTAGTCGTTAAAAACTAAAATTTGAATCAGATGGTTCTTAATGATAAGGAAACTGAGGCTGCGGACCTAGGTCCAGCAGGTCGTCAGATCTAAATTAAGAGGCACTTTGTACTCTGATCCTGAGCAAAGAAAGCTCTTTCCAAGCAGGGCCTAAAGCCTGCTGGTATGATAGCGGGGAAGTTGCCATTGTTTTCCTGTGTGTATTTTCTAGATTCCACTTTGTCACAATGCCAATATGGAAGCTGGTTTTGTGCTTGAAAGAGAGGTACATGTTTTAGTTCAGAAAAGTGTTACACAAATACAAAGGTCAAATCCTTACAAGTTTGCTCCCTGAAAAGGAATGAGGGTTTTTGGTTGTTTTTTTTTTTTTGTTTTTTTTTTGTTTTTTTTTTTTAGTAACAGTAACTTGGTCTTACCCTGTATGCTATTTGTGCGTAGGCTCATAACTGGACAGGTGAAGAATTTCATTATCTTATCAATGTTACAATACCTGTCATCTACAAAACAAATAACGGTGAATACTGTGACAGTTGGGGATACACAGAAAAACCCAGTCTCGAACAAAACCAAACCAACCAAACAAACAACCAAACAAACAAACAAACAAAAAAAGCCAGGTGGTGGCACATGCCTTTTACTCAACACTTGAAAGGCAGAAGCAGGTGGATCTTTGTGAGTTCAAGGCCAGCCTGGTCTACAGAGCCAGTTCCAGGACAGCCAGAGAACACTCATCTCGAACTCTAAGAGGGCGGGGGCGGGGGGGAGTGTTAGAGAGAGAATTTTTGAAGAAGCTTGAGGGTGTATAACATATTAGCTGGAAGTAATATAGAAAACAAAGATTGGGTAAAAAGCAATTAAGTATAAAAATTATTTAATTCTAATTGTAAAGGTCTCACTGAGTTATTTGTATATGTATACAAATGGAGTTCTTAATATATATAAAAAATAGGATCTTTTAAATTTTACTATTATTTTGTGTGTATGGGTGTTTTGTCCTCATGTATGTCTGTGCAACTACGTGCATGCATGATGCCCTTAGAAACCAGAAGTGAGGGTTGGAACACTGGAACTGGAGTTACAGACAAGGCTAAGCTACCATGTTGGTGCTGGTAACTGAACCCAGGTGTTCCCCTCCTATCTATCTCTATATTTATAATACATATAACACTATACATACATATATTCATATATACATATACCTTATACATATGCATACCTCAAAGCCTGCCCCCACTATATATATGCATATATAGCATGTGATATGTAATATGTGATCTAAGAGGTAATGACCCTATAATATGAGAACCCATGTTTGCCAAAGGCCAGCTATCAAGCAAAATTATTTTTTGTTTGCAAAGTGTAGCCAATGAAATGATGTGGCTAGTAAAGTCTTTGTTCTATAAATTGTCTTTTTATTTTTAATTTACTTTCAGTGTATATGTGTATACACAAGAGGTCGGAGTCAGTTTTCTTCTTCGCCATATGAAACCTGGGGATGGAATTCGGGTTATCAGTCTGGGTGACAGGTGCCCTTCCCCTCTGAGTCATCTCAATAACCCAGTAAACTCTTAACATTGTGAGAAGGTGCAGAGTGTGTCCGTGTTTCTAACATAGTGTGCTGGTTTAATGACCTTATTAGAACCCTACTTAAGAGTTGGGCCTGGTGGAGTATGGAAAGCCCAGTGCTTGGGAATTGGAGACACAACAAAGCTTGACATTTAAGATTGGGTGCAAAGGATGCAAGTCTGGGTCTTAGCACCCATATCAGGTGGTGCACAACTATCCGTAACTCCAGCTCTGTGGGGTCCTACATCTTCTTCTGGTCTCCACTAGCATTCACACTCATGCACACACACACACACACACACACACCACACACGCACACACACACAGAGTCTTAGGATTTCTATTGCTGTCAAGAGACACGATGACCATGGCTACTCTGGTAAAACTTTTACTTGAGGCTTACAGTTTCAGAGGTTTAGTCCATCATTGAAATGGTGGGAAGCATGGCACTTGTGCAGGCAGACATGGTGCTAGAGAAGACACTGAGAGCTCTACATCTAGATCCACCAGCGAGCAGCAGGAAGTCAATATAATATCCACTGGGCCTACTTTGAGCATCTGAGACCTTAAAGCCTGCCCCCACACTGACATACATGCTCTAACAAGGCCATACCCCCAATAGTGCCACTCCCTATGCACCAAACATCAACACACACACACACACACACACACACACACACACTTAGGAATAAAATAAATGTCTGGCATTGGAGAGATGGCCCATTGTTAAGAGTACTGGCTGTTCTCCTAGAGGACCTGGGTGCGGTTTCTAGCACCCACAGGGCAGCTCACAACTGTCTATGGCTCCAGTCTAGGGAACCTGATAACCCCTTTTGGCTTTCATGGGCACCAGACACACGAATGGTGCATAAATACACGTGCAGGCAAAACATCCATGCATATAAAAATAATTAAAAGACAAATATTTTTAAAAAATTTTGAACCTCCTCCAGGCTGCTGTGAGCATGGGTCTGTGCTCTCCATCTATCTGTCCCTTCACTGCTGAAAGTCTCTGCTTTGACTCCCCAAGCACTGGGATTCCAGGCCTATACCAGCATGTGTGGCTTTTAGGTGGAACGTTTAGGTTCACTTTATAAGATGAACGACATAAATGAATTTAAATATTAGAAGGCATTTTGCGGGGGTGGGAGGCATATCCTCATAGAAGCAGGAGGAAGGAGGATGGGATAGGGGGTTCCTGGGGGGGGGGATGGGGTAAGGGGATAACATCTGAAATGTAAATAAAATATCCAATAAAAAAAGAAGGCATTTTTTTTTTTTTTAGGAAAACAAACAAACCCATGTAGTAGTAGTAGCTCTAAATAACAATGATTCCAAGTTCCTTAGAGAGATTCCAAGTGCCTACATAGATTTCAGGAAAAATATCCTTTAGGGTTGTTTTTGTTTGTTTGTTTGTTTGTTTGTTTGCATTGGGGAAGCTGGGATAGAAGCAACCTACAGAATAAAGAACATTTCTTACTTCTGTAGACTTTAGAGCAGTGGTTCTCAACCTTCCACAGGGTCGCCTAAGACTATGGGAAAACACAGACATTTACATTACAATTCATAACAGTAGTAAAATTACAGTTATGAAGTAGCAACAAAAATAATTTTATGGTTGGAGGTCACCACAGCATGAAGAACTGTAGTTAAGGGTCATAGCATTAGGGAGGTTGAGAACCAGTGATTTAGAGGAGAGGGGTCCTTGAGCTTAGCAGTTTAGCGATGGTACTAAATAGAATATAAGGTCATAACTCCGTTTGCCTGGGGTTGGCGCATCAGCTAGCTGGCCCTATTCTTCTGCTCTCTTGTAGGGCTTCGCCACACTATGAGCTTAGGGAAAGGTACCAGGTAGAAGATAAGGGGAGGCTGACCCGCTCTACTCAGGCAGCATCAGTGATCCAACATCAGTTACTTTTCGTATTCTGGGAAGAAAATACCTGTCAAGAGCAACTGAAGGAAAGGGTTATTTTGGCTCACAGTTTGAGAGCACAATCCACCGTGGCAGGGAAGACATGCTGGTAAGAGCCTAAGGTGGTTTGTCCCATTGCAGCCACCGTCAGGAAGCAGATAGACGTGAATGCTCAGCGCACATTTTCTTTTTTTATTCAATTTAGAACCCCAGCCCTTAATAGTGTAACCCACATTTAAAGTGGGTCTTCCCCACCTCAATTGCCCCAATCTAGAAACCACGGACAAGTCCAGAGGTTTGCCCCCTAAGTGATTTTAGATCCTATCAAACTGATATTAACCACGACATCTACTATTATTACAATTATAGAACTGTCATCTGAGAAATCATTTGACATAGTGTAACATTAGGTTATTGTAACCAATTTGAGAAAACTAATGTTAATAGGGAGACAACGAAATAATTGGAAGAAAAACTATTTCATGATTACCGAGAGAAGAACTGACCAATCACATAGCTCGCAAAGAGTTTTAAATATAGGAGGAACATTAGAAACCAGGACCATAACACCAATTTGGGCTGGACCTCAAAAAAAACAAAACCAACGGAGAAAACGCTTTTCTCTTATCTGCGCACCGGAACCACCCACAGCTCTGTGAAGCACCAGCCCGGTTAACGTAGAGCAGGGCGCCGGAAGTTGCTCACCGTAGCCCGGAAGTTGCTCCCGCTCCACGCCCAGCTCCATAGTCTTGGCTGGGTGTGTGGGGCTGTCATAGGGTCTCGAGGGCCCAGTGGCGGCGGCCCTGGGCAAGGGGCGCGGTCCACAGCGGCCTTCCGCGGCCTTAGGACCGGGGTAGGCCGCTGCGCACAGCGTGCGGCGCGGACTCACGGGAACCTCGAGTCCCGCACTAATTGGAGCCGACTCGGCGCTGGAGGGATCGGCGGGAAATGGCGGACGAGGCGTTGTTTTTGCTTCTCCATAACGAGATGGTGTCCGGAGTCTACAAGTCCGCCGAGCAGGGGGAAGTGGTGAGTGCCGCCACGCACCCTGGGTCCTGCGGGGACGCTTGCTTCCATTCCTCTCCCGCCCTGCGCGAGACACCAGTAGGTTGGAACTGGTCCACCTAGAGGCATCCATCCCATGGGCGTCTCCTCCAAGATGGAATCTTTCATCCATTTGTGTTTTGTCTTCTGTTTGGTGTGTTTGTGTCCGTAGTTCCTTGGAGTGCGTGTCACAGAATTTTATTCCCGACCTTGTTAAGATCTACCTAGAGTCTAACTGCAGACTGATTTTGACATTCCTGCTTCATTTTCCTGCTGCTCCCAACAGTTTTAGAGGCCCACTACAGACTGTCCCAGCGAGACTCTTAACTTTTCTCATCTCTTGATTCAGGATACCACTCCACACAACTCCAGGGCCGAAGCCTGATGAAACTTGGAGTTAAAGCAAGGAGACTTCGCAAGATCTTTAGCAGTAGTTATAAAACCACTTAAATTAATTATTTAAAATACTTAGTGTTCATTATGTCAGAGCTGGTTTTAGGAGTTTGGTGTTTAATAGTGACTGGCACAGTGGTCCTCCTTTTGGAGGTTACTCGAATGTGGGAGTTCTTTTTTTTGTTTGTTTGTTTGTTTGTTTTATTTTGTTTTTCGAGTCAGGGTTTCTCTGTGTAGCCGTGGCTGTCCTGGAACTCACTCTGTAGACCAGGCTGGCCTCGAACTCAGAAATCTGCCTTCCTCTGCCTCCAAGTGTTGGATCAAAGGCGTGCGCCACCAACCGCCGGCAAATGTGGGAGTTCTTATTCCCTCGTGATTTTCTAGAAAACAGTCAGCATGCCTAGTGCTTTACATTTAGTTTATGTGTATGAGTATTTTGTCTTGCCATGCCAAATGCCAACAGAGGCCAGAAAAGGCCTTCATATTCCCTGGAACTGGAGGTACAGATAGTTGTGAGCTGACATGTGGGAACTGGGAATTGAACCCAGGTCTTCTGGAAGAAGACCTTGTAACTGCTGAGCCATCTCTGCAGCCTTCTTGAATTCTATTCTTTATTTAGTTTCGAGACAGGGTTCCTGTGTAAGCCTGGCTGTCCTGGACTCACTCTGTAGACCAGCTGGCCTTCGAACTCTGCAAATCCTAGCCTCTGCTCCCAAATGCTGGATTAACTGCCCACACGCCTGTTGAATTAGTCTAATTAACCCATCTACAGTATATTCCTGGGTATTAGCATTTTACTGTGATATCATCATTGGTGCATTTGCCTAGCTGTTTACAGGCTGTATAAAACCTAGATCTAGCATCTGTATTGAGGATGTTAATTAACTGGGCTTTGTAATGTCGTAGGGATTCTTTTAGTTGATGGAGAGACAGTATGTGTGAAAGATCCCTACTCAGTTTCTGGCGTATCCTGTGTTTGGAAATGTTATCATGGTTCCTTTGTTGAGTGCTTCTTCTAGTTGTTGACTGTGACATGAGTTTAATGAATGATCCCTTTCCTGCTCTGTGTTCCTTTGGACATGGGTGATAAATCATAGGATTGAGTTGTATTAAACTGGTTTCCTGGTCATAAATATGTTCTGGGGTGATTCTACAATAGATTGTTTCTCTTACTCTTAGGATCCTGTCGCCTGTAGTTCTCGTCTAGGTTGGGCCTTGTGACTTCCTCTTCACATTAGATGTTATGTATCATCCTATTCAGGTCATATTTAGGCAGCATGTTGGAGACTTACCGTGTAGTTGACATTTAGAGACCAGTCTCACAGAAACTTCCTGTTGTCTGGCGCTTTTTTTAAGATTTATTTATGTATATGGTACACTGTAGCTTCTTAAGGCCACCAGAAGAGGGCATCAAATCCCATTACAGATGGTTGAACTATAGAACACCTCTGGAAGAGCAGTCAGTGTTCTTAACCCCTGAGCCATCTCTCCAGCCCCTGGTCTCACTCTTAAAATCTTTCTTTCCCACCTTTGTCGATGTTCTCTGAGTCTTAGGTGAGGAGTTGTGTTGTAGATGTATAGTTGGGACTGGGCTCTACCAGTCTGCATTTTGAACTGTTGTCTTTTTCTGTGATGATCTTCGTCTGTTGCAAAGAGCTGTTTCCTTGATGAGGGGCGAGAAACTACATTGCATATCTAAAGACTTGGAGCTAGGAGCCTTAGATGAGAAGGAATATGTGCTGTCTGTCTTTCTGGTTACTTCCCTTTATACAGTCTTACTGTATGGAGACTCTTACTGGGTGGAGAAGTTGGATGTGGCATTTCTTACAATCTTTCTGCTTCCTCTTCTGCAATGATGCCTCACTCTTAACCAGGTATGTTTGTTTGTGTGTGTGTTGTGTGTGTGTGTGTGTGTGTTATCAGATATAGATGTCCTGTGTAGTGCCAAGTAATACGCAGTCTCTTAGTCTCCTCCTGGTGACCAGAGTGAGTCTCTGTGTTACTCTCCATCTCTACAAACAGAAACCTCTCTGGTGAGGGTTTTCGAGATGTCTTAGTTTATGGATATAAAGATGACTCATTAGGAATTGGTTTACTACTATGCCCATTTAGCAGAGCAAGAGTAGTAGGTTTTCTCCTAGGGCTTAATTTAAAAGAAATTTTTTTGAGGTCTTTATAGAGAATTTCATGCATTAGTACTGTATTCACTCATTTCCATCCTCCTTTCCTCTCTCCCAACTTAATCCCATGTCCCCACTCTTTTCAAATTCATGACCTATTCTTAATTATTTATTGTTGACACACACACAGGTACATGTGTACATGTGTACACACACAGGTACTAAGTATAGCCTACTGAGTCCTTTTAGCGTTGTTCGTATGTGTATGTGTTTACGGCTGACCACTTGGGATTCAATAACCTATGCAGACTCCTCCCTGAAGAAGACTTGTTTCTCCCTCTCTGCAGTCATTAACTGCTTTTAGATCTTCATTTAGTGGTGGGGCTCGAGAGATATCCCTTATCTTTGTTGGCATGTCAACTGGTGTTGTCATTGTGTAGGTCTTGTTTAGGTGATGATACTGTTGAGAGTTTATGAGTGCAGCTTCCCTGTCATCTACAGGAGACACAGTCATTCTGGTCCTCTGGCTCTTACCATTTTTCTACCCTCCCCCATTCTGATATATTCCCTGAGCCTTATGTAGGGGTTTTAGTGTAGATGTATCAATTGGCAGTGGGCCTCTCACAGTCAGTTGTTTTCTGTATTTTACCTGTACGGGTTTCTGTAATGGTCTCTGCTTCAGAAGAAACACGTATCAGTGGATAGAGGGTAAGTATTTAGAATGCACTTAGAAATTATACTGGTTTAGGGAGGTGGCAGTAGTAGATTCTCCTGTAGGATTCATGATTTCTCCAGCCACAGTTAGTTGGTCGGTAGTACCAGGCATGGATTCCTTCCTCCTGAACAGGCCTTAGGTCCAATTAGATGACTGCAGGTTACCCCCAAGATATAAGTGACACCATTTTACTCCTGGGGACATTCTTCCATTCTGGTCATTGTTATGGTTCATAGGTATCATAGCTGAGGAGGACTAAATTGCTTTTCTCCTTTGGCAGTTAGCATACCACTTTTGGATACTGTGGTAGTGGTAGCTAGTCTTCATGAAGTGTGCTGTATCTTTAGCAATAGGGTCTTCCTTTCAAATTCTGGGAGGCAGCCAAAGACATGGGCCTATACTATTTTGGGGAATCTTGTGAATTCCCCTTGGCAACAGTAGAGACATTTCCCACACCTAGCACTGATGTTTTTGTTAGATAGTCTGTGCTTCTGTGGGAAGCATTATCCCTAAAGTGGTGTACCTTCATTCAAACATGCATGTATGTGTGCATGTGCCAGTGTCATCTTGAATTTATGCTTTAGCAGTTCAAAATTGTCATTATATATGCTAGCAGAAGACTCTACTGTTAAAAGGTGCATTCTCCCAAACTCGAGAACCTGAGTTGGATTCCTGGGACCACGTGGTGGAAGTAGCAGACCAAGTGAAACAGTTTGCCCTCTGACTCCCACATGTGCATTGTGAGCATGAACAACACACACAAGTACATGTAAGACACAGTGAGGGCTGCTGAGTTGCTTACTTACAGAGGAAATGTTGAATTCCTGGGACTCATATGATGGGAAGAGAGAGCTAATGCTCAGAGATTGTCCTCTTCCTTCCGCCTGTGTGCCATGGCTTGCCCACTCCACTGCCCATACAGGAAGTGACCAGGGCTGGTGGCAAGCGCATGTGCGTGCTGAGCATCTTCCTGTCCTCTGATTTCTGTATCACTGTTTAAAATACAGATGGCTTAGAATCTAAGATATTCAAAACTGCTTTTTTGTTTTGTTTTACTAGGAAATGGCCGGTGCATTACTAAGCTGGAGAACATGGGGTTCCGAGTGGGACAAGGATTGATAGAAAGGTGAGCAGTGTGGATTTGAAACTTTCCTTCCAGGTAGGTTATGAACACAGAAGAGCCATTTCAGATCATTGCAGAGAACCTATTTTAATTTCCAGTTTTTAATTTTCATTTTTATAGTTGATAGATTGAAAATTATTATTAAGAGACTGCTGGTGTATCAGTAGTAGATCATGTGTTTTGCACACACAAGGCCCTGCATTCCAGTACAGAAAATAAAATTCTCTTTAGACCTGGTCTTAGTTAAATTGTTATTCTGGTTTTATTATTTTTGTTTATGGACATGGCCTTGCTGTGTAACTGAGATTGGCTGCAGACGTAACTACTTTCCTGTCTGTCCTGAGGGCTGGGATTATAACTGTTCTCTACTGTGCCGCTTCAAATGTTATGTTCTAGCAATTGAGGAAGACCTATTTTACATGTGTAATTTTGTAATGAAAACATTAATATATTGAGATACCTGTTTGCAATCTCATTGCATTTTCTTCTTATGGCTTAGTAGGTTTTTAAATTCTAAATGGAATGTTGTTTAACTGCATAGGCATAGAAATGTGTGTTTATGGTTCATTTTTGTTTGTTTGTTTGTTTGTTTTTCGAGGCAGGGTTTTTCTGTGTAGCCCTGGCTGTTCTGGAACTCACTCTGTAGACCAGGCTGGCCTAGAACTCACAAAAATCCTTCTGCCTCTGCCTCTTGAGTGCTGATAGCAAAGGCACACCACCATCACCTCACCTGGCTGGATCGCTTTTTTATTCTTTTCTGAATATATAAATAGTTATAATTTATATTAGATAAAATATCATCACTGTTTTGTTTGTTTTTTTTTTTTTTTTTTTTTTTTTGTTTTCGAAAGGTTCTTTGTAGCCGGATCCTGAATCACTCTGTAACAGGCTGCCTGAACTCGGTTCGCTGCTTGCTCAAGTGCTGGATTAAAGCGTGCGCACCCGCCGCTTTTGTTTGTTTTTTTGAGCTAGCTCATACTGTAGCTCAACCTACCCTGGAACTCATGTAGCCCAAGCTGGCTTTAAACCCGTGAAGAGCTTGTTCAGTCTCCAGAGAGTCTGGATTCTAGGCCCAAACCACCATGCTCACCTAGGTCTCTTGCTGCTCATTTGATAGTTTGAAGCGTAGCTGGAAGTACGGCTGGTTACTAATAGGCTCTTGACTCCATAATTATATAAAGGCTCCAAATGCACTGAGATGGAGTTGTCTTCCCTTGGTGTTTATCACTGTATGACTGTAAATAAATGTTTAGTTTAGTAGTATTTAGAAAGTAGTTAATAATTTGCCCCTCTTGGAAGAGTAAGAAAAAGTTTTCCTTCTTTGTGTTCTTTGGGAGAAATGTATTGTATTACTTCTAGTTGATCTTCTTAGGTTTACGAAAGATACTGCAAGGTTCAAGGAGAATTAGACATCATGAAGTTCATATGTAAAGATTTTTGGACTACAGTATTCAAGAAACAAATTGACAATCTAAGGACAAATCATCAGGTATTTAGATAAACCTTTGTGCTGTTGTTTTTTAAAAGTCACTAAATGTGAGTGTGCTTCGTGTCAGTTACTGACTGTGTGTGATGTGTGAATGCAGGTCTTGCTGGCGCAGTGAGGGCAGAGGGCAGCTTTCCGGAGTTGTCTGTCACTGTAGGCTCCCGGGATCCAGGTCACATTGTGGGCTTGTGCACAGCGCTTTTACATGCTGAGCTAGCTTTGTTGGCTCTTCATCTATTATTTAAATTAGATTATTTTGAGGATTTATTTTTATGTATATGCCTGCATACATAAAAGCACTTTGTGCATTCAGAGGCCAGAAAAAAGTCAGAGCCTTGCAGCTGGAGTTACAAAGGTTGTGAGCTTTAGTGTGTGTGTTGGGCACTGCACCGGTCCTTGGGCAAAGGGCAGCAAGTAATCTTAACAGCTGAGTCATCTTTCTCACCAACCCACCCAACCACTGGAATTTTTTTTTTTTTTAAATAAACTTTATGTTCTTCTAATGTTACTGAGACTGAGAAGTCAGTCTTTATCTCTAGTAGGGTAAAGTAAATAAGAAGAAGGCAGCACTTATCTAACTATAGCTGTTTCTTTCCTCTGGTTTCATAAATTGTGTTAAAGTGTAAAGTGTAGCACATGGGGGCTGGAAAGATGGCTCAGTGGTTAGCTGCATGTATTGCTCTTGCAAAGGACTTGAGTTCTGTGCTCATCACCCATGACGAGCATCTTACAGCCTCCAGAAAGTTCCAGCTCCAGGATTCAATGTGTCTGGCTTCCTTGGGAATCTGTATGTGTGCATACCACTACATATACATATAAACACATAATTAAAAATAAAATAACTCAGGGCTGAGAGATGATAGGCTCAGCAATTAAGAGCACTAACTGCTCTTCCACAGGTCCTGGGTTCAATTCCCAGCAACCGCATGGTGGTTCACAACCATCTGTAATGGGATCTGATACCCTTTTTTTAATGTATCTGAAGACAGCTACAGTGTACTAATATAAATAAAAATAAGTAAATCTTTAAAAATAAAATATAATAACTGGCAATGGGCAAAGAGACACGTCATTGGTGGTGGTGTTCTTATAGACAGGTGCCAGCTGAGGGATTTTCTGTATTCAACTTAGCAGGAGCGTCATTCATGGCAGACGGTAAATAAGAAGTGCTGAGGAAGAGATCGGTCTTGGTTTAAGCCTGAATAACTTCACCGGCTACATGTTTGTGCCATGCCTGGGTCTATGAATAGACATGGACAAAACAGGGTCCTTTTAGCATTACTGAAGGGTCCCTCACACAGCTCTTTATTCCATTGGCCAGAAATGATAAGATGGGTCTTCTTTTCTAAGGCATATGTTCCAACAAAACTCAGAACTGGGGGAAAAAATGTTTGTTTTAAAGTTTTTTAAGTTTTTCAAGACAGGGTTTCTCTGTGTAGCCCAGGCTGTCCTGGAACTCATTCTGTAGACCAGGCTGGCCTTGAACTCAGAAATCCTCCTGCCTCTGCCTCGCAAGTGCTGGGATCAAAGGCGTGCGCACCACGCTTGACTAGGGAAAAATCTTTAGAATGTAGCATATGTCAGAGTAGTTGGTTTAAGGTTGACTCTTATCATTTGGAAGTATGGTGGTATTCAGAAACATAGTTATTTTAAATTTATGACTATAGAATAATTTCTAAAGTCTAATTCATAGAACATACTGAACTCTTAACTAACATGCTTTGGCGTGACTGGAGAGATGGCTCAGTGGTTAGGAGCTCGTTGTGCTTTAACAGGACCTAAGTTCTGTTCCCAGTGTCCATGTCAGGTGTTCCCAGCTGCCTGTGATCCCAGCTCCAGGGAAACCTTCATCTTTTCTCATCTCACTGACTCACACATTCCCATACAGGCATAAAGACACACACAAACAATTCAGAGAAGGTGAATCCTGGCTGGAGAGATGGCTCAGCGGTTAAGGCTCTTCCAGAGGGCCTGAGTTCAATTCCCAGCAACCACATGGAGGCTCACCCATCTGTAATGGGATCTGATGCCCTCTTCTGGTGTGTCTGAAGACAGCGACAGTGAACTCATATATATATATAAAATAAATAATTCTTTTTTTAAAAAAGATGAATCTTTAAAAAGAACTTGCTTGGGTATGCAGTGGTTGGCTTATATTCGATTGATTGATTGATTGATGATTAATTAACTGATTAACCTACTTATCTATCTAAACAGAGACTCAATCTGTGGCTCACAGCTAACTCTGTGCTGGAATCACAGACATGGGAAACCGCCCCTGCCTAGGGTGAGGTAATTTTTAAGGACTCCAGGCTACACTGACTTTGTTACTACTTTTGTATTTTTGAAACAGGGCATATATGTACTTCAGGACAACAAATTTCGACTACTTATTCAGCTGTCTGCAGGAAAACAGTATTTAGAACATGCATCCAAGGTATTTAATAGAATTTGGTTTTATACTGAAAAAAGGAATTACAGGGAAAATTACAAAATCAATCACAACAGATTCAAATTAAACATAGTAATTTTAGCAATTCATTGGAAAACCTGAGTTCTTAAGTATATGTTCTTTTTTTTCTTCAAGGAAAGGGAAGTTTATTTATTTATTTTATGGATATGGTTGTGAGCCACCATGTGGTTGCTGGGAATTGAACTCAGGACCTTTAGAAGAGCAGTCAATGAGCTATCTCCAGCCCCAAGCACATGTTCTTCAGTAACCTTTTCTAAAGCAGATGACTTGTTCCTGGTTTGTTTTACTTTGTTATGTGTACAGGTGTTTTTGCCTCCTTGGTTCTTGTACACCATGTGTGCCTGATGCCCGAGGAGGTGGTGGGTTTCCCTGTGGGCCGGGAATCGAGAGAATGACAAGTGCACTTAACCCTGGAGCCAACTCTCCAGCTCCCTCTTTTTTTCTTAACCCATATGTTAAACATCCAAGTTAAAACTGTCTTTTAATAAACTGCTTCAATAAAAAGTGAGTTTACGTATACCATGTTGTTTAAGCTGTTTTCTCTGCAACAGAAAACATGTTGACCATCAACTCCTATGTTTCTGAGTAAGACAGTAGAGACCAATAAGAGAAACTCTACTTCTGAGTGCCAGTACTGTAGACTTGCTACTCATTCTTATAATATGACGTGGTTACCTCAGTAAAGATACACATGCAGACGTTACCTGTGCAGAATTAGTTACCTCAAGTTTATCATCTTCTTGGTAGGCTCAAATGTTTAAGAAATATAATTGTCATTTGTTTCTAAAAGTTTATTTTACATTAAGTATACTGTATTTTTAGGCTTTAATCTCACAGAGACATCAATGAATAAACAGATGGACTAAAGAAAAGTAACAAATTTCAGGTTTTTTTTTTTGCTTTGTTTTGTTTGTTTTTTGGGGAGGCAGGATCTCAGTATGTAGCCTACTAGTCTGAAACTTGCTGTGTAGACCAGCTGGCCTGAAACTCAAAAGATCTCTGCTCTGCCTCCTGGTGCTAGACGTCACATGTCTGGCGGAATAACAATTTTAATATATGGGTTCCTTCAAAAGAATTAAAATATCTAGGGAATTATAATTTGCTATTTATCTGTAAATACTTGCTCATACCTCAACTTTTTATTAATTTTAAAAATTACCATACAAAACGGTTTCATGATTCCTCTTCATGTATACTTTGTTCTTTTTTTTTTTTTTTTTTTTTTGGTTTTCCGAGACAGGGTTTTGTAGCCCTGCTGTCCTGGAACTCACTCTGTAGACCAGGCTGGCCTCGAACTCAGAAATCCACCTGCCTCTGCCTCCAAGTGCTGGATCAAAGGCATGCACCACCACCGCCTGGCTACACTATGTTCTTATATGCTTCTTCTTGTTCAATGCCTCATCTGCTTCCCTGGCTGACCTACTGTCTAATAAAAAATAGCCTGCCTTTGCTGCATGTCTCATGATTAATTGCCTCGTTTTTATTTCCCTCCATATCAGAAACTGTTTGCAGATAGAGTACAGGTATGATGTTTTTATGGTTAATATGTATTTCTTTTTTTATTTGGTTTTTTTTTTTTTTTTTTTGGTTTTTCGAGACAGGGTTTCTCTGTGTAGTCCGGCTGTCCTGGAACTCGCTCGTAGACCAGGCTGGCCTCGAACTCAGAAATCCGCCTGCCTCTGCCTCCCAAGTGCTGGGATTAAAGGCGTGCGCCACCACCGCCGGCTTATGTATTTCATTATTATTATTCATCACATTTTCTATTTTTAGTTCTCTTCTAACTTTGGGATATCTTAGTTTCTTCAGCTTTGAAGAATAAGTTAAAATTTTTTTTTCTGGGGACTGGATTGATGGCTTAGTAGTTAAGAGCACTCACCATATAGCCCAAGCTGGTCTCCTCTTGCCTGGGCCTCCCCATGCTAGCATTACAGGCAAGTTTGGTTCATTGGAGACAGGGTTTCTCTGTGTAGCCCGGCTGGCCTGGCACTCACCTGTAGACCAGCGCGTGTGCTGCCAAGCGCTGGGCTTAGGCTGAACATTTTAAACAAGATGAAATGTTTTGCTGGCATATTTTTTCAGTTATTTTATTGGATTCTTATACCTCTACATCCCTTCAAATGCTTATTCCACCCTAATCCCTTCCACCCTCCCAACACTAGGTAGGAGACAAAGGTTAGAGGAGAAGGGGGCGTAGACTCTGTAGACTACTTCTTGCTAATTAGGGACTTTAAGTTCCTTGGGGCAAGTCCAGTCTTCATCATCAGGATATCTCCAACTTCTCTTTGCTCACTTGACAAACAAGAGCAAGCAGGGCCAGCACCAGCCTTCCTGGAACACCCACCCCACTAGGGGTGGGCACGGTGGGGTCTCTCATTTATAGCCTCCAAAAGTTCCCAGAATCCCAAAAGTAAACTATCTGCAGCTGGCCAAACCATGGCCCTGCTAGTGAACGAGGCAAATCATAATCATCTTTGTGAAGCAGTCTCTTATCCCACACTTAGGATTAAAACAAAAAACATATTGATGTAACATAACTGAGTTTTTAAAAAAGAGGACTTTGCCACCATGTTTGGTTGTAGGAAGCTGGCTGTGGTAGCACATTCCTGTAATCCATACTGAGACAGAAGCAAAACATATAGTGAGGCCTATGACTACATGAGACGCTGTCCCAAACGCTGAGAAGAAAAGGAAGCGTGCGCGTGGTGGGCACACTTTAATCCAGCACTTGGGAGGCAGAGGCAGAGATTCTGAGTTGAAGCCACTGTTACAGGGAGTCCCGGACGCCAGGCTACACAGAGAACCTGTCTCGAAAAACCAAAAAAAAAAAAAGAAAAAAAAGAAAAAGGAAGCACAGAGATCTTCAATTAATCACATTGATGGAAGGCAAAACAGGCAAGAAATGGAGGACACTACAGTGATAAAGAACTAGTTAAGTGTTGTACTTCAAGAGTCTAGTTAAGATCCCTGTGCACAGCATGTCATATGCTTTAGATACAGAAAGATTTAACTCTTAACAGTTCTTTTCACCATATCTATGGGGTTCCTTTCTCTTTCAGTAGAGACTGTGTGGTGTGGGGACTCCCTATATGTTGCTCAGGTTGGCCTCCAGTTCTTGCTTCAAGAAATGGCTCCCCTGCCTTCGCCTGATAGTGCTGGTGTGTACCGCCATTGGCCTGAGTAGTTGACAGTGCAGGTGTGTACCACCATTGGCCTTAGTAGTTGACAGTGCAGGTGTGTACCACCATTGGCTTTTCACACCCTTTTTTCCCCCCTTTGGTTTTTTTGAGACAGGGTTTCATATGTAGCTCTGGCTGTCTTAGAACTCACTATGGAGATCAGGCTAGCCTCCAACTCACAGAGACTGCCTGCCTCTGCTTCCTGAGTGCTGGGATTAAAGGCGGCAGCTTCGTCACTCCTCCTCCCCTTGCCCCTTGCTCTCACCTCCTGTCATCTCTTCTGTTCTCCTTGATAAACACAGCAGAGGGTTGGTGATGCCATAGCTTAAAGCAACTCCGTGTTTGTTAGTAGCTTCATTCTTTTAGTAAATCGTTCCTTTTTTTCCTCCTTTTTAGTATCTAGCATTTACATGTGGCTTAATCAGAGGTGGCTTGTCAAACTTGGGAATAAAAAGTATTGTAACAGCTGAAGTCTCTTCAATGCCTGCCTGTAAGTTCAACTTATTTATCTTACATATACATATCATCTTTCTCTTTTAAACCTAGAGGAGACTAAAAATGTTGACACTTTGACTTTACTGTCTTTTAAGTAAAGGCCGGTCTTGATGAGTTTTAAGCTTGCCTGATCTGGTCAACATACTGAGCCCCAAGCCAGGGCTACATAGTGAGACCCTTCTCAAAACATGGAGATAGAGGTGAAAGAGAGAGAAAGGAAACAGAGATATAGAGACAGACCTAGAATTAGCAAAGACACCTCCTCATAAAACAAATAATTAATTTTGCAATGGGATAGATTTTATTGACTATCTTAAGGACTGTGAAAAGACCTTTGCCATAGCAAGTTCTTTGAGTGAAACTATTTCCAAATGGAAATGAGTGTGCTTGTTTTCCTTATGCCTGAAAATCAAAGAATGGCTCTGTTTCCTTTTTCAGGCAAATTCCAGGTGATGATCCAGAAGCTGTAGAGTGAGGTGGCGACTGTTGGGTCCGAGCATTGCAGTCCTCATTTCACCTCATCGATGGCTTCTTCTTGGAGCAGATTGTTATCTCACCAGAGTCACATAGACCAAATCAAAGGAACTGTTCAGAGGAATTTCAGAGAACTAGACACCATGATGCAAGGCCCTTCATTTTAAACATCTTTATTTCCTTAGGGCGATAAGCATTTAACCATCAACTGGGAAGTGAAACTCAGGGTGTGTTGAATTGCTTATAAAAAAAATGACCAATCAGAATAGTTTGTGTTCAAATGACCAAAATTTGTTGAAGTATAAATCTGTTTTAGTTATTTAAAAAAACAAACCACTATGTTAAATTAAGCTTAATTGTTATTGTATTGCTCATAATTTATTTCTGTCTAGAGAATTCATATGCTTATGTAAGATTTCATTTATACATTGTGTATATATGTGTATATATAAATACATGCATTACTGTCTAAATTGCTTGAAAGTTTAATTTATTTTAATAGATTTCAGTCCTTGAGACTAACATTAATTTAATAAAGTGAAATGTAGATTAGTTTAAATGTGAATTGGTAACTCTAGTGCCAAAGATATTATTTAGGGTGGTGTGCGCGCACCGGCGTGTTCAGCTGTGAGAGTTATGAGCTTTGTGAGAGCTGTAGTAGGCCAGAAGAGAGCGTTGGATCCCTTGGAACTGGAGTTAGAGATGATTGAGAGCTGCCTGATGTGGGTGCCGGGAACTGTGTCCTCTGCAAGAGCAGTGTGTTAACCATAACTCTTAACCATTAAGCCATCTCTCCAGCCCCTGTATCAATTTCCTATCTGTTCTGTTGATGAAACTTGGGTTGATTCTGGGCTGGGCAAGTCTAAATTCCCAGCACCACCATTTTGTTCACAGCCTAAATAGGATTTGTTTGTTGTTGTTTGAATCAGTGCTATTCTGCCTGGTGAGACAGAATCTCAGTGTGATGTTAATCTGCAGCGCTTTCCGACCAGTGTCGAGACTTTTGCATATGCTCATTGGTCACTTGCACATCATCTGTTTGAGAACTGTATGCTCGCTTCATTAGTCAGTGTATGTTTTGTTAATTGTAGCCAAAAGGAAACTTCTTTTAGTGGAAACAAGGGTTTAAGTTAGTCAAGATATAAAGAAAACTGAATATGCTTTTTTTGGGGTTATAGCAAACTTAATAGGTGTACATGTAAAATTAAAATCACAAAGTACTACAGAAAATATTAGGTTACTTTAATGAACTTCTGGTGAAGGCCTTTCCAAAACAAAAGTAGACAAATGGTAAAGGGGAATAGCAAAGAGGCTAAACTAAGCATCCATATTAGTTAGGTTTCCATGGCTGTGATGAAAACTATGGCCAAGAACAGCGTGGGCAGGAAAGGGTTTATTTGGCTCACATGCCTTGAGCCACAATCTGCTGAGAGAGGTCAAGTCAGGACTTGAAGGGGAGAACTGAAACAGAAGCCTGGAGAAGTGATGTTTATGGGTTTGCTTCCCATGGCTTGCCTCAGCCTGCTTTCTTCTACAGCCCAGGACACCTGCCCAAGGGTGGCACTGCTCTCAGTGGCCTGGACCCTCCTGTATCAGTCATTAATCAAGAGAACTCACCACAGACTTGCTTACAAGCTAGTTGTAATGGAGGCACTTTCTCAACTGAAGTTTGCTCTTCCTGATGACTCTAGCTTATGTCAAGTTGACAAATCTAACCAGTACATCTTTTCTAAAATGCTAGGAAAATAATACCCATATGCAAGAGTAAAGTTGGATCATTAAGTTGATATTGTATACAGCAGTCAACTAAGATGGATCAAAGACTTAAACAGAGAAACTGAAAATTGGCCTTATGATGTGGTTCATTTGATAGCTGTACTTGCCTGGTATCATGAAGCTCTAAATTCTATCTCCAGGAATGATCATGCATGTGCAGTGTAACACAATCAGCAACAGAAGTGGGTGCTCAGTGATCGTACACAAGTCTCTTCAGCTTTCATATCTGAATAATCTGGATAGGTAAAAAAAAAAAAAAAAAGAAGTGGAGGCTGGAAGATTAGAAATTCAAGGTCATACTCAGCTACGTAAGACTTCCCTTAGCCAGGTGGTGGTGGTGGATGCCTTTAATATCAGTGCTCTGGACGGGGTCTCTCTGAGTTTGAGGCCAGCTTGGTCTACAGTGTGAGTTCTAGGACAACTAGGCCCATTCAGAGTAACCCTGTCTTGGAATCCTGCTCCTACCCCCTATAAAACCAAAACCAAAAAAAAAAAAAAAAAATCAAAACAAAAAAACAAAAGAAAGAGAGGGAGAGGAGAGAGAGAGAGAGAGAGAGAGAGAGAGAGAGAGAGAGAGAGAGAAGAGGAGAGAGAGAGAGAGAGAGATTATTGATTCCCATTAAGCCTGGGCAACAAAACAAAATTATCCTGAAATTTTCTAGAAGATAATAGAAAAAGCATAAAATTGGTCATGGTGATTGTCCCTGCTGTCACACCCTGAGCACAGGGGCACAGAAGTAGAAAGATGAACACCCTGAGAAGCTGCATGGGCAAGGCCTTGGATTTGAGTAGATAAGCAGCTGAATAGACTGAAAGAAAACATTGCAAGTATTTGAAGATGCATAGCTAATACAGAGCTATAACTCACCAGGCAGTGGCTACAGGTGAGCTGCTGATTAGTGGTGGTGCACACCTTTAATCCCAATACTCAGGAGGCAGAGGCAGGTGAATCTCTATGAGTTTGAGGCCAGCCAGGTCTACAGTGAGTTCCAGATCAGCCCAGGTTACACAGAAAAATCTTGTCTCAAACAAACAAACAAACATCCCCCCCCACCCCCCCCAAAAAAAAATTTTTTTTTGAGATGAGATCTTAAAAAAAAAAAAAAAAAGATTCAATTTAAATTCTGGGTGCTGTCTGTGTGTAGTTGTGTGTACTTGGGGATGTGCCTGGAAGTGAGAGGCACGGGATCCCCGAAGCTGGAATTTCACATATGAGAGCTGTCCTATATGGTTCTGGGAACTACAAGCGCTCTCGACCATTGAGCCATCTTCCCAGTCAAGACGCTCTTAATGATCCTTGGCAGCTTATGTCTCTCTCCTCCATGCTTGGAACAACACATGGTGGCAGACAGTGGGTTCAGTCATCTGCAGAGAGTTAACAGCCCCATGCGGGTCTCAGGGACTTTGTGTTAGAGATCTTGTACACACAAATGCACTCACACATCCATATGCACACATGTCTATCATACATGTCATATACTGGTCATCCTAGGTGCTATGAAGTATGCCTTATGGTTTCGTCTGCATTTTCCTGTGCAATGTTGAGCATTCTGGGCGTGTTTTCATATTCACTTGGTCATTTTTATTCCTTCTTTGGAGGAACATCTATGCAGTTGTAGCCATTTTCAATCAGGTTGTTTTCTGCTACTAGGTTGTAGAAAGTGGGGATTTTTCAGTTTTTGGCTGCACAGTTTACAGGCAGGCCTAGGTAACAGGATTCCTTAACAACAGTGAGTGTTCAGGCTTTTCCCGAGACCTAGAAGTTAAGATTCCTTAGCCTGTAAAATATACTAGCACTCTTGATACAGGTTCTTACACTGTGACTTTCTATTTTTTTCTTGAAACGGTCTCACGTAGCCCAAACTGACTTGCAATTTGATGGCTACTGACTTGAAATTTGATATAGTAGTCGAGGAGTCTTGCTTCCAAATACAGGGGCTATATAAACATACCTACCGGTAGCTGGAGAAAATGACTCCGCTGTTAAGAACTTTGCTCTTCCAGAGGTCCTCAGTTCAATTCCCAGCAACCACACGGTGGCTTACAACCCTCTGTAATGGATCTATAATGCTCTTTTTTGGTGTCTGAAGACAGCTCAACTGTGTACTCATATATTTAAAATGAATAAACCTGCCGGGCGGTGGTGGCGCACGCCTTTAATCCCAGCACTTGGGAGGCAGAGGCAGGCGGATTTCTGAGTTCGAGGCCAGCCTGGTCTACAGAGTGAGCTCCAGGACAGCCCGGGCTACACAGAGAAACCCTGTCGCGAAAAAACCAAAAAAAAAAAAAAAAAAAAAAACCTATATATACACCTAACTTTATAAGATATTGGATCACACTCAGGGGTTGCAAACAGAATAGCCTTTGTTCCCAATTCTTCGAAAAGGAATCTCAAACAACCATGCTTATTTAGTCTAATATTTAACCAGCATCATTCCCCCGTAGGGGCGCACCGTTCCTGGAGGTACTGCAATACCAGGTCGATGCATGGAGTGGACGGAGCAAGCTCCTATTCCAACTCCTAATTCCAAAAATCCATTTAATATATTGTCCTCGGATAGAGGACGTATCAGATATTAAACTGATAAGAACAGATACTACACTCGATCTTAGCCAAAAGGCCGAGAAGCGATACCTGGCTTATCTCGCACAGCACTGACCTGCGTCCGCAGGACACACTAACATCGTGGTGACATGTCGCAACCCTCACTTGCTGCCTTCCCCGCGGCTCCTTCCTCCTCCCATCCGTGTCTGCGTCCTCCACACCTCACTCCCTCTCCAGGACCCACAGCTTCAGCTACAATTTCCACGATCCCGGATCTCCCAGCGTTCCCGCGCGCTCAGGCCCAGCTTCATTTGCATGTCGCGCCCTCTCTCGAGGGGCGTGGCGACGCACGCCCCGCCTAGCGAGAAACGTTTTCATGATCACAAGGCTGCAGAACTAGAGCAGGCAGCAGAGGGGTCTTCCTCTTGATCTATTAAATAAGCCTATCCAACCTGCTTATACAGCCAGAGAAAGGTGTGTTTAGAGCAATCACAGCCATGGAAGCTATGTTGGCCTCATTTGCTGACTTGTGCCTTTAGTACTAATTCACAGCCAACAGGGGTTTATGTTTGGACCAATCAGAGCCTTGCCTTTTTAGCATCAATCACAGTAGTCTTTTGTTAGATTACTGGGAAAGTGTTCCTTCTCTAGCCTAGGTTGCGTGGTCATCTAAAGGTCACTGAGGCTTGTGATAGCAAAACATCTTGTGTAAATTGTTTCAAACACCTTGGCTTGTGCTTTGCTTTTGGGAGCAGAGGCAATCATCTATAATCGTTGTGCATGTTTTTGAAAAATATTTTTTATTTTTCGAGATTATAATCACATCATTTCCTCCTTCCCCTTCTTCCCTTAAACCCTCACGTATGTCCCTCTTTGCTCTTTCAGGTCCATGGCCTCTTGGTCTTTTCCCATACCCCCCCCCCCCCCCCGTAGTTTACATTCCTTAAGGCATCTGAGGAAGTTGGTGCTGCCATACGGGGAGTCTAATGGCTGTTTGACTTGATAGTCCTTTGCTCAAGAGAGCTAGGGTGGTAAGTCAGAATCTAACAGACTTTGGCCGTTCCCAGGTACTTCAGAGATGTTTAGGCTGTTACTCCAAACATTGACATTAGCCTTGGCCTCGAACTTAATTTTTTAAATTATAGAAACTCTATACTCTACACCCATTGCAAATATATAGGTAGATCACCTGGTATTTCCCTCAAGAAGATAATGCAGTCCTTTCTGTGTGGAAGTTCGCTTAACAAGTGCATTTGGACGGATCACTCTGGAGTGGTTAGTACTTCACTGACATCCTACTAGTCTCACGTCTGGGCAGTCTGGGGAGGTCCTTTACTGCTGCTAGGATAAGTGGTATTTATCCAAAGGAATTGAAATGAAGGCCCTTGAAGCAGTCATTGCCATGTTTACTACATTTCTCACAAGAACCAACAGTAAGAATATAGGAATGAGGACACGAAACATATGAAACATAATGTTTCATAAAGTGAAACATAAACATATGAAACACTAATGAGTCTTTTAAAAAAGGAATTCCTGACACATTGATAATGAAAATTAATTATCAAAAACCCAATCCTTAACTTGACAACCTGATATATTACTCTAATAGATTTTATCATCCTAAAGTCTTATTTTCATCCGATAATATAAATGCAATGGGGGGGGGGTGTTGGTGAAGGGGTAACCGGGAAGTGGGATATCATTTGAGATGTAAACAAATGTAATGATTAATACAAAAAAATACAAAATGCACTTAATCCATTTCCACAAATGCCCATAAGTGTTCCAAAGTCAGTCAGGCTTCTGAGACTCAATGAAATGTCTTATGAATTCCATTAAAACACAAATTATATAGTTGTAACATGTCACAGTGTAATATTCCTATTCCAAAAGATGGAGACAAAAACCATGAGAGATGGGACCAAAACAAGACCAAAATCCAGCAGGGCAAATATCCTCCACCTCCATGTTCAGTACCTGGGGAATCATGGATGCTCTGAAGAACATGGGTGGCCTGGCCCACAGTGCCCCATATTTGGGCACCAGGTGACATGCTGCCCCACGTTTGGGGGCCAGGTGCCCCGGTCTGTGGGTCAGTCAACGGGATCTAGCAAGAGAGAGAGTGGAGATGGAGGGACAAGAGACGAGAAGAATGGAGACAAGACAGGGTGTATGATCAAGTCCTGTTTATTGGAAGGAAATCATGAGTGTATATAAGCACAAGCAGGGAATGCAGCTGAAGACACTTTACCACGTGTGCCATGCAGCTGTGGGCACTAAATAACAAAACAAGATACGTGAGAAAACAAGACGTTATCAGAGTGTGCTCAGCTGTTGTAGGCTGTTGAAAAATAAGTCTCTTGTCAGGGTATATGGCCTGAGATGGCTGTAAAGATGATAGTCGCTTTCTGCTAGAACCTGGCTCCCAACACATGGGTAGCTTTGTTTCTCCAGCTCTTGACACCTACAACATATTTCAATGTCTCTTGGTCCAGCTCCACTCCATGCTTGTAACTCCCCTCAGTTGCTGTCCCATGGTCCTGACATCTACAACGTCATTGGATTTCCACTGCAACTTAGACCTAACTCTTAGTTTCTTGTCCTGACTGACGATCCTGCTACTTATTGCTTAGCCTTAGTCTGGAAACTTATACACAGTTATGATGCATGCCTGTAATCTTGCATGCAGGAAGTGGAGGCAGAAAAATCATTAATCTGCCTGAGCTATATAATAGAACTGCAAAAACACCCTCAAACAATCCAGGTGTAGAGGCATATGCCTGAAATTCTAACACTCAGGAGGATCAGAAATGCAAATATTCTCAGCTACATAAGTTTGAGGTCGGCATGTGATACACATGTGAGATACTGCCTCAAAAGATTAAAAACAGCCAGGCGGTGGTGGCGCACGCCTTTAATCCCAGCACTTGGGAGGCAGAGACAGGCGGATTTCTGAGTTCGAGGCCAGCCTGGTCTACAGAGTGAGTTCCAGGACAGCCAAGGCTACAGAGAAACCCTGTCTCGAAAAACCTTAAAAAAAAAAAAAAAAGAATCTGTGGCTCTTGTTATCTGGGCTGAAGAGAAGCTATGATTACAAGATATCAGAACCACTAAAGTTAAACCTTTGGTTTGCTGGGTATTAGATGCTGGTTAGCTGGAGTGAGAAGTTAGCAGTGATTAAAACAAGATCATTGAAATGAAATCTGGGAACTGTTTCATCAGCCAGTACACAGAAGTTGTATTCCAGAGATGGCCAAGATTGTACTTCATACTGGCAGCTGAACTTGGTATTGTAAGAGTCACCCATGTGGTAGTGGTTTTGAATGAATGGAGGGGTCGTGGAGAGCAGCTGAGATTGGCACTGTGTGGTAGGGTAGAAGTTCTTGAAAAGAGCCTTGGAGAGGTTGTTGGTGAAAGTGCAGTTCACTTCCAAGAGATCCCAGCACTTTTGAAGATACCAGTGTCATGGGATGACCAAAAAGAATAGCAGCAGCAAGCCGGGCGGTGTGGTGCACGACTTTAATCCCAGCACCTGGGAGGCAGAGGCAGGTAGATCTCTGAGTTCAAGGCCAGGAAGGTCTACAGAGTGAGTTCCAGGACAGCCAGGGCTACACAGAGAAACCCTGTCTCAAAAAAAAAAAAAAACCCAAACAAAAAACCTAAGATGAAATGGATTTGCATGGACACATGTAAACTGGTTGTCTTAGTTACAGTTTTACCGCTGTGAACAGACACCATGGCCAAGGCAAGTCTTTTTTTTTTTTTTTGTTTTTTTTTGAGACAGGGTTTCCTCTGTGTATCTCTGGCTGTCCTGGAAACTCACCCTCTGTAGACCAGGCTGTGGCCTCGAACTCAGAAATCTGCCTGCCTCTGCCTCTCCCAAGTGCTGGGATTAAAGGCGTGTGCCACCACCGCCCTGGCCAAGGCAAGTCTTATAAAGGACATTTAATTGGTTGACAGGTTCAGAGGTCCAGCCCATCAGCATCCATGCAGGAAGCATGGCAGCATCCAGGCAGGCTTGGTTGAGGCAGAGCTGAGAGTTCTACATCTTCATCTGAAGGTGCTAGTGATAGACTGGCTCCCAGGCAGCTAGGACTAGGGTATTAAAGCCCAAAACTACAGTGACACGCCTACTTCAACAAGGCTACACCTCCTAATAGTGCCATTCCCTGGCCCAAGCAAACCATCCCACTGGTATTGTAACAAAAAATGAGGGACTGTAGAGATGGCTTATAGTATCTTAGTTTCTTCTATTGTGACAAAACACCATGACCAAAGAAACTTATAAAAGAAGGTATTCAGTTGGTGTTATGCTTTCAGAAGGTTAGAGTCCGTGATGGTGGGAGTGAAGGCACGGTGGCAGATAGTTAGAGCAGCAGCTGAGGGCTCACATCTTACCAGCAGGAACCGGAGAGAAAGCTCAGTGAAATTATTGGAAACCTCAAAGCCTTCCCTCAGGCAGTGACACTGCTCCTCCAACAAGGCCACGCCTCCTAACTGTTCCCAGGTTCATCAACTAGAAATCAAGTACTAAAGACTCGGAGGCCAGTCTTACTCAAACCGTAACAGGTTAAAGCACTTCACCAAGACTTATGATCCAATCCTTGGGACTTGCGTATTGGAAGGAATCAACTCCCATTAGTTGTCCTCTGACCTCCTCCATGTGCGTATAGACAGAAAGAGAGAGAGAAGAAAAGAGAGAGAGAGAGAGAGAAAGAGAGAGACAGAGAGACTGGCTCTAGGAAAGAGTGAGAGTTGGGTGGGAAGTTTTTGCCACCAGGACTTTGGAGGCAGATGTTGACTGGTATAAACAGGTTAAAGAAATTATGATCTTGTGGGAACAAGCCTACCTTATTTATGGCCTAGACATTTATTAAATAAATGAAACACCCTCTGAGTTGTTGAGAATGCTAGGCCTTGGGTGGAAAAGCCTGTGGTTACAGTTCCTTTTTTTTTTTTTTTGGTTTTGGAGACAGGGTTCTCTGTATAGCCCTGGCTATCCTGGAACTCTCGGTAGACCAGGCTGCCTCGAACTCAGAAATCCGCCTGCCTCTGCCTCCAAGTGCTGGATAAAGGCATGCGCCACCACTGCCGGCGTGGTTACAGTTTCTGACGTCCGTCACAACCCTCTAGCTAACTCAGTAACAGTCTGTTGGTATAGTATTTAGGAAACTGAGGCATGAATTTGTACAAACCTGAGGCTATCCTGGGCTACAGAATACCATCTTGTCTTAGCAACAAAAAAATCCTTTAGTTTGCTAGTAGAGATGGAATTGTGATAAGGTAATATTTTTATACCTTAGACTTGCGTAAGCAAAACTGCTTTTTAAATATTATTCACTCGGGAATTCTACTGTGAGTAGCATATATAACTTTATGCTCAGTTACTAGCCGTGGAAATAACCAAAGCCACCCAATAACTGAGTTTACCAGTTAGTACATCCTCCTCTCCCAAACAAATCAGCAGAACTATGAAGCTTTAAGGTCAGTTGTTTTTAGACATTAATTTGAAGATTTATTTTTGATGTATACAAGTGTTTTGTCTTTATGTATACCATGTACATGCCTGACATCAGGAAGACAGAAGGTGTCAGATCCTCTGGAACTTCAGACTGTTGTCAGTTGCTATATAGGCGTTCGGATTGAACTCAAGTCCTCTAGAGAGCAGCAAGTACTCTTGACTGCTGTTCCACCTCCAGTCTTTGTTTTTTCTTGAGGTAGAGTCTTATTATGTATTCCCAGATGGCTCAGAACCCCAAGATGCTGGGATCCCAAGTGTGTTCTACCATGTATTGCTTATTACGACATTATTGAAAATGATTCGTTAGAGAAAGTTTTGACGGTGTAATTAAACTAAAACTACATGTACACTGGGTTAGTCTGGTTGACTATGGACGGATTTGCCATTTCATCTGTATGACTGCAACTCTAAGGACATCCATCCACTGTCTTTTATTTTGTTCAAGAGTCAAATACAATTTTGGTAGCCAAAATACATTTTAACATAAATATATATGTATACTTGTAAAAACCAATGAAGCAGCACCAGGGGCCTGTATAAAATGTCACCAGTTTTTATACAAGCTACTTAAGTAATAAGTCACACTTGACCTATTTTCAATGCATGCAACTGAAGAAAACTGTTCCAACTGCTCATCAGATACCAGCTGGGCTTTTCCAGACATTTTAGACACATAAACCAATCAAGTCTATATTTTGACTATCAACTTGAGCTGCAGATTAGGATGAAACCATTCACATAACTTGAAGAAGTGATACAATCTGTCATCAGGTTGGAATTATGCTTCCTCAGCCTTAGGTTCCTTTCACAGAACGATCTTCCATCCCTAGGAGGTAAGCTCCATCAAGATGGCTCATCAGCTAAGTCACGTTGATCAAAATACCTGGTAAGAAAAAGAATTCAGTGTGTGCATACGTATCAAGGACAGCACTGCTTGTAGCAGCAAAAGCGCATAACGACTCAATAAAGACTAAACTACAGCACAGCTACCCAACGGGAAACACTCACACACATTAAAAAAAGGGGAACGCTGAGTTCTTCAGTAAAGTTGCCTAGGTTTGGATCCCATCTCCGCCATACACTAGCCCCGAGATGGTCAGGAAGTAGCAAAGTTACTTCACATCTTTCTGCCAGTTTCCTCATCTCTAAACCAATAGTGTAGCATTAAATGAGTTCCTATTATGACGAACTAAGAAAAATGCTTGGAATAAAGTACCAGAAAAATTAAACATAATAAATAGCATGGTTATTACAGATATACAAACTACATGTTTAGTATGTGTGTATTTTCAAAAAGCATCTTGTTTGGCAAAGGGAAGGATAACTTGAGGGTATTTTTTTTTTTTTTTTTTTTTTTTCTTTTTGGTTTTTCGAGACAGGGTTTCTCTGTGTAGCCCTGGCTGTCCTGGAATTCACTCTGTAGACCAGGCTGGCCTCGAACTCAGAAATCCACCTGCCTCTGCCTCCCAAGTGCTGGGATAAAGGCGTGCGACACCACCACCCGGCTAACTTGAGGGTATTGTTAACGAAACATATTATGAAGCTTTAGAGAGGTGCCAGCAAGACAAAACCAAGCCAAACCCCAAAACAAACCTCTGATTAATGAGCAGAACACGTTCGGGAAGAGACCTAAAATGTGTGCCTTTGCTTAGAGATAGAATATATTTTCAAGTAAATTCAGTAGGAACTTTGCTATAAGGAATAAAGGCAGAGCTTGGCTGGCAGGCTCCCTGCCATGCACAGGTTCCATCCAGTATAGACTAAAAAGGAAATCAAACATACTAGGTAAGAATATACAGCAAATGAAAATGAATCCAGCATTAACTGTATCCTGCCTTCTACTGATAACAAGGAAACATGACATGAGATTTCTTAACTCACCTGCTAACTAAGCAGATGAGCAGATTCAAAGCCGGGATTCTTTCGTCATCTTTACTGTCCTGAAAGACAGAAAAAAAGGTTAGTTTTTTTTTTCCTTCTTAAGTATTTTCATAACGAATTTCCTTTTAAGATAAAAAAAAAAATGTGAAGCTTGTATGTGCGCATGTATGCGTGTATCAGACTCAGGTCAGCAGCCTAAGATCATTATGTAAAGAAGCATGCTGTTCAGAGGAGTAATAACTGACGCTGTTTACAAGGGTTGTAGTTTCATGGGTACTAGAACAGGGGCTGATATAAAGTGAGTCTGACCTTCCCCCTTGAACATCAGCCAGGAACTGCTCCTAACTTACTCACGGCAGGGGATCCTCCCTAATGTGTTGTGATATAAATGTAAGGTACACCAGATGGGGCCTTTGAGCTTGGATTCGGAGCTCTCAAAACTGAACTAAAAGCAATGTCTTTGCAGGTTGGAGAGTGCTTTCCTAGCAGATTCCAGGTCCTGATTCAACTCTGTGCTTATAAAGAGCAGCTTCACGTGTTCTGCTACTGCAACACAGAACGAACTAAGAGAGGGATGGAAGTCACAACATCAGAAGCAATGACTGGGATCTAGTCATGCTAGATCTCGTCTGGACCTTCAGACTTCCTTCACCTGAGGGAAAAAAACTTCCCTGTACTCTCCCCACCCCCACCTCCATATTATTTTATTGAGATAAGGTTCTTACTATGTAGCCTTGATTGGCCTTACAGAGAAGCCTCTGCCTCCAAGTGCTGGGATTAAAGGCGTGCACCACCACCACCGGCTGTGACCACCGTATCTAGTTTTGTTATTTAATGCACTCTATTTGAGACTGTGAAATAGTACAGTATAACTCACCACCAGGAGCCTCACTTCAGAACACCTTCTAGCCAGCTGTCGAATTAGCGAGTGAGCCTCAGGTAACAGAGGCTTTTCAAGACAGGCCAACAGAGCGTAAAACCATCTTCCCTGAGTACAAATGTAAGGATTAACACACAAGTAATGAAGAGCCATTTAGTTTGTTTTTCTAAATGGCCAATGCTAGTACCTGCTTACACACTATGAATGAATCAACAGAGTGTCTGTCTAGAGAGGCAAATGTTCTTCTGTTTTCTAAGCAGAGACCTAGGCTACTACATACTTCAAAATAGTTCCTGATTCCCAATGAACTCATATCTGTATTTGTACTACAGCTGAGGTCGTTCTATCCCCTATCTGTCTGTCTGTCTGTCTGTCTGTCTGTCTATCTGTCTGTCTATGTATCTATCTATGTATCTATCTATGTATGTATGTATGTATATGTATGTATGTATCTGTCTGTGTCTGTCTGTCTGTCTGTCTATGTATGTATGTATGTATGTATGTATGTATGTATCATCATCTATCTAATCTATGTATCTATCTATGTATCTAGTATCTCTATCTATCTATCTATCATCTATCTATCTATCTATTATCTATCTAGGATACAGCATTCTGCCTGTGTATGTCTGCATGCCAGAAGAGGGCACCAGATCTCATTATAGATGGTTATGAGGCACGTGGTTGCTGAGAATTGAACTCAGGACCTACCTTTGGACAGAGTGGCCAGTGCTCTCAATCTCTAAGCCATCTCTCTAGCTCCTCCCTCACCCCCACACAGCCTTTTGGAGACAGAGTCTTACAGTGTAGCCCTGGCTGGCTTGGAACTCACAGAAATCTATTTGCTCTGCCTCATGAATCCTGGGAGTAAAGGGGTACACATCATGCCTTGTCCTGAGGTTCTCCATCATAAGCTGGCCTCCAGCTCACAGAGATGTCTGTGTCTGTCTCTAGAGTGCTATGGTTAAAGATGTATAAAGCAAAAGGTATATAAGCAAAACTCTTCATTGCTAAGGTTGGTGGACTTGTAGTACTATTACTTGGGAGGTTGAGACATGAGGACTACAAGTTCAAGGTCAGCCTGACATACTTAATGAGACCTTGCCTCAAAATGAAATAGTAAATTGAGGGCTGAGGGTACAACTCACTGTAAAGCACTCACTACCCCTTCCTTCATGATGCTCTGTCTAGCTGCAGCGCAAGAACAATGGAGCCAGGCAGCATGGGAACGAGAATCCTGAAACTGAGCCAAAATGAATACCCCTTTCCTTAAAACAACACGATTTGGGGCTGGAGAGACGGTGCAGTAGTTAAGAGCACTGGTTGTTCTTCCAGAGGACCAGAGATCAATCCCAAGCACCCACATGGCAGCTTGCACCTGCCTATAGCTGCAGTTCCAGACATATATGCAGGCACATGAAAAATAAACACTGAAAAAAAAAATCGCAGTATTCTGGGGCTATATGTAAGTTTGTGGTGTGCCTTAATTTTCCTTAGAAAGTTTTTTCCCCTTAATCCCTGTGCTTAAATTTTATATTAAATTATTTTTAATAAACTCCAATTCTACTTCATTTTTAAAAAGTGGCTTAAAAGAATGAAAAAGCCCCAAGTGAAGTTATAGTGTTGAAGGTAACCTCTGCCTCTGACAGACTGTGTGACTGTACACAATCTACTAAACTCAGCTGTATTTTATAACCTGTTAAATGGGGCTGGCAGCCCATACACTCTTAGTTAGTGAAGAGCTGTATAAAACAGTCGTAGAATAATGCATGCGGTGCAGTGCTTGCTGCTACTGTTTGCACCCTGCTTGCACTTTGGAGACAAGACCTCTTCTGCAGCCTAGGATGAGCTGCAGCTGCCGTGATGCTGAGGCTGCACTCACACGCCTGTGTCCGCCTCTCAAGAACTGCAGTTTACAGGAAGACGCCATTGCACTCCCAGTCGCTATGGCTTTCGCAACGAGGAAAATGTATTGATTTATCTTCTGGTATAAGGTCCTTATTTATACACAAGATTTGGATTGTAACGCAGAACACATGAATACTTATGCACACACATATGTAAGTATAAAAACTGTAGTCACACCTCACATAAGTAAACATAATTTTGCATGCATAATGGAAAGAAAAAGATGCAATCTTACCAATTCTGGAGTAAAGTCTCTTTCTCCAAACCAATTACTTAGATATTCCAAGACACTAGTAAGGTTGCCTTTCAAAAGAGACAGAGATGGGGGTGAGGTGGGGAGGGAAGGAAGGGATGGAGGGAAGGGAGCAGGGGCAGGAAACAGTGACATTAGAGGTAAAACTGTAAGAAATTCAACATGAGTTCCATTAACTGTGGTTAAAAAGCAGTTCTGAGGGTTAAAATGGTTTTGTTCTTGACACCATGAGTAATGAGTAATTTCATCAGATGGCTTACACCTAGCAACTGGCTTTTTGTTTTGTTTCTTGAGACAGAGTCTCACTATGAAGCCCTGACCTACCTGAATTCACAGTATGGAGTAGGCTGGCCTTGAACTTGTGGCTATCCTCCTGCCTCTGCCTCTGGAGTGTTACTATTTATAGGCATGAGTCCACATACATGGCTAGAAAGTCTTTTAAGAGAAATATTTTTATACTCTTAAGTATAAACTTCGGCTTTAAATCTCAGGCTTAAAAATCAGTTTGTAATTAATGAAAAGTTTCAAATCCTCTTACAAAAAGATCCTTAGTTTATTACCAATTCAGATTAAGTTGAAAACCAAATCTAGAGAGAAACAAACTTGGGTAGAGAGGGATTTTTTTTTTTTTTTTTTTAAAGAGTGCACTGTCTCTGTCTTCAGACACACCAGAAGAAGGCATCAGATCCCATTATAGATGGTTGTGAGTCACCATGTGGTTGCTGGGAATTGAACTCAGGGCTTCTGGAAGAGCAGTCAGTGCTCTTAACCACTGAGTCATCTCTCCAGCCTGAGAAAGATGTTTTAAAATATAGACATGAAATTATTAACGCTTCAGAGATTTCCTTACTTAAATGTAACTGGGCACTTAATAAAAACTCAAGTAAGAGACCTTAGCTATAACTACCAGCTTCTTCCTTTCTGAGACGGGTCTCTCTAGAGCCCTCTCTATGCTGGAGCTCACTGTGTAGACCAGGCTGGCCTCAAATGCAGAGACACACCTGGCCCTGCCTCTTGCATGCTGGGATTAAAGACATGCCCTGACCGGCTTCACTGCTGCACAATAGAAGTCTCTATTCCTAAAGACTAAAGAATGAAATCCCATTTGTTTCCCACTTTTGGTCCAGTAAGTTATTAGTCTTCTCGGGCTAAAGGCTGAGGCAGGCCCTTTACAACTAGAACTGTGTCTTGGCCTTAATTATTAAGTTTTGGATGCAGACTTAGCACTTAGAACTGAAATGTACACAAATGAATACTTAGCACCATGTCGGGAACACAAGCTCCACTGTCAGAGGATCCTCTGTTACTTGATGCAATTCTGTTTCCTCAGCTATAAAACACAGCTATTAACATCAATTTCCTACACTAAAATGTAATCAGAATCACTGCAGGCCTAGGCTAAGGCTGTAAATACTGGGTCAATCGCTTCAAACCCTTTCATATCCAGTGTAAGCAAAGACTGTATGTGTTAGTTGATGACATTTACCTGATTCATTCTGCTTACAATACTAAGCAAGGGAGGAAAGCCAACCTGGAAAAAAAAAAAAAAAAAAAAAAAAGACAGATTTATTAAATGAAGCAGGGCTTCATTTACTTCTGTGCAAACTGGTAAATTTCTTGCTAAAAAAGACAGGAAAATCCAAGGGCTAGGGATCTAGGTATGGTACAGAGCACTTGGTGAGTGTGTGAGACACTGGGCTTAAGTCTCGATTCAGTGGGGAAAAATAAACAAACAAACAACAAATAAGAGGAAAAGTGGCCGAAGAAATGGCTCAGCAGTGAAGGGCATTTGCTGACCCAAGTTCAGTTCCCAGCACCCATACAGGTGGCTCTCAGTCACCTGCGACACCAGTTTCTGGGATGTGACGCCCCGTCGAGCCTCTGTGGGTGCCAGTCACGTGTGTCTGTCTCCTCACTCATAGAACCTTATAGAACGCTATTGACTTATCTTGCTAGCGTAGAATATATAAAACTGCCTCAAGTGAACAACGTTAACGTTTTCAAGTAGCATTTTAAAAAATTTCATACTATCTGACGATAAGACAAAAAAAAAAATTAGAATTTTCTAATTATCATGTTTCTGACTACTTATAACTTAGTATTTATTGCATGCCCAATATTTTAAAAACAAAGCACCAAAACCCTAAAGTGACCCCTGAGAAGTTCACACTGATGTTCTAGTGTGTATTCTGAGTACCTCTTTCTCCACTAGTCTTTGTGCTTTGAATTCAATTAAAATGTTCTTATTAATTCCCAACCGTGCTTCACAAAATATCCAAATCAAAACAAACAAAGCAGCAAGCCCCGAATCCTAGGTAGATAGGACAACCCACACTCATAACCCTAGCTACCCAGATGACTCTGGGGGGAGAAGGCGATGGCAAGGCCACCCAGGCAAGGAGACTCTGTCCCAAAGTAAAACAAACCAAAGAACCCTTTACTAATAGAATATTCTTTAATTCATAAGATCATATAACTAACACAAAAGGGATACAAGCCCAGAACATTGTTTTACAAACTTGATTGACACTCTCTAAGTCAAACAGCCAATGACCTAAGAGAGAGTTTGGTGAACATTTCCTACAAGGAACTGGACGGTATTTAATCTTTGCTGGTCACACATCATCTTAGTCATACTTGGCTTTTGTTTTGAGACAGGGTTTCTCTGTGTAGATCAGGCTATCCTCGAACCCCCAGAGCTCTACCTGCCTCTACCTCCTAAGTGCTGGGATTCGGTTTTGTTTTCACAACCTGTGAAGGAGCAAGTGACTCTTAGGTCATGAGCTGTACACAAGCAGGTTGCAGTCTGAGGTTGGTGGAGGCTGTGAACTGACCGTTCCAATATCCTAATAGATGTCTGCACTTCTGTGTCACTTCCTGTGTTTACCTATGTCACCACCTACTTGTACATAATCGATCCCAGGGCTTTCATCTGTAGATGGTCCAGTAGCTCCTTCAGCACATAACCTTTCACCTAGACAAAATTTTTTCCAGCCTTCTTCATCTTCAGATTTTGGCTGGAAAAAAAAAAAAAACTTATTTCTATTTATTTACTTTTATATTGAACAATAAAAAATCATGAAGGCAAAAAAAAAAAAAAAAAAAAATCACTGAAGGGTACTTCAAATGCAAGGAAAATAAACAAATACAAATTTTGGCTCATTTTCTTTCAACCAAGAAGTGAAGGTTTTCATACATCCTGACTATCCCGACACAAAGACACCGTGCTCCCAATTCCCATGCTGAAACTCTCACTGCCAGAACTGCAGGCTGTGACTGCCTCTGGAGACATGATCTTCCTCATAAGAGTGATGTCTAATCCAACTGATGGCCTCCTCATAAGAGTGACGTCTAATCCACTCTGATGGCCTCTTTTCCAAAACCGCAACCATTTCTATTATTCATTTGTGTGTGCACATAGAGAACAGCTGTTATGAGGCAATCATACCTAAGAAGCCTTCTGACTTCTCAGCCTTAGTTACTTATTTTACTATAAGTGACACAGCATCAATACTCTATTTTGATCCTGACAACTTTCATATACCCTCTCAAGATAAGGTGAATTAAAACAGTCATGGGTCAGGCTTGGAGTACACGCCTTTAATCCCAACACTCCAGAGGCAGAAGCAGGTAGATCCCTGTGTCCGAGGTTAGCCTGGTCTACAGAATGAGTTCCATACCAGCTGGGGTGATATAGTGATACCCTCAAAAACAAAACAAAACAAAACAAAAAAAAAACAAAAAAACATGAACTGGATCAGGCTACTAGTATATTCAAACTGATAAACTTACATAATGGTATCTGAGGGAAAATAAAAATAACATGGACTAAACAATTAACCTCTTAAAGACTAGGCTATGGATTATTTTCACACAGGTACACACTGGGCAAGGTAAGCCAAGAAACTCACATACCATTGACACATTACTATCCAACTGTTGCGATTTCCAGTGATTTCTATGCTTGTGCACACTCTAAGGAAGAAAAATGAATCATCTTCAAAGAATGAAAACTTAAAAAAAATTTTTGGATAAAATTTTAAACATCCATAGAAAATATATACCAAAATACTAAAGATTAGAACAATTTGGTAACTCATTCATAAATACTTGTGTATTTACAATTTTTCTAATTAGTCTAAGAACGAAATACACCCAAAGGACGTTGAATTCATTAGAAGGGACACTTGCCTGTCGAACGGTTGAAAAATGTGCCACTTGTTGTCGCTGCCACTGAAGTGTTGGGGAATAACCTTCAGGGGCAGGCTGGCATCCCGAGGTGGAAATCATTTCACAAATGTTAGAGTCAATGTTAGTGTTGTCACTAGAACTTTAATGCCTCTGCAGAATATAGAGTAAAAACGTTTCAGTGAATGATAAGATTATATAAGAAAATAAAGGTACATTTTTATCAGAGCAGAAAAGCAATCTATGGACCAGTTAATAAAGGAAAGCCTTTGTCCTCTTACTAAAAAAAAAAATGGACTGAATGATTATGGATGAAGTTTCTATGAAATCTAAATGTTATGAACCTGAAGAATGTAAATTTTTTTTTTTTTTTCCTGAGACAGGGTCTCTCTGTGTAGGCTTGGATAGCTGGAACTCACTCAGATTACTAGATGAGGCTGGCCTCAAACTCACAGAGATCCACTTGCCTGCCTACCAAATGCTAGGATTAAAGGTGTGTGCCACCGCCAGGTAAACGAAGGATATAACCCAATTCTGTTTTTCTATAATAGTGAAGAGAAACAAAAAAGGAGATATACCCCAAATAAGGAACATGGGGATGGTCAAATAGACCCAATAACTTAAAGATGATTGACTTGAAAAGGTCTACTTGATTTCTTTTACTTTGTTGGGGGATTACATGGTGATGATTGCAAACAAGGTGGCTGAAGACTCTACATGCCTAGTCTTACTTTTATTTTTCCAAATAGCACACAGTTAAGAAATGATCAGGTATCAAGCTGGAGAGATGGCTCATTGGTTAAGAGAACTGGCTGCTCTTCCAGACCCATATGGTAGTTCATGGCCATCTATAACCCACCATAACATCTATAACCACTATAACCCTTATAACCCACCTATAACCCATCTATAAAGGTAGCTGATGCTCTCTTCTGGCATGCAGGTTTACATGCAGCAGGGCACTCATACATAAAATAAACAACAACGAAGTAGAAACAAGTCTTAAAAAAATCTAAGATAATCGTCGGGTACATCTTCTAACAAAACTCAGTGGGATAAATTTGAAAAAAAAAAAAAAAAAAGAAGTATAGATGAAATCATGTGTCATCTAGTGAAAACATGTAAAGTTATATAAAACCTTATAGCGCATGAATTGAAATATCCTAATTATAAACATTAAAGGAATTACTTCAAACATAAGAAAATTATTAAAAACCTTCAGAAACAGAAAAACCTAACTGCAGGTTAACTCTTCCCTGAGGCAATACCCTCCCATTCCTGACTTTTTTTCCTGAGATAGGGTCTCCCTAGTAGCCTAGACTGTCTAGGAAATCACTATGTAGACTGGGCTAGCCTTGAGCTTACAGAGGCCTGCCAGCCTAACTCACTAGTGCTGTGTTAAAACCATGTACTATCATCATAAATGGCTGAGAATTTTGCTTTTTTTTTTTAACTAAAAAGTTTTCATTACTTTATGTGTATGAGTGTTTTATCTGCATGCATGTTTGTGCATCATGCCTTGTACCTGAAAAGGTGTACAGAGAGCATCAGATCCTTTGGAAGGACAGCTAGAGATGGTTGTGGGCCACCATCTGGTGCTGGGAACTGAACTTGCATCCTCTGGAAGAGCAGCCAGTGCTCTTAACCATTGAGCCATCTCTCCAGCCCTGTAGTTTTTAACTACGAGTGCTATTTATTCTCTTCATGCACTGAGCAGATGATGTAATTACCTGGCTAATTTTGTGCCCTTCAGGAGACTAATACTGTACAAGCACAGGGAACTTGCCTTCTTCCTTTCTGAGATGACTGTCTTATATATTCAGGGTAGCCTAGAACCTTCTATATAGTTGACAATGATATGGACCTGCTGACTCTTTTGTCTCCACCTCCAAGTGCTAGGATTACAAGTGTGCTTACCAACATGCCTGGTCTGCACAGACCTTTTCTTTATTATCCTCTGGTGTTCCTAGTGCCCAGCACAACCTAACTGCTTAATAAAAAGTGTGCTGGATAAGTTAAGCAAGTAAATAAAAATTATGGACAGAAAGGTGCTAACATTTGTGTTTCCATTCTGAGAAGACGATACCAGGTCAAATTGAGACTGAAACAGCATCAGATATTGCATCCAGCTTTGAAAATTAGTAATAAATGAGTTACTATCCAATAAATCCCATTATTGATTTATAAAGGTCAATTATTAGTAAGCAATTGAAGTATTTTTTGGGGGGGTGGAAGAGGTAATGTTTTAAATGATACACAAACAGATTTTTCAGAGGGTCTCCAGGCTGACCTCCAAACCAAAATGCTCCTGCGTTAGCTTCCAAGTAGTGTCTAACTTTGTAAGGAATCTAATCTATTTTTCCCACCCATCTAATTAACACATCAAACTGATATTCTTGATATGATAGGAAAAGCTTTAGTTTTGTGTATGTGTGTCTGTTGTTAAAATATTCCCAGGTGGTTAGTAAAACTCACAGAAACGTTGACACTTTGCTTCCTTTTCAATTTCTTTGGGTCAATCTGGGCTACCACAACATCTGGGCACTGGGCTGCTTCGATCCTACAAGTAATACATATATGATATTCTATTATTTCGCTTTTAGAGTAGATGCACTTACTTCATTATGTAATGGGAAATAAAATTCAAGCTCCCAACGAAAGAACGAAACGCCTGACAACCTGGATTAAAAGCAAAGAAATTTAAAGATCACACACACACGTCTTAACCTGCCATCCGGTTCAAAAGATATTTGCCAACCGTAGGATGTAATACAAGGATCTTAAATTTCCTGGACGTCCCGAAAGATAGGAACCCAAACAGAGCAGAGACTGTTGTACACCCAGGGTCGAGCGCAACACCAGGGCTATACCCAGGGGCACGAGAGCCAACCAGCCCACTCGCACAGGACAAAAATCACTCACTGCACCCTCCTCAGGTATTCCTGAGGCGTCCTGGGGGGTACCGAGGGATCGAAACCTTCCGTCAAGTCACAGGGCTCCACAGGTAACAATCGTGGCATCAACTCTTCCACCGCAGACTCGGCTGGAACCCACGCCATGGTACTTACCCCGCCAGTCTCTATTGGTACGGCGCAGGCGCTTAAGCGACCTCCGCTGCGGCCTCGGGCCACCGGCGTAAGGGGCGGAGCCGCACAGGAGCAAACCTGCTGTTGCAGCCAGCTTATGGCTCCGGTGGTGGAATGTAGCGCGCGAGAATAATTCCTGGCAGAAGTGGTTCCTAAAGAGTTTCTAGGTCGCTTTACCTAACTCCATTTGTCTCTTCTAAAGCTTGGGTAGAGGGGCAGGGAATGAGGATGAACTTTTGTAATCTCTAATATTTTTGAAATTAATGAACCGTACGGCTATAATCGCCATTTGTCTTTAGAGTTCTAAATTTCTTTAACCATTTGTAAACACATTTACTTTCATCCAAATCTTATAACCGCTTTAAGGTGGTGTCTTTCTGATTTCGGCGGGGGGCGGGGAGGGGGACGGAGTGGATGAATGCACAAGTTTTTTTTTGTTGTTGTTTTGTTTTTTACTTTTTTCGGATAGCATCTTAATGTTTAACCGAGGCTACTCTGGAAACCATTCGGTACATCAGACTTGTAGCGATCCTCTGGCCTCAGCTTCCGCAGTACCAACTATCACACCTGGATACCTTTTAGATTTTTGAGACTCTCTCTGTGGCCCAGAAGGCTCTACAGTTTGTAATGTAACAAGCTGGGCAGCTTTTATTTATTATTTTTTTAACCTTGACTATTGCGATTACAGCATGAGCCATCACCCCTAGCCTAGTGAGATAACTTAGAAACTTTAAAATTACTACTTTGCGATTGCATGTGGGTAGGCGAGTGCGCGTCACAGCAGATGCGGAGGTCAGAATACAACTTTTTGGGAGTAAAATTTCTTTTTTCTGCCTCGTGAGTTCTAGGCAAGTGAGGTGACTGAGCTGAGCCTTCTCATTGGTTCGTTGCCTCTTGACGAAAATTCAAAATTAGGAGAATCTGAGCATCTTTTTTTTTTTTTCCTAGCGAATATTTCAAATATTGTTAACTAGTGTTTCCTGACCGGTGGAGCTTCTCAGCAGAGATGTTCCGCCACCTCCCACCTTTTACTACTCCGGTTACATCCCTTCCGCCACCCGCCCTGCCAATTGCTTCTTGCTTGCCCCGCCCCTTCCTGAATTGTCCCCGCCCTCTGCTTTGCTTGGACTTCTTTCACGCTGGCCCCACCCTCTTTATTACTCCGGTTCATCTTTTCCGCCACTCATCCCGCCCATTATCTCCTGCGCGCCCCGCCCCTTCCGGGACTGTTCCCGCCCCTTTGCTCCCGCTTGCCCCGCCCCTCTGTTGGTCGCGCCTCCCCGCCTTCTCCCATTTGACGTGGCAGAGGCGGCACCAGCCATGTTGTTCTGGCCGCGGCCCTCCTAGAGGCCGGGGGCGGGACGGTGCCGCCCCTGATTGCGGTGCCACGGCTGCTACAGGGCTTTGGAGCCGACTGTGCAAGGCGGAGGCTGTGGCCGTCACCGAGCTCCTGGGAAGGTACTGTGGTAAGGACTGGTGTGGCAGCCACCTCTGCTCCACCGGGGTCTTAATCGGAGCTGGGAGGCGGGCAGCGGGATGGAGTCTTAGGACTGTGTCGGCTCTGACCTGTCGGTGCTCTAGCCTAAGCACCTAGGCGTGCCGGAGGCTGTGGCCCAGCGCCGAACCGAGAGCGCCGAGCCCTGTGCTTGTCATGGCGACGGAGCACCCTCGTCTCTAGTCCTCCTAGTTGAGGTGGAAGGACGGGAGTGGGATGGAGAAGGACGGTCTGAGCATCTGGCCCTGCACCCACCCTCCCCTCCTGCGTGACACGCTTTCCCCTTCCCTGCCCAGGGCTCCTGTGCCCCGGGCCTCTAGGTTCCTTTCTTGACTGCTCATGAGTGCCCTAGACTTTGAACCCAGGTGACTACATCACCCGTAATTCAGCCTTGGGCCTTATAAAGGTTAAAGAGAAAAATACCAGGTATAGCTAGTGCCTTGGGCCTTGATTAATGACCAGTTTTCAGAACTGAGCAATACCGTGCACTGGGGCATTTATTCTGTCTGTAGAGCTTTACTTTTTATGGGAAAGGAAGAGTAAGAGATACAATAAATCCATAGATAGACTAGAGTGGAGACGCTTAATTCATCAGCTAAACTAATGTCGTGTCTTTTTTTTTTTTTTTTTTTTTTTTTTTTTTTTGGTTTTTTCGAGACAGGGATAATGTCGTGTCTTAACACAACCCCACTCTAAGTCACGGATAACTAGGTATATTTGCTGAAAGAAATTTAAATTTAAATGCATATTACAGCTTCCTTTTTTTTCCAGTATCTTCAGAAGCCCTTCGTTTTAAATTGTTACAACGACCTATAGTATTATTGCCCCACATTTCTCCTATAACTGATATGAAATTTGAAAGCCAGAGAAGTTTATTGCCCAGGAGCAAAACATTTATTACTCAGTCCATTTCATTGGAAATTTTACAATTGGGCCTGGGAAGATGGCTCAAAAGTTAAGAGCACTGGTTGCTCATCCACATGAATACATTCACAGGCACAGAAACACATACTCGCACACGGGCACACACATACACAAAAACACACATGCACACATGTGGCCACATACACACACAGTTCACTACTGGCTTACCACCATTTTTTTTTTTTAGGTTTTTTGAGACAGGGTTTCTCTGTGTAGCCCTGGCTGTCCTGGAACTCACTCTGTAGACCAGATTGGCCTCGAACTCAGAAATCCACTTGCCTCTGCCTCCCACAACCATTTGTAATGCACATACACAGTGGCTCATTACTTACAGTCATTTATAACACACCCACACACCTATCCCCTCAATGCCCCCAGGGTCACTACTGGTTTACAAGGAACTCCATTGATAGAGGGTCCACCGCCCTCTTCTGGCTTCCACAGGTACTGCACACACATAGTATACAGACAGATACAGGCAAACACCAGTACACAAAAATGAAATACAACACACACACACACCACACACACATATATAAAAGAAAATTTGCAACTGAAAGATAGGGAAGTAAAATGGTAACAGATAACTAATTTACTTAAAATTTGTATGTCTTCCCATTAGAATGCATAAGGAGGTTAAAATGGAGTAGAAAAAAAACATTATTATGGAAAGCCTTTCAGGACATAGGAAAGTATTTGCTGTGTTATGTTAAAGTGACATGATGCTTTGGTTCTATCAGGAGAAATTATTTAATTAAAATAGTTCTCACTGCTATAAATTATTAAAAAATGTGACTTTTTTTTTTTTAAAAGATGAGTTTGTTAAATCTGCATTCTAACAATATTTTAGGATGGTGTGTGTGTGTGTGTATGTGTTTGTGTTTTAAACAAGGTCTCACTATGGCTGGTCTGGAACTGATAAGAGATCCACCTGCCTTTGCTGCCTCCTGAGTGCTAGGATTAAAGTCCTGTTCCAACAAATTTGGCTCTATTTTTAGGCTAATGTTTGTATTAGGTGATAAGGTGCTTGCCATATATGTCATCACACTAAGGAGGTTTGTGAAAGGACGTTTGAGGTGGGCTTTGTGATGTGAAGCGTGAACAGTCACTACTTTGGCGAGAAGTAAGGAAGTTGTGCAGATCGATGGAACTGGACCAAGTAAGAACAGGGTGTCACTTGCGTCAAAAGATTGCTGGAGGTGAGATTGAACAGCAGCGAGTGGATCTGTGGCTTTAGAGCAGAGAGAGAGGTTGAGAGAAAAAACCTGAGCAAGAGGGAAGTTGTGCTCACATATCACGCGGGTGACACTTTGTATGTCCTAATAAAATGTAAGGATGTGGAGGAGAATTCAGTCCAGGGGCGGGAGAGATGGCTCAGCCATCAAGAGCATTGGTTACTCTTCCAGAGGACCAGGGTTTCTCTAGCACCCACGTGGCTGCTCACAACTGTCGGTAACTCCAGTTCTAGGGAATCTGACACCCTCACACATGCATACAGGCCAATTAACAGTGCACATACAATAAAAATAAATCAGTCATTTAAAGACAAATTCTAGATATGGGTCCAGGTCACAGCCTGTCGTAGAAATTTAACCCTGCTGTTGCTTAAGTGTGAACGCTTTCTGAGTCTTTTAATCTTTCCGAGAGGGAACAAAGGCAGTGGTTCTCAGGAGCTCCTTATACTTTAAACAGTATTGAGGATCCAAAGAAAAACGTGTTTATTTTTATATCCTAAAAGAACAGAAACAAAACCAAAAACAAAACCAGCATGTAAAGTCTGCATTCTAACAGAGGAGGGGAAGGGAAGCAAAGAAAGTTGATTTTTATTCATGCAATCATTTTCTTATGTGTGATCTCTGCTCCCTTTCTGTTCTCCCATTAATTTTAGTTTTGTTCCTTTTAGACAGGGTCTCATTCTGTCAACTGTAGTCCAGCTTACAGCAGTTCTTCTGTCTTAGTCTCCCTACGTGCTGGGGTTGCAAGCATGCACCACTGTGTCTTTCTCTGCTGGTTATACCACATGGGCTTGTTGCTTCTTTTTTCCAAGGATGGAGCCTAGTAAACAGGCCAGCAACAGATGGAAGTCATTCAAGCCTGCTGGTTTGCGTCAGCCTCGTCCATCAGTGTGCATGGCCCACAGAATTAATCCTAGATATGACAACATCTACGTTCCTTCCCAACTTGGTCTTAGCAGCATTTTTATTGACTAGAAGCTTATTTCTCAATTTTGGAAGAAATCCAAATCAAGATGCTATATTGGGTATCTGGTGAGGGCCTGTTTTCTAGTGCATACGTGGCACATTGTAGTTTATTTTTACATGGCAGAAAAGATGGTAGAGTTTTCTGGAGTCTTTTAAAAATAAGGCTACGAATTTTATTCATTTAAAATCAGGTTCTTTCCCCACTGTCTCTCTTAGCAAAGTTAATATCCATATTTGTTCTTCTGACAATGTGGGTCCATAATTTTAAATTAGTTTTTTAAACCTAATTGAAAAAAATTTGTTTTATTTTTATGGATGTTTTGCCTGCATGAATGTCTTTGTACCACATGGGTGCCTGATGCCTCCGATTCTAGAGGATGCTAGATCCCCTGGAGCTGGAGTCGTAGAATCTGGTTGTAAGCTCTCACACGGGCACTAGGAATTGAACCCAACAGCCAGTGCTCCTAATCACAGAGCCATCTCTCTATCCGGCGTGCCTAACTCCATTTTAAGGTTTTTTTTTTTTTTTTTTTCAATATGTATAAGTACTTTGCTTGCCTGTATGTCTGTGTACCACTTGCATGCCTAGTGTCTTTGGGGGCCAGAAGAAATCAGAGCCCCGGAACTGGAGTTACAGATGGTTGTTAGCTGCCATGTGGGTGCTGGAAACTGAACTGAGTTGCTCTGTGAAGAGCTATGAGTGTTCATAGCTAGTGCCGTCTCTCCAACTGCAATATTTTTTAACCCTGATTGCTTTCATTTTGCGCATTAATTTTTGGAATTACATACTTTTGTGTATTTGGGTTATTAACTTTCATTCATGACTGACCACTCTTTCCAGCTTAAGAGCCAGAGGCAGGACTGTACACTAGATGGGGAAGCCAGCACCCTAGCCAGCTAGTTAGAAGGTAATAAGATACCTGGTTGTGGTGATACATGTTTATAATCCCAGCACTTGCGAGGCCCAGCTAGAGCAGGGAGGTTTTCAGGATAATCTGGTTTTATAGTGAGACTCTTTCAAAACAATGACAGTGACAAACAATAACCAGAAAGCCTAAACCACGTATGAATTTACAATATTATGTTAAAATTATATATCTCAAATGCTTTGACAAGTTAGGATTCAGTTCCTGTGAGGGGCTGTGAAATGTAAATTCTGGGGATAGTGCTTAGTAGGCATTTTGTTCATCATGCTACTAGTGTTCTCTACCTAGCTTCAGGATAGCAGAAGTACTATTAAATGGTCTTCTAGAAAGTCTGATGAGAACTTGTCATTTTATAATTAAAAACCATGTATATTTTATAATTTTATGATTTTTGTATCTGTTTATTTGGAGGTTAGAGGACACCTTGGTTCTCTCCTTCTACCATGTGGGTCCCAGGTATCAAACTGTCCATCAGATCCTCTAGCATGTGCCTTTAACCCTGTCTCACTGATCCTTGTCAACAGTTTTAAAAGAGTGAAAATCCCTTCCTCTTACTGCCTTTGAGCATTAGGCTCTGTAGAGGCATTACAAATTATCAGTGGAGTTGTATATTTTCGTTTAGTCAAAATTTTTATGTCAATATAAAAGATGGGAAAACATAATTACTTTTAATTTCTTATGAGGCTTTGGACTTTTGAGTATCTTTTGACTTATGTTTCAGACAGATATAAGAATCAAGCGCTACAATGACAACGTATTTGGAATTTATCCAACAAAATGAAGAACGAGATGGGGTCCGGTTCAGTTGGAATGTTTGGCCATCTAGTCGTCTGGAAGCTACAAGAATGGTTGTTCCAGTGGCCGCCCTGTTTACACCTCTGAAGGAGAGACCTGACTTACCACCCATTCAGTACGAGCCTGTCCTGTGCAGCAGGACGACTTGCCGTGCAGTTTTGAATCCTTTATGGTAATTAATACATGGAAAAACTAGCGTGATACACCATTCAGACTGTAATTTGTGCTGGGGGTTTAGCTGAGCCATTGAGTGCTTACCTATATCGTATCAGTCCCCAGCTTCAGATAAACCAGCACAGACCTGTGATCTCAGTACACAGAGAGTGGAGGCAGGGGAATTCTGTTAAGATTATCTTTGACTACATAGCAAATTCAAAGCCAATCTGGGCTACATGAGATCATCTCAACAAAGAGAAAAAGATAGATTGTTTCTTGTTCATTTATGAAGAAGTCCATTTTTTTTTTTTTTCTGTTTAGAGTTACAGTCAAGTACAAAGAACTTAAATTTTGGTATTCTAGTTATAGTGAATTGGTGATGTGAAGAGACCAGATACAAATGTCATTATAAGAACTCTTCTATCTTATCGAGGATGCTGACTAATGGCACTGGCTGTGTATGAGCCATCTTAGGACGTGGTCATAGTTGAGTGGGTTCGATATTTAAAGGGTGCTAATATATTTTGAGACAGAGTTTCTCTGTGTAGACCATGGTAGGCATGGAACTCAGAGATTTGCCTGCCTCTGCCTCCTGAGTGCTAGGATTAAAGGTGTGTGCTACCCACCCAACCAAAAGGTGCTATCATTTCTAAGGTAAAATTTCAGAAAATATTTTTTAAAATTTCTCTTTCTTCTACCTCTTCTGTCTAGTCTGCCAGTGAAAGTAGTGAGTTCTGCCTCCAAAACACCACGGGTTCTTTGGGTTTTACTTGGTATTTGCTAGTGCGGGATTATAAGTGTGTGCCTGGCTCAGTCTCTTTCTGATGGATGTGCTATCCTCCATCTTTTTTCCTTCTGAGCTTGAGCACACCAACTTTACCCATAGCCGGAAACCTTGCAACCTTTTCCTGTGGTCAGCTTCTTTTCCTTCAGGCTGTTCTGCAAGTTCTGAAGTCACTCCTGTGTTTTTTTATTTGCCGTTATCTTTGTTATTGTTGATTTATATGTTTTTGAGGCAATTTCACTATATGGCTGGCCTGGAAGATGCTCTGTAGCCAGACTAGCCTTGAACTTGCTGCAGTGGTCTTGGTTCTGCCTCATAAGGGTTGGGATTGCAAGTGTGGACCAACACTCCTGGCCAAGAAGGCTCTGCTTTAAAGTAGCTGTTCTAAGCACATTCTCTAGAAATAGCTCTTTGTTTTCTTTATCTGCTTAATTAAAAAATAATTTGTGTGTGTGTGTGTGTATGTGTGTGTTTGTGCACATGTGATATTGTGTGTGAGGAGGTCACTGGACAACTTTTTGGAGTTGACTCTTTTCTACCATGGCTCTGTGTGTTGAACTTTGGTTGTTAACGGTTGTTAAGCTTTTGTGGAAAGCACTTTGACCCAGTGAGCCATCTTGCTGGCTTTTTAATCTTTATTACTACTACTTAAGTGGTATTTTCAGTTGAGTGTAATAATAAAGGTCACTCCAAAAACCTTGGCCCATTCTCAGGGTACAGTTTAGTGATAAATGATTGCCTAGTGCCTGAGGCTTGGGGTTCAACCCCTCAGGCCCCAATAAAAACCAATCACTTTGATCATCAAGTTTAATCCATTCATGCATTGCAATGAAATTAATTTTATTTAAATTAAGGTCCTTGTAAAACTGAACTGAAACGTTGCCTAACTAATCTGTCTTTTCTTACAACAGCCAAGTGGATTATCGAGCAAAACTCTGGGCTTGCAATTTTTGTTACCAAAGGAATCAGGTAAGGACATCTCTTACAGATGCTAATGCTGTACTGCTGGTCATATAGGGAAATGCTTGTTTACAAAAAGGATAAAACAGTTAAGACAAAACTTTTTTCTTTTCATTAAGTTTCTTGGCTGCATTCGGGCGGGTGGGTGTGCGTATGCAATGGTGAGCGTGTGGACGGCAGAGGACAGACGGGGGATTTGGTTCTCTGCTTATAACTTATGGGACCAGGGATCAAGGTAGTGAGGGTTAGAAGCAATGCCTTTATCTACTGTCGTCTCACCAGCCTGGAAATACCTTCTTAGTAATTACATGAGACTAGACTGCTCTACACAGTGGTCAGGACAGCCAGGACTTCGTAGAAATAACCTGTCTCAAAAATAAAAACAAAAACAAAAGCAAAAAACCAAACAACAACAACAAAAAGGCAAAAATTTAAATGATAAGGAAATAATTTTGAATTTAAAACTGCGTTTCTGTTTCTGGCAAATAATTTGGTAATGTTTTTTGTTTTTCTGTTTATAGTTTCCACCTACGTATGCTGGGATATCTGAACTCAACCAGCCTGCAGAGCTTTTACCCCAGTTTTCAAGCATTGAATATGTAGTTCTGGTAAGAACAGAAAAGTAGGTATTTAAGAAAGCTATAAGTAGACAAGGGCTTATGTCAGAGTAGTTGTGAAAATGGAGATGATGTTAAGGGCATGCCAGCAAATCAGACCGAGGATTTTAGAGGTAAGGGCTGTCAAGGTCAAATGGTGAAGGTCATTTCTGGCTGGATTATCTGATGATTGGTCAGATACTAGGCAGGACCGTGTGACTTAATCAGGAAGCATGAAAGCATGAGATTTATTTCATAATTGGAAGTTCTCTTGTCATGAACTTGGTCAATCAAGTGCTAAGTCTGCTGATGTGTCCCTGAGTCTATGAATGAAATGTCCCTTTAATTGGGGAATAATTTTTCTTCCTAGTGTGAACATTGCTTTACAAAGTTGCTTATAGATTTAATTGTGGAGGGCTGGGCATGCTAGGTCATGGCTGCCACCGCAGACCTTTGGTTGTGGAAGCAGAAGTTTACCTTGGTCTGTAAGTTTGAGGCTCACCTGGACTTTATGAAACTCTGCCCCAAAACAGTAAGAATTTAAAGTATAGATACTTTAAAAATGTAAACATATTTTTGAGACACTGTCTGTCTCTGAAGCCCTGGATAGCTTCCAACTTCCTGTGTGGAGCAGGCTGCCACTGTCTGCCTCCCGAGTGCTGGGACTAAAGATATGCTCCATCATGCCTGGCCAATAAAAGTACTGAATGTGGTATAGGGACAGAGGTATGTTTCACTTGAACTAGTCTACGTTTGTCAGACCTGGCTAGTTTTTGATTTTCTGCAAAGCTATCTTAGTCTTAGATAATTGTTTTATAAATATTAGCTTATTATTATTTTTTAGTTTGAAAATGATTTAAATAAAACTGCTGGTCTGAAAAAAAAAAAACAAAGAAAAAAAAAAAACCAAAAAAACCTGCTGGTCTGGCTCAGTGGTTACTTGATGCTCTTGGAGAGGACCTGAGTTCAGTCCCCAGCACCCATGTCATTGTTTTCAAAACTGCCTGGAATTGTAACTCCAGAGGATCTGATGCCCTGCTCTGGACTTGAGGGCATCTGCATCAACATATCCACTCATGGAAACCCACACATAAATGCTTACTTAAACAGTGAAATAAACCCAAACAAAAATAATTTAAAAAATGACTATATTTACAGAAATACAATCATTAATTAACATTAATTAGTAGAATGCTATTTGACTTATTCTATACAGTTTGACCAAAAACTCAGTACATGGTTTATATTATTTGTTTTATTTTCCATCTATTTTTCATCTAGCACTGCATTTTGCTGTTCAACCGTTGTAATCTTGAATGCATTGCTCTAAGTGACCCTTTCCCGATAAAGACTAAAGGTGTGCCCATACCTGGCCTGAACTTTGTAGTTGTTAAAGTAGAATCTGAAAAGTACTTAAAATTATTATTAATTATTATTATCCGTATTGGCAGCATAGTCTCATGTAATGTGAGGCTGGCTTCAAGTTTTCTATGTGATGAAGATGTCTTCAACTTTTGTTCCTCCTGTCTCTATCTCCCCAGTGCTTGGCTCACAGGTGTGCACACTCAGTTTGAAAAGTAATAAATGCTTATAAGAAATTAAACTGCATGTAACTAAATAGAAAACCAAAGTGTTCCCCCCCCACCCCCGTGTGTGTGTGTGTGTGTGTGTGTGTGTGTGTGTGTGTGTGTGTGTTTCTTGAGATAGGATCTTGCTGTATAGCCATGGCTGGCCTGGAACTCACAGAGATCTTCCTGCCTCTTGCCTCACAAGTGCTAGGACTTAGGGTGTGTGTTAGCATGCCCAGATAAATGTGTGTGTGTGTGTGTGTGTGTATACTCTGCTTTTTGAGACGGGGTCTTGAAGGGAATTCAGGCTGGCCTTGAATTTATGTTGATCCTCCTGACTGCCTTCTGAGTTTTAGCATCAAAGGGGTGCATCACCACACCCAGCTATACATATGTTTCTAAATTTAAGTTTTCTTTACCAATTTTTACATTAAAAATTTTTTATTGTTATCATCATCATCATCATCATCATCATCACTGTGTATGTGTGTATGTGTGTGTTTGTATGCAGATGTGTGCATGCTATAGTGTGCATTTGGGAGTCAGAAGACAATTTTCAGAAGACAGTACTGTCCTTCTACTATGGGTCCTGGGGGTGAACTCAGGTCATCAGGTTTGTCCCATAGTGCTTTTACCACTGAGTCATCTTGTCACCCTTTAAACTTATTTTGTTTCTCAATGCTGTGTCTGGATCTTTCTCCAGGACCACACATGTGGCATGTTTCTTCTTTGTATGGCTTCATTAGAATTCCATTGTACACACGTATTAATAGATTTCACTGTTTGCATTTTTAATTAGTTCCCGATTGTCTTGAATATTGTGCTAAAATGGTAATACCTTTATAAATGCCTTCCTTACTGCATTTTGTTTTTAAGCGAGGTCCCAGATGCCTTTGATATTTCTCTATGTGGTTGATACTTGCATCGAAGATGAAGATTTACAGGCTCTGAAGGAATCCATGCAGATGTCGCTGAGCCTTTTGCCACCCACGGCTTTGGTTGGACTCATTACTTTTGGGAGGATGGTGCAGGTTCATGAGCTTGGGTGTGAAGGCATTTCAAAGAGCTACGTCTTCCGGGGGACGAAGGACCTGTCTGCCAAGCAGCTGCAGGCGAGTAACGGGGTGCTGAGCCTGTTGATCTGTGTGCTGTATATGCTGGTAAATACTTTCTAGATGCATATATCTTTAAAGATATGAGGACTCATTCTGTTGTAACTGCATTATGACAAGGCTTTAACTTCAGTGTTGACATCAGTTTTATTTCCTGTGCAATTTAACTGTTGTACAAATGAAAGGCTTTTCTTCTTTTACATAGTGTGACTTGGCTATCTCTCCATGACCACATTTATAACCTGTTTCGTTTCTGTGATGGCTTTATTAGAATTTAATTCTATACACTTACTGGGATCTCACTGTGTACATTGTTTAGCTAGTGACTAGTTGTGTATAGACGCATGTGTGTGGATGGAGGCCTTAGGACAACCTAAGTTAGGCATTGTTAGTCATCATATGTCCTCTACTTTATTTTTGTCTTTTGTTTATTGTTTGAGACAGGATCTTTCATTGCCTAGAACTTGATGATTAGACTGGCTGGCCCTGGAGCCCCAGGGGTCCATCCACCAGTCTCTACTACTCTAGTGGATTATAGTGTCTGCACATTACACTCAGAGTTTTTAATGCATTGTGGGATTGAACCCAGGTCTTCATGCTTTTGAAGCAAACACTTTACTGACTACACTGTAGCTATCCCAAGACTATCTACTTTTAACTGTTTCTTTAAAATTTGAAGTGACTGAGGTATTTTACTGGCCTCCACCTCAGCCTCCTAAGTTCAAGGCACAGCTTTACATCACTGTGCCTGTCTCTAAAGCCTGTTCTTTGTAGTAGAGGAAATTATTCAAGCCTCCAAATTTGTTGCTGTAAGATCTCCTACCCAAAGGAGACCAGTAAAGGAAACACAACTCAATAATTATGGTGTAAATGCACACCTAGATTGGGCAGATTTACCACTACACTACTCTAATCCCCGGCTATGAGATCCCTTATAACTTGCGGTTCATCCAGGCCGCGTCCTTGTCCTATGAAGCTCCGGCTCCTCTGCAGACTTCCTTCTATTTCCGGCTTCCTTCTGCCTGCTTCCTCCTGCTTCTACTTCTTCTCTTCTTCCTCCTTTTATATCTAATTCCTCTCACTCTCTCCTCCCCTAAGCCCTTTTCTCCGCCTCCCCTTCTACTGCCCAATCTCTGGCTCTAGTCTTTATTTTACAGGTTTTAATTGGACAGAAGGTTACAAGATGTCACTTTGTACAGATTCAATCATCCTCTGCAGCCCCTCCCAGAAGGGTGGAACTAGGATCAAAATACAAGCCTGGGGCTACATGAACTCGATCAATACAAACTCTTCCACTTTTTTGTAGGTTTGTTGATAAGGAAAGAGACAGTGTGAGAATTTGTTAAAGATCCCTTGAGATGGTTGAGTGTGTTTATGTGGAAGAGAAGGAGACTAAAGAAGATGAGTGACAGTAAGAGATGGGCCTAGGAAGCTTCCAAGGAGGAGGTGGCATTCTGTTCAGAGGACAGGAGGCAGAGGACTCTGAAAAGGAGGACCATTTTTTTTGTGAAGCTAGAGAAATGGGTGCAGGTTGAATATCTAAAAGTCTTTGAAACAGAAGTGTTTTGGAAATTTTGGAACTCTTTGTAGGTGGTTGGTCTTAAATTCACAGAGATTTGCCTGCTTCACCTCGTGAGTACTAGTTTTTTTGGAATATTCTTATACATGGGTATGGGAAAAATTGGATACATTCTCAGAAATGGGTCATAAGGCAGTTTCATCATGGTGTGAACATAGAGTACTTCTGTCAACTAAGAAGTTCTGGCATGATAGGCGATGTACTCTCAGGGGCCCACCATTGTGTGTGGTCCATTATTGACTGAGATGTCATTACGTGGCATGACATTGTACAGAAAGAGATATTTTGGGGGTGACATCCAAGTATAAGCTAAAATAACTGATGCATGTATGATATATGCATTGAGGATGATGATGATATATGTATGCATATAGACACAACCTGAATGCAGCTTTATGGAATATGTCTAGTACATCTGTACTTTGACTGTACTGTATGATGTGACGTCATGTGTGGAATTTTCCATTGTGGCATTCTGGTGACACTTAGAACCATTCAGGTTTTGGAGCATTTCAGGGTTTGAGTTTTTAGATTAGGTGCACAGCTGTTATAAGGATGGTCTGCTTTTCAGGATGGGCACAAGAATAAAACGGATTATGCCTTTAAATGTTCGCTTTTGTTAATTGTAAATTTACACTTTTAGAGAGAAGTTTAGTTCTCGCTGCGCTTACTTAAATTATATAATATAAGTATGGCATCGAGAACAGGCAAGTGATTGTCAATACAAGAAACGTGTTCTTTTAATATAACATTTTTATCTTCTTTCTGTGTTCAGCTAAAAAGAATCTGGCCTTTCTGCACAGATAGTCTGAGATTCCAATGTTAAAGTCTTCTAGTTGTTTAATTGTAAATTTCTCCTCATGGTGATATTCAGTGTAAATAGCAAACTCTGGATTACAGTTCTGTGCTGTTTACCTTAACTAACCTCAGACGAATTTTATAATCGCCTTTTTTTGTCTTTATCCTCCCACCTTTAAAGATTAAAAAAAGTTACATTTATTTATTTATTTATTTATTTTTGTTTTTTTTGAGACAGGGTTTCTCTGTATAGCCCTGGCTGTCCTGGAACTCACTCTGTAGACCAGGCTGGCCTCGAACTCAGAAACTGCCTGCCTCTGCCTCCCAAGTGCTGGGATTAAAGGTGTGCGCCACCACTGCCCAGCATATTTCTTTATTTTATAGAGATCTCTCTTTCTCTCCTCTCTCTCCCCTCTGTCTGTCTGTCTGTCTCTCTGTGTGTGTACATGTCGCTGTGCACACGAAGGACAGCTTGTGGTATTGGTTTTTCTCTTACATGGGGCATTCAGGCCCTGGGAATTGCCTTTAGATTGTCATGTGTGACAGCCAGCATCTCCACCTGCTCAGTTTTCTCTTTCCTCCCTTTTGAAGTAGCGCCTTTTTCTGTATCCCAGACTGGCTTTGTTAAGTCTGTTTCCTCGGTAGTCCATGCATCACCGGACCTAGCTTGTCATTATTATTATTTTGTGAGAATAGTATCTCTGAAGAGTTTGAGCTCAGAATTTGGTGCGTAGTGACAAGCTGCTGTTCCTGGCGGCAGTCCGGAGCACTGCAGAGCCAGCTCAGTTATTTTTCTTTGTAGATAGGTAGACGTTCTGATTGTTAAATACTTTTGCCATACTAAGCATTTCTAGATTAAGAAAATTGCAGTAAAGTAACATTTTTATGTATAGAAAAGGATTATGTACATCTGTGAAATCCAGAACAAAGTGTAGCTTTAAAATCATGAATTAATTTATATCCCCAATGTGATTCTATGTACTGTTTTTTTTTTTAAATGATTTTTTTATTTTAAAAGTGGATAAGTGTATGTGTGTGTTTGCGTGAGCACAGTTGCCTGCCGAGGTAGAGAGCATTGGATTATATGTGGTGCCATCTCTCCTCTCCTTTACATGCTTCCACATAGCGCTGCAGTTACACTTTATACTGCTTTGGTAGATAACCTCACTCCTTCTAGATCTATAACTACTATGAGAGCAGAGAGTTGGTTTTTTTTTTTTTTTTAAACCACTGTATTCTTGCTACAGAGTAGGTATTTAAGATAACAGTTGCTGAAGGAGTGAGTGCATTTAAGCTAAGAAGAAAGACATATGTGTTCATCATTATGTGTTATGGCTTAATAGATAGGAAGTACTTCTAAATTAGCATCCTTTTCACTCCATCATCCCAGTGTACTGGCTCTTCTGGTGATTGCTACAGAGCTTAGTCTCCACAGGTAGACCGTCTGGCTTCTGGGAAAAGCAGCCTTATGTTTATTTCCTGTTTCTAATTTGTAGCACCTTCAAGTCTTAAGAAGCTGATAAATAATGTGGAAGTAATTAAACTGATCTGACCAAAGTCATGTCTTTACAGGAAATGCTGGGTCTCTCTAAAGTACCTGTTACTCAAGCCACACGTGGTCCTCAGGTGCAGCAGCCGCCTCCTTCCAATAGGTAATTAACATAGCAGACAGGATCCTGTAGTTCAAGCACGTACTTGAAACATATTATGGCCTCAACTTGGACAAAGGCATTAGGTGATATGTAATATTAATACTGTTAAGAGTATAAATAGATTACAGTAGTATACGGTTTTAAAAAACAAGCTATAACTTTTTGTGGCCATTTCTTTTTTACTGAAATGGTTCATTTTTTATCATTGTGATGTTAGGAGTTTAGTTTTGATATGTTTATTTTTATTTTTAAGTTCATAGAATCTTTATGTGGTTTGTGGACAACTATGTAAAAATAGGGCCTCAAAAGCTTTTAATTTGTCTTTACTACTAGCTTTTTCTTCTAATCAAAGGTGCTATTACTAAAATTGAGTTAACTGATCTATCTTCTAATTGTTTTGGTAACCTTAGAACTAAAATAACTTGGTAGCAATTGTTCAAGTTCCTTGGGCAGTAGCAGCACAGCGGCGTCCCTGGGAGTGACACAAAACACCACACACTAGCCAGCACCAGTAGACGTCCCTGGGAGTGACACACACTGTAGAATGGGGGTTAGGAATAGCAACGTCCCTTCTTCTGAGGACAGAGTCTCGTCTCATGGAGCCAGGTTGGGCTTAGACCTTGATCTCTTTATCGTCATGCCTCTACCTTCTTAGTGCTAGGACTATAGGCATGACCACATGGCTGACTCATTCCTCTCTCCTTCCTTCTCCTGCTTCCTTCTTTCCCTCTGCCTCCTGTCTTTTCCCCACACTGGAGCATGTACTGGTGTGTGTGATGCTGGGGTCCAGCCTAGGCTCTCACAACACCCGAGATAGCACCTCTGACTGAGCTGCGTCTCCCATAGCAGCCTGTTTTCAAAGAAACACTCCAGTACATTCTGTTGCACATGGAACATGGTGAACTACTGGTCTGCTGTGTGTCATGTAGCTTTTTCTATTTTTAAGGAACTTCGTAAACTATCACAATTGCCAATGGCTTTTGTTTACTGTTGTTTTGCAGGTTCTTGCAGCCAGTACAGAAAATAGACATGAATCTCACAGATCTTCTGGGAGAACTCCAGCGAGACCCTTGGCCTGTACCACAAGGAAAGAGACCTTTGCGTTCCTCAGGAGTGGCGCTTTCTATAGCTGTAGGACTGCTTGAGGTAGATATGATGAAAACTTAACTTTGAAGTGTAAGAGTTTGTGTGTGTGTACGCGTGTGCGCACGTGGAAAGCAAAGCACCATGATGATGCTTTTTATGATGTCCTTTTGTTTTTGTTTTCCTTCCTCCTTGCTCCACCGTCATCTTTGCCATCCTCTTCTTCTGTCTTACTGTACAGCTCGTGCTGAGCTGAACTGACAGAAGTTCAGAGAGCTTAGATTTCTGAATACAGCCTGTTCTGTGCACCACCATCTGTGGATCTTTTCTTCTCTCCTTCTGTAATCAGGGTACAGTACTTTACTTTTTTAAAGCTCCACACAAATAGTAGGTTGTCACCTGTACTTCTGTCTGTGAGTTGGGTATTTCTTCAGGCTTGATTAATTTCCTGTAGTGGCTGGCACAAGGAACTTAGGGAAACTGTTTCCTTATGTATCACTTATAAAGAGAGTTAACAGTAGCCACACTGATAAAATGCATATAGCTGAGACATGAGAGGAAGGGCATGTCTTCTCTCCACAGCACACAGTAGAAAGCAGCATGGGTCAGCTATCCAAGAACTCCCAATCCAGCTTATATGATTTTCAATTATGTCTTTGTGTGTGTGTGTGTGTGTGTGTCGGCGCGTGTGAGTAGAAGCGCTCTCAGTGGTCAGAGGCAGAGCTGGAGTTATGGGTGTTTGTGGACCACCTGACATAGTTGCCAGAAATTCAACTTGCTTCTTCTGGTTGGAGAGACTTGTAGCCCCTGATTTTTTTTTAAAGCTTATTTGTTTTTATTTTGTGTTTATGAGTATTTTGCCTGCATGTATGTCTGTATACTACATGCATGCCTGGTGCCCATGGAGGCCAGAAGAAGGCAATGGTTCCCCTAGAACTGGAGAGAGATGATTTACTTGTGAACTGTTGTGTGGATACTGGGAACCAAGTTTGGGTCTTCTGCAAGAATAGCAAGTGCTGCTATAATTGAGCCATCTCTGCAGCCCACACCCATGATGGGTTACGGAAGCTTCACTACAGATGGGAGATTGATTGCATCATTGGCTAGTGGTGCTCAACTTAGAATCTTTATTCTTGAATCTATTTGTAGAATGATTGTTGGGCAAATTTACTCTAGAACCTGCTGGGCCCATGTGTTTTATTCCTGTAACACTTTCTTGGATTATACTTACTAGTTTTCTTTCCTTCCTTCTTCCTTGCTCCTCGCTCCTTGCTCCTTTCTCTCTCTCTCTCTCTCTCTTCTCTCTCTCTCTCTCTTTCTCTCTCTTTCTCTCTCCTTTTTCTCTCTCTCTCTCTCTCTCTTTCTCTCTCTCTCTTTTCTCTCTGAGATGAGGTTTCTGTAGTCAGCACTACTACAGGCAGCTAAGGAATGCTGACAGTGGGAAAAATAATCTTCCAGGAGAAGCACATCAATTGGTTATCTAATATCTAAAGGTTGGTTATTGGGTAGTACTGGCTGGACTGGAAAAGTATTATCACAGAGATCTGCCTGCCTCTGCCTTCTGAGTTCTGGAATTAAAGGTGTGCACTACTATTAAAAATGTCCTGGTCAGGGTACTCTTACTGTAATAAGAGACCATGACCAAAAGCAACTTGGAAAGGAAAGGGTTTACTTCACTATACTTCTGTATAACACTTCATCCTCAAAAGCAGAGGGGAATCCAAGCAGGGCAGGAACCTGGAGGTAGAAGCTGACGCAGAAGCAAGCCATGGAGTCTTACTGGCTTGCTCCTCATGGCTTGCTCAGCCTGCTTTCTTACAGAATCCAGACCACTAGCCCCGGGTGGTTCCACTCAAAATGGACTGGACCTGTTCCCATTAACCACTAAGAAAATTCCCTACAGGCATATAGCTAGATCTTATGGAGGCAATTCTTAATTGAGGTTCCCTTCTCTCTTATGACTTAGCTTGTATCAAGTTGACATAAAAACTAGTTAGCACAACTATTGTGTCTGGTCCCCTTTTTAAATGTAAGAGTTTATTTTGTCTTATTCCAGAGGGAAAGTCCATAATGGCTGGGGAGGAATGGCAGCAGACAGCTGGAGCAAGAAAACGAGCGATCACATAGTCAGCCACGAGCAGAGAGGGCATTGGCAGTGTGGACCAGCTACCAGCTTCTACAGATAGATTTCTCCAGCAAGGCTGCACCTCCATATTCCCAAACAGCACTGCCACACTGAGCCTGTGGGGGCAGTCTAATCGAAACCACCACACACTGTTTACTATATTTCATCTTGACTTAATTACAATACATCTTATGCATCTAGAAATTCATCCAATTTTTTCAGATTTCCTGATTTTTATAGAATCAAGGTTTTTAGATGTCCTAAAATTTCACTGGTATATATTTTTCTATTTTAAATAATTTTTGATTTGTTAAAAATGACAGTATAATTACATCATTTCCCTTTCCCCCTCTACTCCTTTCAAACTCTCCCATGCACCCCATCCCCCTAGGTTTCTTCCAAACCTATTCTGTCTTTTGTATGTATGCATTCTCAGAGCTGAACATTGGTCATTGGATAATTGGTGTACTTTTCCCTGGGAAGACTGTTTTTCCCACTTTCAGTATTCCTTAGCCGTCTACAGTTCTTAGTTGAGGTCTTATGGGCTGTCTCCCTTTTGTGTTAGCATGTCTGTTGGTGTCATACTTGTTCAGGACATGTTTAGGCAGCCATGCTGATGAGACATCCTAAGTGTAGCTTCTCTGACATTTCTAGGAGACACAAGCTCACAGCAAACTTCTGGTCTCTGGCTCACAAGATCTTTCTGTTCCTTCCTCCACAATGATCCCTGAGTCTTAGGTACAGGAGTTGTGTTTTAGACATATCAGTTGGGAATGGACTCTACCATTCTGCATTTTGATTGGCTATGGTTTTATGTAACCGGTCTCTGTTGCATAGAGAAGTTTCCTTGATGAGTGGAAACTACACTTATCTGGCTAGACCCTGGAGAAGGATGTCTTTTAAAGTGTGTGTGTGTGTGTGTGTGTGTGTGGTGGTGGGGGAGGGAAGGAGAGGGGGAGAGGGAGAGAGAGAGATCATGTGTACCATGTGTGTGCAGTGGCCCCTTGAAGGACAGAAGAGGGAGAGTCAGATACTCTGGAACTAGAGTTGCGGAGGTTGTGAGCTGCCATGTGGGTGCTGAGAATTGAACTTGGGTCCTCTGCAAGAACAGCCAGTGCTCTTAACTGCTGAGCCATCTCTCCAGCCCTCTTTTTTTTTTTTTTTTTCATTTTTCAAATGGGGTTACTCTGTTGCTCAGGCTAGCAGACTTACCCTATACTTGCCTCAGGTTCCCAGTGGCTGTGATTATAGGTGGATGACACTATCTTTTTCCTTTATCTTTCTAGAGTTTTATTGGAAATTTTTTGAGATTATAATTACCTAATTTCTCCCTTATCTTTCTTCCCTCTAAATTATCCCATGTTCTTGTCCTTTCTCTCTTTTAAATTCATGGCCTCCTTTTCTATTAGTTGTTATATACATATATGTACATATATATTTCTAAATGCATAACTGCATCCTGCTCAGTCCCTGTAGTGTTCCTTGTTGTATGTTCTCTGAGCTGCAGTTAGACAAAATGAGTCTTCATGGCTTGTTTCCATTGCAACTTGTTTATTTCACTCTGACTCTCTTCCTGCCCTTCCCACTGGGCTTTCATTTGAGTTTGGTAGTTCTGAGCCCACATGCTAGCCTCTCTTTGTCCTTCCGTTTACTTTAGTCCCAGTTATCCTGTTCTTTTTTTTTTTTTTTTTTTTTAAATTGGATATTTTATTTACATTTCAGATGTTATCCCCTTACCCCATCCCCCCACTCCCCCACCCAGGAACCCCCATCCTATCCCCCCTCCTCCTGCTTCTCTGTGCCCCTACCTACCCCCCTCCCACCTCCTCACCCTCGAATTCCCTAACACACGGTGTCCAGCCTTCATGGGATCAAGGATCTCCTCTCCCACCTATGCCTGACGAGGCCATCCTCCCCTACATATACAGCTGGAGCCATGGGTCCTCCCTATGTGCTCCCAGGCTGCTGGTTTAGACCCTGAGAGCTCTGGTTGGTTGGTATTGTTGCTCTCCTCATGGGGCCGCAAACCCTTTCAGCTCCTTCAGTCTTCTCTCTAACTCCTCCATTGGGAACCCTTGATGAGTTCCGTGGTTAGCTGTGAGCATCCGCCTCTGGATGTGTCAGGCTCTGGCAGCCCTCAGTTACCCTGTTCTCTGTGAAGGCTTTCAGTGAATGTAAGAGACAGAGCACTGCAGTTTAATGCTTTACAGTTTCTTTTTTCAGTAAGAAATTTGACATGTGGGTTATTTGTTTTCTACTCTTATGCAAACATACTTGTTCTTCATTGTTGATTTGACTTTATAGGACTTTACTTCAGGTAACCAGAAAGAAAAAAAATTTTTTTTTTTTCTTTTTAAGATAGGGTCTTTCTATGTAGGCTCTGGCTGTCCATAAACTCACAGAAATCTGCCTCTGCTTCCCAAGTGCTGGGATTAAAGCCTTTACTACCATACCTGGCTGAATACTTTTGTTTATTAAACTAATTTTAAGAAAGTCCCAGGGGCTGGAGAGATGGCTCAGTGGTTAAGAGCACTGACTGCTCTTCCAGAGGTCCTGAGTTCAATTCCCAGTAACCACATGGTGGCTCACACCCATCTGTAATGGGATCTGATGCCCTCTTCTGGTGTGTCTAAAGACAGCTACAGTGTACTCATATATATAAAATAAATAAATCTTTAAAAAAAAGAAAGTCCCAGAATAGATATACTTTGTAAAGACGTTGAAACAATTCAAGGTTGTGTAGAAATAAAAACTAAAGGCAGTTTTGGTTTCTTCCCAGTTCTTTTTTTTCTTCTTAAATCTCCCAAGTGCTGGAATTTCTGGCATGATCTCTTTACTTTTGGCATGGAATTGAAAAAACAGTTTATATTATTTATAATTGGAAAGTATAATTTGTTGTTTTTTTTGTTGTTGTTTGAGGTAGGGTCTTTGTAGCCCAGGTTGGCCTAAACTCTTGTAGGCCTGGTTGGCTTTGAATCCTCCTGCCTCAGCCTTCAAAGTACTGGAATTACAGGTATGAGCTACCACTCACAGCTTTAAGACAGTGCCACTTTTTATTTTAAAGATTTATTCTCTGTGCAGTGGTGCGCCACACCTTTAATCCCAGCATTTGGGAGGCAGAGGCAGGCAGATTTCTGAGTTCGAGGCCAGCCTGGTCTACAGAGTGAGTTCTAGGACAGCCAGGGCTACACAGAGAAACTCTGTCTCGAAAAAACCAAAAAAAAAAAAAAGTATTCATTATTGTGTATATAGCATTCTGTCTGCATGTATGCCTGCAGGCCAGAAGAGGGCACCAAATCTCATTATACATGGTCGTAAACCACCAAGTGATGTCCTTACATAAATACTAACTGTATTTATGTTGAGCACCTTGCAAATAGCGTAGAGAAAAAGACACTGCCCTTTGTCATTGTAGTCTTGCTACTTGATGAGAATCTTTCATGTCTGAGTTCAGGGACCCCTTTTCGGTGTTACTCTAGATGGCCCTTTTCTCTGTCTTATCCTCAGTTCCTTTGTTTCTTAGAAATGTTGAGAGTTCTTTTGTTCAATGTTTACTTTTGCCTTTCCTATGGGAGGAGCTCAGGGTGGCTGTAATTGCATGTAATTGCAGAGTGGTCTTCAGCCAGTGTCTGAGTCGGGCCCTCCAGGGCTCGTACGGGTTTGAGGAGAGTGGTGGAGTCTTGTTCTTCTAAGGAGATTTAGTTTCCTACTAGGCACACTTAGAAAGAGCTTTAGCGTTCTGAATTTTGTAAGATGTTTAGACTTGACTCTTTCTAATAATTCTGTTTATTTTATTTGCTCACTCCTTCAATCTGAAGACTTCTGTTGTTCTTCTCCTTTACCGTTTCATTTTATTTTACACAGCTGTAAGTTCTGTCCCCTAAGTCAGTTTTCACACTGTGATACCAATCATACCATGCTCATTTAGAGTCTCAGCCCTCAGCGCGCATGCCCAGCCCCGCAGGCGCTGACTGCTTTCTGCAGAGCAGGACCTGTTGACGAGTGTCTTAGCCGCAGCTGGTTCTGAACACTGTATCTTCTTTCCCCTTTGCTCCATATATGGAGTCACATTCACAAACATTATCATGTATTAATACACACGTTTATATGTATTTGTGATTTTAACTTTTTCCTTTTAAGAAAAATTTTAACTGAGGCTAGTCTGAATTCCTCAGAATTTCTGTGTGCCGATAGCATTCTTTCTTATGTTTCCATTTTATTATTTGAAGTTGTGGGCGGTGCTGAGGTTCACCCTGGGGCTTGAGACTGGGGGGTGGGGGGCGGGGAGGAAGAGCTTCCCTCTGAACTTTGTTTACAGCCATGTTGCCCTGTTTTTTTTAAAGGGCAGGCACCCTTTCTCTATTTCAAGGGCATCATGTGATAAACAGAAAGTAGGTTGGAATAGTTAATCCACTAGCTTCAATTACAAATATGTAGTGCTTATGTTTTAATTTTTTTTTTTTAATACAGATTCTCATAGCCAAGGCTAGATTCAAACTTGCCGAGTAGCCAGAGCTGGTTTTGAACTTCTGATCTTCCTTTCCCGTCCTAATTGCTGGGACTACAGGCGTGAAGACTGTGCCTGGTTTTATGTCGCTGGGGATCCAACCCAAGCTTTGTGGATACCAGACAAGCATTCTAGCAACTGCGCTGCTACCTAAGGCCCAGCATGCTTACATTTTAAATACAGAAAACAAGAATAAAACCCAGAAGACAGTGTCTTCTCTTTTACCTGCTTCTATAGCTGCAAAGCAGGAAATATCCTTGGCTATAGGGTATGAGTTAGAGTTTGCTTTAAAACTAAGAATGTAGTACTGTTTAGGATTTAAAAAGAAATCTAGCCAAACAAATGTCTTCTTTTTAGCATGTAATTATTTCTTATCAAGTGCATGTTGCTTTCTAGGAATAATACATTAAAATGCATTATCAGAAATGATATCCCTGCTTTTCGTTCTCCTTTACCCTTTTTGAATGAGTTCCTTTCTTCCAATAGTGTACTTTCCCCAACACTGGTGCTCGGATCATGATGTTCATCGGTGGCCCTGCTACGCAGGGGCCTGGAATGGTGGTGGGGGATGAGCTAAAGACACCGATACGATCCTGGCACGACATTGAGAAGGACAATGCCAAATATGTTAAAAGGGAACGAAGGTAATTTTCATTCATGTTTTCTTGTGAGTTGTTTTCTGCTTGTATAACTTTACATTTTTGGGGTTGTTTTGCAAAAGTTTCTATTGGTGATTCTTGAGTCCTTGGTGCTGTTGCTGCTTGTTGATGCTCTTGCTGTTACTAGAATTTTTTTTTTTTTTTTTATGTTTTTAGTTCAGGCTTTTAGTTTGATATTTTTTGTAGTCATTATTTTAATAGTAATTGATGTCATAATTTTTGATACTGAGTGCTTTTTGTCTGCTAATTAGATTCCTTTTTTTTTTTTTTTTTTTTTTTTTTTTTTTTTTTTTTTTTTTGGTTTTCGAGACAGGGTTTCTCTGTGTAGCCCTGGCTGTCCTGGAACTCACTCTGTAGACCAGGCTGGCCTCGAACTCAGAAATCCGCCTGTCTCTGCCTCCCAAGTGCTGGGATTAAAGGCGTGCGCCACCACCGCCCGGCTTAGATTCCTTTTTGAGCTTGGGAATTTTATTGTTAAAGCTGCAAAAACTGCCGGGCGGTGGTGGCACACGCCTTTAATCCCAGCACTTGGGAGGCAGAGGCAGGCAGATTTCTGAGTTCGAGGCCAGCCTGGTCTACAAAGTGAGTTCCAGGACAGCCAGGGCTACACAGAGAAACCCTGTCTTGAAAAACCAAAAAAAAAAAAAACCTGCAAAAACTGCTCTAAATGTGCTTGTCTTCTGGTTTTTATTTTATTTTTTCTCTTCTCAGGTGTGTTTGTCACTTGACTATAGATTTATCTAGGAAAAGGAGCTCTGTTCTGTTGTCTTGTGTTTGTACTGAAGTAGAGAATGTTCTCTGTATCACGGTTTAGTTTTGCTTCACTTAGGGACATGTCTAAAAAGAATGGCTTTTACACCAAAGAACGTTAAAGTATCAGACTTTATTTATTTTGAGAAATAAATAAATATTTATTTTATCAAAATAATATTTTGAGAAAGCCTTTGTATATAGCGTAACCCATGATCCTCCTGTTGTAGCTGCCCCAGTGCTGGGATTCCAGATGCCTGTCACTTGTTTGTCTGGACGTCAGATTTCTAGAAGTTATGTTATCAATTTTATGAAACTATAGAAAATTAAATGTGACTAGATGATATGTAAATTATGAATTATTCTTTTTACTCTTAAATTACTTTGATCTGTTAATAGGAAAAAGATTTATAGGATGGCTGGGTTATATATTTGATTAGGTTATATATATTTTGATATTAATTAAAATCTTTTGTAGCATTTTGAAGCACTGGCTAATCGAGCTGCTACGACGGGTCATGTCATCGATATCTATGCCTGTGCACTGGATCAGACAGGTCTCTTGGAGATGAAGTGCTGCCCTAACCTTACTGGGTATGTATGTGTGTGTGTATCTAATAACGAGTGCTTACAGATGTGAGCCGAAGCTGACAGCTCAGGAAATGCAAAACGCGCTGTCTGCCAGCTTCTTGCCTGTGTTTGGTAACAGCATTGATGTGTCTTCCTTGGAGCTCATGTTTCTTTCTTTTTTTTTTTTTTCTGAAAAGACAGGATTATAAAGGTACAAGTTTTTTCAAAAAAGTTTATTATAAAGTTACTAGATTGTTTTAGGATAGCAAACCATGAAATTGATCCATTTAAAATGTATAACGTTGTAGTATTATTATGATTGACTAGAACATTTGCATGACCCTGGAGAGACTCTGCTTGTTACCTGCCAGTCTCCATTCCCCTCTCCTTCCTCACCCCACCCTCCTGCCCGAGGTAGCACTGTCGGCCTCTTACCTGCCAGTCTCCATTCCCCTCTCCTTCCTCACCCCACCCTCCTGTCCGAGGTAGCACTGTCGGCCTCTTACCTGCCAGTCTCCATTCCTCTCTCCTTCCTCACCCCGCCCTCCTGCCCAGGTAACACTGTCGGCCTCTTCTGGATGTTTCCTAGAAGTGGAGTAATCAGTGGTGTTTTGCCATTGATCTTTATAGAAATCTTATGTGTACACATATATGTATGTGTCCTGTGTGCCTGAATGGTACCCAAGGAGGTTAGCACAGGGTGTTGGATGTCCTGGAACTGGAGTTACAGGTGGTTGTGAGCAGCCGTGTAGGTGCTGGGAACTGAACTGGGTCCTCTGCAAGAGACACAAATGCTCCTGACTACTGAACATCTCTCCGCCCCACAGACTTCTGTGATTCAGTATGCTTTTCGTTTATGCACATTAGGATGGGCCACCATTTCCTTTTATTGCTGAATAAAAGTGAAGCAGAGGTTCAGGTTCATTCAGAATTCTCTTAGATACATACCTAGGGAAATGTAAACAGCCAGAAAGTAAAGGCCATGGTCAGCTGTGCCAAGCATACAGATACAAAGCAGTGCAGGCTGGAGAGGAAGCACTTCAGCATTGTAAAGTCTTTGAAAACTAGAAAGACATCAGGAGGAGAGACTGGGAAGCAGCTGATACGGACAAGAGCTTCTCAGGTATTAACTTGTATAGATAACTTGGGTGTCTTGTTCAGACCACACTTTGAGAAGCAGAAATATAGACACTTTTTATAAACACTAACTATAAAATGGAGCAGTCTTGGATGAATGATGCATTGTCAAACATATTATAAAATGAGTAATCTTAGATGATGCACCTGGAAGGAGAAAATCTGGGCTGTAGGCTTCTGAGTGGGTAAGGCTCTGAGGACCTGACCGGAGTCAGACACTTGGGACCACAGGTGGATGGAGAGAGCTGATACTTGAAAGTTGATTTCACACCTTCAGATGAACACTGGGTATATGTACACCCATACACACAGTGAGGGTAATTAAAAATTATTAATAGAAATAATATTAATAACATATGTTTTGGGGAATGGCTTTACTATTTGTTCATAGTAATTTATTTTTTTCTGGTAACACATGAGCCTAGTTAATTCGTTTTGTATGTCGTGTTTGCCTTTTTCTGTGCAGAGGATACATGGTAATGGGTGACTCTTTCAATACTTCCTTATTCAAGCAAACTTTCCAAAGAGTCTTCACCAAAGATATACATGGCCAGTTTAAAATGGGCTTTGGTGGCACATTAGAAATAAAGGTAAGAACCCAGACTTGACATGTGTGATATGTTTATCAATTGAGAACCTTGAAGACTTAATGGTAACTGTAAAACATTAGTCTACTTCAGATGAACTTTAGAAAGTAATGTTACTTTAGAACTTTCAGTTAGAGATTTTGTTTCCCAGAAAGAGGTGGTGTTGTTAAATGTACAGGAGACTGGGATTGTTCTGAATGATGGAAAGTTTCTTCTATTGGGTATTTTTAGAGGTAAGTCTCATTCAGGCTGTCTTCTAACTCTGACCCTCCTACTTCAGCTTCCCAGTCCCTGTGATTCAGCTGTATTCTAATGTGGCTGGCACTAGACATAATATACTCAATTTATATGTTAGGTTTTTTGTTTATTTGCTTGTGTTGTTTTTTGAGACAGAGTTTCTCTGTGTAGCTCTGGTTGTCCTGGAACTCACTCTGTAGACCAAGATCAGACTTGCCTCAAACCTAGATCTTCATCTGCCTCTGTCTCCCAAGTGTCTGCGATTAAAGGCTTGCTTCACCATGCCCAGCATAAGTTAGATTTTTTGTTTGTTAGTTTTTTTTTTTTTTTTTTTTTTTGAGACAGGGTTTCTCAATGTAGCTTTGACCGTCTTTGGGAAATCACTCTGTAGACCAGGTTGGCCTGAACTCACAGAGATCTGCCTGCCCCTGCCTCTTGAGTGCTGAGATCAAAGGCATTGCACCACTACCGCTTGGCTCTGTTAGTTTTTTATAATGGTGGAAATTATCTAACTTGAGAGGGAATTATTCTTTTGTTTTGTGATTAAGTGTTAGGCATTCAATTCCAGCATAAATTCCAAATTTTGACTTAAAACACTTGGAAGGCTTATTGTTAATTATTGTATATTACAAAACCATTGATTTTGAATTTTCACTAAACATTTCTTATTGACATTTTATTGACTTTACCATGTAGTCAGAATGATGTAGGAAATTGTAGAGATGTGATTGGATCTCTAAGTGGAGGTCTTGCTATAGGGAAACTTCATTTTGGGAGATTAAATCATATATATGATTTAATAAAGTAACAGTAGAAAACAAAGTGATGGAGAGGTTTAAGAAGAGAATTGCCCCCCACCCTCATTGATTCTTGGGTGCCTCCCTTATCCTAGGTCTCTGTCTCTTCCTGGAGATGCTCTTGTCTCTCCACCTCCGGCAGTTGTAGGTTTCCATTCTTTCTCATGGCCGGCTAGCCATCCCACCTGTCTCTCCCCACACCTGATCCTGAACTCCCCAACCATGCTTCTCCCAACCCCTCACTCACAGTTCTCACAACTGGAGGTGGAGCTATCCTAAAGCTGTTGCCTACATGTGGGCTATGTTGTAGATGGACTGCCTTGCCTGGACTCAGTGGGAGAGGATGCACCTAGCCTCGCAGAGACATGATGTGCCAGGGTGGGGGACCAATGGGGGCACCCACCCACTCAGGAGAATTGGGAGTAGGGATGGCAGAAGGATTGTGGGAGGGGGTGAAGGGGAGGGGGGCAGTGAGCAGGATGTAAAGTGAATAAGAAAAAATACTACAAAAAAAATTAAAAAAAAAGAGAGAGAGAGAGAACTGAGAGCCGTACATGGTGGGTCACGCCTTCAATCCCAGCACTCAGGAAGCCGAAGCAGGCAGTTCTTTTGAGTCTGAGGTCAACCTGGTCTGCAGAATGAGTTCTAGGACAGCCAGGGCTACACAGAGAAAGCTTGTCTTGAAAAATAAAACAAACAAACAAAAACTCTAACAAACAAAAAAGAGAAGTGTAGTATATCCAGGGGAGTGTGGCTTCTAGTGTTTTCTGAGAGATGAGAGGAAATGAATTGACTCAGGACGCCAACGTAAAATGTTTCCGTTGAGAAGAATGCCTTGTGACAGTGGATGGTTAAGTACAAGAACCATAGTATTAATTATGTGAGCTGCTGTAGACTGGAGATACATACCTCTGTCATTTTAAGTTAAGGAAGAACCACGTGTCACTGTATATTTTGGCTGGCCTGGAACTGCTATATAGACGAGGCTGGCCTCCGCCTCACAGAGATCCACTTGCCTTTGGCTCTAGGTGCTGAAATTAAAGGTGTCCATCACCACACTGGTTTTTCATGGACTTTAGAATTTTAAATAAGAACAGGTGTCTTATATTTTAAAACAGTTATAAACATCTGAACTTATTAAAATTTTTATTAAATTTATTTGTGTGTGTGTGCACACATGCACACGTACACCCATATATGGTGCAATGCTTGTGTGGAGATGTGAGGACAACTTAGAGGAGTCAACAGTTCTTTTCTCCTACTGTGTAGCTCCTGAGATTCAAACTCAGGCTTGGTGCCAAGTACTTTATCCACCCAGCCATCTTGCCAGCCCTGACTTCATCTCCGAGAGAACCAAATGTATCATGTTCTTGTTTTCAGACCTCAAGGGAAATAAAGATTTCAGGAGCGATTGGACCCTGTGTGTCTCTTAATTCTAAAGGACCCTGCGTGTCTGAGAATGTAAGTAATGTTTGCTCTAAAAAGTATAGTTGATTTTAGGCTAACAAAGGCAGACCCAGCATGGAAGCCTCTACCATTTCTTTTGCATTGCTGTGCGGCTGACCTTCCATCAAATGCTTCATACGCTGCCCAATGCTCCATTTCATCATCCAAGCGCATCTTTGTCTTTGAAATAAGTTTAGAAATTTGTAGGTTTCTGAAAGGCAGAATTAATTCCAAATGGTTTTGTCACCAGGATTAGCAACAGAACAACGAAATCAGAGGGATTTAAGGTTCAACTCCTTTCTTTTCTCTGCCTGTAGAGAGACTATAATGCTTTCCAGAATTACTGACATGTGCTGTAGCTAGGATGAGAAGACAGTACAAAGTAGATAACCAGTTTCAAAAATGACAAACGACACAAAATCAGTTTACATGCCATTTGTATGGTAAAGACCTGTGTCTAAAGTTTCTGGTGCTTATCGTGCTTATACTGCAGAAAGCTTATTCATATGCACATATGCAGAGTCCTTTAGACAGACAGGAGACTGGGTTGGAAAGGTAAGGAATTGGTTGGTTGATCCTTCATTAAATAGTGCTTGCTTCAAAGAACCGTGCAATCCTTTTCATTTACTTAATAAACCTTTTTATATTCTTAATATTTTATCATGTAAAATCTCTTAAACTTACTTTAATTATGTGTTTGTGATATGGTGTTAAAATTTGTAAGCTTTTATCATTTACTGAATAAAGCTGAAAGCTGTGTGTTTTTTCTTACCAGAGGCTTATCCCTGCTTTTCTTCTTATATATTAATAAACAAAGTTCTTCAGTTTTCAAGCACCTTGTCTTTTATTTTTACAGGAGATTGGAACAGGTGGCACTTGTCAGTGGAAGATATGTGGGCTCAGTCCCACTACAACCTTAGCCATATATTTTGAAGTTGTTAATCAGGTATGACCACCTATCTTTAAAAAAAATTTATTTTTATCTACCTATCTGTCTGTCTGTCTGTCTGTCTATCTATTGGTATTTTGAGACAAGTATATAGCTCTGGCTGTCTGGAACTCACTATGTAGATCAGGCTGGCCTTGAACTCACAGAGATCCTCTGCCTTCTAAGTGCTGAGATTAAAGGTGTATACTATCATGTCTGGCTGACTGCATTTTAATACTGGAAGGTAAACAAATACTTAATTTAGACACTGAATCTTTCATATGAATTGCAGGATTTATTTTCTAGTTCTGTGAGCCATGCCATTGGTATTTTGATAGGTTGGCAATGAATTGGGTAGTGTGGACACTTTAACAATACTATTTGTTTCCTGTGCACGAACAAAGTATCTTTCTGTTTGTTTTATCTTTGTTTAATTTCTTTCAACTTTGTTTGGATTTATTCATAGTTTTGTTTTATTAATATTGTAAATGGGATTATTCATTATGAACTTTATCAAATGCCTTTTCTGCATCTATTGAGATGACATAAGGTTTTTGTTTTTCATTTTAATGACAGGTGCTATCATATCATTAATTCATTTGCATATATTATCATTGCAATCTATAGGAAGAATCCCACACTGAGAAGATTAGTATTAGTTCTTTGTTGTCACTTTACTTGGTGATGTAAACCTGGGAGAGTGGGCCTTAAAAATGAGGCAGAACAAAGTCTATGCAATAGCCAGCTTTAGTCAGAGCTTCAGTCAGTTTATACTCTGGGGGTTAAGCAGAGTCAGCTGAGTAACTGTCAGTCACAAGGACAAGCTTCATGTGCTGCAAACACGTTTCCCATAGAGGAATATAACAATAACCAGCCGTAATGAATGAGCTAAAGTGAACTCACTGCTATCAGTTCGCCTGGGACAGGCACGACACCCCATTCCAAGAACAACTCGTGTGACGAGGAGCAGGGATGATAAGACTCATGCCTTGGTTACTCAGTTTTCCCATAAGGTCTCGGAATTTCCTCCCATGGCGTTGTGAGGCTTTGACACTGTGCACTCTGTTCTGATGGGTCTTTAAACACTTACTAGGCTCTGTCGGCAGTGACGGCATCCAACACTGGGCCTTTACTGTATTTTTATATTTATTTTATATGTGCGAATGTTTTGCTTGCATGTATGTGTGTGCAGCATCTGTGTCCTGGTGCCTGCAGAGGTCATGAGAGTGTTAGGTGGCTGAGGGTTGTGAGCCACGTGTGGGCGTGGAAACTGAACCTGCATCCTCTGAAAGAGCAGCCAGTGCTGCTAACTGATGAGCCGTCTCTCCAGCTCATGGGCTTTTCCTTGTCCTACAGTGATGTTCTTAGTGGTAGAGAGTATGCTATTTTTGATACTGTGACATTACCATTTTTAGATTTTGCTTAGTTCTTCTTTATTTTTATACACACAGCATAATGCTCCAATTCCTCAAGGAGGACGAGGTGCAGTCCAATTTGTGACCCAGTATCAGCACTCAAGTGGGCAGAGACGCATCCGAGTGACCACAATTGCTAGGAAGTAAGTTTTTTTTTTCATTAGAGATGTAATTTATATATTAAAAGTATTTTAGGTCATACTCTCAAGCTGGGTTTCTGTTTTGAATAACATTTATGACTAAAAAAAAACATTTGTGATTAAGGGCATTTTATGTCTTTTGAACCTAGCTTATTTTGTAGAATGGTCAGTGACAAGTATAATAGCAGTTTTTAAAAGTACTCCTAAGGGTGGGGAAGGAGGCCGGTTGGTAAGCAAGCACGAGGACCTCAGATTGATCCCCAGAACTCATGGGGAGAAAAAAAGCTGGACGTGGTGGAACCCCTGTGTAATCCCAGCTCTGAGATGGAGACAGGTGAGTCCTGGGTTCTCTCTCTAGCTAGCCTGGCTTACTTGTCGAGCCCCATGGTCAGTGAGAAGTCCTGTCTTCAAAAAACAATTATTTTACCAGACTAAGATATCTTACTCTTATTTACTATTGAAATATTTTAAAATTGTTGAATGAAAATTAAAAATAGAGAAAGGGCTTGTCTTAGTCGTTGTGTTATTGCTGTGAAGAGACACCAGGACCATGGTAGCTCTTGTAAAGGAAAACATTTAATTGGGGCTTGCCTACATTGAGAGGTTTAGTCCACTGTCAGCATGGCAGGGAACATGGCAGCACACAGGCAGACATGATGCTGGAAAAGTGGCTGAGAGTTGTACGTCCAGATCCATAGGCAACAGGAAGTGAACGCCATGGGGATGGGCTTGACAGAAGCCCGCCCCGTGGTGATATACTTCTTCCAACAAAGTCACACCTACTCCAGGGCTGGAGTCCTGACTCGGCATTTAAGAGTTCTTGCTGCTCTTACAGAGGACTGTTGTTTAGTTCCCAGTACCAGGTTGCATGGTTAATAACTACTAATAACTCCAGCTCTGCAGACCTGACACCCTGTTCTGGCCACTGTAGACATGTACTAGACATGTAGTACATGTATTTACTCTTGTGTAGTACATACATACAGATATACACACATACACATGAAAAAAAAAAACTTAAAGGGCTGAAAAGCTAAATATGTCACTATAAGGTAAATTACATGTAAAGTAACAAGTGTGGTCTAGGGGATAGGTCAGTGGTTCAGTCCTTGCCCTACATGAGTGTGATCACTAGAATCCATGTGAAAAGGTAGACATGGCCTTGTGCTTGTAATCCCAGGACAGAGGGAGCAGAGACAGAAGTGTCTCTATGGCTTGCTATCTAGACATTCTAGCCTAATTGGTCAGCTGCATGCCAAAGAGATACTGTCTCAGAGGAGATGGATGGTGTTCTTGAGGATGGCATCCAGGGCTGTCCTCTGACCTCCACAGGCATTGGACACAGTGCATGTACTCAGCCCAAGTGACCATACATGTACAACAACTCACAAGACAGGCACCAAGGATTGCCAGTCTTGTATAGGATGAGATGCTATACAAGTATTAAAAACAAACCAATCCCCCTGAAATTAAAAAAAAAAAAAAAAAAGGTTCTGTCTAGAGAAAGTTTGACTAGATTAAGTTTATAGAACATACGACTTTACTTGGAAACAGAGGCATGAAGAGCTATTTCTGTGAGTTTGAGGCCAGCCAGGCTCCTCACACAGTTATAATTTATATACTGTCAACCCCTCAGACTGAAAGTCTCACTTTAACTTTTTTAAATCTTTTTTTCCTCTGTGTGTGTGTGTGTTGTGTGTGTGTCCATGCATGCATGGTGTGCACCGAGGGCATTGGCAATGTGGAAGCCAGGGGTCAGCATCAAGTGTCATTTTCTGTCACTTTCTATCTTAGTGCTTGAGACAAAAAGTCTCTTACTGAACCTGGAGCTCACTGTGTGCTCTGGATTGCTGGTCAGTGAGCCCCTGGGGTTGCTGCCGGTCTGTACTTTGCTAGCATCATTACAGGTTTGCCACTGCATCAGCTTTTCATTAAGAATTATATAATACCCATAGATGTGTAGGTATCTCTCGTAGGAGGCTGACTCTGACTGTTTGAAAGTATAGCTGGTATAGCTATACTGTATATGGTATAGCTGGATTATATGGAAGTTTAAATAATATTTTGTTGTCTGTGTGGGAGTATGTGCATGTGAGTACAGGTATCTGTGGAGGCAGGAAGAGGCATCACATAGGAGCTGGAATTACATGCAACTGGAAGCCCCTTGATGTGGCTTCTGGGAGCTGAGCTCACAACCTCTGGAAGACAGCCAGTGTTCTTAATCGATGAGCCATCTCTCCAGCCCCAGAAGTTCTAGTTTTAATTTTTTGAGGAACCCTAAAACCTACTGCATTCCATGATCTTAGAGACAGGATCTCTTATAGTCCAGGCTGGCCTCAAATTTGCTATGTAGTTGAGTCTGGGTTTGAACTCCTGATCTTTCTGTCTCCAACTCCCAAGTATTGGGATTATAGGCTTATATTCCTATACTAAACTCTCTTATTTAATTTTGATTTGTCTTGGTTCAGTGCATTTACAGGAAGAAAAGTACAACAGTGTTAATTTATGTGATTTCTATCATCGACATTTATTGATTTCTGTCTAAAGACTAGTGAGAATAAAATTCTGATGTTTTGTCCTTCAGTGTAACAAATGACACTAAGATTGAGAATAAAATATTTATTTTTGTAAATTCATTTTTTTGTTTTTCTAAAATTGAATACATTAAAATCCATTGTTGAAGGGGCTGGAGACATTGTTCTGTGGTTAAGAGCACTGACTGCTCTTCCAGAGGTCCTGAGTTCAATTCCCAGCAACCACATGGTGGCTCACAGCCATCTGCTGTGGGGTCTGATGCTCTCTTCTGGTGTGTCTGAAGATAGCTACAGTGTACTCACATATATATAAAATTCACATAAACTTATGTAATGTATTAAGGTAAAAAGAATGATTCTATCTATATAGTTTATGCACATGTATATGGTATTTAAATCTAGTGTGTGCGCATATGTGAACCCCTAAGTTTTTAGGAATTATGTCACCATAAGGATTTCTATATCATTCACATATTCTATTTTATTAAAAAAGATTTTATTTTGTGTCTGTGTGTGTGCACATGTGCAGGCAGAGGTCAGAGGACAGCTCTTAGGAGTCAGTTTTCTCCTTTCACATTGTTGAACTCAGGCTGTAGGTCTTTGTGTTAGTGTATCTACCTGCTGGGCCATCCTGCTGACCCATTCAACTGGTAAGAAGTGGACATTGTGCTTGTCTCAGCTTGTCAGCTTTCATTTGTAGTAATACCCTTTAAAGAACTTACAGTGGGTGGGGAGAACTGGTGGAAGAACTCATTCAGAGAACTGAACTATTATCTTTTTATAAAAGTCTTGTTATCTTAAAGAATATGTTCTTTTAGAGTTATTCTAGAAAATATTTTAAGGTTTGGTTTTGTTTTTAGGAAAATCGATGTAATAAACAGCTATTTGTGATATTTTAATAATGCTAATTAATCTGTGTAGAATTAGAATCTTGAAATACTGAGGTGGCGTTCTATATTCTCTAAGTGTAGCTGTGTTTGGTAACCGACTGTGATATTATGATATAATTCAGCTATGTTTCTGCGCTTTCTTATTTCTTTAGCTGGGCAGATGCTCAAACTCAAATCCAAAACATTGCTGCATCTTTTGACCAGGAAGCAGCTGCCATTCCTCATGGCTAGGCTGGCAATATACAGAGCAGAAACAGAGGAAGGGCCGGACGTGCTTCGATGGTTGGACAGACAACTCATTCGACTGGTAAGAAGTGGACAGTGTGCTTGTCTCAGCTTGTCAGCTTTCATTTGTAGTAATATGTTGGAAGAACTCATTCAGAGAACTGAACTAGCAATAAATAGCAGTATTCCACTCACTTTCAGTAAATTAGAAAGCCCCTTTCCCTAAAAATGAACGGCAATATGCACTTTATTATTTTGGCTTGAATGAAGTGAGTGTGGAAATTAATTGTATGTTATTGATTATATTAGTTTTATTTTTGTTTTGACACAGGCTCTTTGTATGTAGCCTTGGCTGGTCTGGAACTTGCTATTACTGCTGTGTGTGTGTTTAGTCTTTACTCTGGCTTTTATTTTCTGTTTTAATTTCAGTGGAATATAACAATGTAGTCTAGGCTGGTCTTAAACTCACTCCCATGTCCTGGAATTATAGGCTTAAGCAGCTCTGAACACTTAATTCTGACTTCGTAAACTCTGTCCTGTACTTTTTCTTTACTCTTCAACTTAAATACGTTGTTGAGAATTCTCTGTTAAGCTACCCAACTTGAGAGAGGTTCTTTGACCTGTCTGTCAGGTGTCATGAGTGAACTTGTTTAAAGTTAGCTACTTTTGTAGTGTGTCGAGATTTTCCCTTGTAAGAGCACCCCTTTCTCCCAACATGTTTTTGTGAAGAAATCAGAGTTGTGATATTAAATGTGTATGAAAATGAACTTTGTATAGCCCATCAGTGATGGGACACTGTCAATACAAATGCTGGCACAGCTCCTCCATGGGCTGTTTGATTCTAGATGGGGATAAATATTTAAGTATCTCACTTGAACTTCTTCAAAACAACAGAAGAATCTCTTGTAGCCAAAAAATTTTCTTAACTGTCACCACTATCAATAAAAGATTGACACACAGCCCTGAACTTCCAACCCAGACAGAGATGCTCTTTCCAGTTTACTGCACAGACCTCTTAGCATAATGTGGCATGTACCCAGTGCTTTGATTCAGTGCTCTGCTTTGTTTATTTTTTAAATTTATTTATGTATTATTTTTTTAATGTAGGAGTGCTCTTTCTGCATGTACACCTACATGCCAGAAGAGGGCATCAGATCCCTTTATAGATGGTTGTGAGCCACCATGTGATGTTGCTGGGAATTGAATTCTGGAAGAACAGCCAGTGTTCCTAACTGCTGAGCCAGCTCTCCAGCCCCAGTACTTTGTTTTAAATGGAACTTTTAAAAAACCTTTCTTATGTTGGTAATTGTACTCAAGGCCCCGTCCAGCCAGCGTGGTGACTCCATAGCTTTTGTACTGTGCTCTACAAGAGAAGCCTCTGTTTCCTTGGTTGCATTTTGCCCTAGTATTTGACTGACTGTAATTTTACATGTTGGTTTTTTCTAGGATGTCACCAACCATGTGAGCTTTCCATGTGGCTAATAAGTTGTGCTCTGAAATGGCTTGCTTCTTGAGCCTTTCCATAGAAAATGACTTTGTCTTCATAAATGTTCTTTTGTTTTGAGGGTCTAGAAGCTGAAGTATCCAGTGTGTGCACTTGGGCAGTAGCTGTGGTCTGTAGTACAGTGCTCCTTCCATCTTGGAGCTATTGCATTCGTAGGTTGTCATGTATGACATTACAGTTTTATAGTGCACTCTGGGCCATCAACTTGCATAAAACCCACTGAACACCTTTCATTGAAAAAAAGATTTCTTTTTCTTTTTCCTTTGCAAAAGACTCAGGATTGCAATTTTTAAGGAGGTGTTTTTTGTTTGTTTGTTTGTTTTGTTTTTAAAGCAAGTTTAGGTTTCTCTTCTGTCTCATACCTCAACTTCACAAACTGCTGTAATTGTCTGATATATTTTAAAAAGAGAAACACTGATTAAAAATCGTTAGGACCACTAGGACAGTGCTCAGTGGTTAGAGCACTGCTGCACTTCCAGAGGTCCTGAGTTCAATTCCCAGCAACCACAACCTCACAACCGTGTGTAATGAGATCTGATGCCCTCTTCTGGTGTGTCTGAGGAGAGCAATGGTGTACTCATATACATAAAATCTTAACAAATCTTTGGGACCTAGTGAATTACCAAACGAGACAATTGCATCAAGCATAAAGTTAAAGTTTCATCACCATGTATACTGAGCTGTTAGCCACACAGTGAGCGTTTTACAACGCACAGCAGCTGAGCCGGGACAGGTTACTGATAGAGTAGTGAAAAGTTTACTTTGATCTGTGTCACAAAAAGAGGAGACCAGTGGAGGTAATTTGGGAGAAAGGCAGATATAGTCTTTTTTGACTATATCCACTTTTTGTGAAATATCTATTGCCTGGTTTATGTGCCTTGATTGTGTGAGGTCCAAAATGGAGAATGGCATTACTCAAATATTAGTCACATTTCCTTCGCCCCAACACAGAAAGGGTTATTTCTGCTCATCATTTTAGAGGTTTTAGTTTATGATCTTTGGCCTGTTGCTTTAGGCCTGTGGTGAATCTGCAGTGAGAAAGACTGACTCTACAGTTCTCGTCAAGGAATGCCCCAAGGACCAAAATGCCTCCCGATAGGCCCTCTTCCTCCCCTGGTGCTGTGAGCTGGCACCAAGCCTCCAGTACACAGGCCTGTAGGACAGAGACTTTTTGTTTAACAAAGCGAGGCTGGTGCTGAAGTCAGCTGTGTAGGAGGAGCTCGTCCTTGTGGAGGCAGTTGGATGCCCCTTGCCATGGGCTCACACGTGGCCTGCTTCTGTTGCCTGTGCCTGTGACTTACCTATTCTAATTGCTGCTTCTGAAAATCTTTTCTTCACTAGGCTTGGCTTTCCTTTGACTCTTTTTCTTCTGGGCACTTTGAGTATAGCATACTTTGTACCAGAAGTTTATTGTTGTAGCTGCTGTTGTGTGTTGATTGTGTGTCTTTCTATCCTTGGGCAATATTGGAAAAGATACTGTGGTAGTCTTAGGAAGTTTCTGTTGGCCTCCTCCCTCCTCCCATTGGCATCTGCATATTCTTTATTTGCTACAAAAGACTCTTGCTTATGACAACAAATCTAATTTTAGGGTGAGTTGTTGCTGCATTTCTGAAATTCAAATAGTTTTTCTGGTTGTAATCAGTCCCTTGATAAGTCAATACATATTATTCAAACTTTACCCTATGTTGAATATCTGTCTCCTTAAAAGTAGCAACTTTTAGCTGGGCGGTGTGGCGCACGCTTTAATCCCACACTTGGAGGCAAGGAGGCAGATTTCTGAGTTCGAGGCCAGCCTGGTCTACAGAGTGAGTCCAGGACAGCCAGAGCTACACAGAGAAACCCTGTTCTCAAAAAAAAAAAAAAAAGAAAAAAAAGAAAAAAAAAAAAGTAGCGACTTTTTATAATAGATTTTTAGTGAGCAGAATTTCAGATACTATACCAAAGAAAATTACTATGTTTTTTTTATTTAGTGTCAAATTTGGAGAGTATCACAAAGATGATCCAATCCTCGTTTTCAGAACATTTTCCCTTTATCACAGGTAAGTCAGTCAAGACTACGTTCTTTCCTTGTTATAGTAGCATTGAGTTTACATCTTTTTGTTGTTTGTCTTTAGTAATCACATATGACATATTTACTGGATTATTCTTTAGTTAGTAAATTTTGGATAACTCAGAAGTTAATTTATGTTTGTGGTCAATGAAAAAAAATCCCCATATGGGGCTTACAGATAGTTATTATTTATTTGTACTGCTTGAAGACTTACTGTGGGTGCAAGCAAGGTTAAACCCCATTAGCTTGCCATCTAAGATAAGAGGTTCTAATTACAGTGATACCAAGTAAATTTATGTGAAGTTATTTTACCAATGAGATAATAGCATATTATCATCACCTGTGAATAATTTATAATGCCATACCAGGTAAGAAATGTGAGCTTAAACTTGCCTTATAGTACCTTTACCATCTCTGTGTTTGTTCTGCCTGCCTGCCTTCCTTCCTTCTTCCTTCCTTCCTTCTTCTTCCTGTTTTTGTGACAGGGTATTATGTAGCCAGGGTTAGTTTTAAACTTGTCATGTTCTTGTCTTAGTCTTCCAAGTACTGGGATTGTACATTTGCACCTTCAGTATACTGGTAAAATTCTTTTTTTTTTGCCAATAAAAACTTTGTCCTGAAACTTCAACCTTTTTTTTTCCCTTGTTTTTCTCGTTTTTTTTGAGATAGAGTTTCTCTGTGTAACAGAGCCTGGGTGTCTTGTAACTCATTATGTGGACTAGGCTGGTCTCAAACTCACAGAGACCCTTGCCTCTGCTTTCCAAGTGCTAGAATTAAAGGCATGTGCCACCACTGCCTGGCCCATTTTTGGTTTTCTTTTGAGGCAAGGTCTCCAGCTGAAATCCTGCCCTCTCTGTATAGTGTGTTGTCTGGGTGGGTGGTGAGCAGGACTCCAGGCCTCATGCTTACCTAGCAAGCTCTCGTGACTTTAGGGGCCATCTCACTAGCCTGAGGTAGCTCATAAACATCAGGACAAGCCTTTTTTTTTTTTTTTTAATTATTTTATTTATTTACATTTCAAATGTTATCTCCCTTCTTGGTTCTCCTTCCATGAGCCTCCCCCTACTTTAAGAGGATGCGCCCCCTCCCACTCCCACTTCAGCCCTCTAGCATCCCCCTCTCTGGGGCATCAAGCCTCCACAGGACCAAGCCCATCCTCTCCCACTGAGGCCAGACAAGGCAGCAGAACAAACTTTCTTGTGCTATACCTTAGAATATTCTTTTTTAAAAAAGCACTTATTTATTTATTTATTTATTTATTTATTTATTTATTTATTTATTTATTATGTCTATGTATGTCCCTGTATAAAGTTATGTGCAACACATATATGCAAATGCCTACAGAGGCCAGGGCTTCTGATAACCTGAAATTAAGTTACAGGGAGAAGTGAACTACCCAGTGTGGGTTCTGGTAACTGAAAGCCTGCTTGACTCCGGGTTCATGAGTAACTGCTGAGCCATCCCTCCGGTACTATGTTAGTATATTCTTAATAGAACTTGTGTTTTCCTGTTGCTGATGTGACACAACAGTGTAAGCAAATGTTTTGTTGTTAGAGAACTGTTATTGCCGTAGTAACACCAGTAAAAGTGATTTTCTTTTAATCTCACCTGCTTTATCTTGTAGTTTATGTTTCATTTAAGAAGATCTCCTTTCTTGCAAGTTTTTAACAACAGTCCTGATGAGAGTTCGTACTATCGTCACCATTTCATGCGTCAGGATCTGACCCAGTCTCTGATCATGATTCAGCCCATCTTGTATGCCTATTCTTTCAGTGGGCCACCAGAGGTAAGGAAAGGAGAGAGTGGATTGGCTTGCTACTGTGTTAAATTATTATCTCAAGATGCTCATTTAAAGGTATTTATGAGTGTTTAACTACATATTAGGTAGGTTATATTCTTAAGTAATACAAACATATTAAAATAATACAAAACTACTATAAACATCCCTCTTGGGTAATTTTGTTTAGTGTTTGGTTGATACAGCTCCCAGGGCTCATGATTATTCTCTGCCTTCCTTTAACAAGGCTCAGAGATGATCACGATTCGGGAAGAGATGGCTAATTTCATAGCTTAATGTCTGACAGGACAATCTGTCAAAGTTAAGTCTCTTCACGTATCTCCTTTCCCTTTGTTCCTTTGAGAAAATAAGGTACGATTGATAAAGCCACCCTCTGAGCTGTCTTGGAAAAGTGTTCAACACACTTTTATCTGTTATCAAATAAATAGATTGCCTTCTGATAGTTTAAATTGTTCATTTTATCATTTAAAACTATCTAGCGGCTGTGTTTGGAAGTAGTGCTTGAGGAGGAGGGAGGAGGGTCAGTATAACTGGGTCCTGGGTGTCTATGACGTCTACTGATGAGCTCATCTCAAGTCTTATAAACTGTAGGTAAATGCTGCCTCCTGTTACCTGTTTTTTTTTGTCTTTTTGAGACAAGGTTTTTCTGTGTAGTCCTGGCTGTCCTGGGACTCACTAGGTAGATCGTGCTGGCCTCTGAATTCACACAGAGCCTCCTGCTGGCCTCTTGGGTCCTGGGATTATAAGCATGTGCCACCGTGCCTGGCCGATACTACTTTTTTTTTTTTTCCAAAAAGTAACTTGTTGGACTTGTAGTTCCTAGGATCAGGAAAATAAATTTTATAATAACTTTGTTATTTCCGAGTAACATATATGAGTTGCAGACACCTGAGGGAGGATTGTATAATAGCTCAGAAGAGAACTGCAGTCCTTGAGCTCCTGACCTTGGCCAATCCCAGCCGTGTGTACCTGCATCTGCCTGATGCCTTTAGACTTACCTCTCTGTCTCCTGGCTCCTGCTACCCTCCCTCAGTCTGCGCCATTCTCATTAACATAGGAACTTTTAATAGCACTCATCTTTAAAAGCAAATCATTAAAAACCTACTGTTTCCTTTATTTTTTTTCTAATTATCACTTAATTTCTCTGCTTCCTGACACAGTTAAACTCAAAGTTATTTGTTGTCCATACTTAATTTTTTTTGAGATTTATTTATTATATTTATATGACTACACTGTAGCTGTTTTCAGACACACCAGAAGAGAGCATCAGATCACATTATAGATGGTGTGAGCCACTATATGGTTGCTGGGAATTGAACTCAGGACCTCTAGAAGAGCAGTCAGTGCTCTTAACTGCTGAGCCATCTCTCCAAGCCTTAAATTTTTTTTTTATTTGAATGTTTTGTGTGCCTGCATTTATTTCTGTGTACCATGTACATACTTGGTGTCTGAGGAGGCTAGAAGAGATGTCGAATCTCCTAGAACTAGAGTTACAGAGTCACCGTGTGCTTGCTGTGGCATCTCTTCAGCCCCCATACTTTAAAAAAATATTTATTTTTATGTATGTGTGTGTACATGCATGTGGGTGGTCACAGAGGACAGAAGAAGTTGTCCCCTGTAGCCGGAATGACCTGAAGTGGTGAGATGCCTGATGTGAGTTCTGGGAACTGATCTCAGAACATCTGGAAGAGCATCAACAGTTAACCACTGTGTTCTCTGTCCAACCCTGTTACCTATACTTTTGAGTTCCTAACTTATTTGAAGCAAAATTTGTCCCTGACATTATATAATATACTATTGTAATTATAATATAATATAACATAACATAATATATAATGTGATGTCATATAATAATCAACATGATCCATGTTGGACTGCATCCTTTAAGAAACTCAACAGCATTCCTCTGGAGAGTGCTCTTTTCTTCAAAACCTTTCGCTCTGGCATTGTGGTATGTACTATTCCTTCCCAGTTTTCTTTCTGGCCACAAAGAGCTCTTTGGTCTCATTTTGCTGGTTTTTCCCTTTTAGACTTTTAAGTCTAAGTCCTTAAGAAAAGATTAAGACGTTAATATTTTTTGTTTGAGACAGGCTCTTACTCTGTAGCCCAGGCTGGCCTGAAGTTCAGTGATTCTCCTGCCTCAGCCTCCCAAGTGCTGCGATTATAGGCATAAGCCTCTCCACTTGGCCAGGGTTCAGTCTTTTCTTTTTCCTCATCTTCAGTTTCTCTGAATTACACAGTCTAACCCCATAGCTGTGGTTGCCATCTTTGTACATGTGTTACTCAAACTTATAATCAGTTCACGGTGCTCCATTTCATATTCAGAGCTGTTTTCTCATGCACCCTACATTTTTTATATTCCAGGCCTTTTATTTATCTCTCCCTCAGTTTACTGGCTGCAGGCTTAGAGGCCATCTTTGATTTCTTAAATCTTTAAAAAAGTTTTTTTTTCTTTTGTTTGTTTGTTCTTGAGACAATCTGTATGTAGCCTTGGCTGACCTGGAACTTGTTCTGTAGACCAGACTGGCTTGGAACTCACAGAGATTCACCTGCCTCTGCCTCTCAAGTGCTAGGATTAAAGTTGTGTACCGTAATGCCTGGTATATTGACTTTTTAATATTATTTCAGTATTAGAGAGATTCTTTAGAAGTTAAAACACATTGAGAATTCCTAGTGTCTGGAAGTGTTTGGTAAATTTAAAATTTAAGAAATGAGACGAAGGGGAAGCAGGAGCTACAGAAGCGCGCCCTGTCAGACGGTGCCGTAATAGCTGCTACTTGTATGCAGACAAGTTAAAAAGACCGAGATGATAACCTTGCCCTATCATTGCTTCATTTCAGCCAGTTCTTCTAGACAGCAGCAGCATTCTTGCAGATCGTATTCTTCTCATGGACACATTTTTCCAGATTTTGATTTATCACGGTGAGGTAAGATGATAGATAGATTTATGTATGTGAAATATTTTTAGTCTGTGAAAAAGTTTTCCTGTCTAATATGTGGCTCATACTTAGGCAATGATGAATTTTGATTTATATTTTTTTAAAATACAATTTCTATAAATTTTTAACAAAATATTTTAATAAAAATATTTATAAATACTCAGCTATATAGTTCAAAAATTAAAAATCCAAACATTTTGAATACTAATGTTACAAATAAAAAAATCCTTAATCCCAGCGCTTGGAGGCAGAGGCAGGCGGATTTCTGAGTTCGAGGCCAGCCTGGTCTACAGAGTGAGTTCCAGGACAGCCAGGGCTACACAGAGAAACCCTGTCTCGAAAAACCTTAAAAAAAAACCAAAAAAAAAAACCAAAAAACCCTTACATTTTCATGTTCAAAGTTATTATTTAATTTTTTAAAAATAAATTGGTTTTGTTTGTTGTGTGTAGAGGGAGTATATGCACAAGTGCAGAGGTCAAAGGGTAATCTGTGGGAATCCGTTCTCTGCCTCCACTATGGGAGTGTCTGGGGTTTAAGTCATCAGGTTGGAAGCAGCTGCCTTTACCCACTGAGCCATCTGGCTGGCCCCAGTGCTCAAAGTCACTTAAAATGTATACAATTACTTTTTCAGACATAAGTATTGAAAACATAAATACATTTTGTGTTTAGACTTGGTTCCCATCTCCAAAATATTTTAATAAGAATTTATATATATCCATTACATACACATATAAATACGTGAAAGTGCCTGAAATCCATAGCACTGTGCTCTCAAGGATTTAGGTAGAATTCAACTGGTATACATACATATATATATGTACAGTGTGTATACATACATATATATGTCAGTATGTATACATACATATATTATGTACAGTGTGTATACATACATATATATGTACAGTATGTATACATACATATATGTACAGTATGTATACATACACATATATGTACAGTGTGTATACATACATATATATACATACAGTGTGATTCTTCATGGATTGGGGTTTTAGGTGTCAATCATACTGAGCCTGCTTGTGTTTATTTTGTTGTTTTGTTCACACACTAGTGGGTGAGTAGATTTGCACAAATTATAGTACTATGAAAATATAAACAGGGACACAGACACAAAGGGGAAAGTCAGCCTTTGTCAATGAGCACACTTGCTTTTCATTACTGTGTGTAACGTGGAGGTTTTTCTATGTGTTCTGTATATCCTTTTGTTTTTGTTTTGTTTTGGGTTTTCGAGACAGAGTTTCTCTGTGAAGCCTGGGCTGTCCTGGAACTCACTCTGTAGACCAGGCTGGCCTCAAACTCAGAAATCCACCTGCCAAGTGCTGGGATTAAAGGCATGCGCCACCACCGCCTGGCATGTTCCGCATATCCTAAAGATGCATATAAGGCACAAATGAAAATGTATAACTTAATGAGGTGCCGAGTGATTGAAGCAGTGTGGGTGGCTGCTGAGCTTTAATTTGGGTGTTTAGCAGAGGTCTAGTCCTGCGTGTATTCTTTTTTTTTTTTTTTTTTTTTTTGTTTGGTTTTTTTTTTTGGTTTTTCGAGACAGGGTTTTCTGTGTAGTCCTGGCTATCCTGGAACTCACTCTGTAGACCAGGCTGGCCTCGAACTCAGAAATCGCCTGCCTCTGCTCCCAAGTGCTGGATTAAGGCGTGCCCCACTGCCGGCCCTGCGTGTATTCATTCAGCCAGTACCTCAGTACACTCCATGGATGAAAGACCACTCTGGGCAGTTTGGAGGGCACATTCGTTTTTCCTGGATCTGTGCTTGAGCTTGTAGTGTAGTATACTGTATCTTAGATGGCCTTATCTTTCTAGTTACCTTATTTGTAACTTTAGATTTTATTTATTGGTGAGGACAGCTGAGTGCTGAGATCTGATGTGGTAGCCCACTCTTTCTTATACTTAGAATTCTTCTCCCTCAGTTCTTCTATGCTGGGACTACTGGTGTTAGCCACCACACCTGCCCTTCTAGTATCCTTCTAAGTAGTGCTTTCCAGCGCTTTTACAAGGATTGATTTACTGGGCTTGGTGATGTATGTCTTTGACCCAGCACTTGGAAGGCAGATCTCTGAGTTTGAGGCCAGCCATACCTATATGGTCAAACACTGTCTCAAATTTAATTTTTTTTTCTTTGTATTTTTTAAGATTTATTTTAATTTTAAGTGTGTGTGTGTATGTATGTTTGTATGTTTGCTCACGTGTATTCAATGCACATGTGATTGCAAGTGCTACTGGAGTCTAGAAGAGCTAGAGTTACAGGCAGTTATGACCTGCCTTATGTGGGTGTTAGAAACTGAACTTGGACCTCTGTGAAGTACTTTTAACCACTGAGCCACTTCTCCAGCCACTGGTTTTTGTTTCTTTTATTATTTTAAATTGATACCAGCTTCTAATGCATCTTATATTTTAAAAAGAATAATAGTGATAGGGTTTTTCTTAACTTTTTAAGTTTAGTAGCAGTTTTGCTTTTACTTGTTAATGTGAGAAATCCAACATGCATTGGTCTTTGAAATGCAGAATATAAAGTTATACAGAATACACACTGACTGACTCAAATAACTTGATTCCAAAGCAGTTTTAACATTCTACATTAATTAATATGCCTCTGACCACAGTTGCCCTTCTACAGAGCGTTGTCTTTACAGCAGTATCAGTATAATTAGTACAATTTTTAGTCTATGTCTTACCAGGATACGACTCTAGCCAGGCATGGTGGTGCACACTTTTCATCCCAGCATTCACAAGGCAGAGGCAGTGGGTATCTGTAGTTTGAGGCCCGCCTGGTCTATACAGTGAGTTTTAGGACTATTTAGAGATAGACTGTCAACAAAACAAACAGAAAGAAAAGAATGTAAGTGCATTGGTGAAGACTTTTGAAAGCCACTAATTTTCTGTAGGAAATCTGCAATAAAAAATCCCCTCACAGAAAGGAAAAGATGTTTTTTTTTTTTTTTTTTTATATATAATGTGATGTGATACATAGAGTTGTAATTTTTTTTGGTGTTTTTATTTCTTTTAAGTTTTAAAAACAGCATAATTTTGCTTTCTATTTCTTTATGTTCCTTTTGTTTTCAGTTTTTGAAACAGGGCCAAATTTTGTAGCCCTGGTTGGTCTGGCACTTGGTAAGTTGGCCAGGTGACCTCAAGCTGAGCTGATACTCTTGCCTTTGCCTGTTCAGTGCTAGGGATTGTAGGGTGCACCATCACAGCTGGTCTGCCTTTGCTTTCTTTAAACTGTTTTTGTATCAGACTCCTTCCTTCCTCCATTGACTGAGACTTGCTCACAGTGTCCATTGGGTTAAGTAACCCCGGCCTCAGCTTTCTGTGTTACTACATCTAGTTTTCTTTTGACTTTTAATTGGAGAAGGTTGTCTTCAGATTTCATTGCTATGAAAAGACACCATGACCAAGGCAGCTCCTATAAGGGAAAACGTTTATTTGGGGCTGGTTTATAGGTTCAGAAGTTTAATTGATTATCATGGTGGGAAGCATGGCAGTGTGCAGGCAGACGTGGTTGGCCCTACGCTTTGATCTGAAGACAGCCTTAGGAGAGCACTCTGTTTTATTCTGAGCACAGCTTAAGCTATTTATCATCTCAAAGCCCCACCTCCTTGTGACACACTTCCTCTAACAATCCACACCTCCTCCAATAGGGCCACACCCCTAATAGTGCCTCTCCCCATGGCTAAGCATTCAAACACATGAGTCTATGGGGGCCATGCCTATTCAAACCACCTCAAGAGTGCTTATTCCATGATTTAACAATATATTCTTTTACTTATGTCTTCTCTACTGAAATAAGTACTTGTAATTTTCAAAGTACAGGTCAGTGGGAGTATTTTTTCATATTCTCTTGTTTTCTGAAGATAACTTCCTTTGAAGAAAAATCTACTCAAGAATTTTAGATCACCAAGAAATTTAAAATAATTCCTTTAATTGTTTTTAAAATTAGACTATAGCACAGTGGCGGAAGTCAGGATACCAGGACATGCCAGAGTATGAAAACTTCCGGCACCTTCTGCAAGCCCCGGTAGATGATGCACAAGAGATTCTTCACTCCAGATTTCCAATGCCAAGATACATTGACACGGAGCATGGTGGAAGCCAGGTGAGGAACACACTGTGTCGTGTGTGCAGGGCTGCAGTGAGGTGGTCCTGCTTGTGTTCTGATTGTAACAGCAGCCATCTGCCACACAAGACCCAGGCAAGGGAAGGAGGCAGGACGGGAAGGGAACAATGCCATGCAGTTATGGCCTAGGTGCCCAAACAGCCAGTTTTCCCTAGTTGTGCTTCCATCCTAGCTCTTGTGACTGCTGTAATGCCATCCAGACAGCGTGCCAGCTATGGGGCAAAACATATGCCCAAAAACATAGGGGCAGCTGGGAAAACAACTCAGTGTACTTCTCTTAAAGCCTATGAGGTTTTGTAATTTGTTTCAGTTTTGTAGAAAGTAACTTGTGAGGTTCAAGACAACATTGTGGTATTAAAACGGGCTTATGGTTCTTAGAGCTCAGAGGAGTCAATAGATGTGTGCATGCACACATGGTCAGTAGGGCTGCTTAGCACACACTCAGGAAACCTGCCTGATCAGAGCTGGAGTAGTACTCCAACTGGAAGTTGTTACACATTTACTTATTCCATAAGTAAAGGAGGGACATAGTTTGTTTAGTGTTGTGTCCCTAGTTATCTAGCACAATGATATATCAACACCAACTTTATATGCAGTGGTGATTATTAGTTTTGCTGTGAGCTGTCTATCATATGTATTGAGACTTTGCAAGCATTTCCCATGCCTCCTCATACAAATTCTATTATTACCTCCACTTTATGTGTAATAGGATTAATAGACCTAAGCCATGTTACTTGTACTATGAAGGAAGCACATTACATGGAGCTGGTTAACACAGCACCTCACTGTCGGCTCAGGCTGACCCTGCACACGCTCTCTGCTCAGCGCCTGCATACTGAGACTGCATTTGTAAGCCCCCGACCCTAACTAGGAGGGAATAATTGAATCCCAGCTTCTGACTCTAGGACTAGAGCTTCTTAGGGAATAGAGAAAGATTTTTGTATGATTCTAAATTTCAAAAGATTAGATTGCATTTGTTCTTCTAGAATGAATTAAGATTTTTGATGAATTCATTCATCAGTGTCTTAGTATGTATTGTTTTCCTTATTTAATTACTCATTTATTTATTGATTGATTAGCTGTTGTAGAGGATGGATAAAATGTTGCCTAAGTTATCTCCTGTGGATTAAAATCATTTTTATGAGGCTTTTGACTTTTGTTTCAGAGTAGTTGGTAAAACTGTATTTTCACCCTCATCCTAAAATAAGTTTTGTGTTAACAAATAAAAATTTGTAAACTTGTTCTTATTTCCTGTGTTTGGGTGCTTTGCCTGCATTTATGTCCAGTACAACACACTCACGCAGTGCCAAAAGAAGCCAGGAGAGGAATCAGATACCCTAGGTTAAAGATTGTAGTTACAGATGGTTGTGAGTCACCATGTGGGTGCTGGGAATCCAACCAACCCAGGTCCTCTGGAAGAACAATCAGTGCTCTTCACTGCCGAGCCATCTCTCTGGTCGTGTACATACAACTTTTATGTGCTGAGTTTGGGATTCAGTAGTTTATTATTTTATGAATGTTACAAATATGTAATGTTGAAAGAGTATATTATCTATATTGTGGGTGATGCATTTTAAAATTTAACTAAGTGTTACATTTTAACAAATTTACCAATATATTCAGTTAGGTTGGTTTCAGTTAGGTTAGGTTGGTATATTGTCTGTAGCTTGTGTTACTAAGTCTGTTTCTGATCAGTGCTATTATTTATTTTACTTTTAAGGCACGTTTCCTCCTTTCCAAAGTCAACCCTCACAGACTCATAACAACATGTATGCCTGGGGGCAGGTAAGTGTGAGCAGCAGTCTTGAAAATCACTTCTCTTTGTTCTTAGTTGTTTTAGTAAAAGTTAATTTTCCCCATCTATTTAATGATAATTTCTGTGAGAAAATATAAGGGAAGAGTAGAAGATGTAACTAGTATTTGATGGTACCTTAGAAGATAAGGAAACGATCCTGGATCCTGTCACATCGAACGTCTTCAGATTCCAGGCTTAGCACCAATCCACTGGAGACACAAGCAATAAAGTCTATGCCGCAGGCTTCTGGTGATTCCTGGTTTCTCTCCACAGAGCACCTTTGTAGTCTCTATTTCCAAGGCTCAAAGCTGGTTCCTTAGAATTCCCTTTCCCATCTCTGGCTACTCACATCCATTGTGTCTGTTTCACTTCCCATTCCCTCTCATCCATGCCATTGGCCAAAGCCAGGCGCTCTTACTTCTCACAGGCAGCACTGCAATTCCTTGCCTAGAAATTCTTCTGATCCTTATGCTTCATTCTTCTGAGCGCCAGGATTTCAGTTGTGTGCCACTACACCTGGCCCTATGGTCTTTCTTGATGTGTGATTAAAAATCAGTATTTATTTAATGTGGGTGTATAGCACTCTGCAGAGTGAATGTGGAAGTCAGAGGACAGCTTGCCAGAGCTGACTCTTTCCTTCTAGCTGTGGTTCCAGGCGTAGAATTCAGCATTGGGCAAATACCTTTATCCACTGAGCCACTTCGCCTGTCATTCTTATAATGATACTATTTTTTATGCACTTTCACTTAATTGTTAAAATTCATATGAAGCATATGTTATTAATTCCCTCATTAGAAGAGAAAATTGGAGTTAGAACTACATTTAATTTATTTATTTTGCATGCAGGCATGAGTGTGTGTGGAGGTCAGAGGACAGCTTGGGAGTTCGTTCTTTCCTCCACTGTAGGGATCCTAGGGATTGAACTTAGGCCCTCAAACTCACCAGCAGACACCTTGGCCCAGTGAGCTTTCTTGCTGGCCCAGGGCCCTGTTTTTAACCCAGGCCACTTGAACTGCAGATCCAGAATTTATAGTTTAACAACTTAATGATTCCAACTTGGGAATTAACTAGCTGAATATTTTGCTAAAAATTAATGGAATCTGACCTCTTATTATTCTTATTGCTAGAAATCAAGAACCCAGTGACCCAGTGATAGCTGTGCACGGGGATAGCATGAGGTACATGTCCTTGGCTCAAAAAAAAAAAAACAAAACCTTTTCTGCCTCATGCACTATGAGGATGAAGTCCATTCTTAGCATTCAGATGTAGCATTCCAGAAAATACCGACATCACTGTGAAGGAATGCACAGTTATTGTGAAGGGCTCCCGTGCACATGGTGAGCACAGCATGATGGGAGCCCAGCATGAGCTTCCCATGAAGGACGAGGTGCTCACCGTTCCATCAGCATCCTTACTCCGCAATGGGACCCTTACTGAAGTCGGAAACTTCCTGGGTGAATAGTGTATCCACAGTTCCAGGGAGAACGTGCCGCTCGCTCAGTACCTCAGCTCCAGAAAGATGACTTAATCCTTGAGGGGAATGATGGTGGCCTTGTCAGCTGCGTTGATTCAGCCAGTAACCAGGTAGAAGTAAGGACATCACAAACATTTTGGATGATATCTATGCTTCTGAAAAAGAAACTGATGAATAATCAAAGTATAGAAACAAGGTTTTGGCTTGTAAGGAAAACTTGTGGGGAAAAAGACTTCTAATGATGACTTTTAATAATGAAAGAAACAAAACAAAAAAAGAACACACACATAACCACACAAAAACACATGCACACTCACAAACGCAAACATGCTCTCGTTCAAACAAAACTCCAGTGATAAGTATTTTCCATGAATGGCCTGCAGAGGGCATCCCTGCAGCACTGTCACACAGTGCTCTCTAACCTTAGTGTTGCAAAGCTTGAGCCTAGCTGTCTAATCCCAGATGTGTTTTATTTGTTAAAACTTATTTTATTTCTTGTTATTGGGGTATGTTATATATGTATGTAAAGTGCTTCATATCCTTAGTGATATAAAGTTTGAGCCTAGCTGCTTAATTTTGGATGTGCTTTATTTGTTAAAATTTATTTTATTTCTTATTTCTTACTTATTTCTTATTATTGGGTATGTGTGTGTGTATATATATAATATTATATTATAAATAGTGTGTGTGTGTGTGTGTGTGTGTGTGTGTGTGTGTGTGTGTGTATGTATGTGTGCATACATGCCACAATACACATGTAGAGGTCAGAGGACAACCTTCAAGTTAGCTCCCTACTTTCACGTTTATGTGGGTACAGGGATTGAACACAAGTCTTCAGGCTTGCATTCAAGTACCTTTACCTGATAAGCCTCTGGTTATATTTAACTTATTTTGTTTCTTTTATTAATAATAGATTTCCCCCTTCACACAATCCATCCTGATTGTGGTTTCCCTCCCTCTGCTCCTCCCAGTTCCTTGCTACCTCCCTTCCCATCTAGACTCACTCCTTTCTGTCTCTCATTAGAAAACAAACAGGCTTCTAAGGGAATGGATATGTATGACATGATATAAGATAAAAGCTAACACATCAAACTGCAAGAAACAAACAGAAGGAAAAGAGCTCAAGAGAAGGCTCAGGAAACAGAGACCCACTCGTTCACACACTCAGTAAATGTGTACAGGACCTGATTCAGATCTGCACAGGCTTGTGCATACTACCCCAGCCTCTGTGAGTTCATATGAGCTTTGATTATGTTGGTTTAGAGCAGTGTTTTTCAACATGTGGGTTGTGACCCTTTTGACAAGTCTCTATCTCCAAAATTATTTACATTACAGTTTATAACAGTACAAAAGACAGCTGTGAAGTAGTAATGAACGTAATGCTATGTTCGGGGCACCACAGCATGAGCTGTGTGGAAGGTAAGTAGGGTACCTGTTTGTTTTGGTGTTCCTCATCCCCTCTGCTCTTACACTCTTTCTGCTCCTTTCCTCGGGATCACTGAGCTCTGAAGGAGGGATGTGATGGAGACATATATTTAGGGATGAGAATCCCAGGTCTCTCACTGTCTCATGAGGCCTGGCTGTGGCTCTTGTATTTGTTTCCATGTGCTGTGCAGGAGGAAGCTTCTCTGACCATGGCTGACCAAGGCAGTGATCTTTGATTATAGCAGAGTGTTATTAGGGATCATTTTATTGCTATGTTGTTGTTTTCAGAACAGTAGTATTTGGTTTTATTGTAGGCCTCTGGGATATCTAGTCTCTGGCTCTTGGTTACTCCAACGCGTTGGGGATGGGGTACATCTCATGTTGTGGGCTTTAAGTCAAATGAGATATTGGTTGGTCACTCCTACAAGTTTTGTGCCACCATTGCCCTGCATATCTTTCAGGCAGGACACCATAGTAGATCAAGGATTTGTGGGTTAGGTCGGTTGTTTACATTTCTCTTTTGGTATATTTTGAACAGAAAAAGGCTCACTTGAAAAATAGAGATCAACTCCCTGCTACTTTTTGATAGAATTGAATTGAGCATTAGTATTTTATACATTTGAAATAATATCTCTGTAATATGTGTAAATTAACTAACATAGGAGATACAGATCTGGGAGTGGATGTGATGAGGTGTAAACTAAGTAAAGTGAGAAAAACAATTTTCTACAAGAAGAATACAAGCCATAGCCACTAGGTTGTTGTTGGTGACATCTGAGCTCTCCTGAGGAAATGGTGAGTGCAGAATGAGGACACGTGTTTGAGTGTCACACAGTGATGATGTCCTAAACATGTAATCCTGACACGTGCTTACTAAGTGTGCCTGACGTCCCATTGCTTTATGCTGTAGGCATTCGTACAACACTGGTGGACACAGGGAGGTCTTGTTTCGGTGCAGCTGCAGAGACACAGATTCGGTGGGGCTGAGAGCCACGTGGATAGGAAGCATGTCTGTGGTGTGCCAGAGTAGATCCATGGAGCTGTGAATTCTTATCTCATATTTGCCACTAATCTGCTGATTTCTATCATTTTTCTGTTTTTAAACTTAAAAATTTTATAATGATGGAATTTGTGAATCAGGAGAAAATGAAAAAAAAAATTGAGCTATGTAAACTCCTGGAAATACTTTTTCTTGCCACAGTAAAATTTCATTGCCAATTGATTGGATTATCAAAATAGTTTTCCAGTGTAGTTTTTATTAAAATCGATATTAGAAATTTTCCTTCACTCCTGTTAGTTACACAGAATCAATTAAAATGACTAGAAAAATTGATAAGCCTAGGCTATTTTAAAATAATATAAGCTGGGCATAATTTGCACACCTTTAATCCTAGCAGTCAGGGAATTCAAGACCATCTTGGTCTGTATGGCAAGGTCCAGGTCAGCCAGGTCTACATAATGAGAACCTTACTCAGAAAGAAAGGAAGTGAAGGGAGGGAGGGAGGGAAGGAGAGAAAGAAAGAAGAGGAGGGAGGGAGGGAGGGAAGGAGGAAGAAGGGGAGAGAGAGAAATAAATGAGTTTTTTCCGTTTGGCTAGCATTTTTGTTAAAAATGCCAGGGAGAAGGGAGTCTGGAGATCAAGGTATCTTAGCAAAGAGAGAGATGATTTATTATTATTATTATATATTGTTGTTGTTGTTGTTGCTGTGTGTGTGTGTGTGTGTGTGTGTGTGTGTGTTGTGTGTGTATGTATGTGGGTATATGGGTGCATGCAGGCTTTGTGAGAGTTTATGTACACCAGGAGGCCAGCGAAGGCAGAAGAGGGTGTTGGATCCCCTGGCTGGAACTGTAGTTATGAGTGATTGTGCACTGCTGTGTGTGTATGTGGTGTGTGTGTGTGTGTGTGGTGTGTGTGTGTGCTTGAAACCAATCTTCTGCTAGAGCAAGTGCTCTTGATCAACTGATGAGCCACCTCTGCAAACTCTAGCAATTTTCTTTTTAATTATTAATTTTTAAGGTTAGAATATACAGTGATATTTATTCATGGTGTCTTCAAAATTTCCACTTATGGTTTTAATTTAATTTTATTTATATACTTATTTTTAAAGACAGGGTCTTTCTGTGTAGCTCTGCTGTCTTAGGATTCTTTTTGTAGACCAGGCTGTCCTAGAACTCACAGGGATTGACCTACCTTTGTCTCCTGAGTGCTAGAACTAAAGATGTGTGCCACTACACTTGGCAGGATTTGTTTCTAATGATGTGTATAGGTGTGTGTCTGTGTGTATCTGTGCAGTGCTTGTGAAGGCCAGAGGTGGCGACAGATTCCTGGGGCTGAAGTTACAGGCAATTGTGTGCCACCTGATGAGGGTCCTTCCTTGGTATCTAACTCTGGTCCTCTGAAAGAGCTGCAAGCTCCCTGAGCAGTTGGTGCTGTCCCTCCAGCCTTCATTATACTTTAATCTATTGCCCCGTCCCTCTGCCTTTTTCAGTCTCCCCTGTCCCATTTCCTTCTCTTGCCCCAAGTACCTGTGTCTGCTGTGATGTCAGATATATCCCGTTGCACTACTGCCTCTCCCATTAAAATTCCTTCTTCCTCTCTTCCAGTCTTCTTCCTAGTCTAGCTTACACATATTTTCATTTATGTGTGAACCGATGAAGATGTATGTATATCCTCATTGAAAATGAAAACACACTCATACACACCCTCAAGTCAAGGTTCTGCATATGAGACGAAATAGGTTTGGCTTTTTTTTTACTGTGGCTTACTTTTCTTAATAGTGATTTAAAGTTTCATTCATTTTTCTACAAATGTCATGATTTCTTTGCATCTGGATAATGTTCCAGTGTGCATGTGTACCACATTTTCTGTATCTCTTCCTCTGTTCACCTTGACTAGTCCCATAATCTAGCTGCTGTAGACAATTTAGCAATAATGTGAGTGTGCATGCGTCTCTGTGCAGGACTCAGGTCCTTAGGTAAAAGCTCAGGAGGGGGACAGCTGGGTCCCATGGCAGCTCTGGGTTTCCTTTGTTGATTGAGTGAATTTCTAACATTTTCATTGGTTCACACATAAATGAGAACATTAAGCAGTGTTTTTGAAGCGTCTGTAGTGATTTCCATGGCAACTGGCCAAGTTTGTGCCAGCAGTGAAGGCATCTCTTTCCCGGTCCTCCCCAGGTCAGGCCATGTGAGAGTCCTACCCGTCCACTCTGTCACACTGGTGGTCTTTCTGGTAATGCCCCAGCCTGAGACAGTTCATTTACCGGCGGAAACTTAATGATTTGGGAGCAGTCCCTATACAACAAAGACAGTTTTGTTACTCAGGAAATCCTAGGGATTCAGATGCCTTTCGCTCTCAGGAACGGTCCTTATGGTGGCTGTACTCTATTTAAAATGATTTCTTTGTTCTGAGACATGCATAGACATGTAAGCACCACTTTGTGTTCTAACTACAAATCCTCTTTTCCTCCAGGAGTCCGGAGCACCTATTCTCACAGATGACGTTAGCTTACAAGTGTTCATGGATCATCTGAAGAAACTTGCAGTGTCGAGTGCTGCTTGACATGCAGATGTGTCAGACACTCAAGAATTACTACTTCAGTTTCTTCTGCTTCTTTCATTTATCTGTGGAATAACAGAGATCTCTCTCTGAGCCTGTTTTGTGTCAGTGTGGTGTGAGGTGACATATGGAAAAGTGCTGATGATTATAGATTAAGCTGAAATATAATGAGAGCAATGAGAACAAGTTTGTTTTTCCTGATACAGTATTATAACTGGTTTTGTAACTTTGAAGTCTTTATGATTTAATTATGTTTAATGAGTTAGAGTGGTTTGCTTTGTATCACAGATACCACTTATTTGTATCCTGCAGACAGATCTAGAGCGGCACTGAGTACCCTCCCTGACCTTCTAGAGATTATTTAATAAGAGCCAGAAAGGAACAAATCAATAGTGATGATATACGGACAGTTTGCTTTTTTTGTGAAGCTATTTTTTTTTGCTATTCTGTATTTTGTTAAATTGGATTTATTTTATGGTTTATTTAGGGATTATTTGACTTTATAGTAGCAATTTTTGTGAAGGTAATTTAATGTTTTTGGTTATTTTCAAAATTTATTTAGACCTAAAAAATTTGAGTGAGGTAACAACCGCACAGCAGACATTAAATGTGAAATTCCCACGAGAACTCAACTCACATTACTAACTAGAGTAATTTTTCAAAGGAAGGAAATTAGAAAAACAAAGCATGTTATCACATTGATTAAAGAAGTTCTTTGCAGTAAAGACTGGTTATAGCTACTAACCATATTGTTTTTGTTAATTCTCATTTATCTGTTCCCCTTCTTAGATAAAATTAATACCATTGTGTATTTTAACATATTTTAGGTATTTTTCAACTTCACTCTTTGTTTCTGTTTCCTTTGTGAATTTATTAATTTGTGGTTCTTACTGAGACAGTATTAATATAATGTTTAATTATGTCATGTGGAGATAGTTCTGTTTGATTTATTGATTAGTATCATTCACTTTTACCTTTTAAAGTTTACTCGTAGCAAATGTTTACATTGCTGAAGCAGATAAGTCTGACAATGAAATATATGTATCAAGTGCTGCACATGTAAGGGTGCTCTGGTGGGTGTGGCAGTGGGCTGGGGCTGCACTCGCATGAACACAATCAGACCACGGCAAAGCAGAGACTTCATTGTACTCGGCTGTCTAAATAAATTGCTTTGTTCTGTTTTATTTGAATTGAAATGTCTAGGCCAAAATGCCAATAAAATATACCTTTCTCTGTTTTCTTAGTTATTTTAAAATCTAGTAAAAGTCTGGGAAACTTAATATAAAATTAGAGCGCTTTTTTTCCCTTTTCTTTTCTTTCTTTCTTTTTCTTTTTCTTTGTCTGGACAGGGCTTCATTATGTAACTCTGGCTGTCCTAGTGCTCTTTATTAGACCAGGCTGGCCTCAAACTCACAGGGATCTGCATACTTCTGCCTCCTAGTGGTGGAATTAAAGGCATGCACCACCACACTGGGCCTACATTTTTTGATTGGCACCCAGTTGTACAAATGTATGAGTACAATGTGATAATTCAATACCTATGTATAATAATGATCAGATTACCTTAATTAGCATTTTCATTTCTTCTAAAGAACATTTCTTTGTGTTGGAAACCTTCAGACTTTTCTCTCTTAATTCTTATACAAATATGCAATAAATTGTTGTAAATCACTACAATCAATGTCCTAAAAGAACACTGGGACTTGTTCAGTTACACTTTGGTAGCTGTTATATAACCTTCCTCTCTATCTTTTCTTCCTAATTTCAATGACCACTATATTACTTTAGTATGAAAGTAAGTGTGTGTTGTTGGCTTTTGTATTAAGTGCATTTATTCACTGAGACATCTTGATGGCCAAGAACACAAATTGGACGTGCCGTTTCTCTTTGCCCTTACTACAAGGTCGAGACATTTCAACCTAGTCACCTTATGTGATGTTCACCAGAGCCCAGCCCTTACCCTAGGAAATGGCGCAAAAACACATGGTTGACAAAGTAGTTTTCCTTTTAGGAGAGATGACTATACACATTTAGGTGCACAGTGTGATCACGCATGTAACATGCAGTGATCAGGGTTATCACATATCTCCTTTTTTGTATTAACTTTTGAGCTCCTGCTACTTCTTACAAAATATATAGGGTGGTTCTTTTAAAGCAGAGCTGCTCTAGAATCTAGAACTTCCTTCTGCAACCACCAACCCCCACAGCCACGGCTGAAAAAACTTACATTTGTGTCCTGAACACAGACTCCTCTAGCCCAGTAGTCCTGCAACCCACCCCCACAGCTGTCTGGATAAACCCAGATGTCATCAAGACTCACTAAACTTCCACACACCGGAAACAATCCACAGCATCCTGACCACACTCCTACAGCCACGGTTTGCTTTGAATAATAACTTATTTGTTCTGTTGTTTTTGTGCAGGGTTTCTTTGTAGCCCTAGTAGTCTAACATTTCTGTAAAGTGCTCATGGCTGTCAACAGATCCTAGACCTTTTTCCAGTGCTGATTAAGGATGTTCGATATGCTATTTTAAGTTTTCACATAGGAAAAGAGCATATTTTTCTACTTTGGTTTTATGACTTCAGTTTTTGCATCTTTCATAATAGCAGTTTGATTATGTTACAGCATCCTTTGATGTTGTATGGTATGTGTGTTGAAGTTGTATAATCAGTTACAAAGTAAAGCTTCTTGGCATTGTAAATTCCTGCACTTATATGCTATTCTATCCCAACCAGTTAAACTTGGTTTTCATCCTCATGTCTGTATATGCACATGCATGTTCTTGTATTTGGCTGTATCTGACATTATTCACATTCCTTTTACATTAGCTTGCTACGCTCTTGATTACTATTTTCTAAATATAAATAACAGTTGATATGATTGCTTCCTATAGCTATATATACCAATAACATAACAGCTGCTTCTGGTGACAATGTTCTTATTTTACTTCAAAATTTATATCATTCTCTGTTGACATGTTTTGGCAGAAAACGATTAAACAGCATATCTTGACTACTTATTATCTTTTGTATCTGTTTTAACCATCTAATTTTTAAAATTCAACTCATTCTTCCTCTTTCTGTGCCTTTAAATTTTTATTTCTAGATCATATCCCCTCTAACAACTAGTAATAATTTTAGTATTGTGATGGTTAATATTCACTGCCAGTTTGGCTAAGTTTAGAATCACACAGGAGACACCCTGGGTATGTTTACAAGGCTGTTTCCAGGAAGGACTGACTAGGAGGCAAGGTCCAGCTTAATGTGGGGAAAGAGAAAACTTGGCATCCCTTTTCTCTGCTTTCTGCTCTGCAGATGTGAACAAGCAGTCATATCTCTACAGCTAAAGCTAAGGGCAGTTCCCACAGGGCCTTCCCCACAATGAGGCACAAAGCTAGAGGGTGGCTTCCACAGGGCTTTCCCCACCATGACAGAATCAGTCCACCCGACCTTAAGTTTCTTTTTGTCAGGTGTGGACACAGCAATGAGCAATGAAGCTAATTCAAACATACAGAAAAAGAAAGAATGACAAAGTAGGCACAAAATTGAACATAACTGCCAAACCAGAAGAGGAAAAAGAAGATAAATGTGATTTTTATCAAGATGAAAGTACAAGGAAAAGTGTGGTAAATTAAAAAACCAAAACAGGCTTTTAAGTGTGTTTTATGAAATGCAAAAGGTAACTTTTAGCCTGTCCCAGTGATGACGATAGCATTACAGATGATCTTTGCTCAGTTTCTTGCAAACGTCACCAGACTTTATAAACCTAGCTGTCTTCTACAGAGCTTACTGGCCTTGATCACTGTTGAAGAGCATCTGCAAAGGTTGTTGTTTCCTCTAGTCTAATACAGAATAAATAGGACACCAAGTTGCCAACTGCAGTGGGCAGCCTATACTTTTAGACCAGAAAACAATGTATTGGGTAGGAATTCCAATGTTGCATACTCAAGAGTTTCAACCAGGACTTTACAATCTTTAGATTTCTTTAACAAAACCAACATGTTCCCCAGTGACTGTTGACAATGAAGCCACCTGACACTTTCTAATATTGTTTTATAAGGAACTTAGGGTACCCAGTTCAGCTGTTGATTAGTTTGAAAAAGTATTTTGAGTCAGATCCATAAGAGACCTGTATGGTAATATTTTAAATTGGCAGCACCCAAACTGGCTTGTGTTTAATCAGCTGCAATCTTCCCAACTAGACTAGGCCTGAGGTCATGAGCAGCGGCCGGGGCTCAAGCCACTGGCTCAGGTGGCCAGAGACTCCGGCCCTGCCACCCACGAGATGCCAGTGTGGGAGATGGCTCTGCCATCTTCCACGGTGGCTCCCAAGCTTGCCATCCATACGTACCTGGTAGAAATGAGACTCTAAAAGTTTAAAGATTAAAAAAAGGCTTTATATGTTTGATAATGTTCAATTAACAAGATGCTCACACAATTAGAGGTGTTTCCCAATATCTAACCTAGATATAAGTTGTTACCCAGGACTGCTGATATATACATGGTCATCCATCAATCCTCCATCTCTGCCTCCCTAGTCCTCTCTTCCCTCTTACTCTTCCTCTTCCTTCTCCTTACTCCCACCTTAGCTCCTCCCAACTTGTAGGGAAAATATGCTGCTACAGAGACCCACTGCTCACAGGACTGGCCAACCCTTTCTTGACTGCAGTAACCTGGATATTTTGGCAGAGAAGGAAATTTTGTTAAGCCTGGTATTAGGGATCTGTTGCTGTGGGAATGTGGACAATATGCTGGGGAAACCATTTTCTTTTCTTCTTTTCTTGGCTTCTTTCCTCCTCCTTTTCATTCTTTTTCCTCCTCCTCCTCCTCTTCCTCCCCCTTTGCTTTTTTGAGAGCAGGTCTTTCTATATAGCCTGGCTGTCCTGGACTTTCTGTGTAACCAGAGTTCCTTCTGCCTCTCCCTTCCAAGTGCTGGGATTAAATTCTGCATGGCCTTAAAAATGATTTATTAATATGAATGCACACTTATGAGTGCATGGGAGTTATGGGTGGTTGTCAGCCGCCCTGTGTGTGTAGGGAGCTGGGGACTGAACCTACATCCTCTGCAAGAGCAGTGGATATTCTTAACCACTGAGCTATCTCCCTAGTCCCACAATTTTTCTGATCTGTGTTCATTGGTCTTTTGGGGACACATCCACACATTGCTTCTATGTGTACATTTAACCTGTTTGGGGGATCACATTTTGTTTCAGCTAAATCAAGAAACCCATTAAAATAAATTGTCACAGGGATTAGAACCTTTTCTTAAGAAGAAATCCGGGGCTGGAGAGATAGATGGCTGCTCTTCCTGAGCAACCACATGGTGGCCCGCAACCATCTGTAATGGAATCTGAATCTCTCTTACGGTGGGCATGAAAACAGAGCACTCATATACATAAATCTTAAAAAAGAATAACAGATCTGTAGATTAATTTTGAGTAGAAATAACTTATGAGTAAAGATGTCACTTCGCAGGTGTGGTGGCGCACGCCTTTAATCCCAGCACTGGAGGCAGAGGCAGGCGATTTCTGAGTTCGAGGCAGCTGGTCTACAAAGTGAGCTTCCAGACATCCCGGCTACAGATAAACCACTGTCTCAAAAAAACCTCAAAATAAAAAAAAAAAAATCTTAAAAATAAAGAAGTCACATTCAATGTGACCCTTCTACTAGACTCCAAATTTCTTCAAGGCAATTTAAAAAAGCTAATCTTTAGAGATTTAAAATCAATCTTTGTGAAATCCTCATGTGATACTGATAGTAATGTTTGGGAACATTTGTGAGGGTAACATTCAACGGAACATAGCACCAGCTTAGCTTTTTCTTCGCTTGAATGGCACAGAAACACTGGTGTGGTGTGTGTGCATGTGTGTAAAATACTGCCATTTTTGTGTCTGTCAGAGTTGGCAGTTCTTACAGCGCTGCACTGTGGTGCACAGTGTCATGGCTGGCTCAGGATTTCACAGGTAATGTGCATTTGGAATCTTGAGACACAGATTTGGGGACCACAGACATGGAACTGATAGCTTGAGTTATACAGTAGATGAGTTGCATACGGCCCTCCTTTAATTATTTATTAGCAACCTACAAGGTATGTAGGGAGCAAAGTGTCAAGCACAGTCTTCCTCCTTTGGGCATGGATTATGCTGTCACACATGGGCTCTTAGGATGTTTAATTCTAAAACTCTATTTTTAATGAGAACATTAAGCCCTCTGATTTATCAAATATATATTTTTCGGCAAGGAAGTATTTCTATTAAAAAAGCTATCAAGTTGCTGAAATATTAATGGTAGTACAATATCATTTAACTAAAGAGAATGTTTTCACTGAATCCCGGGTTATAATACCCAGAATTATGTTCTGTATTTTAAGAGGGATGTTGAGAAAATAAGACCCCGTATAATAAATTTTGAAATGTCTCAATTAATAGTTGTTTTTAAATTAAGAAAGAAAATTGTTTTAATGAAGAAAGGTCTCACTTATTAGGGCTGTGTAGAAGACTGACAACGCATATTATGAAATGCTCCTACTTGGGTGTGCTTAGGAATTGGTTAGTTAACTATTATAGGGCGCATAGACATGGCTGTCTCTGGTTATGTTTTACTTATATTTTAGTGTGAGCTGTGAGTTCACACTTACATTCCCTGTGAGCTGACCAGAGACTTCTGCTTTATGTTTGCCGTGCTCATTTAAAAGGGCCATCTCCATTCCATTTATTTTTTGAGTACCATGCACATACCACACATGCTCCCAGTAAAGGGCTCTGATGGTTAGCTCCCTCTTGGAGTCTACAGTCCAGCATGCTCTCAGGGACCTATTGCTTAGTATTGCAGGTTCTTTGGCAAGAAAGGTGAGCACAGCTGCTATGCTTACTCAGCTTGTCTGCTGACAGTTACATCTGCTTCTCCATCAGCACCTTCTGGGTCTAAATCTATATTATTAGCTGTCTGTAACACTGAAGAATCTTCCTGAATCTGCTGAAGGAAACTGATTCTTGGATTGGAAAATCTCCACCCTTCTGCAAGGTCTTCCATAAAATAATAGTTTTGTGAAGTGATGCATTTCTTTCCTTCCTTCTTTTTTCTTTCACTTATTTTTTTTTTTTTTTTTGAGATAGGGTCTTCTTATGTAGCCTTGGCTGTCTTGAAGCTCACCAGGTAGACCAGGCTAGCTGTAAACTTATAAAGCAGAATTCTGCCTTCTGAGTGCTGGGACTAAGTGTGTGTACTGCCATGCCCAAGTTGATACACTTCTTAAGGTTAGGATATTAAAGTGACTGTCACATAGGGATATGTTAAAACACGTGCAAAGTTAATTTTTGTTAAGGTAATTGTGAAATATATTTGATAATGAAGAAGCTAATGTATGTCATATTCAGATCTATTCCTATAATAAAACCTGTTAATAAAATAGTTACCTATCCAGAGTAAGATATCTGAATCCTCAGCACGTGAGATTAGACCCGCCAGTGAATGTGTTCACATCCTCTACATTGCTACTCTCCTGAGCTAAGCAACTGATGTCAGTCTCTCCGTTAAGCCGAGGGATGCGACCCAGTTTTCCATACTACCCAGTCCATACACTGGCAGCTGATCTATGACGTGGTTTCGTGTGGGAGAGTCTGAGAACCTAAGGATAATGGTGGTTAGTGAGGAGCTGTATTACAGAAAGGCTGAAGACAATTCAGAAGTCACTAGGCATTCTGCAATGAGAGGAAAGCGGGGAGACAGAGGAGAAACATCATCTAGAGGCAGCGAACGGACGGTGGGACGTTGAGGTAAAGGTTCACCAGTGGCTGCTACAAAATGGTTCCCAGATTGTGCTAAGTCTTGAAGTATGGCTGTAGGTTCCTCTTAATCATTGCTCCTAAATGTGTTCTCTGTCGAAATAACTACTCATTATTTGAGATAATGATTTACCCTCTGGTCTGACTGCTTTGGAATGAATAGGGAGTCAATAGTCCCAAATCAAGCCACAAGTGAAATATTGTGTCAGTATTGGGACAGAGTTCCGGGAGATGCCTTCTCATTTTATCTGTTTGCTTAGAAAAGGTAAATGTCACACAGTTGAGGTATCTTATTTAACGATACCCAGCAGAACTAGTATTTACAGCTTTCCGAATAAACTAGAACTTTAAATTTCTTTCCTTCCTTCCTTCCTTCCTTCCTTCCTTCCTTCCTTCCTTCCCTTCTTTCTTTTTTTTTGGTTTTTCGAGACAGGGTTTCTCTGTGTAGCCCTGGTTGTCCTGGAACTCACTCTGTACACCAGTCTGGCCTGGAACTCAGAAATCTGCCTGCCTCTGCCTCCAAGTGCTGAGATTAAAGATGTGCGCCACCACTGCCTGGCGAACTTTAAATTTCTAAAAGTTACTCTTATTTATTTGTTTGTGTGCACAGCTATGCGGGGGTCAGAAGATAACTTGTGGGATCTAATGCTCTCCTTCTACCCTGTGGGTTCCAGGACTGAGCTTAGATCATCAGCACCTTTGCCTTCGGAGTCATCTCACCTCCAACAACAGATGGTCTTCATCCGTCATGGAAAATCTACATGATTCAACAGACCTTTGTGACTAGCACACCGAATAAACAAGGGCCAAATAATTATGGAAGGTAGATTTCTGTCTAAAGCATTCTAATTATTCTTTTATTTTTTTTTTTTTCCGAGATAGGGTTTCTCTGTATAGCCCTGGCTGTCCTGGAACTCACTCTGTAGATCAGGCTGGCCTCGAACTCAGAAATCTGCCTGCCTCTGCCTCCCAAGTGCTGGATTAAAGGCGTGCGCCATCACCGCCTTGCCTAATTATTCTTTATTTAATGTTCTTGTACAATATATTTGGATTAAATTCTTTATTCCCCCCTCCCCAACTCCTTCTAGATCCTCCCCCTCCCTGACCAGCAAATTTCACGTTCCTTCTCTCTTAAAAATGCAATACAAAGCAAAAGAAGCACATAATATCCATATTTTGTGCTGGCCAACTGTTTTTGATATTAAACATGTAAAATACTGATCACCGAATAACAACAGAAGTATTTATATTGAGACTTTATCAGGCCAATTGAAAGTATGTTTTTATTGACATTTGTAGGTAATATTTCATATTTGATAAAAGAATTCTAGTGGAATAAGAACTTAATACAAAGTGTGATCTTTTACAATTTAAGTTAAATATGTTCATTTTAATATCATCTGAACTAGAATATACTTATGTTTTATTTATTTTTTTATTGGATATTTTACATCTCAAATGTTTTCCCCTTTTCCAATTTCCCCTTCGGAAACCTCCTATCCCATCCTTCTTCTCTAGTTTCTATGAGGGTGCTCACCCACCTGCCCACCCACTCCTGCCTCCCTGCCCTGGCATCCCCTACACAGGATCTCACTATGTAGCCATGGCTGGCCTGCAACTCACTGTATACTAAGCTTGACTTGAATTTGAAGAGACCTGCCTACCTCTGCCTTCTGAGTGCTGAGGTAAAAGGCGTGTACCACACCTGACCCTGAATAGTGTGTGTGAGGAATGATGGAGCATGCTAAGCACACACCACCACAGATCTACACTACTTGGTTCTATCAAAAAAAGCTACTTTATTTTTGTCTCCAACTGCCCCTTGATCCTTGCTTAGTATGTGGGGCGTCTGATCTATATTTGGGTGATCTAAGGCTGCTGATTTTTTGCATCTCTTAAAAGCCCCTCAATTACAGACAGTCTCACTTAACAATGGCCTCACCTCATCCTGTGCTGGGTAAAGAAATCATGTCAACTATATGTCCATGTGATGGTTTAGTTCAGAGCTCTCAAGGATCTGTCGCGGGAAATACTAAAAAAGGTCAGCAAGTTCCCGCACTACGTATAGCACCAGCGGGGTGTTCTCATCTCGGCAGACTCTCTGGCCTGGAGCTCCCAAAATCTCTCCACCGAGCTTGCTAAGTTCCCATTGGTGGGTCGCTACCACGCTAGCTCCACGCTTCAAAACCCCCATGGCCTTTGTGGTGCACATCAGGCAAACCCACCCTTTGCCACAGTACCTTTCTCTCTGGAACCCAGTCGAGCAGCTGCGTGAAGAAAAACACCACAAAAACTTAGTTCAGAAACAATGGTAACTCAGTCTCTGGGCGCAACAACTAGAGTGCTAATTTTATAAGCCATATTAAATCTAAATCCTCCGATGCTGAATCCTGGTGGATTTGCCATATAAGCTGGGAGATACTAGTAGCTACTTCTTACCCTATTGCTATCCTACCCAAAAAGAATCTTTCTCTCTCCTGCTTCCTCTCTTCCCCATCCAACCCGGAAGTCCCTCCTACTCGCCCAGTGATTGGTCGTTTGTTCATTAGGGGATGGTTCACAAGAAGTCATCTGAGTATGTGACTCCTCAACCACAGTCTCTTCCAGGAGAGCGGAATTAACATCAAAATACAAACAGCACCAGGCCCACCCACAACAAGGATCTACTATGTTATCTTGACATTAGCCCAACCCATTTGCTATACATTTATGCGCCAGAAGAATATAAATGATATGCAATGCTCTCATCATTCTGGTTCCTAAGCATTATTCTTAATCATCTCCTTTGGGATGACTCTCTTCTATGTATTCTTCATTTGGCTCGTGGAGATTTCTACTGACACTCATCCATTCAACCCTTGTCCCAGAATGATTTCTCTTGAAGATACAACTTTTAAAAAATATTTTTATTCTTACTGATTTTGCTTATAAATTGCCCCCCACCCCAATCTTAAGAGCTGTTTTTTCTAAATATAGACATGTAATGATTGCATATATTTGTGGAATATAATATGACTTCTCATTCACATGTACAATGGCAAGAATTGAATGTCAACCAATTCTAATGAAAATCTGCGCTTTGGCTGTGGTGAGAACCCTTGTCACACAAGTTCGAGGACCATGTAAACTCTGGCTCCCGGTACCCAGGTGGCAGAGACAGGGAATCCATGGAACAAGCTAGATAGCTAGACTAGGAGGACCTGCCATGTAGACATTCAGCAAGAGACTGCCTCATTATATAAGGTGGAGAATGGCCAACTAAGATATCTATTGTCAACCTTGAGCCTCCACATACATGTGGACCTATGCATACATGTGCATACAAACAAATGTAAAAATGCACATAGACATGTATGGTACCACATAATATATATGTGATAAATAATTAGAAAACCTATGCTTGTCTTCAAGCTGCTTTGGAAAGAGCCCCTGTCTGCTCCTAGTGAAATTGTGACTTGAGGTTACAACATCTTGTGGCCTGTCATGTCTTGAGGGTTTCTGCCCATTGGCTTTGTTCTGTGGTGAGGTAGCCTTTGTAGATTGTAGCCATGGGAAAGAATGGTATTTAGTGAGGAGAGTCTTTCCTTACTTGGAGTTTACATTCTCATATAACACTATTCTGCCTTGCATAACCCTGGTAAATGTCACCTCAGAGATGCTAGCATTCAGTCGTCTTCTATGCTGTGTATGTAGGTGATACAAGTTCTGACAAACCAGAGGTGCAATGGTTTATAGTGCAGAACCCTGTGCTAAAAATACCAGTTGCTGATGATTTGAGAAAGTTAGAAATAGAAATAACCTAGCAGCCATATATCTGCAGGGAGAGAGGCATACGACATTTAATCATTTGCCCTCCTCAAAACTCTCTGGAGGAAAATCATGATCTCATTTCAAATAATCAGTGGAAGATTTTTTTTTTCCATGTGCTAGGTGACTCAGGCCTTAGAGTTTGTCCTTTATTTCGGAATCTTGTGACTTCACAAAATTAGTGATGCAGTTTTATTTTAGCCAAGCGTTTTTTATTGTTAAACTTTAGAGGGGTCAAGGATCGAACCTCATCAAGAGATGCAGATTATTCTGCGTGTTTTGTTCTGTTGGAAGATGTGTCATTATGTTTCTCTGGCTTGTGTTGTCCTCTGATTTGGAGAATTGCTCCCATAGCTCTTAGGTTGAAGGAAAATTTAAATTCACCCTGCTTCCTTATGAAACATTCAGCAAAGAAGAGATGGAATTACTAAAGGAACGAAATAAGAAAAACTACATTGAAAGCAAACTGGACAACACTTCAGACTGGCATGTCCGTTAAGTGTCAAATGCAGTTTGGCCGCACTAGCACCTTTACTCCACCAGGCGGCAGTAGCTACCACACGACAGGAAACTCCGGACTCCTTTTCTGCTTTAAATTTTGAATTTTTTTTTTCCTAATACATTTTGTGATTTTTCCCTCTACCAACATTCATGCTTTGCTAATCTTTGGTTTTTGAAAGCTAATATCTGTTTCTGTCTGAAATAATTGGACTCAAAGTAAAATACAATTTCCTGAAAGTGTACATAATGGGGAAACACTTTAGCTCTCCGTTGTAAGTGGAAAGCTTTCAAAGTCTATGTTCCCAAAGGAAAACGGTAAATACATAAAGCCTTTAATTTTCTCTGTGACTCAATTCACTTAAAAGTGGCGATTGTGAGCCCGCAGTCCGTGGAAGCCTGTGTGGTGACAAGGTCACATCGTTTTTTTTTGCATCTCTAGATGTGACCACGAGTTTGACTTACATCTAACACATTGGCTACATTTCCATTTTCTTTACAGCCTGAATATGCATTCAAGGAATGCTGCTACTCTTAATCCAGCAAAAGCCAGCCACAGCAGGGAGACTGTCATGTCATGACTTTCATGTCGGAAAGTTACATTTAAGTGGACAATTTTATAGTTCAAAGCCGCCTCCTGCTCAGTTCCCTGCTTGCACCAATCACTTACCGTGTGAGTGGAGGTCCTCTGTACAGATCTGAAACTTAGGTAAATGTTGGGAAGATTGAGAATCGCAGCTATTTCTAATCAGCCGTTTCTAAGTATTGGCTGGATCCAGTTTGGATTAACAGTTATAGAGAACCTTCCAAAAGGATTTGTTTTATTATTAATTATATGCATGTGTGTGTTATGTATCCAGGTACATGTACTTGGGTGCCAGTGTCCACACTGGCTAGCATCATCAGATCCAGCAGAGTTGGACTCTCAGGTGATTGTGAGCCATCCTACGTAGGGTTCTGAGAACTGAATCCAGGTCTCCTGCAAGAGCAGCAAATACTCTAAACCGCCGAACTCTCTAGACCCCAGAATTGTTTTCTAAAGACAAGGTCTCAAGTGGTCTGGAATGGTCTCAATTCACTATGTCGCTCAGGATAACTTTGAACTTCCGATCCACCCACCTCGACCTTCGTAGTGATGGGATTACAGGTGTGTGTGTGTGTTTGTGTGTGACTGCAGTGGGTTTAGTGAGTTCTAGAAACCGAACCCAGTACTTCGCACATGTAGTAAACACTTTACCAACTGACCAAAACTTCAGTCCTTACATTTTTTTTTTTTAAAGATGCATGGAGAATGCCTTAGTGTTTAAGAATATGTTCCTCTTGCAGAAGACTGTTCAATTCCAGCATCCACGTAGAGCTAAAAACAAACCAGTTCAAGGGATCAACCGCCTTCCAGCATCTGAGGCACCGGCACACTCGTGTGACAGACACACATGCAGCAGGATACTCTACAAAATAAAAGAATAAATCTTAAAAGATATCACCAGGCTGGATAACACTAGCCTTTCATGCTTTTTCTAATTGTTAATGAAATTATTAAAACTAGAATTGCTGCGGTTGTGGTGCAGCATTTTCTTTTCTTTTTTTTTTTTTTGGTTTTTCGAGACAGGGTTTCTCTGTGTAGCCCTGGCTGTCCTGGAACTCACTCTGTAGACCAGGCTGGCCTGGAACTCAGAAATCCGCCTGCCTCTGCCTCCCAAGTGCTGGATTAAAGGCGTGTGCCACCACTGCCCGGCTGGTTTGTTTTTCTTTCTCAGTAATGAAGAATTGATTCCTCCATTTGAGGCTCTGCCTTGTCAGCAAGAAATAATAAATGCCTTACATGTGGGAAGTCATTTCAATTGTGCAGCCATCTACACACCATTTAAGAAATGACCTTTACCAAGACAAATGTGCTACGTAGAAAACCTGCTCCTGAAAGGAAAGAACACAGACGCAGCCCCTCCCCTCATTTGTTTTTTTTTTTTTTTGTTTTTGTGAAGGAACTTGGTTCTTCACTATGAAACTTCCTCTCTCCCCTCCCCACTTTTCTCTCCCTTCCTCTCTCCATGTTATGTGAACTGGTCATGTATTTAGTGACTATTTTCAAAAACGATAATAAAGGTAACAACTGTTCCGGTGTGCTGGTGATCACACATTTCAGTGTGTATGCAGGATATTTAAAAGATAAAGAGCTAATTCTAACAGGAATAGACCACATCTATATTATTATAATCAGGATTTTTCTTAGTAGTTCTGGGATCAGAAATTTCTCTTCTGCTCTAGTAGTTATTATCTTCATTTACCATATTCAATCAAGTTTATGGGTTCACAATTCTTGTATGTCGAATCCACTAAGTATTTTACAATAAGATTCAGTGCAGCCTTTAAACATGGAAAAAAAAAAGCATTGTGTATCTTTACCCAGCCGAGAGGGAAACAAATACAGGCCATTTCTTTTATGGCGAAATCCCATTCATGTTAACTTTACACACAAATATGAAGTGACAGTGCAGCAGAGACTAGGGGACTCCATGTAAGTCCAAGACTCAGCTCTGACATTTGCTACTATGTAAATCTGGGCAGGTTCCTTAATGTCTCTGGGTCTGCTTCTGTACAGGTATGATGGGGAAAACGATAGGTTTACACAGAAGTTGTGTGAGAGCTGAATGGCTGAGTGTTATAACAGTGGAACACTGCCTGGCAGCTAATAAATGCCCTATAAATGCTACCTGTCTTCATGGTCACAGGAGGCCTTGTTCTGAGTCTTTACCGTGTGTGTGCTACACTACATTGTCTCCTGCCTTTTACAGAGAAGGAGGTAAAGGCTTAAGGGTCTTAAGAACAGTTTCATAACTGGCAAACAGTAATATCCACAGATTACACTGTGGACAAGAGATTCACAGAGATGCACTACAAAGGGCAGACTGATAATGTCTTTAGCAGTGACTGACAATGTGAAAGGAGCAACACTGCACACAGAGCATGTGGTCCGTGTGCTAAGGAATTGCCTTGAGATAGGTACCATATCATTCTCTGTGAATGAACTGAGCTGTCAGCAGGGTGTTTGCCCAGGAACACGTGCTCTTCCCCTCCTCTTTACCCTGACAGTAACCAAGATTCCTATTGCTTGTGTTGATCTTCACTGACATTGGTGGCTTCTGCCTAGGAGGCCATTTCATTTGGTCTCTGGTTGGCTGCCATTACCTGACTGTCACCCTATACTTTAGGGATTTTCTCTCAATGACATCCCAGGAGACCTCAGCTCAGATGTCCTGGTGACCAGGTCCCTTGTCCTTTAGCTAGCTGTTGGTCTTCATAACTTTCCTGTTCTATAGCTTTGCTCACTATGGCTGCTCACTGCCACCCCAGGTCCAGTGTGTTGATTGTAAACTTTCTCATAGTTCTGCATTTTCTCTGCTATGTGTAGAGGGTGCGATTTACCCACAGGCATCCTGAGCCTCAGACTCTTAACAATCTTTTCTCCCTCTGTTCTGTGATTTCCCCTGAGCTTCAGGTGTAGGTTTAATTGCAGATATATCAGTTGGAGCTGGACACACCACAATCACTTATTCTTTGTATCTGACCAGTTGTAGATCTCTGCAACAGTTTCCATATATTGCAAAAAGAAGTTTCTTTCATGGTGTGTGTGTGTGTGTGTGTGTGTGCACTGTGAGAGCTATGCTTATGTGGGTATGAGGATAGGCATTTAGGAAACAGACATTATATTAATATAGGAAACTGGCATAAATATGTTCTCTCTGAGTCTATGACCTCTCCAGATATGGGTAACAGGCTACGTCTACAGTAGCAGGTACTAATTTCTTCTTGTTGAGTGGGTCTTAACTAGACAGTAGCTGGTTACACCTGAGATAAAAGCACCACTGCTTTACCTTTAACACATTCATTCTTAAAAACATTTGTTGTTTGTTTTTATATTTTATTTGTTTATTTTGTGTGTCTCTGTATACAGGTGTGCTAGGAGTCTCCCAGCCTGGAGCAGGTTAAAATGAGTCAGACTCAGGTGTCAGAGACTGATGGTGTCCGGATGTTCTAGTTCTCTAACTATACTAAATGCTTGTTGATAGCTTCTAAAAGGTCCTAAAAAACGTTCTTGCTCTTTCTGAGGATTAAAAGTCACTGGGGATTAAGTAATGTAACCTTTGTTCTATCTCAGCAGGAATTGGATGGCTCTAACTTTCAGCCTGCTACTTGAAGCCACAGGAAGAAAAAGGGACACTTTGAAAAGTGATTTTAGCGTTTATTACTAAGTTGTAAAAAGTTTCCTATGAAAGCTCTCTAAGAAAAAAGGGGGAAAGAGTTTGTAAGAAAAGGGGGATAAGGGTCTAAGAAGAAAGGGGATAAGCAGTTAAGGGGATTGGGCTAAGGAAAAAATAGATAAGGAGTATGCTCTCTCTTTGTCCTTAGCATGTATACATCTTTTAGAATACATGATCACATGGTAAAAAGTTCATCACAAGTTTACACATAAATTCAGATCATAAGTCGAATAAGAAGTTTACAACAGAAATGTTTACATGCATATCTATTAGGAGTGATTATCTGGCTAAACATTCATCACCTATCACCAGCTCTGCAGGTTCATGGAGAGTTAAAAACCATAACTCCTGTGACCAAGGTATTAGTGAAGCTTTGTATAGATAAACCCAATCAATATTTTATCTTCTGTCCTAGCACCTTTAGTAAATTGTTATTTCCCCTTTTATGACCTTTGGTTAATGGTTTTACAACCTCTTGGAATGTGCTCTGAGTAGTAGATGCCGGCTTGCTATCTCAGAAGCAATTAACTCATGACATTAAAGACTGGCGAATTTCTCATTGCAGTTTTGACATCGAAGCAGTGTGTTATAAAAGAGGTTAAAAGTTACTATAATTTTAGGAATTTTTATAGGATCATCACTAATGATTAAGAAATCATATTTTTGTCTATATAGCATCACTAAAAGACAGTACATCTTCGATACTCTGCAGAGATCTGCTCAAAAAGGGTGGGCTAATATCTAGTGATTGTTATATACATATTTAATAATAATAGAAAAAGCATATTAATAGCAGGAATCTTTCCTAAAATGGATGTCTCCTGGGCCTTGCTTACCAGAGCAAATCCACTGTACATTTTAATCCAAGATGGACTCGTCTCAGGAAGATCACCTGCTATTTTTAGATTTTACTAGTTGGCTCCTGACATAGGTCTGTATACATGTAATTTTTCTTTGTATCATGTAGGTTTTAGAGTTCAATCTCAAGCTGAACTCAGGTTACCAGGGTCAGGGGCAAATGCCTTTTCCTACTGAGCTGACTTGCTGGCCCACACACTTCATTCTCAGAGATACCGTCTCAGGGAGATTTGCTGATCTCCATGGCCTGCTCCCCATATAATATGATCAATATCATGACCTATTTGTTTTCCCATTGTGTCTGTCTTTCCCATGAAAATTCACTGTTCCTTATTAAGAGCAAGTATTCTTACCCCTAATTCTTGATTTTTTTTTTTTTTTTTAGGGTTATCATCTAAAAGTCTGATGATTCTTTTTTAGAATGAATGGAATGAATCATTAAAAATGATGATGTAGGTATTGTTCTGTGAAAGACTGTGAAATGGCCTTTTCATGACGTCCCCTGAGCAGGCACTAATGGAACTACTAGATCCTGCAGTGCACATAAAGGCACAGCCCTAGAGCCAGCACAGTGATCCATGTTGACTTGTGGAGTTTGAGCTGTGTTTTTAGTGTGTTTGGGGACAAAGGGCAGGGAGCCTTCCATTCTATGCTCCTCTAACCATGGTGGGCAGAGATTGCAGTGTGCCACAGTAAAGTATAAGAGAAATCATAGAGAACCACCGGCTCCCACCTGGTGCCTCCCTAGGCAGACATCTTCTGCTCTTCCTATTTACTGCTTTTGGAGAACAACCTTGAATTCCTTAATCTCTTGTTTTACATCTCCTAAAACCAAAGCAGTTTTCTAGGAACAAATTTAGTATAACCAGGCAGTAGTAGTTAGAATTTTGCAGAGTAATTTGGTTTATGTGTATGGGGTATCGAATCTTTTTTGTAAGATCGTTTAAAATATTCCTTTGTAAACTTGTGAAGATTCTTTCTTCTTTCCTTCCTTCCTTCCTTCCTTTTTCTTTTCCTTTTTCTTTTTCTTTTTTTTCGAGAGAGCATCTCTTACTGCCTGGAATGTGCCATATAGGCTAGGATAGCTGGATAGTGAACCCAAAAGATTCCTATTCTTGCTGTATATTTCTTCTTTTTTTCTCCTCCATTTTTTGGTACACCTGGGGACGAAAAGTTTATACTTTTCATCTCAGTGTTTCCCTGTGAGCTTGCACCTACCTACCTGAAGCCACAAGTTACATTTACATGTATCTCTGTTTTCTGATTAATTTTCTCTCCGTAGAGAAATTCATTCTTTTGAACTGACCAAGGAAGGTGTGTGTCACTAAGGTGGATGAACTGTATACCATCGGACTCAGTGACGACACAAGTGCGTATCGTATTGTTTTTCCATATCTAGTTCAAGTCTTCGTTACTTTACCCAAGATTAGTTGCTCGTTTCACCATTTTCTTACTAGATGCTCAGAGAGGAGTTTTTTTTTTAATACAGTCCTACTATATTGTCTGCAGATTATACAGTGTGAGAGCCTTGGTCCCTGTGATGCACTAAGTAGCCGATATGCCACAAGTATACGGGAAGAATGTATGGAGTAACACAGTCATGAATCGTGTCCGTAAGAGGGACCCTTTTAAGTACAAATTGTGGCGTTGTGGCCAAGGGAGAACCTGCTACTACATTGCTATGACACAATAGATTGCTCTATACTTACCACGATAGTCTGTCTTTATCAAGTCTTAATGTGAATTTCAGGGACCCTAATGTCAAGTGCAGAAATATAGTAACTGAGAGGCTTACCCCTGAAAGTCATATCATACCCCCCTCCCCCGGAAGTCTGTGTGGTGATGAGGGACTAGAAAGATTGTGAGAGCCATTGGCCAGCGAGAGCTGCTGCTGCAGTACAGTATGTCTTCTGGGCATGACAGGGCACCACACTCAGTGTCTGTGTCTGCACAAGGTCAAGCCAGTCTGTCCCAGCATGGATCAAGAAGGAGCTCATGAAGTCCCACCTCTTTTTAGGAACTGCTGGGAGGGAGAGAGAGAGAGTCAGTTTTCTTTAGAACAAATTTTCTTTGCCCACAATAGTTTACTGAAACTATAGTAGATGGCCCTGAACCCATGACATACAGGTAACATTAATTGTATTCAGTGGATTATTAAAAAAAAAAAAAAAGGGGGACATAAAGTTGAAGTATGTGTGGGGATCCGGAGGAGGTGGAGGGACAGTAGGGAAGGGATATGTTCTACAAGCATTGTTTGCATGTATGAAATTGTTAAAGAACAAAAAAGTCGTCATTTTATTGGTTCGTTCAGAAAGCCATGATGGTGTTATTTATCAACTCTAATCTTTTCCGCTTTCTTACTGCCCTTTTGTTAGGTTTTCCTCTTGCTTATCCTTAACTTGCTTTACTGTTTATTTTTACAGATGCTCAGTTAATTCATCTGATCCTTATTGTTTTTTTTTTTTTTGTTTTTTTTTTTCGAGACAGGGTTTCTGTGTATCGGGCGTCCTGGAACTCGCTCGGTAGACCAGTGGCTCGAACTCAGAAATCGCCTGCTCTGCTCCCAGTGCGATTAAAGCGTGCGCCACCACCGCCCGCTTGATACCTTATGTTACTATTTACAGTGTTTATGGATATTTTCTTTTAGTGCTTCACTGATATATCCTTTTATAAGTCAATTTTTCATTTTGTTATTTCTAAATTAGTTCCAGTGATAGTTTTACTTCTTCCTAAAATAAATGGCTAGAAGATTTCTAGAGGTAACGTTTGGTTTCTGGGGTGCACATTGTAATTTGTATCAGGTAATTACCATTAGATTGGTCTTATTAAGCATTTTTTTTAAAAGCATTATCCCGGCTTGTATTTTTGCCTACTTGATTTGTCAAAATGGAGGTTGTGCCAGTCTCTAACTCCTGCTGATTTACTGAAAATGTACTCTGGTGTTTAAAAACACGTCTTCTGTGTATTTCAGAGCAGTTCTGGCCAGCATTTACTTTTGTGACTACTAATGTAGTTCTAAGGAACATGTTTACTAGAACTGTACAGCGATCCTGTTTACCTCATGTGACCCTTGGCATTAAATGTCCTTCATCTGACACTAGTATCTCCACCACTGCTTCTTTGTCCCTGCCCTTGTTACATTCCCCTTTGAGTTTCCTTTTATCTTACCCATGGCACTTTATATTCTACGGATCTCTTTAAAACAGCAGCTTTGGATTCAGTCTGATGCCCTTTGACTTTCGCACATTTAGTCTCTCTTGTCTTGTTTCATGTTTCGTTTTTCATACTTCCTAGTTCACATTTCCATTGTTTTGAAATTCAGATCTTATTTCCTGTTGCTTTCATCTTTATTTAGACCTCTCTCTGTCTCTCTCTCTCTCTCTCCACACACACACACACACACACACACACACACACACACACACACACACATCATTATACTTTGTTCTGATGTGGCTCTATCTTTTGGGGCTTTTGTTTTCCAGAGCATCCCTTCACTTGTATTTCTCCAATTGCTGAGAAGCAAACGCCACATCTTTGATGACCTTACTTAAGAGGATTGCCTTGCTTCCCAATCTCTAATTTCTCATTGTTTTTTTTTTTTTTTTTACCCACCCAGTTTTTGTTAACATAGTCTGGGTTTTAAGATGCAGATCAATGTAAAAAATGAAGAAATAAATCAATAATATTTTGACATTGCTTTGTTAAACCATTTTTTCTTGTATTTAAGCTTGTCATTTATGGAGATACAGGAGGTTATTCATCACTCAGGTGTGTGGTCACTTTGGTCACACACAATTTACATCTATCCATCTATCCATCCTATCTATCCATCCATCCATCGATCTATCCATCATCCATCCATCATCCATCATCCATCAATCCTTATCTTCACCTCTATCTATTCATCCATCCATCCATCTATTTTCTATCTATCTATCTATCTATCTATCTATCATCATCCTATTTATCTGTGCACACACACAGGTCACATCGATCCATCCATCCATCTATCCATTCATCTATCTATTCATCCATCTATCCCTCCCTCCCTCCCTCCCTCCATCCATCCATCCATCCATCCATCCATCTATCTTCTCTATCTATCTATCTATCTATCATCTATTTATCTGTGCACACACACAGATCACATTGCACATGTGGAGGTAAACGTGCAGAAATCGACTCTATCCTTCTCCTATGCAGATTTTGGGGATCAAGGGAAGAAATTCAGTTCATCAGGCTTGGTGTCAAGTGCCTTTAACCAGTAAATCATCTCAATGGTTCCTTGTCACACATTTTCCATAGACACCTTTATGCAAATATAGAAGGAGATTTTTGGAGGATTTAAACTAGAGTAATTTTGATTTAGATATTATAATATTTAGTTAGTAAACAGAGAAACATGAGGGCAAGTATATATTTTAAAATATATATATATTTGTGGCTTATAGGAGTGTTCTGTAAATGATTGTAAAGACTTGTATGCAGAAACATCAAAGTTGCTTGCACAAACCTAGCTAATGTAGCTTGCTATGCATCTAGGCTAAATATAGTATATACCTGTGTTTATGTGGTATGATGTTGACTGAGATATCTTATGTTATATACAAGACTAATAATAAAACAGTAATAGTAAAGACACATTAGCAACTGTTCAAAGAGCAAAACCAAATCTTCTTTTTGTCATTTTAAAGACTAAAGGTTTCAGTTTTAGGACAATAACTGTAGTTTTAAGAATCCATTCTTTCAGATATTACATTATTAAACAAGTCATCACTAGAGAGTATGGTTGATCCATCTAACAATAAAGATGCCAAGATAGACAAGCCATATAATTAAAAGCCACATAATTGTTCACATACCATCAGTATAATAGTGCGCTGAGAAGTAAATACTAACCATTTTCTTGAATTAAATATAATTTTAAATGGACTAGCGTAGTGATTTTCAAACTTGGCTGTGCATCAGAATTAATTGAGGCTCTAGTAAAAATGGATACTTGTTTGTAGTCACACCCAGTATTATTGAGTCAGTTGGATATGTCAGGATGTAACTATACATTCAGTCAATTAGTCTGCCTTTCTTTTTAAAAGACAGTATCTCATGTAGTTCAGAGAGCATCCACCATGTAGCTGAGAACAATCTGGAACTAAATCTCCAATCCTCCTTCCTCCACTTTCCAAGTTTGGAATTCCAGGTATGTACAACCATTGTTGGGCTCAGACAGCCATATAAGAGCAGGGCCATTGAACTGGGGCCATACTCTCTGTGGTGAAGCTTGAGATGGCGGTTACGTTTAAGTGTCTACGAGGCACAAAGATTTGTTTTGAAAACAAATTTTTATATTCTACCTTTTCACTGTTTGACCTTCATGTATTTGCTGGGGCTTGTGTTTTATATTGTACACTAAACCCAAAATTTAGAGGCTTAAAGATATATGCATAAATATATATATATTCCCCCCCCCCTTAGAGTTTTTCAGTGTAGATATAGCTAGATAGTTGTGTAGATTCACCAGTGGCCACTGCTGTTACTTATTTGGCTTTCGGGTCATCTAGAGATTGAACTATATTTGGAAGCTGTGGCAACGACAGGCCCCAATAATACAAGAAGTTCGTGAGTTCCAAGAGTTTTATTATTCATGGAGTGTGATAGATGGTCTGCACCCCCCAAGTTAAGCCAGGGGAGAGCTGGCTTAAATAGGGGAGGGGAAGAGGAGGGCTGGGAAAAGGAATAACTTAATTTAGCTACGCCCCCCTGGCCTTTAGGTAACTCATGAATATGGAAATCTCCCGAGGCTGAAGCCTATAGTCACGCCCTCTCTAGCCAAACGTGACTGCAAGGTGCAGATCAAATGGAGATCACGCCATGTGTCAGGAGCCTGGATTCTGGGAGCGCAGAATAGATGCCCATCCCTCACAGGCAACGGACACCTGTTGGGTCTCTGGGCTATTTCCAGCCAGCGCTTTGACCAAAACCAGCCATTCTATCACGGTCCTACACTGGAGTTCACGCAGTATCATCTCTACTGCATTCTGTCACTGAAGCTGGCCCCCTGGTGAAATGACAAGTAGATGAGATAAAAGCACAGTGTGCAGATCCTGGGAGACAACGGTCACTGGGGCTACTGATAGCCTTCCACAGAGGTTGATAGTGGGGAGAGAATGCAAGAGAGTGAAATTGATATCTAATTGTTACATCCTAGTTGGAGATACTGAGAATATACAAGTACAGTTAGGAAAGAGTTCAGTCTATGGGCTTTCCTTAAGTGCCAAAGCACAGCTAGGAGAAGACTGCTGTAGGCTCGATATTGCTCAGGAAAGGTCAGGGATGGTGATGAATGCTGCATGGCACTGTCTCTCACAAGATGTGAATAGGGGTCTACTCAGATAGGAAACCAGTGACAGATAAAGGTAAGAATACTTTGGAAGTTCAACTTGGTGAACCACTGAATTCTATTGGGGTTATTTACAGGAGCAGAAATGAGTCAAAGGCAACTATATCACCAAAAGCCCAGCCCAGCATGAGCGAGATAGCTCATGCTAACTGGAAAGTTGGAACCTGGAGCTCACGGCACAGTCTGCAGCCAGTTTGGCAGTTTAAAGAGCCGGCTTCCAGGCAGTTTGATTGGTCTTAGTCTCTTCTAGATAGCTCATCTGGTCTGAGCCTCTTCTAGGCAGCTCAGCTTGTCTGAGAGTGTCTCTTAAAAGTCCTAGCTACTCATATATGGTTGGGAAGAGAGAGGCTTAGTGATTCTGTTCAGTTTCAGGAACTTTCTAAAGCGACTGAGTTATTTGGTTCCCCCAGTTTCAGCAAACTTCCTCGAAAGATGGAATGTCTCACTCCAGTTTAGAACATCAGGCATCTTCAGGAGTCTCCCTCTATATGGAATGTTTTGTCTCAAAGTAGAGTTAGTACACAGCAGTGAATGAGCCCAAGTCTTGTGAGACTGGTAGATGCTGCTAAGAGGGAGACTGTGTGCTTTCAAAGTCACCCAGACTAGCAATAGTTCATGCCCCACACCCCTGATAACTGATGTTCTCTCTGAATATCTGTGTTTTAGTGGTTTGCTAGGCCACCACCATTCCCAGATGGCTTCAGATTTATTATGCAGAGGTTAGGGCAGCAGGAAAAGAAATACATGGCAAAGGCAAATAAGAAAAAGCTTGGCAAAATCAAGACAAGAATGAATCTGTCTGATGTTTGAGGCTTGTCTACTCTAGGGGACACATCTCCTATCTTCTGTGGGATGGTACCCCTTTCTTCTTGGGGTCTCTAAGTGGTAGTTATAAGCCATTTTTGGGGGGTGGAGCTCAAATGAAAAAGAAGCTGCAAAGAGGAAAACAGAGGCAAGAAATGGAGAAGGAAAGGTCTGACGGCAGGGATCCGAGCTCTGGGTACACCTACCCCTTCACACTTTTCCTGTTCTGTTGTATGAACAAATGAAGCTTACTTGCTATCTTTCTTGTCAATGAAAGATGAAGCAATGTGAGCTAAAGTGCCAGAAAGGACAGTTTGTGCAGGGATGTGTAGAACAGCAAGACAGGGGAGTGGATGCAACTGGGGAGGGTGCAGCTAAAGAGGTTATCTTCACTGGCTTCCAAGGATGGAGGGAGAAGATAAGGTGGGGATCAGAGGGAGAGGAGTAAAGGGCTGATAACCAGGTGTGAGAAGAATGTTCTTTTCCTTTACTGAAACGAAAATGTCATGCGATGTGAGCAAGAAAAGAGTAGCTTGATAACATCTGAAATGTAAATAAATAAAAATATCCAATTAAAAAAAAAGGAAAGAGTAGCTTTAAAAACTGCATTGTTAAATTGCATCTTCTTATCTGTTTATTTGTGTGCACGTGCATGCATGTGCATATTGTCATAGCCCATGCTCAGAGGTCAAATGGCAACTTGTGGGAGTTTGTCATCTTTATCCACCATGTTTATCTTGAGAATTGAACTCATGTCATCGGATTGGGAGTCGGTGCCTTTACTCACTGAGCCATCTTGTCAGCAATCTCTAGTACAGTGAAATCTTGCAAAAGTAGAAGTTAGCTAAACTTCTGCTTATTTTCAGGCCTCATGGTTCTAAGAAATCCCCTTTCTTGGAGAAGGCAGACTGTATCTCTTAGAATAGTATTTTGATTTATTTATGTAATTAATTTTTTTTTCTGTATTGGGGATGGAACCCTGAACGTCACTCACGCTAGGCACTCTGGCTGATCTATGTTCCCTGCCCTAGAATGGTATTTGGAAAGAGAAATGAGATGTGAAAGGAGAAAGACACCGGTTATTAATTATTCTAAATAGCACTTTGGATGATAGCAAAAAGGAAACAACAACAACAAAACAAGCTTTGCTGCATCTGGCTAAATGGGGGCACTTCTGGTTTTAGTCAACTCAGTCATCACAGACAATAAATATCGGATCTGGCTCTTGGCATTTGCAAGGGGAATTTGACCTTTACATTTTAAAGGAAATGAGAAACAAAGAGATTACATAATTAAAAATCTGTTTCTGTCTCTTAAAAGCAATTCAATTTAGGTCAGGAGCCAACCTTCTCCCTTCGCCTCTAATTGTTTTACCTTGGCTCCCGGAACCCTGCTCTCGTTTCTCCTGTGAATAGCTCATTAATGTTGGGCCAATGTCCCCATTGGGTGCACCATGTTAATGGCGGAAACAGTAAAGGAAGCATTATGATCCAAGACACGTTAATATTGGATCCAAAATAGAATAATGAACAAAATTGTGTGCCTCCTACATGCCTGTTAGCAGCGAACTCTCGACTGTGACTCATTTTCTAATTGACCTACTCAGTTGACTACCGTATAGAAGGATAGGATGAAAATGGTCACCATTCAGCAGTTAGGGCTCTGACCCTGTCCCCTTCCATCTGAGCCATGTTACTTTTAGCATTTTCAGGAAGCCCAAGTAGAAAAGTTACATAAAAATGTGCATGTGGACTTTTAAATATCACCAGTAAACATCAAGACAAAAATCAAAGAATTAATCACAATTACAAGTACAGGGAATTTTGGGGGAAAAATAAATTAGTGAGAAGTAAGCACAAAAAGGCTAATTAAAAATTTTTGTTTTAGGCTAAGAAATATATTTACAAATTTCCTTTATCAAAAAATAGAAGGAGGTTTATTGCAAGGGTATTTTTGAGGCTGTTATGGATTTGCTTCTCTGATTTAGGAATGACAAGTGGAATTGGGTCATATCAAAAGTTTTCATACAGTGAAATAAATAATTGCCAACATGAAGAGACAGTCTACAGAATGGGCAAATATCCTTGTCGGGTATTCATCAGACATAGGATCAATAGCCACATATATAAAGAACTAAAAAATCCAATGCCAAAAGAGCAAATAATCCAATTAATAAATGGGCAATTTAACTTTTCAAATGTCTCTAAAATACATGAAAAGAAAACCCTCAACACCCTTAGCCAATAAAAATAACTTTGAGATTACATTACACTTTGGTTAGAATGGCTGTCATCAAGAAAACAAAACCCAGCGAATGTTGGCAAGGATGCTGGGAGAAGTCCTTTTACACTGTGGGTGGAACTGTGAGCTGGTGAACACACATGGAAATCAGAATGAAGTTCTCTTAAATGAAATATAGACCTACTGTGTGATCCAGCTTTACCAATGGAGAGTATTTTCGTGGCGGAATCTTATGCAGCACATTGCAGAGGCAGCCATGTATCCAAGTCAACTGCGGCACTACTCACAGTGGCTGGTCACAAAGTGACCCTTCATGTCCATCACCAGACGGATGGCAAATGACCCAGGCTCAGTTCCCAGAAACCCACATGACACCTCACAGTCACATGAACTCCAGTTCCAGGGGATCAGATAGTCATCTTCTGACCTCCATCACTGGTCATGCGTGTGGTGCACATACATACATGCAGGCAAAACATTCATACAAGTAAAATGAATTTAAAACAATATAAAAACATGGAAACAGAAGGGTGTTGTGAAAGGTGTAGAAGTGCCCCAGTCCCACGGAGCAGTGAACTGGGATCAGAAGACCTGGAAGAGAGAACGGGAGGACAGGGGACACAAAGAATGAGTGGCTTGTCTCTAGACTGATCAAACTGTTGATTTTACTTTTTTCACACAAAAAGGCAGGATGTGGGGAAGGGGATGACGCAGGAGCGTAGGTGTCCAGGGGGAGTACAGATATCTTCCAGAACAGGGTACCAGCTGGGTGAAGGTTCAGGGACAGGTCACTATGACTCCACCTATGATTCACTTGTCCTTATCTAAGTTGCTACTATCCACCAAGGCTACCCAAGGTCTATGTCTATCCACAAGTCCTATGACTACTTGTTCCTATCTAGGCTGATAAATTTCCATCAAAGCTGCCTGTTTACAATATCTTATAGCTGTCTGTTCAGTGTTTTTCCACAGAGACCCAAGACTTTGTGTTAGCAGGCTGACTTAGGCCTATTGCTGATTCTAGGCCTTCAGTGTATAAGCAAGGCTGCCCCTGACATAGAAGGAGATAAGGGGGTACAGAGTGGCTTTATACTCTCTCTATATATTTTCATGTTTCCCCCCACCCAGTTAGAAAAATACATGTTATAAATACAAGGTCTGATGCTCTGTTATCCCATTATTGTTATTGTGTAAGTGAGATATATGTGAGTGGTGTATGAGTACAGGTGTGCAGGTATGGACACCTGTGCACACACACAGGGAGCAGAAAAGAACATCAGAAGTCCTGTTCTATCAAAATCCACCTTTTCCCCTTGAGACAGAGGACATTCACTGAACCTAGGGCCAGGCTGGCAGCCAGTAAGCTGCAGGGAATGGTCCTGCTGTCTTCGGCCTGACAACTCTGGGGTTACAGGTACTCGTGGACTTCCAGGTGTGTTCCAGAGGATTTGAACTTAGGCCTTCATGCTTGCACAACAGGTGCTCTTACTTAGTGACCATCACACCCCCAAGCCTGAGTCTAATGATTTTCAGAGCTCTAGATACGGAATCCAGAGACTTTTGTATTATCTTTATTCCAGGATCTGTGGCATAATATTGCCTGCTGCGAAAAGAACACAGAAAATGCTGAGCAATTACTTGGTAACCAACGTTAGCCACAGCCATTCAGTTTTCCTTCTGATTACTTTTTAAAAAACTCTCTGCACTAGTAAAGTTGTATTCCTTGTAGGAAAAATTAGGGTATATTGAATGCAAACGAGGAAATGGAGCCATAATTTTTTAGCTCACAAAACGTCTCAGCTCTTAGTGATTAGTTTAGTGATGATGCTTTTCCGTTCCTGTCTCTGCTTCTTTGTTGCTTTCTCTCTTTCTCTGTCTTCTGCACCTACCATGCATATAGTTTAAAAATGAGATATTACAGTTCTGAATCTTGCTTTTCTTAACAAATTTTCATGTCAATAACTATAGGTCTATACCATAAATGCCTCCCTCTGCCGTCCTCCTTCCTCTTCCCTCTCTCTCTCCCCTCTCCCCCTCCTTCCCTTCTCCTTCCTCCCTCTTCTCTCCCTCTTTTCTGTCCTTCTTTCACTGCTGTCTAAATCTCAACCCCCCTCCTTCTTTCACCAAACATGTCTTAGAGAAAAGATTTCCTATTTATTTATTTATTTTATTTATATGATTACATTGTAGCTGTCTTCAGACACACCAGAAGAGGGTATTGGATCCCATTACAGATAGTTGTGAGCCACCATGTGGTTGCTGGGATTTGAATTCATGACCTCTGGAAGAGCAGTCAGTGCTCTTAACCACTGAGCCATCTCTCATCCCAGAAGACACCAAATCACAGTACAGACGGTTATGAGCCACCACGTGGTTGCTGGGAATTGAACTTGGGACCTCTGGAAGAGCAGTCAGTGTTCTTAACCGCTGAGCCATCTCTCCAGTCTTCATACCTATATATTAACGCTGATCTCAGCCTTCGTTGAAAGCTTATTTTAGTAGGAGCAGTGGTTGGAGCAGAGAATTTTAACTGGTCAACTGTGAATAGTGACTGCAGGTGCTCAGCCTTCCTTGGGACATCCGTGTCATTTCCCTCCCGCAAGGCTCAGACACAGAAAGAGCTTGAGAGCCAGAGGCCAGGAGAAGAGCTGTGAGACTGTGTCTTCTGGGGATGGCATGGCCGCTGCACACTGAAGAGTGGAACTTTGATTAGGTTTTATATCTTCACTATAATTGCATTTTTATGCACGTATATACCATAGAAAAAGACAAACATGACAGAGTTGAAAGTAGAAGAGCGATTAGCTTTATACAGTCATTCATGACTCGTGAATTCTCTGCCTGCACGCTCTCATTTGGGTCTCCTGTCCGGGTGTTATTCTACACCACACTTAGAGCTGTTTACACATACACGTTTGTATTATAAGCTACAAATCTTCATATGAGGGAGAATTTTTAAAAAAAATCTTTCTGAGTTTGGGTGAACTCCCTCAATATATATTCTAACTCCATCATTTTTCCTGCAGATGTTAGGATTTCAGTTTTCCTTACAGCTTAATATCTTCCCTTTCACAAGCATAGCAGATTCTCATTATTCATTCACCTGCCAACGGCCATCTCATTGGTTGATTCCATTTCCTCGCTCTAGTGAATAGAGCAGCAATCAACCTGCATGTGTGAATGTCTCTGTGGTGGGTTTGTGCTCAGGAGTAAAATTGCTGGGTCATTTGAAAAAAAAAAAAGTTTTTAATGTTTTGGCCAACTACTAAGCCGATTTCCATAATGGCTGCACTGATTCATCTGCACATCCGGTGCAGATGAGTCAGTCTCCACGCCCTTCCTAAAGTTCATTGTCAGATTTCTTTATGATACTCATTCTGATGGAGCAAGGCAGTGTCTCACAGTAGTTTGAATTTGTGATTACTTGAGGATTACGGACGTTGAGCACATTTACAAAATAGTTGTCGGCCATGGTGTTTCTTCTTTTGAAAGGTATCTGTCCAACTAATTTCCGAATTTGTTGATTGACAGTTTTATTCCCCCTGCGTTGAATACCTAATTTCTTTTTAATTTCTGAATTCCAAATTGTCTGAAAGGTAGTTGGCAAAGCTTTTCTCCCATTCTGTGGGCCGTCTGTGTGCTCTCCTGATATTTTTCTTTGCTGTGCAGAAACTTTAATTTCATGTTGTCCCATCTGTTGAACCTTAGGGCTGGTTCCTGTGCTATTGAAATTCTTTCCATTCAGAAAGCTTTTGCTGACCCCAGTGTCTTGAAGTCTGTTTCATATGCTTTTGTCCAGGAGTTCAGCATTCATGTTTTAAATTAAGGGCTTTGATGTATTTTTTAATTCATTTTTTTTTCACAAAGGAAAAGATATGAATCTAATTTTATTCTGCAGGTGGATGTTGGTAGATGGCCAGTTTTACCAGCACCATTTGTTGAATAGGATATCTTTTTCCCCCTGTACTTTTGTCAAAAATTAGATGGGTGCCTTAATTAGGTTTCTACTGTTGTGACAAAGCACCATGAAAGGGTTTATTTCAGCTCATAGTTTCCAATCAAGTCTATCCCTGTAGGAAGTCAGGGCAGGAGCTCATACGGGTTAGGAACTCATACAGGGCAGGAATGCATACAGGGTAGGAACGAATACAGCATAGGAACTCATACACGGTAGGAACTCATTCAAGGTAGGAACTCATTGAGGGGCAGGAATGCATACAGGGTAGCAACTCATTGAGGGCAGGAACTCATACAGGGTAGGAACTCATTCAAGGTAGGAACTCATACAGGGGCAGGAGCTCATACAGGGAGGAACTCATTCAGGGCAGGAACTCATGCATACAGGGCAGGAACTTGGAGGAAGGAGCTGATGAGAGGCTATGGAGGAAGTGCTGCTTACTGGCTTGCTCCCCATGATTTACTCAGCCTGCTTTCTTATAGAATCATCGGTCCAGGGGTGGTACTACTCACAGTGAGCTGGCCCTACTGAAAAGAATAAACTTTCTTTTGAGAACCCCAAGCATGTAGAGGCTGAAGCCAGGCCATCTGCATCCCAGGAACATAGCAGACTGCAAAAGGGCAGAACCTAGAATGCAGGTAATCTGGTTCTTAGGCTCTGGTTTCCAAGGACGGCTAGCCACACGATAGATGATTAGATAAGAGTAAATTCTTGAAAAATAAGTACACAGGGTGTTTCCCACATGATCCTTCCACTGTTTTTTTTACGATTTGTTTTATGATTCCCCCTCACCTCCCTGGTTCTGTGGTTTTTCCCTTTATAAACCCTTCTCCCTCAGGCCTCGAGGTCAACACTGCTCTTGTGAGTCTCGGCCTCAGCCGGCTGATATCCCGAAATAAAACCTTATGGGGTTTGCAGCAAGTACAGTCTCGAGTTTCTTGGTGGCCGTAAATTTATTTCTGAGTCTTGTCTTCTGTTCCGTCTGTCTAGTTGTCTGTTATATGCTAGTACCAGGCTGTTTTTTTTTACCCCCTCATATTCCCATAGTTTAACTTGCATTTGGGAATTGTGATGCCTCCGGTCATGCTCTCACTCTCTATGTTTGCCTTGGTTATTTGTGTTCTTTCTTGGTTCCAGGACTAGAAAAGAATGTTATAAATTAAACAAAATAAGGGTCACTTACCGGAGTCTGATGGAAAAGAAAAATACTTTTAAATAGGATGAGAGCAGCTATAATTATATTATGTGTTAATTTGCAGCTCATCTTCCAGGCAGTTCATACAGGATAGGAAAAAAACCAATCAGAGTTTCATAATGTGGTAATCACATATTTCATGAAAATAACGCACATGTGGCAGTCAAATAAAAACCACAGGATGATGGCCCTAAGCCCACAGACACTGTCTCTGCTTCAGTTCTGGCCAAGTTTTGCATGTTCTTATGCAAGGTAGACACAATATTTTAGAGATATGGTCCTTCCAGAATGAAGGACTAATCCAGTCTGTTTGTTAAAATCAGATTACTGGACTGAATGTGCCATCCCCTAGTGGGACTTGATTTGCCTTTATGAGAGACTGATTCTGAAGTTTTGGAGTAAGGCAGTGATCTGAGTGCTACCAAGCACTCCAGGGACTCTAATAGGAAGACTTAAGAAGAGGTGCTCTGATGGAGAGGTTAGGAGTATAGACTTGAGTCAAACTGATCTGAAAGTAGGGAATGCTTTGCAGTTTCCAGCTGGGTAAGCTTGGGTATGTTCTTTTACTCCCTCCTTCCTTCCCTCCCTCCCTCCCTCCCTCCCTCCCTCCCTCCCTCCCTCCTTTCTCTGATCCTTTCTTCTTTCTCTCTCCCTTTCACTCCACTGAACACAGTGCTAGGAAAGAATTTGGTCTCGTGGGTAGCAGACGGGCACTGTGCCGCTGAGCTGCACCCGCGGACATATTTCTTAACCTCTCTGCACTTTAGTCAGGCTCCTCATTTGGAAGATGCCCAACACATCGACCTAATTTTATGCCCCGCTTCCTTTCCCTGTTCTGAACTGGCTATTCTTGTTGCTGATTCTCATGGAATTCTTTTGGTGACGTGAGCAGACACCTCCCTCTCCTTCCCATTATTGCTTTTCCCCATCGATTATGACTGTGTTATCCTTGCATCTCCTGCTAGTCTCCCTTAGTTACTTCTGGAGACAGTTCCTTACAAGCCCCCAATAGCTTCCTTCTGACCCAAGAGAGAAGTTTATGCAGAAATCCCTGCAATGACTTCATTTTATACGTCTCATGCACCCACACTTGGCTTTTTAGTACCTTACCAAAGTAGTCCCGTTCCATAATTTCACACTTATCTTGCCTGGGCCTTTCCCTCAGATTATTGTTGTTTCAGGATGATGTATTTACTTTGTGAAAATAACTCACTGAATCCTTTAGCCTCCTCTCTTCCCTCAAGGTCACCTAGAAAGGTTCCCTCCAAAGCACAACTCTGTTGCCTAATGGAGATTTAGAGAACAAAGCTGACCTTGAGGACCCGCTGGGACAATGAGAAGTGGTCATAACGGGCCCTTTGCTTCAGACATCTTCATGACCAGTAACAGTCCCTTCTGAATGGGCTTCACGGAGCTGACACTGGTGATTAAAGACCAGACTGAGTCCTGAGAGCACGCTGCTGATGCCCCTTCATTTTCCATGCTGGTTGGACAGAGAACCCCCCCCCCCGCCCCGCCCTCCCCCCTCTCTTTCTCACATGTACTTGTGTGTGATCCTATCACACTGAAGACACCCTTGAGATGAATTATTGTTCTTTATATATATTTATATTTTAAATTTGAAGTAAATACTGTGACTTCATGATGGCTTGCAGGAAAAGAAAAATCCGGAACTACAATCCTGACTTACATTGGTTTCTCAAACGTTTGTAGTGTTGTTTATTTCTGTCACACTCTATAGTAATTAATAATAAAACCTTAGAACAAACCACTGCATGCCAGCCACGGGGACCAGTGTACATCCTAACAGAAGGGGAGTCCCCAGTACTCGGGCAGTGCTTCATTGTTGCTTGTGATGCGGGGTTTCCTCAACCCCTGATCTACCCTCATGGGTAACTTCGAGGAGAGAAGGCAGCATATATGTTTTATTGATTGCAGATCCCAGAGCCCAGCGCACAGCTTGTGTATGTTCCAGGAGAATGCCCTTCCTTTCTTTCTCATTTTCTTTATTTTTAAAAACGTGATGAGAATGGCTAACCTCAGCACCTATATAATTTCCCCCACTGGAAATAAGGTAGAAGTTCCTGTTCTGTACACAATAATCTCAGTCTTACTATCTCCTTAATTGACTTCTCTCCTCTTTTCTCTCCTTCTTCTTGAGTCAGGGCTTCATATCACTCAAATTGGCTGTGTACTTTCAATGTAGGGAGGATGACTTTTAGATTCTGGTCTTCCTGTTATCATCGCCACAGTGTTGGGATATGCGCATGCGTCACTCATGGAGCGACATCTCCACCCCCCCCCCTTCTGGTGCTGAGAAGTGGACTGAGGGCCTTGTACATGTTAGTAAACTCTTCCACTGATCTACACCCCTATCCCTTGACCTTTTTTGGTTTGTTTGGTTTGTTATTTCTAGTCAGCGTTTCTCTGTGTAGCCCTGGCTGTCCTAGAACTCTGTAGTTCAGGCTGACCTTGAATGCACTGAGATCCACCTGCCTCTGCTTCCTGAATGCTGGGATTAAAGTAGTGTGCCACCACTGCCTGGCTATCCCTTTGCCGTTTAATTTTACTTTAAGGGAATGCTTTTGAGGTCGTTTTGTACTTAGTTTCTGTTTTCAGTTTTAATATTAGATATTGCAGCTATGCCATTTTGTGAGCAAATACAAGAGTCATTTTAAATGGGGGTGTGTGTTGGTGATGAAATTAGTTTGTTTAAAGCTAAGACATTATATTAATATAATAATACTGTATTAATAGAAGACAAGCATACTTAGATGTGTTAATGTCATGAGGTAGGTTCACATTATTTCTGAAGTAAAATACTAAGGGACACAGCACAGTTTAAAAACTATAATTTTATCTCTTTCTGCTTCTTGACTGATGAGGTAATGTACTACTACCTTCAAGCTCCTGCTGCTCTGACTTCGCCAATACAAAGGATTGTATTCTGGGACTCTTTTGTTTTTCTTTTTTATCTCCAGGCGCGGTTTGCAACTGGAGCCTGACTCAGACCAGGAAGGCAACTTGCACCGTGTTTATTATCTACAGATGCTCCCAAAGATACCCCTAACAGTCCCAGAAAGCCCCACTGCTATTTTACCAATAGCCACTGGAGGGCCCCAGACACCATTCTGAATCTTTACAGCAGCCCATGACCTACATTTTAGAAATGTCCCATAAGCCCATTGATGGAGTAAAGTCACTGTCACCTCAGTTTGATACAGTAGCACAAAGCCGGTTTCCGGCACACCGGAAACATCATTCCTGAGACCATGCAAGACCAAGACCCTTACTAGAAAATCTCCTGGCAAGATTCCATGGCTAACCTTTGAAAGTCCATTGTGTTCTGGGTTAGAGACACTGGTGATATCCTTAAACACAGAGGAGTTCTGTCAGGAAAGGACACTTCCAGGAGCCTGTAGTTACTTCTCAGTCAGAGTTTTGGAGAACTGTCAGTGCATGGGCTTTAAAGCTCACCACCATATGTGTTCAAGGACCTTGATACCCAGTTCCCCGGGGTGATCCGCGAGAGAAGATCTCATTTCCCCAGATCAGAGGAAAGCAGTCCTACCTGGCTGCATCTTTGTCCATAGACCTCCAAACAACCCAGAGCTAGGGCCTGTTGTGGTTTAGGACACTCCTGAGGAGAAGTATGAGGTGAAGGTCACACGGAGACGAAGAAGGCACCTACCTATTCGCTTACCTTAAGGAGAGAGGGCAGCTGCCGGAACCAGTCTCTTGTAAGATATGACTGGGTTTCACAGACGTCAACTTCATCTCAAAAACTGCAGATTGTCATAGCGTTTCTCAAGTCACTTTTCTGGCCCAGACGTGTGTATCGAAAGAATAAATTAGTACTAACACAACTAGGAAAGAGACTTACGTAGATGCCAAAAGTTGTAAGGGAATTCATCCTAGATTTGCTATTTAAGACACCTTGTATCAGAAGCAGTTGATTTTAGTGATACAAACCGTCAGTATTTTTCTTGTGTTAACTGTTTAAACCTCTGAAGTATTTTGTGTCTACAATGTTTGCAAATAAATGGTTTCCTCCTCCAATATGTAATTTCAGTAATCCTATATTGTGATTACTGTAAATATAATTGTTCCAACCAACGAAATCTGGTGCTTAGCTATGTTCTCATTTTATCTCAAGTTGTATTAGTTCAGTAAGCACGCCAAAGAATTATAAAATGCAAAAGGCGTAGTTTTGTTTTGTTGTAAAAGCATCAAAAGCCCAGAACATACATCTTAGTGAAGAAAAATGTATTAACTCGGGCATTTTAGTCAAAAAATACTAGAGACTTTAAAGAGAAATTTCAAAGTAAAATAAAGTCTAATTTATCTTAAAGGTCATAGCAATACCACTGTTCTTTTAAGAAGCTTGTAGATTTGTGTGTGTTGTGTGTGTGTGTGTGTGTGTGTGTGGTGTGTGTGTGTGGTATTGTGTGTGTATGTGTGTGTGTGTGTATGTGTGTGTGTGTAGTTGTGTGTGTGTGTGTATGTGTTGTGTGTGTGTGTGTGTATGTGTGTGTGTGTGTGTATGTGTGTGTGTGTGTGCGTGTGGTGTGCGTGTGTATGTGTGGTGTGTGGTGTGTGTGTGTTGCGTGTGTGTAGTGCGTGTGCGTGTGGTGTGTGTGTGTGTGTGTGTGGTGTGTGGCCTGTGCACTAAGTAAGTGCGTGGTATCTACAGAGGTCAGAAGTGGACATAAGATCTTCTGGAACTGTAGTTACAGACAGTTTTGAACCACCATGTGGGTGCTGGGAACCCAACCTGGGTCTTCTGCAAGAGCATCAACTTCTCTTAACCATGAAGCCCTGGTCCAGCCCAATAGGACTGTTCTTAACTGCTATTTACACTATATTTATCTGACATTTATACTACCAATTCCACTAACAAATGTATGTAAAAAAATGTATTTTCCATGAGAAAATCTGGTATCTCTACACTGGCAGTCACCTAGTCACTACATAATCAAAAGTTGTCACTTTTTTTTCTTGAAAAACAAACAAGGGATTAATTTTTAAAGACTAGTAATTTGGGCTGAATTATTAAAATACCATTAAGATTATGAGTGTCTACATGAGGGAATGGATTAGGGTTAAGAGAGGTAAGAGTCAGTTGACTGTACAAGGCTGAGAGGGTGGAGGGCACAGTCCTCCTGATTGACAAGGGATAGGTTGTCAGGATCGCTCATCCCCTCTTATTCTGCTCTTCCATGCTCTTCTGCGTTGTCTGACTCTTACAGGATTCAAATATCGTCCACTGAGCATATTAAATAGAAAGTTTCCAAATTAGCCCCAGGACACTCACAACAAAACAAATCTTGATGTGTGTCTCATTAATATCTCCACCAATGATATCCACACAGGATGAGGTTGTCCAGAGGCTGGCATTACCTACTTGCTTTGTTGCAGATAAGGACAACGGTGTCCAGGAACATTCAGGGATACGGCAGGAAAACAATCTAGCAAAATCAGGGAGATATCAGCAGAACCTCTCCTCCCTCGTCAGTGCATGGGACCTCCATGGTGGTGCTTGGGTGGCATTTCACCACTTAGTGGGGATAATCTAAATGATTTTCTAAATTGTCTTTTTCTTGGGGCTGATCAAATAATTTGCTTATGGAGACTATGTTATGAGCTAAATATTGTTCTGTGTACTTGGGACAGATCAGAGATTAAAGCAAGGAGCTCTGTGTACTGCTCGTGACCTTGGGAAAGTCATCTCAGCCCTCTGCACCTGTCACCAGCTGCCCAATGGGTAAGTCCAGGGTCAGCGGGGACACTGAACCTGGTACACTACTGATACTGAACGGGACGCCTGCTCCAATCCACCATTCAGGCAGCAGACAGGGCTGGAAGTGGACTTTCAGTAATAACGTGTAATGGGAAGGAGGGAGAGTGCGTTGAGTTGCCCTGGCTGATGGGCTCCACAAACATTGTTGCTGAGGCTGCCTGATGTCAGCCTTGTCGGCCAGGCCCTCGGCCTCCCCTTCACTCAACAGGTCCTTTCCTTCATCTTCCGCTTCTTTTGCTGTCTCAAGAAGTATACTGGAAAGAGTCCCACCTTCTAGCTCTGCCAATATGTACTCAAAACTCTTCGTTGTCTTGGCCACATGGCTTTTGAAATGGGCAGATCAAATTCCTGGACAGCGCTGGAGATGCCAGATAAGCTAGGGGAGCCCGAGGCTTCCTGTGGGTTTCGGTCCAGCCGCTGTTGTCAGAGTTCACACAGTGAACACATCGTTCCTCCACATCGTCAGCTGGGTGTGTTTGAAGTTTCATGTGACTGTGGTTACGTGATTCTGTGGCTCCACCATAGAGTCTTCCAGGATGGACACCAAATGAGCGATATTGGCAGGAAACAGTGCTCTACCCGATGTACTGTCCTGTTGGTCTTAGGAGTCTTTGGACAGAAGATTGCAGTCATGGGTCGGTCACCTCCCGGTGCACTGTGTGTTCAGTTAAGCTGTGTTTGCTATAAGGATTTGAGTTCCATTGCCACATGGCAGTAAACACTTGGTCTCAGGAATTTAGAGCACATTCTGGCCCAGGAAATCCTTTACCATCACTGCGGCCTGGGCAGGGCTAGCACCTGCACAGCATCCGGGTGCAGAGCCAGGAGTGAACAGGCTTGTTGAACGCCTGTCAGGCTCACAAGTTGAGCCTCTGTTGGGCTAGGCCCAAGTTGCTGCCATGGCCACAGGGATTATAGGGATGTGCCTTGTAATTTTTTAATCAAATATTATTTATTCTGTAGTTACTTTTAGAAAAAAAGTAGAAACTGTCAGTGTATTAGTTACTGTTCCGTTGCTGGGGTTACAGTGTTCGTCACCATGCCTGGGTTCTGGGTCTGGAACTTGGGTCCTTATGCTTCTAAGGGAAATGCGTTGCCAAACAAGCCATCTCTCCAGCGCCGCCATCATTCTTTACAGAGCCTTTCCCCAGTTGTTTCTAATTTAGAGTAAGATTAATGGTTTATTTAAAAATGACCAGGCCCTAACATTTTATTTGTGGCACACGTTGTTTGTGATTAAGAATTGTAGAAGCCACTGGCTTGTTACTAAAATGAATAGCAGTAATCCGAGAGGGAACCAGAGAAAACTTCCTTCGTGAGGATTCCAATAGTAAACCCCCAAATTTAAAAACAGAAAAAAGGCAATCCTTAGGATATGAGAGAGGCCAAAAGTTTTTTCTGAGTTAGATGAAGCATATGTTCTTCTTTTTATGTAGGCATTGATGAAGAGATGTCAAACATTTCTATTTTCAGGTGCTAAGTTCTTTTTATTCTTTTATTTTTCATTTTTTTTTTTTTTTTTTTTTGAGATAGGATATCACTCTGTAGCTCAGACTGGTGTCAGACTCATGGTCATCCTCCTGTTTCAGCCTCTTGAGTGCTGAGATTATGCATATGAGCTACCATACTGGCTTGGTTTTGTTTTATAAATTGTTTTTCAGGTATACAATTGTAGCTTCAAATAATTTTTTTTTAATTAAAGCAATATTGTCCTTTTTATTGAAAATAGATTTTTTTCAGACAATATATTGTGATTATGGTTTATTTTCCCTCAATTCCTTCCAGATCTTTGAGAGATGGCTCAGTGATTAAGAGTTCTGGCTGAGAGCTCCCAGGGTCTAAACCACCAGCCTGGGAGCACACAGGGAGGGACCCATGGCTCCAGCTGTATATGTAGGGGAGGATGGCCTTGTTGGGCATAGGTAGGAGAGGAGATCCTTGGTCCTGTGAAGTCTGGATGCCCCAGTGTGGGGAAATTTGAGGGTTGGGAGGTAGGAGTGGGTGGGTGGGTGGGGGCACATCCTCATAGAAGCAGGAGGAGGAGAGGTGGGATAGGGGGTTTCTGGGGGAAATGGGGAAAGGGGATAACATCTGAAATGTAAATAAAATATCCAATTAAAGAAAGAGCTCTGACTGTCCTAGAGGACTCACGTTAATACGCAGCACTCACATGAGCACGCAGTCATCTGTAACTACAGTCCCAGGAGCTCCATCATCCTTTGCTGGCCTCTGAGGGTATTGTGGGCATGAGGTCCAGAGTCATACATTCGGGTAAAACACTTATATTCATAAAAAAATAAAGACATTTAAAAGCGATGTTTATTTTATAAGGGAAAGAAATTAAAGAGAAACTCCAAATGCTTATATCTGCTTTCCATTAAATAGCCTGCTGTAAAACTGCCGGCTATGATAGTGAAAAGCCGGTGCTTGGGTAGAGGGCCCTTGGCTAAATTAGGAAGCCTACACAACGTGGGTCTCAGCTTCCTTGCCTATGAATCAAGCTTTTGGATGCAGGGAGGACTAGAAGCATCTTTTAGTTTAAGACACCCTGAAGCTATGGATAAAAATAGAGCATGTCTCCATTTTCGTGGACTCGGTCTTTGAGCCAGTTCCTTCGCCTACTAGACTGCTCATTTCTCCCCACCTGATCATTATTTTAAGTTCCGTTGCTCTTCAATTACACTGTGTACTTGGGGGGTTACTTGTTAAATTTCTCTTTGGGTAATCTGATTGGGCTCAGTTGTTTGTCAGGACAAAAGGTTATGCTGCTGTTTGATTTGATTTGATATTTTTGTGGTGCTGGGAATCAAACCCAAAGCTTTGTGCATGCTACTCAAGTACTCCACCACTGAGCTAACCTGGGCCTGGATGCATCCTTTTGAAAGACATTTTCCCTTCATTTGTAAGTTAATTTCTTTACTTAGCATTCTAAATAATGGGCTCCATGAATACGTGTTAGTGAACGCAACCTATTGTATTTTTCTCACATTGTAGCGATTCTTAATCTTGTAACATGAATGCATGACCTTTTTTTCTTTTTCACATAACCATTGGTGTTGTTGGAAGAAATACTATGTTTTGAATAAAAACATGGTTCGTTGTTCTTCTCTTGATGTATATCGATTTGTCCAGAAGATGCTAATGTTCCTTATATATAACTCGAATGTTGAGAGGATTAAATCCATGGACACAGAAGCAAAATTGAAAGTAATGTTTCTGAAATTCATTGATCTCAGCTTGTCAGTCTCATTGGCGATGATAAAAACGATGGTCCAGGAAGAATGCAGATTCAGACTAATGATTGAATCGGAAGGCGGCAATAGGCAGGAAAGCCTCAATTTCATATCATTATATTATCCTCAATAGCAGTCACACAGAGACAGGAACACCCACTAGGTATCTCTGCCAACAAACTTATGAGCTCATCTGAATTAATCTTTGTAAAATCCCACGAGCCATCAATACTTGGACACTATGCCAAGCAATCCACAGGAGGACATATGGCTTTATTTATAATTAGAAGAGACACTCGGAGCATCTCTTAGATCACAAGATCATAAAGGAGCCTCAGTTCACTCTGCTGCGGCTGAAACTTTTAAACAGAGAGTGAATAAAACGTTCTATATTGAAATTCTTCATCATGCTTTTGCATGGCTTACATAGCTCAAAATTAAAGTCATCAAGACATCACTGATTACTCAATGAAAGGAAAAAAAAAGCAGACAGGCCCCATGCTGCTGTAAAACAAGCTATGATAGTACCAAGCGTGTGCTAGGGGAGAAGCCTGTGTTTGCAGAGCAAGGATGCAGAGTCTCCTTAATGTATCATCCATGATGTCTAAGATTCAACCAAACGCTACAGGGCAGGAGGGTGTAGGGGGTGGTGGTAGGGCACACCTGTATTTTTAGCACTTGGAGGCACAGTCAGAGGATCTCAAGAATGAGGCTGGCTTCCGATGCATACTAAGACCCCATAACAAAGATAGGTCTCCGAGCAGAAATTGTTACTATGCTCAAAGATACCAAGGAAAATAGTTTCCTTTCTAATATTTTCATTTTTTTTTTTTTAAAAATTTATTGCAAGATGGTGCAACCACTCTGGAAAACAGTCTGGCGGTTCCTCAGAAAATTGGACATAGCATTACCTGAGGACCCAGCTATACCACTCCTGGGCATATAACCAGAAGAGGCTCTAACATATAACAAGGACATAAGCTCCACTATGTTTATAGCAGCTTTATTTATAATAGCCAGAAGCTGGAAAGAACCCAGATGCCCTTCAACAGAGGAATGGATACAAAAAATGTGTTACATTTACACAATGGAATATTACTCAGCTATTAAAAACAATGAATTTGAGAAATTCTTATGTAAATGAATGGAACTAGAAAATATCATCCTGAGTGAAGTAACCCAATCATAAAAGAACACACATAGTATTCACTCACTGATTTTTGGATTTTAGCCCAGAAGCTTGAAATACCCAAGATTCAACTCACAGACCACATAAAGCTCATGAAGAATGAAGACCAAGTCCGGGGGGCGGGGGGGGGGGCTTCAGTCCTTAGAAGGAGTAACAAAATACTCAAGGGAGCAAATAATGGAGACAAAGTACAGGACAGAAACTGAAGGAGGGGCCTTCTGGAGACCATTCCACCTGGGTATCCATCCCATGTGCAGTCACCAAAGGTAGATGCTGATGTGGATGTTAGGAGGTGCATGCTGACAGGAGCCTGACATAGCTGTCTCCTTAGAGATCTGCAAGAGTCTGACATATTCAGAGGCAGATGCTCACAGCTAACCATTAAACTGATCATGGGGTTCCCAATAGAGGAGTTAGAGTGAAGACTGTTCGCGACCCCATGAGGAGAACAACAATACCAACCAACCAGAGCCCCCAGGGTCTAAACCACCAGCCTGGGAGCACTTAGGGAGAGATCCATGGTTCCAGCTATATATGCAAGGGAGCTATATATAAGTGGGAGAAGAGATCCTTGGTCCCATGAAGGCTGGACATCGTGTGTGGGGGAATTCGAGGGTGGGGAGGTGAGGTGTGTGTGGGGGAGGTAGGTGGGGGCACACCCTCATAGAAGTAGGAGGAGGGGGGATGGGATAGGGAGTTCCTTGGAGGGAGGGGGTAAATGGGGTAAGGGGAGAACATCTGAAATGTAAATAAAATATCCAATAAAAAAATTTAGTTTTTGTTAGCACACAAACAATGGGCTTCACCGTGATACTTCCCCACACACACACACACACACACACACACACACACACACACACACACACTTTGCTCTTATTATTTCCCAGTGAAGAAATAGAAACTACAAAATAACAAAATGGAAATTTTAGAAGTGACAAATATATCCGAAAGGACCTGATGAACAGGTTTAAAAGCAGATTGAAGATGGCAGAAGTAAGATTTAGGGAACTTTAAGGTGGATCAATTGAAATTACCCAATCTAAAAGACAAAGAGAAAAAAACAAAAAGAGAAAAATGAACACTGTTTCAGTGACCTGTAAGTTAAGGACAAATGGGTGGAGAAAGACACAGCATATGAAGGACAAGCATAAGAGGGCTGTATAAACTATACAGTAGCAGATAAAACACTGAGACAAAAATTACCACAAGACACAAAGGAAACCTCATTGTGTTAGATAGGTAAAGTGCAGCTGGGGGTTTTAGCATATCCTTGTGTACCTCAGCAGTTAGGAGGCTGAGGCAGAAGGACCTTCAGTTTCAGGCCAGCCTGGGCTACATTGCAAGACTCTAGAAATAACCCTCTCCAAAACAACAACAACAACAACAGCAATAGCAACAACAACAGCAATAACAACAACAAACCCCCAAAACAAAATAAAACAACAACCCCCCAAGCCAAACCATCATAGCCACCAATATTAGAAACCCAAGCAAGCAAACAAATGAAGGTTGGCATATAAAGGAGTCATGGCAGTAACAAATGCATACCTGATGATGGAGCTTTGGCATACATGACGTAAAGCAACAGAATTAAAATATAATGATACATATTATTTCAGAATTTTCCATATCCTCAGTGGTTAGTTAAATCTTAAAAGTCAGAATCTGATGCGCTCAGAGGATAAAACTTAGAAAATAAACCTGAACATAGCAGATTAGGATGTGGTAATCCATGGGGCCGATCTGGAGCACCGGTCTGGGGCCATGAAACCAGACAAGAGTGCCTGATTTGGGACTGTTTCAGAACACAGAGTGCTTTTTGTGACATGGAGCAGGAAGATGGAAAGCAATGGGTAAACAAGGCCGAGGCAGCCTCACTAGGTCCTCACGCTCAGTAGGGTAGCACAGAGGAAGTAATTGAGAGTTCCTGAGTCCATTAGAGCCACAGAGACATGTTAAGATCCACATAAGGGGAACTGTCTTGAGCTCTCTGATACAGGAGACAAATTCCTGAACAGAACACCAAAAGCTCAGGCACTAAGTCCAACAATTAATAAATGGGACCTCATAAAACTGAAAATCTTTTGTATGGATAAGAACACCATCAATGGCACAAAATGGCAGCCTACAGAATGGGAAAAGATCTTTACCAACCCTACATACAACAAAGGACTAATAGCCAAAATTTATAAAGACCTTAAGAACTTGGACACCAACAAACCAAATAACCCAGTTGAAAAATGGGGTATAGAAATAAACAGAATTCTCAACAGAGGAATCTTGAATGGCCAAGAAGCACTTAAAAAAATGTTCACTGTCCTTAGTCATCAGGGAAATGCAAATTGAAACAACCCTGAGATTCCATCTTACACCGTCAGAATGGCCAAGATCAAAAACTCAGGTGATAGTAGATGCTGGCGAGGATGTGGAGAAAGAGGAACACTCCTCCATTGCTGGTGGGAGTGCAAACTTACATAACCACATTGAAATTGGTTTGGCAGTGTCACAAAGATTGGGAATAGTTCTACCCCAGGACTCAGCTATTCTACTCCTGGGCATAAACCCAAACGATGCTCCACCATCCCACAAAGACACTTGCTCAACTATGTTCATAGCAGCTTTATTCGTAATACCCAGAAACTGGAAACAACCTAGCTGTCCCTCAACTGAAGAATGGATAAAGAAAATATGATACATTTACACAATGGAATACTATTCAGGTATCAAAAACAAAGACATCATATAATTTGTTGGCAAATGGATGGAACTTGAGAATATCATCCTGAGTGACGTAACCCAGAGTGAGAGTGGTATGTACTCATTTATAAGTGGACAGTAGACATGAAGTGCAGGATAACCACGCTACAATCCACAGACCAAAAGAAACTGGGTAATAAGGAAGGGCTACGGGAGGATATGTGAATCTCATCTCACATCAGAAGGGGAAACAAAATAGTCTCTGGAGGTGGATGGAGAGAGGGAATTGGGTGGGGGAGGGGGTGAGGAGGGAAACAGGGATGACAATCCTGTGTGTGTGTGTATGTGTGTGCGCGCGCGTGCGCGCGCGTATGGGAGATGGCTGAGAGTGAGAATGGAAATCTGTGGGGGCCATCTCTGAGACTATCTGGAGGCTTGGGATGGGGGAGACTATGGGAAGTCTATGGGGTGACCCAAGATGAGATTCAGCTGGGGATATAGAGACTGAAGTGACCACCTCTGTAGCCAGGCAAGACTTCCAGAGGAGGGAAGACGACATCAACCCACCGACAAAACCTTCAACTTAAAATTTGTCATGCCTGCATGATGCCTAGGGATAAAGATATAGTAGAGATTGAGGCAACTAATGGCTGCCCCAACTTGAGACCCATTCCACAGGAGTGAGCCAACGTCTGACACTGTTAATGATACTCTGCTGTGCTTTCAGACAGGAGCCTAGCATGACTGTCTTCTGAGAGGCTGCATCTAGTAAAGGATGGAAATCCAGAGACCCACAACCAAACATCAGGCAGAGCTCAGGGTGTCTTGTGGAAGAGTGGGGGATAGAATGAGTGAGCAAGCCAGAGGGACCACAAGAAGAAGTCTAACAGAGCCAACTAACCTGGGCCCATAGAAGCTCACAGAGATTGAACCACCAATCAAAGAGCATGAAGGGGCTGGACCTAGGCCCTGTACACATTTGTAGCAGATGTGCAACAGATGTGAAGCTTGGTCTTCATATGGATGCTCTAACATTGGAGCAGGGTTGTCTTGGACTCTGTTGCCTGCTATTGGATCCCCTTTCCCTACCTGGACTGTTTAGTTGGGCCTCAGTGGGAGAGGATGTGCCTAGTCCTGTTAAGACTATATGTCCCAGGATGAAGTGGTATCCAAGGGGGAATGGTGCTTCCTTTTCTCTGAGAAGAAGGGAAGAGAGTACTGGGGGAGGGACTTGTAAGAATGGGACTGGGAGGAGAGGAGGGGGATAGCTGAGATCAGGATGTAAATAGAATAAAAAAATAAATTATTGACCAATAACAACAAAGAGAGTGCTGAGAGGACTGTCAGGTTACCAGTGGCCTAGGTCTCATTGCAGAAGATTCATGTAGCTCCAAGACCAGTAGAGAGCAAAAGCTCAAAGTGAGCACACTATGTATTAAACACTAGAACATGGCGTCCAATACTAGGGGGGATGAGCTACAGTGATTACAGATAATTACTTGTGGACCATTTAACTCCTTTAGTTATCAGGGATTTCACTGAATCCACAGGGAAAGTATGACATCTTCAGAGGAAAAGAGGAGATAGAAGGGAGTGGAAGGATTTGAATTAACGGGATTTATTAATAAAGAGTTCTAAATCAAAACTGACTGGATTGACATTAAACAGTGAGACTAAGAGATTGAAAGCACATCTCATAATTGAACATTAAAATGTTTAAAGGAAGGTGAACAAGGCGTATTTGTATAGTTTAACTAATCATCCACTTTAAGAGACTGGCATGCCTAATCCTTGAGGTCCCAGGAAAGGGGGAGGCCTGGTGGTGTGGGAGCACCCTCTTGGAGGAAAGGGGGAGGAGGAATGGGAAGGGGATGGGGTGGGGCAATGGCTGGAATGTAAATAAATAAAATAATTGAAAAAGAGGTGGGTATGCTGTTTCAGATCCCCCCGGGTTTATCCGTCACCCCTTTCCACTGCTTTTTTCCTTGTAGTAACCATCATGTTGTTATTGTCTTACTAATTCATACCTTGAAGATGTTATTTTGTTATTAACTTTAACCACCTGCTGTCAGAATAATCATGGCATGATGAGCCTTGTGAATGCCCAAGCTCACACACAGTTTTCTAATGTTAATCCTTAGAGGTAGCTTTGCTGGGTTATGAGGCGTATGAATCTTTGCCGTCCCGAAACAAAGGCTTTGTTTTTCAAGTATTCCTACCAGTTTTCATGTCTGGCAGTAGTGTATGACTGAATCCATTGTTCTACACTCTCAGCAACTCATCTTTTTTTTTTGGTGTGTGTGTATATTTGTCAGACTTTATTTTTTTACTTATTTATTTTTTTTTGCCATTCCTTCATACAGCATTTTTCAATCTTGATTTACAGATGCCTACTTACCTTTCCATTCTCTTAGAAAATAACAGACATGCTCCAATTCCCACCACTGCCCCAGCATGCCTATGGACTCTGCCTTCCCTATTGTTATGGAGGAACTGTTTGTACTCTTAGCTGAGGTCAGATATCTCACTTGTGTGGATTTCATCTTGTAATATCGACTCAAGGGTCTTGCTCCACTAATTCTCCCTTCTTGCTTCTGCAGTACCACTCTCCTCTCTACTGGCCATTCTCGCTGGCATCAGGCATGTGTGTATTCCTCCCAATTTAAAACACAGAAAATACCAGTTACTAGGACTACTATCAAGTTCCAAGTTCTCGACTCCCTGTCTAAAACTTGCCTCCCATTTTCTCTCAGTGTTCAGTTCAGTGTTCCTTGTCTTTCTTTCATTAGAATTACTCTTGTTAGAGTTGCCAGTGATTGCTATATTACCAAATCCAGAAGTCACTTTCCAGTTGTTTTTTTTTTTTTTTTTTTTTTGGTTTTTCGAGACAGGGTTTCTCTGTGTAGCTCGGGCTGTCCTGGAACTCACTCTGTAGACCAGGCTGGCCTCGAACTCAGAAATCCGCCTGCCTCTTCCAGTTGTTGTTATTGTTTTTTTTTTTTTTTTAAACTCGTCTATCATTTGAATTTGACCTCATCCCTCTAATTCAGTTCTCTACAATGTCTTTTGAATTCTCCATTTCTAGTCTTTCTTTCTTGGTTGGCTTTGCTGGCTATACCTCATCAACATGACCTCTCAGCAGTGTAGGTGCAGACCTCAGGCTCGGCACTCTTCTTGTTCCTTCTCTGTTGGTGAGCTCATTCGGTCTCATGATTTTAAATAGTGTCATGAAGCTGGCAAGATCCCAATTGTCTTTCTGAAACTGTTTAAGGATATCTAGACTTGTTTATTCATCTGCTTATTTGACAAATTACTTGACTGTCTAGTAAATCTTTTAATAAGCCTACAACCAAACACTTTCTTAAGAGTTTCTATAACATTTATTTTTAATGCAAATTAGACAAAGAACTTATCTTCTCGCCTGTGTGAGGTGCACAGCTTTGGTTGGACATGTGTGCACTGATATGTACACCTTCCTTTATCTTCTTCTTCAAAGAATCATACCCACCCTTGTGTTTCAGTAAGCAGCCTTTCCATCCTTTCTATTCCTCTGGACATTTTGGAAGCATTCTTGACTTCTTTGTTTTTTCTAGTCACATCCAATTATTTATGTCTTTGACTTATTATTGATGTATTATGTTGAGTAAGAGAAACAACACCAGGATAGGGATGATAAGCAACACATCATATGGATTTGAGGGGCTCCTCAGCTCTGGCATCTTTCTTCATGGTCTATATTTAGAAAGGGTCTTAGTCACTGTTGTATTGCTGGGCTGTGTGTGAGGAGACACCATGACCCAGGCAACTCTTATAAGAGAAAGCATTTAATTGGGGGCTGATATATAGTCTCAGAGGTTTAGTTCGTGATCATCATGGCGGGAGTACAGCAGCATGCAGGTAGACATGGTGCTGGAGAAGTACAGTAGGTGAGAGCTACATACTGATCTGTACGAGAGTGAGAGAGAGAGAGAGAGAGAGAGAGAGAGAGAGAGAGAGAGAGAGAGAGAACTGGTGTTGGCTTGGGCTTTAGAAACCTCAAAGGCTATCCTTAGTGACACACTTTTTCCAACAAGTCCATACCACCTAGTCCATCTCTAGTAGCGTCACTCTCCAATGACCAAGCATTCAAATATATGTGCTTATGGGGCCACTCATATTCAAACCACCGCAGAGCAGCAGAAATGTTTTCTTTCCTTCCTACCATTAACAGTTCATGTCTTAGATTCCAGTAGAAGTATAACTAACGGTTGAAAATTCACTAATCTCATCTTAGTAAATTACTCTTTTTACTAGTTCTCGGTCCTTGGGATAGTTTGGTTTAACCTTCAATTCCCACAAGTAAGAATGGCAATATTAATGCTGCCAAATATCAAAGATTTTTTTATGAGATTAAACTACATTAGTGCTTGAAGAGATTATAATGGTGTCTGGCACATGATACAGCTTTGAAAAAGGTTCTATTGACAATGCTGATGATATTGCTGCCTTCCTGGGTCAATACGGTTATCTGACTCTTTCTGAATACTCAGTATGTAGCATTGTGCTAGGAACATAGTGAAAGTTTGATAAACGTTTACTGAATAAACAGGTTCGTAGGACATGAATGTAGTTAGGTAGTCACGGATACATGGTAGAAACACATACTTTGGGAAAACTGCTACATTTGAGAGACTTAGTAGCCAGTCTCTGGATCATTCTTTACTCATTGAATGGTTTTGGACAAGGCACTTAAATTTTTAAACTTTAGTTTCTTCAGCCAAAATTAGATATAATAGTACTTCTGGGTGATATAAAGATCACTCAAGATGATGTGCATGGAGATTCTTGATAATCTATAGCTTATAATGCAAATTAAGCTTACTTAGTACTAGTTTTTGTGATTCAAGGCCTATTCATGGCAATTCTAAAGCAATGATGCTTAGCTTAAGTAGTATAAGGATATAAAATTTGTCATTTAAAAACTTACGTTTCCTGTATCTACATAGCTCTTTACTCAGTGTGGGAAGGTGATATGAAGCCCACAATTCTTGTGTACGTGAAGGCTGCGGGGACATTTACACACTCTGCTCCCAGAAGGGTCGTAGTTTGGCCGAGTCATCAGAATTGCAGTCTGTTGCTCTTTGCAACACAGCCTTTTCGTTTTCTTCTGCCTTAGAAAATTAGTTTGTAAAAGATAATGCAGGCTAAATGCAATCAAACACAATTTTGAAGACAGTTGGTGGAATTAAGATTTAAAATCCCAGTTGTTAGTCTGTTAGTAAATAACTGTTTTCAGAGTGAACTGGGAGATGATTATAAATCTATACCAACCCACTGACAATTGTAGAGCTATTTTTTGGGGGATGGGGTGGGGTTGGGTATTTGTAATCAAGCTGTTTGTGTGGATGAGTGACTGACTGGTCAGCTTGGAATTTTAGTCAAATAGAGCCTACGCCCGCCACATTCCTCACCAGGATGAGCTGGTCTGCCCAAACGTCCTCCCCGCCCCCCCCCCCCCCCCCGCCCTTTAAAGAAAACCTCTGTTCTTAGGTCTAAGGAAATCTTTGAGTTGGAAGAGGCTGCTTAATCAAAATCTGTTCTTGCTGGTGAGGCAGTGTTTCATCCAATTTGTTAAGGGTTTCTTCTGAGGCAATGTTTCATCCCATTTGTTAAGGATTTCTTCCGTGTCTGCTCATAAAGAACTGTTTTGTTTTCCCCTGTAATCCGTGTAAACCTCACTACTCTGAAAAGTAATAAACCCGGCGTCTGGGTTGTGGTATTGATTATGTTTAAGGTCCTAGGTATCAGTTCCATCATTGTGTGTTCGGCAACCTCGATGAGACGGTTCAAGAGCTCATGAGTCACCAGTGGCCACGCAGACCTCACAATCATACTGTAGTTTGTTTATAATTGGTTTGGTCTGCAGGATACAACCTGAACTTGAGCACCTTGCAACTCTATTAGCTGTTTTATTGCTTTCAAATTTACTTCAAGATTAGCTGTGCTCTGACAGTCTCAAGAACATCTCAGTGCTGTAGAATAGCTAATGTAAGAGTCATTCATTTCTACATTTTTTTTCTCAGAAAGTGTTATAGAATATGGTTGGTATCAATTCTACATAAGAAAATGATAGCTAATATGATTGAATATGCAATTTTACATTTTTAAAAATTGAAACTGTATCATCATGTACTCCAAATAACTTGGACTAGTGATTGGGGGGAAAGCAACATTATATCCATTTTTTTATAGAGGTAAATGACTCCTTAGTTCATGGTATGTGTGTATGTGTGTATGTGTGTGTTAGTTGCTTTTCCTGGGGAAGGGAAAAACATTGGTACAATTGTGAAAGAGAAAAGTTAAGAAAGCCAGAAGGAAAAAATTCTTAGTCTTCCAGACTTTATCCCAAGACAAGAATAATCCTACTGGAGCACAAAGTCTTTACCAGAGGTGTTGAATTAAGCTAATTAAAAGAATTATTTCATTTTAAATTATGCGTAAGTGACTGCAGGTGCCCCTGGATGCAAGAAGACACCATATTCCCTGGGGCTGGAGGTAGCCGTGAGCCCTGTAACTTGAATGTGGAGAACAAAACTTAGGTCTTCAGCAAGAGTAGAACCTGATCTTAACCTCTGGGTCATCTCTTTAGCCTGTTTAAGCTGAATTTTAAAGAATGAGTGTGAATTAACTAGGTTTGGGTTATGGAGGCTGGTGATGCAGAGAGGAGTGGTTTTAAAAATAGTTCTATATCCTGTATACTCTATATCCTACATATTCTAAATATGGAAATTGAAAGAGACAGAATGGGTGATATCAGTTTTGTTTGAGTATGGGTTTAGTATGGTGGGATCAAAAGGAGAATGTATGGGAATAGTAGGATTGGTCTATGTCTCATAACCAGTCAAAATAGTTATGATATTCATTGGGTCACTGTTGCTGTTGTCGTTGTCATCATCATCACCACCATCATCCTTATCATTGTCATCACATTTTCACCTTTATCTTGTTTTCACTCCCATTCTTATTGGTACCTTTATCCTATAGCATATGGTATCTTGGTTCAATAAAGAAAGTATCAGAAAGGGAAAAGTTTCATCTTCAGAATTGGGAGTCTGATTTGATGGAGGCTAGGTTATATTTTGTATATGCGACAGACAGACTTGGTATTGCTAGGATAAAGGTGTATCTTCAGAGGATAGGGAGGTGGCTCAGTGGCCAAAGTGCCTTCTGTGCATGCATGATTACCTGAACTAGGATCCCCAGCACGCACATGACATTTGGGTGTGGCAGTAGTGTCTGTAGATCTAGAGTTGGGTTAGGGTAGAGACAGATGGATCCGAGGATGTTGGCCATCCAGCATAGCCAAACAGTGAGTCCGGTGAGAGACCCTGTGTCAAAACATGAAGTAGAAAGGATAGAGGAAGCTACCTATCTTAGTTAGTGATCTACTATAGTGAACAGACACTATGACCATGGCACCTCTATAAGGACAACATTTACTTGGGGCTGGCTTACAGATTCAGAGGTTCAGCCCATTATCATCAAGGTGGGAGCATGGCAGAGCCCAGGCAGTCATAGCCCACGAGGAGATGAGAGTTCAACATCTTATTTCAAAGGTAAACAGACTTGGCATCCTCAGGCAGCTGGGAGGAAATTCTCAAAGCCCACCCCTACAGTGATATACTTCCTCCAACAAGGCCACACCTATTCCAATAAGGCCACACCTTCAAATAGTGCCACTCCCTGGGCCAAGCATATTCAAATCACCAAATTCCACTCTCCGGCCTCTATAAAGTTAAAAATCAAAAAGCAGATCACATATCTAAAACATCACAGGATGTACACTATCATTCTAAAATGTCATAGTGAGTAAATACTAGAGCAAACAAGACCAAAAACCAGCTGGGAAAACTCCAAACTCTGCATCTCCATGTCTGATGTCAAGTGTTCTTCAGATCTCTAACCCCTTTCATCTTTGCTGATTGCAGCACAGTTCTCTTTGTCTGGTTCCACTCCCTGTTTGCAGCTTCCATCAGCAGAAATTCCATGGCTCTTGCATCTCAAACATCTTGAGGCCTCCAAGGCACCTTCAACATAACATGTTCCTGGTTAACTTTACTGCTGCTGCTGTTCTTGCTATGGTATTGCATCTCTGACACACTGGGGTCTTCCACTGCATCTAGGCACCAATAGCCTCTCCCAGGCTCTCTTCATGGTGCCAAGCCTCAGCTTCTCTCCATGACTCCTTCATTCCAGTACTACCTGGGTGGTTCTTACACATTATCAAGTCCAGGTGCAGCATCTCTGGAATATAGCTTCTTTGTGTTCTCAGAAAAACACTCTCCAGACGATTTCGCCTCAGTGATGCTGGTCTCTTTTTAATCACCACTAATTTCTTAGTCACCACTAATTTCTTAGCTCCAGCTAACCAACATCTATTGTCCCAATAGTCCCTTCTATTTTTGATTCTAAAGCCATAGCCACATGGTTGAAGCTGCTGAGTTCTGCTGCTTGCTGGAGCTGGAGCATGATACCCTTGTTCTATTATATCATTACCAGCTTTCTGTTTTCCAATTCCTTTACTGTCTAAAATTGGCTATTCTGGAACTTGCTCTGTAGGTTGACCTTGAACTCAGAGATCAACATGGCTCTGTCTCCTTAATGCTGGGATCAAGGCATGTACTACCACACTGGACTTAACCTTTTGTCTATTTGGAACTTGCTCTATACTAGGCAGACCTTGAACTCAGAGATCTCCTTGCCTTTGTCTCCTGGGATTAAAGGTGTGTACCACCCATTCTTTCACCTAAGCTTAGCTGTGTGGGATCTTGCCCAAAGTCATCACTCCCTTAATCTTTTTATCTCCTTGAACATAAAATTTTACTTCCTGGTCCTCTTTATTACCATACATTTTATACTTTTTTTCTTTCTAAGCTTTCTCCTTTTCATTAAAATGCTCTTCATAAGAGTGAACTTTAGTAACTACACATAAGAATTTATATCAGGCTGTTTTGAGACTTCCTTTGTCAAAGCAATTAATCTAAATCTCTTCACCTTAGTCTCAGGCAGACTCTTTGGACAGTGGCAAAAAGAAGCCATGTTCTTCACCAAACAATCACAAAAACGGTCTGTAGGCCACATACTAACATTGAAACCTCTTGGATCAGCAGTGCAAATCCAGTCTTCCAGATTCCTACTAGGATGGCCCACTAACACCTACTTAAAACATTCCATGGCTGTGTAAACCCAAAGTACCCAAATCCACATTCTTCCAAACAGAAAGGGGAACATTCTTCCATTGCTAGTGGGATTGCAAACTTGTACAACCCCTCTGGAAATCAATCTGACAGTTTTTCAGGAAATAGTTCTACCTGGAGACCTAGCTATGTTGCTCCTGGGCATACCCAAAAGATGTTCTACAATATCACAAGGACATGTGTTCCACTACATTCAGTGTAGCCTTATTTGTAATACCCAGAAACTGGAAGCAACCCAGATGTTGTTCCACCAAGAATGGATATAGAAAATGAAATAAGTCCGAGAGTGCCCACAGCCTAGAGCAGGCCACACCAGACCAAATGGTTCCAAGTGGGGTTTATTCAGGAGATAGGGCAAAGATGGGGGGAGGGGAGGAGAAGAAGAGAAAGAAGATGGAAGAAGAGAGCAAGGTCAGGGGGTTCTTCCTGTTGTATATGGGTGGTGATGTAGCCTCCCCCAGGTAAAGGTGGGAGGTAGCCAGGTGGATTCTGGGAATGTATGGCAGTTGCCTTGGCAATGATGTGGGGGTTGCCTAGATGTGATGTCACTGGGTTCAGAGCCTGATACCAACATACCTCCCTTTTTTCTTATAATAAAGAGAAGAAAAAAAATGGGGAGGGGAAGTCGATGGTGAATAGGGAGTCGGAGCACCGTGTCTCTTAAACTACTTCCTGCTGTGTAGGGGCATAGTCTATTTTGAGGTGTAGCTGCTTTCACCATTGGGGTCCACTTGGTAGATGTGTGCATCAGGTTCCTCTGTGGACAGTGGCTGATAATCCTGTAACAGGAACTGATTAATAGTTTGGTTAGAAATAATAACACCAGGAGGATGACTAGAAAGGATGTTACAAAAGAGAGTATCAATATATATATATATTTTAAATCTCAGAACTGGAGGTCTCATGTTCCCTAAAAACAGCATTCTTCTTGGAGGAACCGGCGAAGACCATCTTCTTTAGCTGTCAGGACATCTAGCCCCCATCAGTTCTGAAGCATCACAGCTGGAATCCTGCAGGTCTTGTATGTAGAAAAGAGTGTCTTGCAGTGTTGGTAGAAGAAATGGTTGGTCCATGGTTCATTTACACAATGGAATATTATTCAGCTATTAAAAACAAGGACATCATGAATTTTGCAGGCAAATATGGATGGGATTAGAAAATATCATCCTGAGTAAGATAACCCAGACCTAAAAGGACATGCTGGTATGTACTCATTGATAAGTGGATATTAGCCAAATGTACAGAATAGCCACCATATACCTAACATACCCTAAGACGTTAAATAAGAAGGAAGGCCCAAGTAAGGATGCTTAAATCCCACTTAGAAGGGGGAACAAACTAGTCATAGGAGGCAGAAGGAGGGACCTGGATGGGAGAGGGGAGTAGGAGGGAAATAGGTATGGAGAAGGGGGGACCGGGATGGGAGAGGGGAGTAGGAGGGAAATAGGTATGGAGAAGGGAGGAAGACAGGAGAGAGGCTCAGGGGATCAAAAGAATGAATGGAAATATGTAGCTAACAGGACTGGGGGCTGAAGAGACCTCTAGAAAGTTCCAGAGACTTAGAATGGGGGCGGCTTCCAGAACTCAATGTGGGTGCCCTTAGCTGACATACCTAACAGTGAGGATATGGAACCGGAAGAGACCACCTTCAGTAGTCAGACAGGATCCCCAGTGGAGGGATGGTTCCGAACACCAACCCACTTAACAAACTTTCGATCCCAAAATTGCTTCTGTCTAAAAGAAATTCAAAGACAAAAATGGAGCAGAGACTGAAGGAATAATCAACCAGTGACTGGCCCAACTTGGGATCCATCCCATGGGCAGGCACCAATCCCTGACACTATTACGGATGCTATGTTGTACTTGCAGTCAGGAGCCAAGCATGGCTGTCCTTGGAGAGGTTCTACCAGCATCTGACTGAGACAGATGCAGATACTCACAGTGAAGCATTGGATGATGGTTGGGGACCCCTATGGAAGAGTTAGGGCAAGGATGGAAAGAACTGAAGGGGACAGCAACCACATAGGAAGACAAACAGTATCAACTAATCAGGACCCCTGAGAGCTCCCAGAGATTGAGCCATCAACCAAAGGGCAGGTCTGAGGCTCCTGGCACTTATGTAGCAGAGAACTGCCTTGTCTGGGCTCAGTGGGAGAGGATGTGCCTAATCCTATAGAGACTTGAAGCCCCAGGGAAGAGGGCTTCAGGGGTTGGGGAGACCCTCTAAGAGGCCAAGAGGAGGGGGGATGGGGGAAGAACTCTGTGAGGGAGGAATGGGGAGGGCATTTGTGATGTGAATAAATAAAATAATTAATTTATTAAAACAGGAGCTTTTAGAGAAAATCCCTCACTTGCCATCTCACATCCGTGCATAGTTGAGTGCGCAGATGATTAACGTCAGATATAGCATGGGAAGACTGTGCTTAGAGAGAAGACATCATGTAATTTGTCTGTTCATCAAAATAAACAAACACTCAAATTAAAAAAAAAAAAAGAACAGTGCAGGGAGAGAAAGTTAGGGAAGAGTTAGTGCAGTGAGTGCAGGCCAGCAGAGGCATCTGATGCCAGAGAATAAGAAGGAGCCAGAAGACCAGAACAAATTGCCAGAGTTAATTTGAGGCCACGCAGAGCAATTTAGTGAGAAGTGTAGAGAAGCCAGACTGAACCAGTCAGCTTGGAGAGGAGTTTGAGCCAGAACAACTGAGGTGAACCAGACAGCACAGAGTTACAAAACCAAACCAAACCACCACCACCACCACCACCACCACCACCACCACCACCACCACCACCACCACCACAAACTAGAAAGGGTGAGCTGACTCAGCAGTAAGCCTCCAAGACAGCAATTACTTCTGGCTTTCTCTCTCTCTCTCTCTCTCTCTCTCTCTCTCTCTCTCTCTCTCTCTCTTCTTTCTTTCTTTCTTTCTTTCTGGTTTTTCGAGACAGGGTTTCTCTATGTAGCCTTGGCTGTCCTGGAACTCACTCTGTAGACCAGGCTGGCCTTGAACTCAGAAATCTGCCTGCTTCTGCCTCCCAAGTGCTGGGATTAAAGGCGTGCGCCACCACCACCCGGCTTTCAATTTGCTTTCTTATAGAATCCTAGACTACCAGCCCAGTGATGACACCACCCACAATGTGTTGGGCCCCCCCCTTCAATCACTAATTAAGAAAATGCCCCATAGGCATGCCCACAGACTGATCTTATGGAGATAGTTTCTCAGTTGAGGTTCCCTTCTCTAAGATGACTCTAGTGACAGTAACCAGAACAGTTACTATTCATGAGAGGTGCCCAGTGTGCAGCACACTAGTGTAGCAATGTTAGTTTTTACTATTATTACTATCATTGTTACTGTTATCTATACTGGTCATTTTCATGGAATGGATGAAATAGACTCAAGGTACAGATTTGTGCGTTAGCCTTTTAAAATATTTAAGTGACAGTGCATTTATGCACATGTATTTACTAGATAATTTAGAAATGAAAATTTATTTGAGTTTTTATTTTTAGCTTACACCACCAGAAACTGTTGGTGAGACAGGTAAATCCACTTACCTGTGCAACTGTGTACTGTATTTGGCAGCTAGTGTCTACAGGTTCTTAGGTGAGACACAGCTTTTATCAGAGTCAAATTTGCATCATGGCGCATTGGCTTTGGGATTTTTACTTGCTGAGACATTTACTGCTTGGTTCCTCCTGCTTGTGTCTATGTGGATGTCTGCTTCTCTCTCTGTTGTTGAGAGGTTGCTGGCCCTTGTATGGTCCAATCCCATCTCCCCTGTTTTGAAGTGCAATTACATTCTGCTTGGCTTGCTACTCTGAGGGCTGGCTCTTTATCCTGAGCTCAGGTTACTTCTTAGCTTCACATATTCATTGGACTCTGAACTAAACGTATTCTTGGTCTCTTACTCTGTCACAACTTATCCTGCTCTCAGGATTAGATCCTTTCTGAAAAATTTTCTGTGAGATAGGCACATGCCAAGGCAAGTTGCTCTTTGTAATGTGTCCCAGAAGACTCTGAGAGGGAGTCCTATGCTTTGGTCCTGTGATTCATGTGAGTGAGCAAGTGAGGATTGTTAATCCATAATAAAAAGCAGATTAGAATTTCTGTCCTCAGACTGTCCCTTCACCCAGGATATCGAAAACTATTCTCAACAATAAAAGAACTTCTGGAGGAATCCATCCCTGACCTCAAGCTGTACTACAGAGCAATTGTGATAAAAACAGCATGGTATTGATACAGAGACAGGCAGGAAGATCAATGGAATAGAATTGAAGACCCAGAAATGAACCCACACACCTATGGTCACTTGATCTTCGACAAAGGAGCTAAAACTGTCCAGTGGAAAAAGGACAGCATTTTCAACAAATGGGGCTGGTTCAACTGGAGGACAGCATGTAGAAGAATGCAAATCCATCCATTTTTATCTCCTTGTACAAAACTCAAGTCCAAGTGAATCAAGGACCTTCACATAAAACCAGATACACTGAAACTAATAGAATAGAAGGTGGGCACACCTTGAATACTTGGGCACAGGGGAAAAGTTCCTGAACAGAACACCAATGGCTTATGCTCTAAGATCAAGAATTGACAAATGGGACCTAATAAAATTGCAAAGTTTCTGTAAGGCAAAGGACAGTGTCAATAGGACAAAATGACAACCAACAGATTGGGAAAAGATCTTTACCAATCCTACATCCCATAGAGGGCTAATATCCAATATAAACAAAGAACTCAAGAAATTAGACTCCAGACAACCAAATAACCCTATTACAAATTGGGGTACAGAGCTAAACAAAGAATTCTCAACTGAGGAAACTGGAATGGCCAAGAAGCACCTAAAGAAATGTTCAGCATCCTTAGTCATCAGGGAAATGCAAATCAAAACAACCCTGAGATTCCACCTCACACCAGTCAGAATGGCTAAGATCAAAAACTCAGGTGATAGTAGATGCTGGTGAGGATGTGGAGAAAGAGGAACACTCCTCCATTGTTGGTGGGATTGCAAGATGATGCAACCACTCTGGAAATCAGCCTGGCGGTTCCTCAGAAAATTGGACATAGCATTACCTGAGGACCCAGCTATACCACTCCTGGGCATATACCCAGAAGATGCTCCAATATATAACAAGGACACATGCTCCACTATGTTCATAGCAGCCTTATTTATAATAGCCGGAAGTTGGAAAGAACCCAGATGCCCTTCAACAGAGAAATGGACACAAAAAAAATGTGGTACATTTTACACAATGGAATATTACTCAGCTATTAAAAACAATGAATTCAAGAAATTCTTAGGTGAATGGATGGGACTAGAAAATATCATCTTGGGTGAGGTCACCCAGTCACAAAAGAATACACATGATATGTATTCACTGGTAAGTGGGTATTATCCCAGAAGCTCGCAATACCCAAGATTCAACTCACAAACTACATGAAGCTCATGAAGAAGGAAGACCAAGTGTGGTTGCTTCGGTTCTTCTTAGAAGGAGTAACAAAATACTGAAGGGAGCAAATAATGGAGACAAAGTGTGGAACAGAAACTGAAGGAGTGGCCTTCTGGAGACCATTCTACCTGGGTATCCATCCCATGTGCAGTCACCAAAGGTAGATGTTGATGTGGATGTCAGGAAGTGCATGCTGACAGGAGCCTGATATAGCTGTCTCTTTAGAGGTCTGCCAGAGTCTGACAACAGGAGGAGGGGGATGGGATAGGAAGTTCGGGGGTGTGGGGGTATGATTGTAAGGGGATAACATCTGAAATGTAAATAAAATATTCAATAAAAGAAAGATTGTCTCTCCATCACAGAGGTGGGAAAAAGAACAACTCTGATGACCTGGCTAATCTATACACATTCATCCTAAAGAGTGGACATTAATTATCATGTTTCCTTTGACCACAAACCTGTGTAACATTGCATTATTTTCAATTTCCTGAGAGAGTAAGCTTAGTTTGTGTCACAGCTGAGAGAGTCCTTGATGACATGTTGACAGGTATTGGAAATGACGGGATTGGAGAGCTGACAGGTGACTCATGCATATGGATGTCTTCTGTGATTATACACAGCAATCTATCTGGGGTTATTTATGGTAGCATTGTCATGGTGATCAATGAGAGTAAACAAGCCTCTCAAAGCTGTGGGAGAGTTTCATAGCCAACTGATTCCCCCACATTGAAAAGCGAGTTTCTTGATATGTTTATTGAACATTTTCACACACATATACATATATATTTCTTCTTTAAAAGATATACTTTAAAGGAATAATTATGAAATTCTGATGAAATGAAAAAAGACTGGGTTAGGGCTTGAATAGGGACCAGAGTCCTAGGCCTTACTTACTGGTTGTATGTCCATAGCCAGGCCATCCATTTTTGAATCTATTTCTTCAGTAATTTTAAGACTATTGTAAGGGAGAAATGAAATAATAAACAGGAAAAAACAATAGAGTATGTTCAGGAGACATACGCCTAGCAGAATTCTGTAAGAGAGGTTATGCATCCGGTTCTGTTTATTCTGGGAACCAAAATCCTTGCTTAACTGTTTAAGGATCTTTGTAAAATAATGGTTTGGGGAGGGTCCTTAGCTTGAGTTGTAGGAAGATGACAAAGCGTTCAATGAGAATGATTGAATCTATGCTTTTAATGAGCTTGTATACACGTGAGTCTACATTAGCTAATAACAGCACACATAATACAGAGGAAATAGTAATCTGGCACAACTGTTAGCATCTTACACTGGTGTTTGACAAGAATAACACTTCGGTATGTTTGAGTAGATATTTTCAGGTATGGGATATATAGCTCAGCTATGGATACTTCTATCCAGCTGTCTGTTCAGCTAACATCTGTGATTATTTCTCTTTCTTAACTGCATATTATATCAGATCTCTGATGATAGAATGGACCAAAGGTCATTTTGCTCATAATTTTATCAATTTTCCTCCCTTCAAGATGTTCCTTTTAGGCTTCAGAAACCCATTGATTGCAGTGAGGGGCCCATTGAAATGGGGTTTTTGTTTAAAGAGGAGAAAGGATTTTTTAAAAAATAAAGCTGTTGGTTGGCTCTGTGCTTTCCCTGAAGAGTCTGCCAGGGAGACAACCTAGCAGAATTCTCGTTCCCACAGCTAGGAAACCCCAACAAGTGTCCTGCCTCACAAGAATGTGCTATCCTACTACAGCACCTAAACTCAGGCTTAATGGTTGGGTCACAGGAGTGATGTTTCTACTTGAGCCACAGGTGTAGATTGTTTCTCAACCTACTATAGCACCCATAGGTGAGTGTTCCGTGTTGTTTTCACTCAACTCTATAGAGTCTGTCATGATATAGAATGGATGCATGAATGAATTGCTAACTCTAAGTACAAATGACTAACAGGTAACATGGCCCCAGACCTTGGTAGGGCCTGAGACCTTAGCACAACTGACTCTATGATGGAAGTACCATTCAGGCTATAACACTCAGCATGTAGACAGCACCACCTGCCAAAACTAAAACAAAAGCCTAATTCATCAAAGTCCGTATAGTCCTGGGAAAGTCTCAAAATGTAGTAACCTTGCCCTTTGGCTTCTGTAGTTCTATTTCCAGCTAACTGTTCTTGTTAACGGAAGTATGTCAACGCAGGATATGGTTTTGGTGCTTAAAAGCTCACTCAGAAAAAGGCTCAGTGCTACACTGGGACCCTGAACACTCAGTGTAGCTACTCACCAACTAACGCTTTCTGTCGGCTTACTCTGCATCCTAGGAATCTTCTCTGGTGAGTGCCTCATGACAGAAGTATGATTGGCAGTTTTTAGACTGTCTGCTGTGGTGTGTCTTCTGCTGTTATGGATTCTCACTCTGGAACCGTAGGCCAACTTTTTTATGTAAATTGCTTTTGGTCATGATATTTTTTATTACAGCTAAAAAAATATACAATATAACAATGCACAACATTACTAGCAAACACTAATTGTCAATTAGTTATCAACTAATTAAGTCACAGATAGGGTTGTGAATTAGTGGGAAGAGGGTAGGAAACATGAATAACTAGTATTCAAACTATTTCTGACTTAATATCTGAGGGTTCTTTGGCAATTTATTTAGCTCTTTGTAAGTTTGGATTTCTCAATTTAAAAAAAAAAAAAAAAAGTGAATGTTCCAAATAATGTCTGCCCAAGCATAGGGATTTTAATGTAGTAATTTTTCAATAAAAGTTAGCCACCATTTTTGTATAATATCAAAAATAGGGAATTGCTTTATTTTTTTATAAAAGAAAAATGTACACAGTGGCAAGTTGTGGCTATGAAAATTGGTGTAATCTTTCTGGAGAAAAACATTGGCAGTGTTAATCAAAACTGTTAAAATGTACACATGCTTTGATGAAGTATTTCCACATTTAGGAATTACTATAATAAAATAATCAGAGGTTTTAATAAATATGCATGAAGAAAATTTATGCTGACAATTTCTTATAATTATACAAAGTGACAATGAATATTCAGCAATAGGTAATCAGTTACACCAATTTTGTGGATTTTTAGCTAGGTTTCTATTTTTGAGAACACCATATAGACATCTGTATTTTGATTTTTTTGTTGTTGCTGTTTTTGGTTTTTTGAAACAGGATCTCACTTTTTAGCCCAGGCTGGCTTTGAACTCATGGCAATCTCTCTGCCTCAGCCTGCTGAGTTCTGGAATTACAGGCATGGGACTCTTGTCCATAATGTACATTTTCATTTTATTTTTTATGCATGTGAGTGATTTGCTTGTAAATATGTCTGCACACCACTTATATGTGTAGTACCTACATAGGTCAGCAGAGGGCATTGGGTCCCCTGGAACTGTAGTTATAGATTGTTATGAGCTACCATGTGGGTGCTGGGAATCAAACTTGGGTCCTCTGCAAGAACAATAAGTGCTCTTTATGGCTGAGCCAACTCTTCAGACCCCTTTATATTTTTGAATGGAAAAGCATCCATTAATTGTCAAATGGAGAATCAGAGCATGAAACATTAGAAGTAGAAGATACATCAGAGAACTAATGTACCTTGTAAACTAAACATGTCTCAACAAGACTCTTGTTTCCTTCAATGTCCTCTTTCTCTAGTGTCCCCCATGACTACAAATGACACCAGTTAGCCTCTACCTCACAGTACTTATATCCTTATATTATAAATTGTTTATTGCCTGCTGCTACTTGCATACTGGCAGTTATCTTTGTTCTGTTTATCATGATGTATTAGTACCTAGAATAATGACTAACACATGTGAGATAAACTTCAAATATTTGTTGATTAATTGCATGAATGAGCTCTTGAAATTCCTTAACTAGAAAAGAACATTCAGAAATACTACCAGTGTTTAACTTCTGAAGGTGGAATTATGGTGTTATTTTGAAGCTTTTTTTTTTTTTTTTTTAATTTTCCAATTTTTTTCTCTATGTAGAAAGAAAGATAGAAGTTAGTCACTGGTCACTTCAGACATGGCACCAGAGGAACTGACAAGCGTTGCTTCATTAATTTATGAAGCAAGTAAGTATATTTTTCATCACTTCCCATCTGTGGAAGTCAAAAGGCAAATCTGCTGTCTGTCTTGTCATGTTGTAAAATCCTATTGTTTTCTGTTGAACATGCTGTGTAAACCTGACTAAGCCAGTGTTTGGTGTTCTCTTCTGTTGGGGTTCTCCTGGACAGTGTGCACTGCATGTGTTAATAAACTTGCTTGGTTCCCCACTGCCCCACTCCCAAAAAAGAATTATGAAAAAGCTTAATTTGTAAACTCATTGAATTTCAAAAAGTTGGGTCCAGAGTGTTATCTTTAGTGGTCAGTAAGAAGAGGAAAGAATGAAACTGGTTCGTTTGCATACAAGAGAGCCCTCCTGTCCGTCTTCCTCCCTTTCTCCCTTGCTTCCCTCAGTACCTATTTGTGGCACCCAAGCTGTGTTTGTTATGCTCTATGCCGGCTTCCTGAAATGCAGTGAGAATAAAGTAAACACCTGGAGGATATAAATCAGAAGAGAAAAAAAAATGAACTCAATGGACATGTACTATTTGTCAGCTATTATGTCAGTGAAAACAGCAGACACAGGTGCTGTGGTGGAAGGTCCTTGGCATGTTCGAAGAAGTAAAAGTAGGCCAGCACAGTCAGTGGATTTGGGGGCACAAGGTGGAAGCCAAAATGGGGCTGTGGCAGCAGTGGGGATGGACAGAGGGAGCAGATGTCAAAGCCACTTAGATGTCAGAAGTGACAGGACAGAGGGTACCTGTAAAATATTAAGTTTTTTTTTTTAAACATTACTGATATTTGAAAATCTAGTTAAAACTCTGACTTACCCCTCAACAAACTATCCTGTCCACCTATTCTATACAGCAGAGAAAAGACCCCCAACTTTATAATTCACGGTGTTTGCTCTTAACTTTATGGCCATTCAGGTGCACATGTGCTGGATTTTATAGTTTGTGCTGTTTGTTTTGACATTGTCCTGATCAACCAAGGACAAGTTGGGTTTCAAATTTCTGCTATATACTCTCTTCTCCCACCCTTCAGGCTAGTAAGCATGGATCCAAGAAACAATTAATGGGTTTGGTACTGACTCCTTTTATCCTGAGGATTAAAAAAAAATAACCTGTTATATTTTTATTAATTCTTCCAGAATTTCACACAATGTATTTTGATTTGTTCTGATCATATTCACCCACACTCCTCCTGCTTGGAGGCTTTTTTTTTTTTTTTTTTTTTTTAAAAAAACAGTAAGTTAACTCTACTACATCCAGGCACTGTAAAGAGTAAATTCGCTAGACACTAACTTGTCAGGATACAAGAGGAAAAGGCCTTGGGATCCAGTGTGAATTATTCTGTTTTCTCCACACCTCTCATTCTGTCTTTATTGTCAAGAGGGATAAGCCAGCAGATATCCCTAATACAGTCCAGAGACACAAGTCTAAGAAAATTTAAAGGACAAGGTTTTATTAACATCAGCTTTGCTGTTTTACTTCATTTACAGATCTTTGTTGGTTTTAAAATCTCCTTTGGAAACAAGTTTCTAGGAGATAACGAAAGAGTTGTTTTTTCGGGAACAAGCTCTCAAGTTTTCGGCAAGGTAGTGTCAGTGTGGATAACATTGGATTCTTTCTGTAACATTTTACCTTTCACTGGATCTCCATCTCTGTGATCTGCAATGGTAGTCATTAAATAATATGATGGAAAAATGGCCATAGCTGGAGATGAGGCCAAGGTAGGATGGGTCCTCACAGATTGGAACTAACTTCAGAAAACAGGAGAAGATTGATTTTGGATTGTGTCAAGTGAAGTTGGAAATAGAAAGTCCAGTTTTCATTCCATGGGTGTATTAGTCTTCATATATCATTAAATACCTTGAGAAAAATGGCCATTGCTACAGAAATGCTTGTCTCATCAGATTCAGTTAATGTAGTATTTACCACAGAGTTTTATTTTCTGGGTCAATGTGGTATACAAATCTATCATCTATCTATCTATCTATCTATCTATCTATCTATCTATCTATCTATCTATCTACTTTTCTATCTATTATTACTTGGTGTGTGTATTTAAGGCATTATGTTAGTGGAAAAAAAAAAAAAAAAAAAAGAAATGTACTCAGGTCACAAAACATCCAGAACAAACCTTAGAGCATTGGTTCTCAACCTTCCTAATGCTGTGACCCTTTAATACAGTCCCCATGTTGCGGTGAACCCCAACCCTAAAATTATTTTTGTTGCTACTTCATAACTGTAATTTTCCTACTGTTATGTATCGTAACATAAGTATCCGCGTTTTTCCAGTGGTCCTAGGTGACATTCAATCCCCAAAGGGGTAGTGACCGTAAGTTGGGAACCACTGCGGTGGAGAAAAGTGAGCATTGTTCCACACTGATTGTTGCAGGAATGTGCACAGAAGACTGGCTATTGTGAGATTAATGAAAAAAGCCCCACTGACTGTTGCCCACGTGACTTGGCAATCATTCTCCCACAATGGAGAGAAGCAGAAGGCAGTAAACAGCAAAGCACACTTAAAGGAGCTCACAGGAAATGCTGAAGGAGAGGAACTTATAAATAGAATCGTAAAGGTTAGCTCTACAAAACAGAATCTCAGTTGCCATCTAGTCCTGCCTTTCATTTTCCCTAGAATTACAGATCTGTATAAAATGTCCTTTAGTTCAGAATCTGCCCAGAACCACCAGTTTAAGGGCTTTAATTGCTTGGTTCAGAGTGGCCTAAAAATCAGAGAAGATCCTGGCTTTGTTTCTCATGTTCTTTGCCACATATTCACTCATCTGCTTCTAACTTGCATTGTTATTTGCTCAAACTAACTGTAAGCAACCTCCGAGTTCAACCTATGTACTGTTCCTTACTGTATCTCTTGATATGGAACCTGAAAATTTGCCAGTTGAGGTTGTTTACTTCTCTTAACTTTGCTTTAGTCACTTGACTGCTAAGGTGTCACGGTCTCCTGCCGTGATGACTGGCTGTTCTAAGGAGTTTTTGTTGGACACTCTCCAGGCTGTGAGTTGGTGAACAGAGTCTGGAAGATCTGCTCTGAATGTGGGTCACATTGTTCAACAGGCTGGAGGCCTGGCAGAAGAACAACCAGAGCAAGAGCAACAATATCAACAATTAAAACAACTACAGCACCACCACCAGGAGCAGCAGCAGCAGCAGCAGCAGCAGCAGCAGCAGCAGCAGCAGCAAAAATAGCATCAACATCAACGACAAACACCAAAAGTCAAGCCCCTGCAAGCTTGATTTTATTCCACTGGTGCAGTTTAATATTAGCTGGTGTCATTGATCCCTGTTCCTTAGTTCTTACACCTCTTTGCTATGTACACTTGACTCCTTTGTGTTTCTTCCCTTTCTTGTGACATTATATATCATGTGTTTATTTATATCTTCAAATAGAAATCAATAACCCTTTTCCCTTAAATTCCGGAACTTTATACTTAGTTGCCTAGAAGCTGTTTCCACTTAAATGTCAAATAAGCATAATTTGCTTGACCAAATTGTAACTCTTGATTTTATTCTACAGCCTTCTCTTAGGATTCTTTACTTTTGGAATGGACATAATTGCATAGTTGCTCAACCAGAATATTCATCTTGACTAAGTTTAATCTTTTTGATGTTTAATTTTATGCATCATATTTATTAGAACATACAGAATATCTATAACAATGTTTCCAGATATGATTGCATTCAGTGCACTCAGCTTGGTAGACAAAGTTAAAGAGATTGTACTTTCTAATAAGGGGGGGCACACTCTAGCCTATTGAGAAAGATCTCTCTCTCTCTCTCTCTCTCTCTCTCTCTCTCTCTCTCTCGCCCTCCCTCCTCTTTCATCTCTCACTCCTCCCCTCCCTTTTTCTTTTCCCATTTCTATCTCTTAACTGTTTGAGCTGGGGTATTAACAATCAACACCATAAAATCACAAAAAATGTGCTGCCAGAAAACCACTTCTATATCCAGAGCCTAATTCTGCCCTGCAACAGTCTGTAACTGCTAAGAGCATACAAATTCTATGGAAATGCAGTGTGGTCTTTCTAATTATTTGTTACAAATGTAAATGTGCTTAGTTTAAGGCAGAAAATGTGCTGGATGAGGAAAGAACTTGGTCTGTGGGGTTCTGGAAGATTCTCTTCCATTGACCCATCTGAGTTTCAACCGGCTAATTAGTTGTTGCAGTCTTCAATTTGTTCAATCTTGGTTAAATATACAAATGTCACTCCTTGGGTTGTACATGGAGGTGTGTGTATTCTTGTTTCCCTGGAGTAAAGATATTTCATAATATTAAACATAATTGGCATGATATGATAAAATAGTTAAACTTCTTAGAAAATAGTCGCTTTTCATATATCCAATTTGTTTCTTCTCCTTTGTTCTGCTTAAAGAAAAGCAGGCATAGCTTCAACCCAATCTGTCATTTTAATCTATGTCCTTCCCATAAGAAATGCATAATGAGTGTATTGATAAATTACTATGCAGGCTGAGAAGCTCATGCTGGCTTGCTGCAGGATTCAATTAAGACAGAGCAACATTATTTTGAATAATCAAATGCTGGTTTGAATAAGTAATTCAAATAAACAATGCAATTAGCAAGAAGTGATGGGGATGTAGTTGAGTGGGGGAAATTTTTATTAACATATACAATCCTTACTATATATATTTATTATTATTTGGTATGTGTAAGAAGTTGGCCGTAATACATGTGCTATAGAATGGATACGGAGTTTATTGTGCACTGTTTGTGTAGGTTACTTCTCTCCTTCTACCTTCTTGTAAGTTTTAAAGGTCAAATCATGTCATCAGGCTTGTTCTACGAATCATGCTTACCCACCGAACCATTTCACTGGTCCCCTATATATTTTAAATACCATTTAGAGTTAATAAAATAGCTTGTTGGGATATAGATGTATGTGCTGGAATCAAAAATAATCTCTGAATAACTGTAAGGAAGTCCTTTTAGTTCTCAGTGATTACATAGCACATTCTTCAGTGATACAGATACAACAAAATTTAGGGTTTATGGGTTGGCAAGATGGCTCTGTGAGTAAAGGCACTTGGTGACAAACCTGATTGTCTGAACTTGATTTTCAGGACCAGAGCTTGAGGGAGAGAACTGACTTCCTCAAACTGCATGCAAATGCTCCGTCTCCAATAAATAAAGAAAGAACATTTTAAAAGTTATGTTTTTATAGTGCCACACTTACGGTTACTACAGAAGACTTGTGATTAGCAGATGTGTCTAGGGATTTTATTCTGGGACATTTCATTCTATATCACATCAAACAATTATATAAAAAGCAAGCTAGGAAAATTTTTATGTGGCCAGCTAACGACACAGATTACAAATTTGTTTCTAATCTTTTGAATGTTTTCAGTGACATAGTTCATATTTTGATTATTTTTCTGATTATCTGTGAGTTGTCATGCCTTAAACTAATTCTGAGATAATCTTAGCTAAACGTCTATGAAAATACAGTTTTTAATATTGTCTGGGCTGGAGGCGTTACTAAGGGAGCTAATATTCATTATAAACCAAAGAAAAAGAAAAACTAAAGGGAAAAAATTTCCAATTGAGTATAGCTGGAATTTGTGTGTGTGTGTGTGTGGTATTTGAAAGCGTGGCATATGTACACAGAGAGGTACATGTGCCCACATACACACTTGAGTCCTGGAATTTGGGTGCTTCTAGACCTTGTGACATGGCTTTACTGAATTCCTTTCTGTGTAGGATCTGAACTCACATGGTTCTGCCTTAGGGGTCTTCTGCATTGTCAGCTAGTCATTTAGCTGTCTAACAAACTGCTGAGGACTGTCTGACACAGTGGCAGCTAACTTCTGTCCTTCCATGGCTTTGAGCAGTGTGCTGGGGAGAGAGAGATGTTTAAAGTTTAGACTAAAGTGGGAATCTTTATTAACCTTTCCAATGAAAGCTGAAAAAAAATCCCACATTCATGAATGTAAATGCTAAATTAACTAGTTGTTTAAAACAGATGTTTTGTTTTGTTTTGAGAAAGCGTCTGGTTATGTTGCTTAAATCTTATGAGAAGAGTTTTTGTCAGATATGTGTGTGTGTTTAACAAAATAATTTTAAAATTTTCATGTGAATTCTGAAGGTGTACACTACTAGGCTTATTTCTTTGAGTTGTTTATAAAGGACACTCCCACTTAAAATTGTGGCCCATATCTAGGTATGAGAAACCTTTGGACTTCATCTTGGAAAGTAATTGTACACTTGGGCTTTTCACCTACCCTGATTTTACTAGTTTTCTGCTTGGTTTTTGGTATTGCTGGAGGTAGATAACAGGGCCCATGCATGGAGGCAAGCATCTATCACAGAGCCAAACCCTAAAGCCACTTATTTTGTGATTTCATTATATTCCTGTATTCATATAAACCAGCATCCTTCTGCGAAATATAACTCATAGAATATTATTTTGTTTGTCTGAGTCTATGTATTTTAAGGCTCACACAGCGATGGAAACTTCTAGGTGTAGAATCTTCAGGGAAGGCTGGCTGGCTAGTGGCTGGGATGGAGCTTGTGTTCTGGGTGCGTCTTCCTTCCAGCAGCATTTCCTCATCTCTGGGAAAGCTCAGACTTCTTCTATTAAAGCCTTGAACGGATTGGACGAGGCTCAATGACATTTCTGTGTTACTCAAAGTCTACAGGTTTTTGGGAACGGAGTGATGGCTCAGAGGACGAGAATGAGTAGAAAGACCTGAGTCTAGATTCCAAGTAAAAATCTGGGTATAGCTGCACAAGCCTGTTATCCTAGTGCTGTGAAGGGCAGGTGAACACTGACAGACCGTGTCTCCAGGAAATGAGAGAATGCTGATAGAGGAGGACTCAAGTGTGTATGTGGGCATGTGCACCCCTCCATGTACATATGACACACACACACACACACACACCCTTGAAAAAACTGCTTTAAACATTAACCATTTCTAAAACCTTCATATAAACATCTAGAATATTGTTTGGCCAAATAACCAAGTATCATAGCCCAGTCCAATTGACATGTAAAGTTAACCGTTGCAAATACCTTATGCCCTTTTGTAGCCCTCTGTCCTAGTTAGCTTTAACTGTCAACCTGACAAACCCTTAGGGCCATCTGAGAATTAAGGAGTTCACTAGATCAAATTGGCCTCTGAGGATGTCTTTGGAGGACTGTCTTGATTGTTGATTGTTGTAGGAGGGCATAGCCCATTGTGGGTGTGACAGCATTCCCTCGCTAGATTGTATAAGAAAGCTAGCGCAGCATGAGCCTGAGAATGAACCAGCAAGAAGTGCTCCTCTACGGTTTCTATTTAAAGTTCCTGCTTGAATTCCTGCCCCGATTTTCCTTAATGATGCACTGTGGCCTGTAAGATGAAATAAGCCCTCTATTATTCTAAGTTTCTTTGGTCAGAATGTTTCATAACAGTTACAGAAATCAAACTAGAATATTACTTGAAGATTTTCTTGAAATTGAGGTAAGGTATAAAATGTATCGGACGGAAGATCTGATTTTTTTCTTTGAGTTATTTTGACTGCCATGGTCAGCGACACATCTCTAATTCTAAACAAGAAATCCACTAGAAAGATTCGAGTCGTGTTAGGGTGACACATGCTGCTAGAAATGAGAGAAACACATAGTGGCTAGAAATCTGGGGAGTAAAGTATATACTCATGAGTGTGTCTTACTTTGGGTTTTATTGCTCTGAGAAGACACCATGAATAAGTCAACTCTTATAAAGGACAGCATTTAATTGGGGCTGGCTTAGAGTTTCAGAGGTTAAGTCCATTATCATCATGGTGGGAAGTGTGGTACCAAGCAGGCATGGTTCTGGAGGAGCTGAGAGTTCTACATTTTGATCCAAAGGCAGCCAGGAGGAGTCTCTCTTCCACAGGCAGCCAGCTGGGGACTCTCTTCCACACTGGGAAGTTCCTGAGCACAGGACCTCAGAACCCATGCTCACAGTGACTCACTTTCTCCAACAAGGCCACATCCCGTAATGGTGCCACTTCCTTTGGGCCAAGAAAATTCAAACTACCATAGAGGGTTAGTCAATAAAAATATTCAATAGCAATTAGACTTGAATTTTTAAAAAGTTTATTGTTTGAGATTGTAATACTGTGTTTTGATCAAATCCACCATTATTTTATCCTCTCCACCTCCTCCTATATACTCCTCATCATTTTCCTTCCCAACTACATACATGCGCTCTTTTTTTTAAACCCAGTGAATTCACTTAGTGCTACCTCTACATACATAAGGCCAGGCTTGGAACATGGGCAGTCTACTAGAGGTAGCATCCCTGAAGAAAACTCTCCCTCTCCAAGTAGCCATCAAGTGCCAACAGTTCTTTAGCGAGGCACAAAACTTTATGATCCCTTCCTATATCCATGCTGGGATTTTGTCTGGATTGATCTTCTCCAGATTTTGCACATGTAGTCAGAGGTGTTGTGAGTTCATTTGTGCCAAAGCCCTGTCATTTCCAGAAAACAGTATTTTTGTAAATTTAATTTAATATATTTTTTACTTATTCACTTTACATCCTGATCACTGCCCTCCTCCAGGTCAACCCTTCCCACAATCCTTCCCCCATCCCTCCCCTTCTCCTCTGAGCAGATGGGCCTCTCTGGGTATCCCCCCACCCTGGTACTTCAAGTCTCTGTAAGGCTAGGCAGTTCTTCTCCCATTGAGGCTAGATAAGGGAGCCCAGCTAGAAGAACATATCTCACACCGAGGCAACAACTTTTGGGATAGCCCTGATCCAGTTGTTCAGGACCCATAAAGACAAAGCTGCATATCTGCTACATATGTGTGGGGAGACCTACGTTCAGCCTGTATATGTTCTTTGGTTGGTGGTTCAGTCTCTGAGAGCCCCAAGTGTCCAGGTTAGTTGACTCTGTTGGTCTTTTTGTGGAGTTCCTATCCACTTTGGAGTTTGCCATCCTTCCTCCTATTCTTTCATAAGAGTCCTCAAGCTCCATCCACTGTTTGGCTGTGTGTGTATGGGTATGTTTCTGTCTGAGTCAGCTGCTTGGTGGAGCCTTTCAGAGGACAGAAAACAATATTTTACAGCAATCCTCCACTATCCCTGACTTTTCCCATCATTCTGCGTTCCTCTTTGTGAAGATCCCTGAGCCTTGGGAAGAGTGGATAGGTATTATGTCCATGTACTGCCTCTAGCTGTGCATTTCACAGTCTCTCGGTCTCTGTACTAGAGTGGGAATTCTAGCACTTATCATAAATTCTTGCCACTGATATTTACAAAGGTCTCTTTTTATCTTGTTATTAAGAGTAAGTTTTCAGTCAGGATCAAGAAGCATATCTTGGTTAAGTGCCTATCACCAGGCTAAGAAGCTGTGACTAAGACAGCAAGGTTTGTAGTATAAATATGGCTTCTGGGAGTCTTAGGTAGGGTTTGTTCTTAGAGGAAGGTATAGCTGAGGAGGGAAAAGAGATAGAGGAGGAAGAGACATTAAGGTGACTGTTTCTCAGTGGACATATTCTTGGGTTGGGAAGCTACCATAAGCACCTTGTCTATAATGTTTTTTCTTATATTATAAAATATTCTTAACAGAATGTGAAGGTATTCTTGAAAGGTCCATCAGACAATCTTCTTACTGTCCTTTCGTTAGAGCATGTTTACTAAGAACTTATACCTACTGGGGCTGGAGAGATGACTTAGTGATTAAGAGCACTGGCTTCACCTGTAGAGAATGGCGTTCAATTCCAGCACCCACATGGCAGCTTACAACTGCCAGTAACTCCAGGTTCAGGGAATCAGGTGGCCTATTCTTGCCTCTGTTGGCATCAGGTATGGACATACATACGCAGAAGGCAATTACATATATAAAATAAAATCTAAAAATCTGAAAGAAATCCCATTAAACAAACCTTAAAAAGCCTTATACACATTCATTGTAAGAATAAAAAAATTAGAATTACATACTGTGGAATTACATACATACAGTCTATTTTGGCAGTGTTGGCTCCCACAGTGTCCGTCATCATTTACTACTAGTTAATGTGAATTCAGTTTGTTAGGTCACCAGATATTTTCTTTAAGTATATAGCTGCCTTTACTTGGAAAGCGTATAAAATAGTGTCCATCAGAATGCTTTTAGTGAGAGACACGTTGATTCAGGTCAGCTTAGTTCGCAAGTACATTTGTTAGTTTGGAGCAGGAAGTCTGAAGGCAGGGTGCCCTACATTATGATCAGGACTTGCTCAGTAGCTTTAGTTTCCCCGCCTCTGTTTTCCTACATGTATTGGCTGGTCTTTAGATGGCTTTCCCCATGGTGGAGAGATGGATCTTAGTTGCTTGTGGGTTGCATGCTTCCTTGCTCACATTCAATGCTGAAGGAAGAGCTCTGTCAACCAAGGAATCATTTGATGGGACAGGGTTAAGTTCGTGTCCATCCGAGTCAATGGATCATCACACACTGATAGATCTAAGCTTGGGTTCTGAGCCAATGCCTAAAGACGGACCTGGATCATCATTATTAATTGAGGCTAATTAGAAGTCACCCCTGGAGCTGAAAAAGGCCAATCTCCACTAAGTCATCTGGCCTGCATGGGAAAAATAAATGTATATTGTGACCAAAGACAGGTAAGTTATGTAGACCACTTGGCTGGTTAGTTTTTGTTAACCTGACACATCGATGGTTGCCAGATTAGGAACATCACTGAAAAATGTACGAAGCGGTTGCCTCTAGATTGCCAGGTAACCGACATTCAGACTTTAGATAGACTGGAAGTTAATGTCTTTGAACAGACAAGTAGCCGTGTCGTGTCTTAATTAAAGCTGGCATTGTGGATCTGCCCCTGACCAAACTTATGCTGAGGTTACTCATCACTGATAGCACCTTTGCTTGAACGCCTCCTGAAGTTTTATAGATTGTTGGTCTTTTTGAGACATGAGTCTTCATATGGTAGCACTTGGCAGAGAGACTTGTGGCTTGAACTTATGTAGTCATAGCTGAGTGCTGATTTTTTGAACTCCTGTCCCTCCTGACCCACCACACTATGCTGGATGTATTACAGCACTACAACAGACTTCAAAGGACACTTGTTTAGTTCAGTTGAACCGGACCTCCAAGTTTTATTAGTGGTATGTAATTTTTGACTATGCAGCTTAGCCATACAGGGATCACTTTAAGGAGACAAAAGGAGAGCTACCTTGGGTACTTAGCTTGTTCCTGTTAAGCAGGCTTGTTTTTATGTGCCTTAGCCTTGTTCTGCTTACAGCTTTGCCATAAACAACGTATTAGGCCACAAGGCTAGATATTTGTAGATTGGAAGTCTCTATAACTAGCAAGCTAAAGTTAGTTGGGTTCTAGGTGGCCGTGCTAGTGACAACAATTCAAGGGGAATTATTAGCAAGGAAAAAATCATCATCCTATAAAATATAATCAGCTCAGATGCCAGATAAAAGTCAGAGCAAAATCACAGCATTTACTCTTGATTGACCTAAAATCACATATTCTGGAGGCCATCAGCTGAGCAATACATTATTAGTTTCCCACTAGCTTACAGGAGATAATACCTCTGACATGTGGGTTTAATTTGAAGGCTGCCTTTGCTAAAACCATTGACTCTTTGCTGGAGCCCATTGCTATCTGATGGATGACTAAATTGAAATAAAAGGCCTTGAAATTTTTCTTCATACTGTGTTTTTCCCTTCTACTATTTCTGCTTTTGAGTCAGACTTTACTCAACCATGCATGGAGACATGTCTATCATTTGAGAAATGTTTTATTCAAGATTATAATGCAGCATGAACATGGTCCATTGCCCATCGGAGTAGCTATCCCACTCCTTGTGCTTTCTTTGCAACTTAAGCACCTATAGTTTCTTGGCCTTATTATAAGGCTCGGGCTGAATCATGAGTCTACAGTGTTCCTATGGGCTGATGAGTCACTTAGCATTTCCTGGGTTAAGTTGAAGCCCACTGAGCGCAAGGCCAGGGAGTTCATATACAAGAACATCTTTTGAAGCTACAGCTGTGACTAATGTATAGTTCTCAAATGTCACCTTCAGACGAAAAGAAACATCTGCTGTTCCTTTGTTACATGAATGGACTGTTCACCTCTGGTCATCATTGGCTCCCTTGGCTCAAGTCAGCTGGCTCACACTGATGTCCTAGTAGAGGGACCTTGCTTGTCTTGCCTGTAATGTGCAGATTCATCTAATTTCTTCTGTTTTCATTCTATGAGATCTCCTCTTCCCCATCTGAAGCTTAGCCATCAGTACACTGGCTCACGTGCCAAAGCTGAAAGCTCTCCTGGTCGCAGGTGGCTCACAGTGGTATCCAAGGTGATAATTGAAAGTCATAGGCACAGAGACAACCTTAGAAGCTAATTTTATTTTAGAATCATATTTCCTTTTTGAGACATTCTGGTGGCAATTAGAGGGGAACATAATGATTCTTATATCAAAGTCTTCTTTGATGGTGTGACTTGGAAGCAGGTAGACGACTGAGTCAGAAGTGACTGGGACTCACAGGACAAGTTAGTTATTTGAAGATGGGGGATCGATGATATAGAAGGCACTTGTAGAGTCTCCCTGGCTTGGGGACCTGTGGAGCTGTGAGCAGCCTTACCCTGGTGGTGGGGTGTGCTGCTAGAGATGCAGACTCCTCAGTGGGAACCAGGAGAAGACTGGCTGAGTTCAAGCAGACTATTTTTGTACAGGAAAGAGAGTCTCCATGGGATCTCAGCACATAAGGAGCTGGGGATGTAGGAAGAGCGAGACAAACACAGACACTGTTAGTCTGTGCTCTGTCCCTGGTTTCTGGTCCTTACTTTTAGCTCTCTGCAATGGAAGTGAAGGCCACCATGTGGGTCACCTACAGATGTCTCTCTTATTCATACTTTATTTTAAAATGATTGCTTTTCAACAAGTAAAATTTTTGAACTGATCTTATCTACGAGAAAAAAAGACAAAGGACTCCTGGCTTCTGCCACTCTCTCTCTCTGGACCCTGACTGCTCACTGAGAAGAAAGGTGGGTGACTTGGTCATCCCATTCCTGAACTTCTGCCAACCCTTGGTGCGGGCATTGCCTTGCCAAGAACTCCCAAGGTTCCTCTTGCTCTGTAAGACCTTAAAATCACTTATTGATGCTTATCAACAGCTAATATTAATGAATAATGATGAAAATCACAGACAGCTTCCCAGAACTGACAGCAGAAAATCAATCCGGTCTAGGCCATTTTTTTTTTTGGGTTAGGGAATGTTAAAAATTATAGAAATAAAGCAGAATATTTTTTTCAGCTTTCATTTTATAAGATTTTCTATATTATCACTTCTAAATTTTTGAGACAAAGTGCCATGTAGGCCAGACTGGACTCAGACTTGCTTTATAGTTGAGAAGAACTTCATTTTCCAGTGCCCCCATTTCTCTCTCAGTGGTGGGATTTTGGGACTACACCACCACGAGCAGTTCTGTGAGATCAAACTATGGTTTTGTACATTCGAGACAAGTATTCGACCAACTGAGCTACATCCTGAGAGCTCTATATTATTTTAAGTGCTAAGCTGCCAGTTCCACCTAATTTTTTTTTTTAAAAGTATAGAATGTAATTGGATGAACTCTGAGAAAGAAAATCTATTAGAAGCACTCGGAATATTTAAAAAGTTTTCAATTTAAAATTATCTTTAATTTATAAATATTTTAGAAACTGATCGTGATGTTAGTAAATTGGTCACAGGGAATATAACAGGCTTGCCTGGAAGATGATATCTGATTGAGCTATTATTATCTTTAATATGAAGATCAACTTTGTCATTAGCACAATATACAGAGTGGACTTCAAAATACCACAACACAGGGAGACAAGAAAAGTTGAGGAATGTTTTATATGTGTCCTATGAGCACAGTAAATACTCAGGGCAATTCTGGTTGAGGTTTTAGTTTTATTTAGATTTAGGAAGTTTTGACCAAAGAGTTTTGATCATGAAGGCTCAGACTCTAGTAGCTAGAGACTTTGCTATTCTTTTTTTTTTTTTTTAAATTTATTTATTTTTATGTGAGTACACTGTTCATCTCTTCAGACACACCAGAAGAAGGCGTCATCAGATCCCATTATAGATGGTTGTGAGCCACCATGTGGTTGTTGGGAATTGAACTCAGGCCTGCTAGAAGAGCGGTCAGTGCTCTTAACTGCTGAGCCATCTCTCCAGCCCCGACCTTGCTGTTCAAGTATGAGAATCTGAGTTCAGATCCCAGCATCCATGGAAGAAGGGTGTGGCTGTGCAGGTGGCTGTGACCCCAATGATATGGAGGCCAAGACAAGAGGATTGTCGTAGTTTGGTGGCTGTCTGCCTAGCTCCAGGTTCAATGAGATTCCCTATCTCAGAGGGACAAGGTGAAGAGTGATAGCACAGGGCGACCAACTATCTTCCTCTGCACGTACCACAGAACAAAACAAATCGAAACACAAAACAAAGCCCAAGATTCAGGCTTTAGAGTCTTGAGAGAAAGCTCAGTCCATAAACTGTTTGCTAGATAAACATGAGGCCTAAGTTCAGTTCTCAGCACTCATGTAAAAAGCTGAGTGTGGTAATGGATGTTTATAATCTCAATCCTGGGGTGTTGGGCCTCATTTCGGCCCTGGTTTGGGCCTTGTGGACAAACCCGAGCCTGGTTCAGGTTTCTGAGGCCTTGTGGGAGAGTCTAAGCATGGCTTGAGTTTGAGACCTGACATAGTCACTTCCATACTGGAGTGACTCAACAGGACCTGTTTGGCTCTGCTTCTGCTCAGCTGTTGCTGATGTAGAGCTTTGCCATTAGCCCTGTCAGTCACCCGATACCCTTCCCCACCTCCTACATCATCTCACCTCACCAAAACCCCTCTTCCCTATGCTTCAAGTTTATCTAAACATGAGGTTGTTACATTAGAGTTCCTGCTTTGACAAGACTCCCAGCCTGGTGTGTTTTTTGGGGCTGACACTCACCATCCTGCTCAGCTCTGGAGAGACCCAGTGGAACCCAGACCTCTCTCTCCTCTTGCCTGGACCGAAGGCTTTAAGGAGCCGACACTGGGGAGGTGGAGGCACATGGATCTTGAGGCTTGACAGCTAGCCTACCTAGCCCACCATGTGAGTCTGGCTATGAGAGATTCTGTCCCTAAAACAAACTGTAAGGGTCCTGAGGATTGATACTTGTGTCCCCCTGACTTAGACTATAGAGTGGTGTGGTGACACATGCCTATAGTCCCAACACTTGGGAAACTGAGTCGGGAGGGTTATGAGTGTGGAGCCAGGCTGGTTTGGGCTACAGAGTAAGACCCTGTATAAAAAAAAAAATGTAAAAGAGAATAGAACTCTGTCTGTTAATAGCTGTAAATATTACATCCTTAGGAATTTTCTTGCTGAAATTTAATTCCACAAGCATTTATTGAATGCTTAATTATGTTCAAAGCTCCTTACAATGGGCTGGAACTATAGACACTAATCTAGCCTTCCAGGAGCTGAGTTTTTATATGTACGTAAAATAGCAAAAGAGTTCTAAAAGAATTAGTCTAAAATAGTACTATCATTCTTTATTCAGAAGCTGGTTCTGCCCAGAGGAAGTATTCACTGACTTTTCTTGAGATGTATAGGTTTGTACTCCCAGAATTGACTGAGAGAAGGAGCCAAGTATCATCTACATCCAGTCAGCATGCAGATTTGACTGTACACCCCTGTCTGAAACTACGACAGTGTGACCTTTATCCTTGCCCTGGAGCACAGAGGCTCTGCAGTCCAGCTCTCCAGCTGTGTGCCCACCCTCATCTATGCTGATGTACTAGGAGGAGGAGACCAGATGCAAAAGCTCAAGAAATTCTCTGGGTTTAGCCCTGTGTCTCACTTCACCTACAAGATAACCCTTGCCTCTTATTTTTGAAGATATCTTGTCTGAACACTTCCCAGCTTCCAAAATCTGTTAATGTTATATACTGTCATTGCTTTAATCAGTATATTTTAAAACATATATATATATATATTTAATGTGTATGTGTCTGTGTGCATGAGGGCCAGAAATGTGTGAGTATCTTTGGAGGCAGGAAGTGGATGTTTGATCCCTTGGAGTTGGATTTACAGGAAGATGTGAACACATTTGACATGGTGGTAGGGACTGAACTCAGGTCCCCTGGAAGAGCAGCAAGTCCTTTTCATTCCAGTTTAGCACTCAATGTAATTCATTTAGAGCTCCACTTCTAAACTTATTATTGTTTGAAGCTTATTAGTGTTTATTGCTTTACTTTTATATTTTTGAGAATTCCTAGGTCCAAACCTGTGCCCTGGACACAGAATGAAGACCCATCATTTCTATATGATTGTTCTCAGATCACCACATGGGTCAGTCAGTTTGGTTGTAGGCATAGCTCATTTGTGTTCCATGTTGACAAAATGGACTCATATTACATGTTATGTGAAGGATATGATAATATTATATACTGTGGTGGTTTAAATATGCTTGGCTCATGGGAAGTGGCACTATTAGAAGATGTGGCCTTGTTGGAATAAGTGTGGCCTTGTTGGAGCAAGTGTGTCACTGTGTAGGTGGGCTTTGAGGTATCCTAGTACTCAGGTTCTTCCCAGTGTAGAAGAAAGCCTCCTCCAGCCTGCCTGCAGAAACCAGTCTCTTTCTGGATGTCTTTGGATCAAGATGTAGAACTCTCACCTCATCCAGCACTATGTCTTCCTGCTTGTTGCCACACTACCCACCATGATGATAATGGACTAAACTTCTGAAACTGTAAGTCAGGCCCAGTTAAATGTTTGCTTTTATAAGAATTGCTTTAGTCATGCTGTCTCTTTACAGCAATGAAACCCTAACTAAGACATGTACCACAGTGCCTTTGCAGATTGCACAAACCTTTAGTAGGCAGTCTGACTACTGGAAGTGGGAGATGAGGTTTGAACAGGCACACAATTGGTCTGAAAGAACTCTACCTTAGGTACTCTGAGGGAACTAAGGTACACCCATGGAAAGTGTAACACAGCAAAAACACTCCCTTCTGTTGAATGTTGTGCATGAAGAGCCTAAACCACACTCTGAGTGGTTCAGCAAGTGAACCCCAGAGCTCTCTTATCTTTACGGGGGTGAAGAAGACGAATGGCCTGTTGATTCAGAGCACAAACCCAGGAGCCACGTGCTCCTGACCGGATACCCAGCTCTGTAGACTATAAAGTTGTGTAGACTGTAGGCAAACCTCACACTCTTGGTGGCTCAGCTTATTCCCAAATAGGTGGAAATGATAGTGATAATAGAAGTTGTATAATTTTGGTGAGAATTAGATGAGCACTATGATAGAGGATGGATAACCAGACAGAGAAAACAGGCAGACATCTATCTTTGGATAAGATATATCTTTCCAAATTGTACCCCAGTGAGCCACTTGCTCCAAGTAGACACTTAACAGACCGCTCAGGAAGGAGATTAGGACCCTCAAGATACAAGCAGCTCTCAACTGTCCAGTCATTCTATTTATATTTTTGCTTTTTCTTTCCTCTGTAATGTTATGAGTACATATGCTTAATTATGAAAAGAACAGTTTAGCAATCAGGTAATTCATGCTTTGCTGTGGTGACCAAGAGGCCTTTCCTGAAGTTGCAAGACGAGTACTGTGTTTGAACTAAGATAACCACAAAGATTCCTGTATTTGTATTTAGTCTATTGGAAGATCTGATAGTTATGACAAAGGTGTTTAGCAACTAACATTATTCTTTAAAGCTTTTCAATCCTTGTGGTTTAGGATTCCTGGACCTGGAGAATTACACTGTAGTTTTATTTTAAATGGACATATAACAATCATACATATACACAGAACACAGTGTGGCAACTTCATACATGAATAAAATATGTAATGATTAAATTGAAGTATTGATTTTCCATTTCATTGAATGCTGTTCATGTTCTTGGAGGTAGGGAACTTTGAACACCTCTCTTCTAGTTCTTTATAAAATATATAATATGTATTTTCATGAACAGTATATTATTAGATGGATAGTTTTGTAACCTAAGAGACTGATTTGAATTTGTGTTATTGTCTCTTCTCTTCTAGCTCTGTTGGAAATACTCTCAGTTGGTTTTTTTTTTTTTTAGAGAACAACAAATGTTTCCCTAAAATCCTGGCCTGTTGCCACAGTCCATCCAAGGGAGGGACCATGAACATGTGAGTCTGAACCTCAGATCATCTGGTTTCAATCCAGCTCTGCTCTTCCTGGCTATGGTTTTTGGCAAGTAGTCATTGCTAGAATAGAACAATAATATATTCTATGTCTGTGGATGGAAAATAAATATAATCTGTAATATTGACATTAAAATTGGGCCTAATCTTGCCTTGGAAGAATTGAAGATGTGGCTTTAAAAGATAAACTGAGAAATGATGGTATACTTGTAATCTCAAACTGGAGTTTGTGGTAGGAGGATACCATGTTTGAGGTCAGTCTAAGTTACATAGTGAAAACTCTTTCTCAAAAATAAAAGCCAAACCCTAACCTAAACCAAAACCGAAGACAGGTTTCTGAACCTAGGAGCATTGTAGTTATTTAGCCTTTTCATACCAGATAGAACTTGCAGTGGGCACTCTTTGATCTTGAAGAAGTAAGCCAAAGCGACACACCAAGAAAGACAAGTTGCTCTTTGGTCACATGAGTGCTGCGGTATACATGAAACTCCCCTCCTATCTGCATTTACTAGGGGTATCCAAGAAACAAATTACATGGAGTAAGTTTAATGATATACATGTAGAAGAGACTTGGTGGGACTTGGTAGCCTTCAGCCTTTACCTGTAGCTGCCTGCTAGAGGGTAGAACTAACCCTTTCTCTACTGACTCTGTGATTACGCGTTAGTACAGTAGAATTCTTAGCTGAAACTACCTCATGAGGCAGGGACATAGGTGAACATTTATAGGAATAGGTTACCTTTCCCACAGTGACTCTTTTATTGTTAATATTTAGCCTGGTGGGTACAAAGCACATCCCTTTGTAGCCACTGAGAGGACCATGGCCACCCTGCTACTGTTTCTGTTCCCATCAGTACCACATTTTCCTCAGCTCTGCTTCTCATGGCTCACAGTCAGCTCACCAGTTGGCTCCAGAAGCTTTTTGTGTCAAACATGCCTGAGGATTCCTGAGAAAACTGTAGTCTCTGTTTTGAAATCACAGAATGCAAAGGCTTTTCTTAAAAGTCCATTTCTTCTTTGTGTATGCGGCTACAGCACTGTGCTATGTGGCTTCTGTTGGTTTCATTTATTATTTTGGAAGTGGTCTTCTTCTGGTAAGGAGGCACATTAATCTTTTTGTGGGCGAAGCTTTTAGTATCTGGACATCTTTAGCTCTTTAATCATTTAATCAAATGGTTAGAAAGAATTGATTATTCTGTCTAGTCTGGATAAAATCAGGAACTACAGGGCTGGCTTTTTTTTTTTTTTTTTTGGCATTTCTCTTAGAATCGCTCTTCTTTGTATTTCCATACTTTCATTGTTTGCTATTCTATTCTAGTTTTTTAAATTTTATAAACTTTATTGTAAAAATTTGCAAGTAAAATCAATATCATACACTAAATTAATTAGATTCAAAGTCTATACAAAGTCTAACTCTAAAGAAGATCGTTGAGGCAGACAGATGTGTATTTTATTAGAGTAAAATGTAATTAAAATAACCAAATTTCTAATTTTTGAACTCTATTTTACATACAGTTTATAATATTTTACAATATCTATTGGTTTATTATTATTATTACTTCCTTTGTAATAGAATCTCAAACACATAGCCCTATCTGTTGGGAATTTGCTCTGTAGATGAAGTTAGTTTCAAACTTGCAGCAATCCTCTTGCCTCAGCCTCCTGACAGCACTGGCTAAAACAGGTCTTTAAAAATAGCTGTTGCCAAGACTACAGGCTGCTCTCCACAAACTGATGATAAGACCATGTTATCAAAGACAACATTACATAGCTCATTGAACTTGAGAATCAAGCTAGAGGCTATCTACCACCTTCAGCTCTACTAACTAGTGTTTATGATACAGGAAAGAACTCTGTATGCTACCAAAGGAGAAAGCTAAACCCAACCTAACTACAATCCCTTCAGGCTACAATGGTCAACTGTGAGCAAGATGTGTTGGTGAATTGTAGTACAAATCCCATGAGACTAACCAACCAATATTTGATTGGATGAAGACTTTCCCTATGAGAAGGACCCATCTGTGACACTACTTGGGTAGCCAAGAACCCAAGATGAGGTAGGCCAGGGAAAATCAAATACTACTCTTCTGCTAAGGAATGCAGCACAAAACAACTCACAATGACATTCTGCTATATTCATAGATCAGTGTCTTGCTCAGTCATCACCAGAGAAGCTTCTTCCTGAAGTCGATGGAAATAAATACGGAGACCCACAGCTGATCCTTGTGCAGAGTGAGAGACCGGGAACAGTCAGCTGTAAATGAGATGCTTCCATCAGTTCTCATCAAGAGCCAGAGGGGATGGAAGACATCAAAGAAAGAAGGCCTTCTAAGCATAACAGGGCCAGTGCACACATGAACTCATGGGAACTGTGGCAGCATGCACAGGTCCTGCACAGGCCCAGGCTTGATAGGGTCCAAGTGTGGAGAGGACAGTTGGATACAAGCCCACATCCCTATTCAGAAATTAGGTCTCAATTGACAACTGCTCACAAATGAAAAATTAGTTATCGCCAATGTTGTCTCACTGGGTAAACAAACTACTCTTAGGCCACGCCCCATGACCAGAAGTAGATGGTCAACACAAAATAAACTCAGTGCTACTTTTGGAGGGTTTTTTTTTTTTTTTTTTTTTGTCTATAATGATTTGTCTGGACATTTTTTTTTTCTTACCTTACAGGGCTTTTGTTATATATTATGGTTTCCATCCGATTTTGTGTTTCCATACGTGTGTGACTGTGTGTGTCTCTGCGATGATATGTGTTCCTTGTGCTTTTTTTTCCCCTTTGGCTCTTTTTCTTTTCTTTGTTTTGTCCTATTCATGATTTTTTTTAAAAAACCTTATGTTATTATTACTTTTTCCTTTCTTTTCTCTCTCTCTTATAGATGCTTGTTGTTTTCTAATGAGAGAAACCAAGGTAATTTGGATGAGTGGGGAGGTGAGGATGATCTGAGAGGAGTGGGGGAATAATCAGAACATATTGTATGAAACAATATTTTCAATTAAAAAAAAATGAAGAGAGGTGGCCTATTGTTGAAGACAGAATCCTGCTTTTGTAGAGAACTGAGTTCGATTCCCAGCACCTACATCAAGCAGATCATAACTGCCTGTAACTGAGGCTCCAGAGGAGGTGACATTCCCTTGTGAGTTCTTGGGGGAAACTGCACTTACTTACATAAGTGCACATACCCAGACATGTCCATCCTTGTCCACCTACACCCCATCCCTCAATCCCCTCAGCACATATATAATTAATATAACAAATCTAAAATGTTTCACAATACAAACAATATATGCTCATGGGGAGGACTGACAAATACAGGTAACTATAATGGATAACAATTATTAATACAATAATGCAGTTTGGCTTTTATATTTTTTTACTTTGCGTAGTTCTGAGCTTCAAAAGCTGCCTATCAATGTTTGTTTACATGTTGTAAATATATTGTATTCTAGATACTGCTTCATACATACATCTTTACTAAACTAGGCTAGTCCTTTATGTTTATATACAATTAAATCATCATCTTGATGGATTTCACAATAACTACACTGTTATTATACAATTATTCTTTCTTTTTTTTTTTTTTTTGCCGTCAATAAGAAATTTACTTATTTTAAAAAAATCCAAATGCTGGCATTGTCCAGAAAATTTTAACAGGTTTATTTATAATTGTTATAAAGTTGAACTGTTGAAATGTGTTCACTGAAACATTTTGCTTGCATTAATGCTTTACATCTTGCATTTGTATTAAAAATTCACACAGAAATGAACGTGGAGAAACTGCCAATACCTGATTCTGTCCCCTGTGTTTCCACTCGCAATCATATACTTAGGTACCTTTGACCCCACGGAAAAAATGTCTAACATTCAGAACTACTGATAACAGGAAGACGAGGAAAAAAAAATTTTTTTTTGAGAATGAAATGTTTCCCCTCATAGTGGACTCTTAAGCGCGCTCTCCACGTATGCGGCGAGCTAGCTGGATATCTTTTGGCATAATTGTTACACGTTTGGCATGGATAGCACACAGGTTGGTATCTTCAAAAAGGCCAACCAGATAGGCCTCACTTGCCTCCTGCAAAGCACCAATAGCTGCACTTTGGAAGCGCAGATCTGTTTTGAAGTCCTGAGCAATTTCTCGCACCAGACGCTGAAAGGGGAGCTTGCGAATCAGAAGTTCAGTGGACTTCTGATAGCGCCTGATTTCACGAAGTGCCACGGTACCAGGCCTGTAACGATGAGGTTTCTTCACCCCTCCAGTAGAGGGCGCACTCTTGCGAGCGGCTTTTGTAGCCAGTTGTTTCCTGGGTGCTTTACCACCGGTGGATTTGCGGGCAGTCTGCTTTGTACGAGCCATGGTATGGGCACCTCCTTACTTACCCCCCTTCTCCTTCGGCTGGAGCTCGGCAAGCGAGAAGCGGGCGCTGGCGTTAGAGAGCGGCGGCGGCGCGGCGAAGGCTGCGAACACCCAATTATTATTTCTTTACTAAGTCTCCAATGCTGTGAAATAGATAGTTTTGTTTCTTGCTTCTGATTCCAATTCCTCAAATGATGTTGCTGAACACACATTTCTATGTATGTTCCGTTTCTGCAAATCACCAGGCATTTGATAAAGATTGATAAAAATTTCCAAAAAGGTCGCATCACCTGACACTCCTGCCTATGAATGCCACAACTCTCCACACTAGAGTTTTCAGCCAGAGTATCTTTGACTACGACTAGTTGGCTGCTTAATGGTCCTGAACTTGGTTTTGCCACCCAGTTGTATGGTAGAGGACAGCTCTCCATGTTTTCTGGCTTTCATTACATCACCCCAGAGCAACCCCTGCCCCCTAGAGTTATTCTGAGAGTAAATGAGATGCTGTATATAATGCATTTAGAATCATCCCTAGTCCATAAGATGCATTGGACAAACATTTCTTGCTTTATTAAGTATAGAATTAAAGAAGTATGTTGATACATTGATCTGACATTGCTGTCTTGATTGTCTGTGTATTATGTCTTAATTCAGACATAGGCAAATATTTTTGTTGGATTCTTTTAAAATCTTTTTTAAAAGTTTGAGTTTATGTTATAATTACATCACTTTATCCTTTCTCCCTCTAAATATTCTTACATATCCCTCCTTGCTCTCTTTCAAATTCATGACCTCGATTTCTATTGTTATTTTACACACATGCGCGCAGCGCGCGCGCGCACACACACACACACACACCACACTACTAAATGTAATCTTCTCAGTCTGTATAAAGTTACTTGTATATTTTCAGGACTGATCATTTAATATTAGATAACCAATTGGTGTGCTGTTCACTGGTGGAGACTCTCTCTCTCTCTCTCTCTCTCTCTCTCTCTCTCTCTCACATCACTTTTCAGTTTCCTGTAGTTCTTTGTATAGGTTGAGGCTTCCTGGGCTTTCCTCACTCACTCTGATATGTGAATTGGTGTCCTCTTTGATCAGGTTATGCTCAGGTAATCATACTTTATGGGTCTGATGCTACCAGGAGACACTCTCACAGCAAAATTCCTGATCCTTTGGCTCTTACAATTTTTCCACCCTCAGTTCCACAATGTTCCCTGAACCTTAGGTGCAGGAGTGTTTTGTAGATATATTCATTGGGGTTGACCTCCACAACTCTGCATTTTGATTGGTTGTAGTTTTCTGTGGTCTCAACCTATTGCAAAGAGAAATTTCTTTGATGAGGGATGAAGTCTACACTTATCTGTGGGTATAAGGACACATGTTTAAATTGTTAGTGATTATGCTGGTTTAGTCAATTAGTGGCTGTAGGTTCTCCTCCAAGATCTATAAGTTCCCTAGCCCTGGGTAGTTGCTAGGTTTCATTACCTGGCATAATTTCCTTTTTGTTGAGTGGGGTTGTTTGATTCTTATAGGCTTACCAAAATATAGTAATTGATTTTAAATCTTTTAAATTTTGCAACAACTCTGAGCACTCCAATGTTGACCTAACATATGAAATGTAACAGCTCCATAAGGACTAATGTGGTATACCTTGTAGACTGAGCTCCTGAGATTAAACATCTTTAGGAACGCTAATTAATTCTGGAAAAAAAGAGCAGCTGGAGAGTCTTTTCATCTAAGAAAGCTTAAATAGCCACAATAATATTTTATTTACAGAGCATAGTCATAAACTCTAAGATCTCTGTGAAAGGAAACTAACCAGGCACAGAAATTGGTGCAGGTGGGGTGATTGTTTCTCCAGCAAGGCAGAACTGGGTTTCCAGCTGAGAATTTCATCAAAGGAATGAAGATTATAGAGATGTGTGTGATACTTACTGTTCTAAATGGGCCATGTATTCAGGGATGCTGAGAATTTGAATGCAATCTGTTATCACCATAAACTCAGATCTATCAACTTCTTTCCTTTCCTATCTCCCTCCCTTCTTCTCTTCTTCTTTCCATCCCTCTTCCTTTCCCTACCTGAGACATAGAGGGATTTTAATTTAATAATGATATGATGCCACTTGAATCCAATACAATGAACCGTTTTGTGCCTTAACAGAACTTGTCAGGTTAGTACTGGGGTGGGTAGGTGAATTAGTTTCCAATTCTTTATGAGCATATATAACTTAAAATAACAAAGTATCATTGGTCATTATTCCTGGGAGGGCTTATTTTGGGTATTTCTTTGACTGGATTGAGAATACTTAGCCAGTGAGGTATGGACTGTTCTCTATTTGTTGGTAGGCTCTGTGCTTGTATTGCTACTGCTGAAAGGCAAATGCAGGTGGTTTGGCATTTGAGAGGAAAGAATGATTGGCTTGCCCCAGGTGTATATGGGAAGGAGTTTCTGAGGGAGACTAACCTTTGAGTTAGTGGACTGATTGGGGAAGAGGTGCCCTTCATGTGAGTGGGCACCATGTAATCAGCTAGGGACAAATGGAGCAAAGTCAGAGATGGATGGATTCATGCTCTCATAGGCCACCTTCTCTCCCTGGCCTGGGGACCTTACAACTCCAGATTCTATATTCCTTGGCTCCGTAACTCATACTAGTGTCCTCCTGAAAGCTCCATCATCGGCATCCCTGATGTCCCAGGCGTTTGGAGTGCACCTGAGTCATCCTGTGAGCTGTGTTGAATCTCTAGCCATTCAGATTAAGCCTCTATGACCAAGGGGATCAAAGCTCTTAATAAGCCTTTTTCTCTTTTTATGCACATCCCATGGCTTCAGTTTTCTGGAGAAACCTGACAAAACCAATTCCTTATTGTTAGCATATTCAGGCACCCAAAGAAAAGGCTGGGTCTCAGAGAGCTTCCATGTAACTAGGGAAGCCCACCATCAAAACAACAGGTAGTCCAATGGTTAAGGACCAGAGCACCGGAAGAGAAAGCTGGTGATGATGACACAGATGACAAGAATGGGTGGAATCGGAGGTGAGATAGCAATTATATAACGGTGACAATAACAAATTTTATTTCTGAAAACGTAAGGAACCACTTTTTATATGTCATGGTAGGACTAAGAAACTTTTCTGAAAGTCATATATTCTGGAAAAGATTTCCAGTTTGCTTTCAAGCAGAAAAGCTACTGCTGACAAAACTCAGTCCTAGGTTTTATCTGATAAGAATCAGTTCTGTCTCTCTTCTTGTGAATCTGATGCTCTCCCCTGAAGGGCATAAATGTCATAGCTTGGATAAAGCTCAGAAATGCTGCAGCAGGCCTTCATTTGAAAGGTCAAAATGGAAGGACCCTGGGAGAGACAGAAAGAAGAAGGAGAAGGAGAAGAAGGAGAAGGAGAAGAAGGAGGAGGAGGAGGAGGAGGAGGAGAGAAGAGAAGAAGAAGAAGAAGAAAGAAGAGAAGAGAGAGAGAGGAGAGAGAGAGAGAGAGAGAGAGAGAGAGAGAGAGAGAGAGAGAATGAATTCTGATATGTGGAACTTTGTTGCCTGAAACCAAATAACTAGAGCTTCCCTCAGTTTCCACACCTCTTTCTTTTCTTTGGTCACAGACTACAACCCCAGCTAATTATTATCCCTGACATCTTGATCCCTCAAGAGACTACTGAGTTGCCTTTGTTTCCCCTCAAATTCACCCTTTCTTCCTTCTTGCTTCATCTCTCCTGGGCAATCTATTCTTCCAGCACTAATTATGCTCAGAATGTTAGCTGCTCCCAGCAGTATTAAATACCCTGGCCACAGAAGAATTTAGTATCAGAAGCAGACGCTGGTGTAACATCTAAAAGACACAGTATTGGCTTTGTCAGTGAGAAACTGAGATTGGGGGCTAGAGAAGGGAAATCAGTCAATACCATTGTGAAACATTGGTCACAGGGATGCTGGCTGCAGTTTGCAAGGCAGGTATGTCTAATGAGCTGATTACTTCAGGGAACAGGGCTGGGAAATAGAATGTTACTTTTGTGTATTGGTAAGTATTGGGTATTCCTCTCAAGATACTATAAGAGAAATGAATTTGAGATGTAAGCAGAAATAGAAGAGACAACAGAGATACAGGTATGCCAAATACAATATTAAGTTCCTCTAAATAGTGTTTTGTTGTTGTTGTTTCGTTTTTATATAAGTCCTATGACATTTTCAAGGTTAAAAAAGGGAGGAGCTGGAGAGACAGCTTGGTCAATTAAATGACAGCTGTATAGACATTGAGTTTAGATCCTCAGGACACATAAAATCTGGGTGCAAGAGAACTGGGTTGAAGAGGTGGTGGGGAGGGAAGCAGGGTGAGATCATATATAGGGAGAGCAGGGGAGAGAGAAGGGAGATCAGTGGTGGTGGGCAATCTCTAGAACTTGCCAGAGACCTGGGATGGGGGGAGGCCCCAGAGGATCTAAGGGGGTGACTAGCCGAGACTCCTAGCAGTAGGGGATATGGATCCTGAAGTGGCTACTCTCTGTAGCCAGGTAGGAGGGATAAGGACAGCAACCCACCAAAAACCTTTGATCCAAAATGTGTTCTGCCTACAAGATGTTCAGGGACAAAGAGCAGAGACTGAAGGAATGGCCAACCAATGACTGCCCCAAATTGGGACCCATCCCATGGGCAAGAACCAATCCCTGACACTAACTAACCATACACTGTTATGCTTGCAGAAAGGAACCTATCCACAACTGTTCTTTGAGAGGTTCCACCCAGCAGCCAATGGAAAGATGACACAGAGATTCACACCCAAAAATTAGATGGAGCTTGGAGAGTCTTATGGAAGAGTTGGGAGAAGGATTGAGGGATGTGAAGAGGACAAAGACTCCACAGGAAGACCAACAGAGTCAACTAACCTGGACTCTTGGGGGCTATCAGAGACTGAACCACCAGCCAAAGAGCAAGCATGGGCTGACTTGGCCTCTTCCACCCCCACTCTCCACAGATGTAAACAGATGAGCAGATAGTTCTTCATATGCAGCCTCCAACAACTGGAACAGGGGCTGTCCCTGAGCCTCTTGCCTGCCTGCCTGTGGGTCCCACACTCCTAAATGGACTGCTTTATCTGGCCTCATGGGGAGAGGATACCCCTAGCCTCATAGCAACTTGATATGTGTTTGTGTGTGTGTGTGTGTGTGTGTGTGTGTGTGTGTGTGTATGTTATGTGAGTGTGACATCCAGAGGGAGGCTAGAGAAGGGGAAGGTGGTATGGGGGAAAGATTTGAGTGAGGAGGGTACTTCAAGGAGAGAAAGAGCTGATATTGGGTTGTAAAGAATAGATGAATAAATTTTAAAAAAAGGAAAAAAAATCTGGATACAATGCTTTGCATCTGTAACTCTAGAGCCAGGGGAGCATATACAGGCAGATCCTTGGAGTTCATTGGTGATCTAGTCTAGCTAAATTGGTGAACTGAAAATTCAAGGAGAGAGCCTGTTTCAAAAAATAAGATGGAACACGATGGAGGAAAAACTTGACACCACTACTGTCCTTTACATGTATACACACACACACACACACACACACACACACACACACACACACACCACGCAGAGAGAGAGAGACAGACAGATGCACCTTCTTGTATAATCAGTGACTTACACACATGCACATACCCATATAAACACCACAGACCTCCACCTTCACACTCATACAACACAAAATACAACTAAAATACTTAATAATTAAATAATTTCCCCAAGATCAGATATTAAGTGGGAGAACTTGGAGCTTAAGTCATGCTATATAAACTTCAAAATTTACCTTCCTGATATATTCTGATCAATCTCAGAATTTATTGAGGACTCTGCCACCCAGACTCCAGTATCTGCTCTATCATTAAACCCTGCCAGTCTTAGTATTCTGAATGCTCACCTGTTGACTATTTTTTCTGTAATGCAGAAGGTTTTCAGTGTGTCTATTTTTGTGCCATTACAACTTCTGTGCTTTTTATTCTTGTCATTCCCAAGATCTTTGCCCAGACCAATGTTGGAGAGCATTTCTCAATATTTTTATGTTGGCTTTGCAATTTTAGGTTTTACAGTTAGTGAGTTGTTATGTCTTAATACTCTACTGTACAGAAAGGTGAATGTGGTAAACACTGAATCATAAAGTGGCCAGAAGGGAGGATTTTGAATGTTCTCCTCACAAAGAATCAGTTAACGTTTGAGATAGTGGGCAACTCAAATATCTTGGGTGATTGATGTACAATGTTTGGATGTATGAACCTGTACCCAATAAAGGTGCATGCTTATTTTCTGTCAATAAAAACACAGGGACAATTTATTAAACTACCTCAGAGTTTCACTGCATTGGTGGTCGTTAGGCAGGGGTGGGCTTGTAACCTGGGGGTGCAGATTTGTTTGGGGAATAACTTGGAGCCATGCTCTTGTTGAGGGTGTAACCTGGAAATGCTAGTCTTGTCGAGGGTTACCCTAGAGACTGAGCTAGGCTCAGGTTTTGTTGTGGGGGCAACTTGGAAACTAATGTTAGGTACCAGCCTGTTAGTTTACCTGAGTTCAAACTTAGGTCAGGTTCTCTAAAATGGAGTCTGAACTTAAAACATTTGGCATATCAATATAATATCAGCCTCTCAGGCAAGATAGGTTCACTATGTGCACAATAATTGCATGACTATTATAGAAGTAACCAACTGTGCTGATTGGATCTGAGGCCTGCCGTGAAAGAGGGAGTTCACTCTTGATATCGTGGACCTAGTTAAGTGTTCGTGGCTATGGAGGGTAAAGGCTCTAGTGGCGCACCTACTGCTTCCATTTTGCTCAATGGACATGTTAAACTGCTTCCTAAATATGTTCATTTATATTTACCTATAGATTACCGCTGAGCTTTGGTCAGAGAAGTTTCTGTTTTCAGTCAATGGCATTTTGTGGCTGGTCAAGATATGGATAATAAATGTGTGTTGCAAGTTCTACCCTCAGTTGGGACATCCATATTACTCTTTCCAAGGCTCAGAGAACACTGCAAATGAGAGGATGAAAAGAATGCAAGAGTTGAGTGATGGGAAGGATCGCGAAACATTGTCTTTTGAGCATGACATGTCATTGTGCTTATGAACTCAGTACCCATGGTTGCTTACCCAGGTACCCTATAGGACTGTCCTGTCAATATTTAGTCATGGAAGCAGAGGGGCTCATGGGGTCTGGCTTCTTCCTGAAGAGTTATTGGCAGTTGATGGCTGCCATGGGGCATTGTCTTCAGTATGTACCCACTTGTGAGTTACTCATGGTTATATAGCAATGACAGTGTGGGTAGTCCTGGTTAAATCCATTGGTCAATGCCCTCCCTTCCTCAAATACAAAACCCAAACCAAAAGACATGGTAATGGAAGGAGGACTTGTTGAGAGAGTGAGAGATGAGAGCTTGGTAGGCCATTGGAGTTAAGAAGTTTGGTGGCTTAGGGATGAGAGAGAGAGAGAGAGTCGGGTGATAAGTGTGTAAAGAATGTACTGTATATATGGATGAAATTGTCAAAGAGTAGATTAGTTTTTAGAAAGAAGGAAAATAAGAGCATTAGCCTTAGGGGATATTAGAGCAAAGCAAGAAATATGCTGTTTAACTGTACCTGAGTTCTGTTTATATCTTGATGGATCCTTCTGAGAATACTAGAGTGGGGAATGAGTCTGACAAGGAGTTGATTTACTGATAAATCTTAAATTTTTCTTTCTTGCTGCCAATATTTTGGAGCACGTGAGAAGGCTACTCTGAGAGACTAGATTACACAAAAATAATCCTGAATGACCTATGTATGGCATTACAAGTTCTGGGATGTATTTCCATTCTTACAGTTTCTTTTTTTTTTTTTCCGTTTGGTGTTAGGATCTACTCCAAAAGTGTCATCAGTAATATAAAAGGAATACATGTAGCTTGAATGTATATAAATTGTATTTTTATGCCTTTGCCCAAAGAAGCACAAATGAATCTCAAATATTCCATAGCTTTACAACAATTTGAAAGAACATATTTGGTTCAAATGTAATAATTAGGGTACATAATTAGATTTTCTTAGTTACAGAAATTTGCCGTAAAAGAAAATCTTATTTAATTTTTAGCATCAAAATATATATAATAGATGAACCGATTAAAAACAGGAGATTAACATTCTTTCCTTACTATCATTCAATCCATAAATTATAGCTGAGTCATGAGCTGCACCAATAGTGTCTTTCTCGAAAGATTCAATCTGGAGACAATCATATGTTTTCATCTCTTGGATGTTGTAAGTCACTCTGTCTTTTCATGATTTCTTTAGTCTAGGCATCTTTGAAGGTTATGGACCAACTGTGCTGTTGAGGCATGCTCCTTTTAACATTGTAGCCATTTTGCACTCAGTCTCCATTTTGCTCATAGTGTGAAATTAAGTTCAGGTTCTCAGACTCTGCTTTCCAGAAGTAATTATTCATAGCTGACACAAAATTTCTCCTGAAAGACCATAACACTGTGGTTGTAATACTTATGCTCTGTTATCTCAGTCTTCTGAAGCTCCCCTGTTCACCAGCCATTCACCACCCTCTTACCTCACTCAGGATCAATCAGCTTCAAGGTTAGCTGATAATACTTTTCTAGTTAGCCAAAATGTAATACTGCTGCCATCCTTACCTTATGAACTTCTGAACTTGTTTTTTCTTATATAAATCCTACCCTAAGAACACACTTGTACCACAATTAGGCTCCTGAGTCCTTTTTTGTGATCCTAAACGTTCAGTCTTGTGGTATGCATTCAATAATCTATTCTTGCTTAACTGAGATCAGTGTTTGGATGGTTTGTGTGGTGATTCCTGAACTCCAACAGTCTTAATGTAGATCCTTTCCCTCAGGACTTGACTCAGGCTGTGCTGTGCTTGCACTATCTCAGCAATGATGATCTTTTTCCAAGGTGGTCAGTCAAGTGACATACATGTTACAATAGTTCCACCACTAGCCTTGATCCAAGCTTGTTAACTGGAAAGCACTTCATATCTCCTTTGTATTCAGTAAACACTTCATCCAGGAATATATGGGAACCATGAAATGCACTCTGGCTTCTCCCAGACCATCTACTTACAATTTTTAGCCTAATGTGATGCTTTCTATTTCAATCAATAGTGCATGACAGTTGGTAAATAATGAACTTCCAGCTCTGCCCATCCTTATGCATGTGTTAGCTGCATTTCTCATCTAAGGAATAAACATTTGCTTATAGTATAAGAATCCATGAATCGCTAAAGAATGGCATTCCAGACTCAAATAGTATGTAAAAGCAAAGTGTTTCTTCTGCAGAAATTCAGCATGCAGGGATCAGCATTCATCAAAATAGAGACCTGGAGGTGAGCTTGCAGGTTCAACTTAAAGTTGACTAGGGGAATTCCAGGGAGAGGTAGGTGACCTTTTTTTCTGATTGGTTGGCTCTATCTCTAGAGGCATGCATGTCTCTAAAATTGGCTAGGGCTCTGGGGACTTTCTAGAACCCTTGCTGGAGGCCTGGACATTTTCCAGAACCATTGCTGACTACTCTTGACTCAGGCCAGATGGTGGAGGCAGCTTCTAATTGGCTTCCTGTGGGCTGTGGTTTTTCCTCATACTCAGCTCTGAGAAATAGAAACTTAGGCCTAGTCCTCTGAACTGGCATTTTACAGCCTGTCACGGAGTCAGCCTGGCTTGATCCTCTCAATACAATATGGACTCATGGATGCTTATCTTATTAAATGGGCTGTATGTTCTCATAATTATTTTTAGTTTTTGCAGTGCTGGACATTGAACCTATGGTCTCAAGCCTACCAGTCAAGGACTCCAATAGAGCAACATCTGTTGCTTGCCTGCCATTTATTCAAATTTCTATAGAGTAAATCAATGGAAGCTCCTTTGAGTTGGGATACACTAGCATTCAGTCACAGGGCTCTGCTCTGTCTCTTCCTGTCCTAAGGCCTTTTCCAGAACTACTCACTCACACATGGCCTTTGACAGCAGGAAAGGGAGAGTGGGTGCATTTTAATTGTTTGGTAGCATTAATTAGAGTAATGTAACTTTAGAAAAATCAACATTTGGAATTCTTTTACTTTGTACTTTAAGTAAAATGTAATTGCCTTATTTTGTGTTATTTTGTATTTTATTTTCTTGTGATATGAGATGAAAAAAAATTGTGTCACATTCTACAGGTGTGGAGAGTCTATTTCCAAAGAGTTAAAGGGCAAAATGTACTATAACCATTCATCAGGGTTCTCTACAGGAACAGAACTGATAGATACTACAAGGGTTTATTAGAGCGGCTTGCAGGCTGCAATCTGGGTTTTCCAACAATGGCTGTCTGCAATAGAAAAGAAAAGAATCTAGTAATTATTCCGTCAGTGAGACTGGATGTCTCAGCAGTCTCAGTTTGGTGCTGGCGTCTAAGAGGATTCCTAGAGAGCTTCCAGTCTTCAGTCTGTGTTGGACTCCTGAAGAAGTACATTCTAAGACCAGTGAAGGAATGCCTCAGCATCAGGATGGATGACACGTGAGTCTGAAGTGTCAGATAGGCTCATGCTTGAGTACTTGTTTCCTAGCTAGAGTGTGGTCTGGGGAGACTATGGAGCTGTGAAGTAACTAGGTTGAGGTTTTGAAGGGTACGCCCACCCCTGGTTTTAGCTCTGCTCTGTTTACTTCCTGTTCCCTGCGTGCCAGCAAGAGTGAGGACAAGCAGGCCAAGAGCAAAGTTTCCTTCCTCCATATCCTTTTACATGAGCTACCGGAAGAAGGTGTGGCTTGGATTTAGGGTGAATCTTTCTACATTAAGTGATCCAATCAAGAAAACCTCTCATGGATGTGCCTGGGTTTTAGCTATAATTCCAGATGTGGTCAAGTTAATATCAGAGATGAGTCATCACAATAAGCACTAATCTATGTCATCTCTTTTACTTTTAAAGGTGCTATTTGAGAGCTGGTAGTGGTCAGCCTTAAACATGTACATATGAAGCAACATTAAATTGACACAGTAGGATATATATATATAATTTAATAATATTATATAATATATTATATTACATATAATATTCTATTAATAATATTATATTATATATATAATTTAATAATAATCATGAGGAAGATGATGAACGTACAAGGAAGTAGAGAAGGCAAGGAAGACTTGAATGGGGAGGGATAGAAATAATATAAATACAGTGCACTCATGTTATGAAATACTTGAAAAATTTTATTTAAAATAGTAGAAAGAAAAAGGTCTAGTTGTCTATTAGGAGCTTACGGACTTTGACTAGATGGAGGAGCAAGCACACGGTACTTTAGTACTTATGTTTATGGAGTAGAGGATAGTGACTTTCACAGGCTATTTAATGATTATTTAATTTCAAATGAAAAAAGACTTTTTAAATTCTACTTGGTGAGATAATAAATTTGTACTCAGTTATGAATGTGAAAGACAGATTCCAGACTTTTCACCGAGCCGTTGGAACTTGTGTGGGAATCATGATCTGAAAGTGGTGGTGTTAGTAAAACAGGAACACTCAATGTAAAACTAATCTCAATGTAAAACTCAATAAAACCAATCACAGAATGCAAAGATGGCAGATAAAAAGCAGCAGTTGGGGACCGGTGAGATGGCTCAGTGGCTGAGTACTTCCTGCTTTTCTAGTACCTCTAGGTACCTGCAAACATGTGCATGACACACAGAGACACTTAATTAAAAATAATAAAAATGAATCTTAAAAACCAAGTGTTAAACACTTGAGTCTGAAGTGTTAGCCATAGGCTCATGCTTGAGTACTTGTTTTCCAGCTAGAGTGTGGTCTGGGGGAGACTATGGAGCCACGATGAGGCTTTGAAGGGTATACCCACCTCTGGTTCTAGTTCTGCTCTGTTTACTTCCTGTTCCCTGCATGTGAGCAGCCACGGTCTCATCTTCTATTGCCTCATATGGAGTTGCCATCATCATACCTGCCCTTGACTGACTGAAACCCCTCTGAAATCATGCACCAAAACAAGCCCTTTCTTCCATTAGTTGTAACTGTCAGGCATTCTGGTCACAGTGATGTGAACTAATATGATATAGCTCATTACAAAGTGAGTCCTACGGACTGAATTACGCTAGAAAAAAAACACCCTTTCATTAAAAAGGGATAAACCACATTTCCTACTATAATGACTAGACTAAAGACTGGAGAAGTGGCTTTGTTGGTTAAGTACTTTTCTCATATATAAGAAGCACTGGGTTTAAGCTGCAGAACCGTATAATACTTTACTCTGTCACAAAACAAAACAAAATGAAACAGATGAAAACTCCTGGGAACACAGCTAAATTTTAATCCCACATAAGTGACAACTTCATAGGCATTGCACTCCGTGAAATAGTACATCTTGGAGTCTTATATTTGTTAATATGGCGACTTAATAAGCATTATGCAGGATGCACTTATACTAAGACATCATTTCTTATTCTTCTGACACTCAAACTTTACCATATGCTTTGCATTTTATTTGGCAGCTCTCAACATCAAATAGCTGATGGGATGTTTGGTTGATTAAAATATTATTTTGTTTTGACCCAGTACATAACACCAAAAAAAAAAAAATCTGCAAAACAGCAGGGTAGCATTTTGATACACATATACATTAAATAACTTTTGGCATATGTTAATTGTACAAAGTAACAGTTTTATTATGACATTTCTATGTATGTGTATAATATATTTTAATTATGTTCCTCTTCTTTTTACCCTTTTTTTCTGTTCTCCCTTTCCTCTTCCACATCCCTAGGAAGCCTTGTTTTACTTTAGTGCTTCCCCACCCTAAGTCTCACAGGTGACAGAGAACACGGAATACCTGTATTCCAGAGGGTGGCTTCATTTCACTTAAAATTGTATCTTCAGTTTCACCTATGGTCTTGCAAATGACATGATTTTATTTTTCTTTATAGCAGAATAATACTTCATTATGTAAATTGTCACATATTCTATCCATTCACTGTCGAGCCACCAGGCTGCTCCCATAGTTTGGCTATTGAGAATGCTGTGATAAATGTGGGATGCAGGCATTATCATGGTAAACTTACATTGATTCTTCTTGGTAAGCACATGTAAATTGCATAGCTCAGCCTTATTGTAATTATGATGTTTTGGAGATCCTCCATATAACTTTACCTAGCAGCTACACTAGTTGATACATTGATCAGCTGTATATAGGTTTCCTTTCTTTTAGACTTCACATCCTCACCACCATTTGTTGTTTTTTGCTTCTTAATGATAACCTGGCTGGGGTAAAATCAAACCTCCATATAATTTTTGTTTGCAGATCTATGATAGCTAAATACATTGGACATTTTCTTTCATTGTGTTTGTTGGTTATTCTATTTTGTAATTTTATTTTACTTTTTTTTTGTTTCCCCCTTTTTAATTGGATATTTTATTTATTTACATTTCAGATGTCATCCCCTTTCTCCATTTCCCATCCTTAAAACCCCCTCTCCCATCCCTCTCTTCCTTTTTGCTTTTATACCATTTGAATTACATGCAAGTATTCAGGTCAGTTCCAGGTTGAGGGTCTAGCAATACAATAAATGCAAAGCAAGCATTTGCATACAATAAGGAGCAAGCAAGACAATAAACACAAATAGTCAAAGAAAAAGCAAGACATTAAACATGATTCTGTGAACACTCCCGTGATTACTGTTTCTAAGGGCTTATCAGGATGACCAAAATATCTGAGCCAACTTCCCTGTCCTAGCCTAAAGTCCTTTTCATGTCTGAAGCCTACTTCTTTGTTTTAGCCTAAAATTTAGATTCCTGCCTGAAATTACTTCTTTGTTCTAACCTAATGTCAGATTCCTGCCTGCAGCCCACTTCCTTGTCCTTGGTCCATGTCAGATTCTTGCCTAGCAGCTCCAAAGGCTCTCTGCCTCTCCCCCTTTTTAATTTCATTTTGTTGGTTATTCTTATTTATTTACTTGTGAAGGTTCTGTTCACATTTGTCCTTTATTACTGGATTGTTTGCCTTTCTTGATGTTTAATATTTTGAGTCTTTATACACTCTGTATATTAGTTCATTGTTGATTGAATAACTGCAATCATTTTCTCCTATTCTTAGGCTGTCTCTTCACTTGGGTGATTATTTTCTTCTCTGCTCAGAAGCATTTGCAATCCTACCAGTCATCTATTTTTTCTAAAAGAAGATTAATTTATTTTCATTTTGTGTATATGTGAGTGTCTGCATTTATATAGGCACAGCATGTATATGTCTGGTGCCTGCAGAGGCCAGAAGAGGGTATTGGATCGTCTGGAACTGATGTTCCAGGTAGTTGCATCCTTTCTGTGAGTGTCATGAACCAAAAGTGGGTCCTGTGCAAAAGCAGCAAGAGCTTTTACTCACTGAGCATCCCTCCAAGCTCCAAGGATAACTTTTCACAGTCGGCTCTCACCTCTGTACTCTGAGACACCGTCTCTCTTATTACTGCCACGCTGCTACTCCCAGGTAGTTGGCCTTTGAGCTTCCAGGCAATTCTCCTGTCTCCACTTTGCCTCTTGCCACAGGAGTACTGATACTGCAGATGTATGCTACTCCATCCAACACTTCATCGAAGTTCAAGGGATTGAACTCAGGTTGCTAGACTTTGCAGCAAGTGCCTTTACCCACTGAGCCATCTCTTCAACCCTTTAACCCTTGCTATTATTACATCCGGAGCTATTGAGTCTTTTTCAGAAAGCTACCCCTCTGCCCCTGAATCTTGAAGTGCTCTCTTTTGTGTTACTGTAGCAGTTTCTGTGGCAGGCCTTACCTTACAGTCTTTGATCTGCTTTGAGTGAGTCTTTTTACAAGGCGAAGGGTAGAATTACAGATTTTGTCTTTATATGTAAGGAGTAGTTATCTTTTGAGAGGTTTTTATGGGTCAGGTCTTTAAGTTGCAACATAAGTTTTGATCACATTACGTTGGTAAAAAACTATTCATATTACAGTTTTATTTAGACTATAAGGAACAGAAGGCAAGTGAATATTTAGCAATACCGACTTAACACCATGGAAAGGTTGGAGAAACCATTTTTGATTCCTTACTCCTCTACCTTAGTACATAAAGTGCTATCACATGACAAGTTGCAGGTGAGTTGTGTATGTAGAGGTGACATACAATACAGAGTCAAACACTTTGTGAAGTTTCTAACTATGTAGTTTGGACAAGTTACTTTTCATCTCTGAGACTCTGATTCCTCATGATCAAATGGAGATAGTAAATGACCTCCTAAGAGATGGTTTTGTTTTCCCGACGGACCTCATGTATCCCATGCTAGCCACGAACTAGTTATGCACCTGAGAATGTCCTTGAATTTCTGAATCTCCTACCTCTACCTCCTGAATGCTAGGATTATATGTACCACTGAGCCTGAGGCTGGACGTGATGCATTTATCAACTGAACTCCATCTCCAGCCCCTCAGGGAAGCTTTAAGCAGATAAAATCAGGTAATTCGTGTGTGATTCTTTGCACTGCCTCAGAAAGCACAGAACTGTAGGTATTTCAATGGGTCACAAAATAGAAGTGCTTTCCTATAAGCCAGTTTATGTGACTTGAGCATTTTTCATGTATTAATGTGTTCTGATTGCTAAAAGAAGTAAGCATTATTTAAATACTGACAAGCAGAACTGGTAAGCCTGGCATTTTGTGAACTGTCACCCCAAACACAATTTATAATAAATACATAATGGTGGTAAAAGCTAATGTGTTCTGTGTTGGTAATAATTCAAAAACTGGGAAGAATTTAAATATCTATTTGCTGAAGAAATATTTTTTGGACAAGAAAACCATTAAAAATGAAGAATATGCATTATCTTTATCTGTAGTAAATATTTACGTGGTAGCTTGTTCACACACACACACAAGACACACAGACACACTATTCTGACTTTTTGTATAACTTTTTCTGAGCATGATAAGTGCTTGGAGTCAGAATAAAGACCTTCTTCAGAAAGATGAGTCTTATGAAGACTTAGCTGTCTAGTAGCCACAGTGTTATGAGAGGCTGTTCAGGTTTTTTTTCTCTTCTGGCTTTAATTTACTTTCAGGAGAGAGATTGCTGGCAAGGTTTAAGCGAGCATGATAAAGACTAATTAAAGAGTTGTTCCCCAAATCTCCTTGAAATTAGAGGTTGAGTCACTGAAATAATTCATATTTCATAACTTGAGATAAGCAAAACTTTGAATCTTAGCAAGAAAATTGAAGAGCTATACGGATTACTCAATTCTTTGCTGCAGAGTTGGGAAATTGCATTTGGAATATAATAGAATTTGTGTCTTCAATAAAACCAACTCAGAACAGCTTCGCATCACAGAACTGAATTAGTCCATAACTCCCTCTAATTAGTTTGGATAGTAGTATTTTTAGTCTTTAATCACATCTTTTAGTGAAGAACTCTGAAGTCCTTTAGAGTCATGTCTATTGTCCTTTGTCCTCTGAGGCAATGCTGGAGAGAGTAAAGTTACCAGACAATGACAAGCAGATGATCTGCAAAGCATTTTAAAATTGTGTGGCTTATGGTTCTTCCTAAAACAGAAACATTGGAAATGTGACATACCATAACTGCTCACACATGTTCTGAACATACATTGAATTAACATTTCACTTCATTAAGTATATGCTACCACTGCAGGGCTGCACAGGCACCTTCAGCTCTCACTGCCCTGGATACAGTCTACCTTCTAGGTAGAGAGAGGTAAAAGTGTCATGGACGTCACTGAACTCTCCTTATGGCTCCTTGGAAAGTGTCTGGATGGTGTGGTGGCTGGAACATCCTTGAGGAGATTCTCAAACCAAAGAGAAGGAAAATGGGAGAGGGATTGTTCTTTGGTTTCTGATGAGTTGAAATAGGAAGACAGGCTCCTAGATAGCAAGCTATTTACTTTGAAGCTAAAGGCCTGCAATAGATTGATGCATAAATCTCATCTGTGACATCTTCATCAATGACATTAAGACTTTATTGAAAGCCTGATGCTCATGAGAGCAAAGGAAGTACAAGGGAAGGGGATGTGTGTACTGGGGCTGATAATCCGTGTGGAGGGTAAGTAAGTCAGGTGTGCTCAGAGGGGTGACAGTGCTCCACGCATGGATGCTCAGAGGGGTGACAGTGCTCCACGCATGGGTGCTCAGAGGGGTGACAGTGCTCCACACATGGGTGCTCAGAGGGGTGACAGTGCTCCACGCATGGGTGCTCAGAGGGGTGACAGTGCTCCACACATGGGTGCTCAGAGGGGTGACAGTGCTCCACGCATGGGTGCTCAGAGGGGTGACAGTGCTCCACACATGGGTGCTCAGAGGGGTGACAGTGCTCCACACATGGGTGCTCAGAGGGGTGACAGTGCTCCACGCATGGGTGCTCAGAGGGATGACAGTGCTCCACACATGGGTGCTCAGAGGGGTGACAGTGCTCCACGCATGGGTGCTCAGTGGGGTGACAGTGCTCCACATTGGTCTACACAGGAAGAAAAGGCTGACAACTAAAAGGACAGGCTTATTTTTACCCATTTCCCTGAATGAATTTTATGTTTCAAACATATATAAAAAATAAGAAGCCATGCTGAGAAATGAGGAGTCCTGGTTGATTAGTGTGTTTGATCTTTTGTATTTTGTTGTCATCAAAAAGTTAAGTCACAGATTCAAGGCAAACTATTTTAGTATGATTAAAAACATTCATTACCCTTTTCTCCCAAAAGCCATTTCCCTAAAGCATGGAAAATGTTAAAAAAAACCATATTCACATTAAAATCTAGTTCTTTTTCTAAATTGGAAAACTTGAAAGCACATTGCATTTTTCCCCAGTGCACAGTCATTAGAGTAGTAAGGGACTTCCTGGGATGGATGTCCAGGCAGAGCCTGATCCTAAAGCATCTTTTGGTTTTCTTCTCATAGAAACATTTTGGAGATAATCAAATCACAATTGCAATAGAAAGTTTACAGAAAGTAAAATTCATGGGCATTGAGGTTGTCTTGACCTTGGAAAAATAATTCCACAGACCCATAGTACATGAAAGAGGGGAAAAAAAATTAACTTTACGAGCTTGAGTGCTTAGACCTTCCCTGTGAGCTATTGGCTTTGCCGCTATCTTGGCAAATCCTCTATTCCTTCTGTATCTTTTCATTTCTTGGCTTCACCTTTGACATAAATCATTCAGGTAAAGAAGATAAGATGTAAACAAGCCTATTATCTTAGGAGTTAAGAGTTCTGATTGAAGTTTTAATGTGGGAAAAGCTCTTTGCTAGTCTAAACTTTTGATCTTCCCTTGGGATATTCCTAGCTGTCATTAATACCTCATCATCATTTTTAAACACTATTAGAGTGTTATTAACTATTATCATTTGGAAGGCACAATGTATTTTGTTGATAATAAAATTAAGTAAGATATGGTTGTTATCCTCACTATAATCCAGCCAGGAAAGATGTTTGCCGATACTATTTCTTAAAATAGTATCATCTAGTAAGAGAAAAACCTCTGAAACCAGTGAGTTAACACAATTCAAAATTTTCATTCAGTCATTTGAAGTTTATAGTATCTTCTGTGATAGACTGAATAATCGCCTCCCCTAAATACATCGCTTTACATGACTAGAGAGACATTGAAGCTTTTATTAAGTTTAAGGGCTTGATTATCCTGGGTTATCTGGGTAGGACATTATAATCATAAGGGCACAAGACAGACATAGAAGACCTGTGAGGACCAAGGAGTGGATAGAGAGAGTGGGCTGTGCAATGCTGCTAGCTTTGAGGAAAGAGGACTGCTCCATGAGCCAAGAAATATAAATGAACCCTAGAAGCTAGAACAGACAGAGAAACAGACTCTCTAAATCTCCACAGTGGCACAGCTTTGATTGACTAGTCGTTGGAGTCGTTTGTTGCAGCAACGATAATAGGAAACCAGTCTATCTTCTGGGTGCTCACTCTGTGTGTTCTGCATCAAAATGTCTCCTGAGTCTCAAATCCATCATTGCCTCCAACACTATGGCCACCGACTTCATCCATATACATCAAAGCTGTGCTGCTGGGAAGAAGGCATGGCCTGATGATGAGCAGGTCCTATCTTGGCAAAACCAGCAGAGAGACTGAGCTGAGAAACGAGATGGTGGCTATCACCACTACTCAATGATGACACCCAAAGTTGGGGTCTAAGAAATGATTCTATTTTTCCAAATGTTGACTGTTATAAGGTAAGTCTAAGGTGTTTTCCTCCTTTTCAGAGGGAAGCAGAAGGTCTATAATTATCTCAAGGATTTTTGAGATTAAGACAAAAATAATGAATAAACAAAAACACAAATGTGTATTTCCTGGTAGAGGAAATTGACCTATGAGAACTCAAACAATTGAGGCTCATAATGACCCATTTAGACTCTTGCTCTTTATGGGAATCAATCTGTCTTAATTTCACATCACTATTTGAGAGCCATGTGGTTCCCTGGACACCAGTCTTCTAGCTTTCTTCAGTGTGGATAAGGTTAACACCATGAGGAACATATGAGACAATGTTAAACTTTAAAATACTGCTTTGACACATGTTGACAGATGAGTTAGTTACAAATCCCAGAGGGTGTTACCTCATTCATATTTTTTGCCAATATGAGACGCTTTTATTGTTAAAGAATAAATAGGTGTTATACTGGTTCCAGAAAGATGCGAAAATTGTTATGTTTTGCTGAAAGCTTGCCTTGTCTTGTTCCATTTCAGTTATTATATTATGTGCATATATGTCTTAAAATTCTTTATATTTTTATGCTACAAAGTAGTGAGTATTTGCATTAAGACATTGGGAAATATAGCAATAACATATTATAGAATTAGCACTTATGAACTACCAGGTCCATATCCTTTTTACAGGACATTGATCTGGTCTTCCTAAAGGGTCAGGTTGAAAATTCACTCACCCTACCAGAGAAGCCGTATTGAAGAAAGGTTTTCTGCAGATGTTATGATGTTTCAAGCACATGTGTTTCTGTCTCGTTACAGTATACTCTTGTCTATCAACTGCTTATGCTAGACATCTAGTTGTCATTTTCTTACCCTTCTCTCCTCTCCCATCTATAAACTTGTTGTTCTAGCAATTCTAACCAATTCTTACCCACTTAAAAAGAAACTCAATTGTTGCTAGCTTATTACTGCTCTCTGCCCTGTGTTGCTTTTTTTTTTTTTTTATCACCTTCTTGATTGCTGATGTACACTGGCTTTTAGTTTTGAACTTTCATTCTTTTAGAAAGCCTTTTCTGATGAAGCTGTGTACGTGAGGTCCACATGCCTCTGTATGCTTTCTTAAGACCGTGTCAGCTCTCTAATGTGTCCCGTGACTTGTCTGTATTCCAGATTGTGTTCTCCATGCTTAGGACACCTTTTGCCCTTCACAGGTGATTGATATATGTTGCTGAGTGGATTGATCAGCTATAATAGGAAAGTATGTTAATAGGATCAATATCAGTCTTTGAGATTGTGTTGATGTTTTGATCTTTTATTTTTATTGAGGTGCATTAATTATACGTATCAATGGAGTTGATTATAGTATTTCCACCAATGTGTACAGTATGTACTGATCAAATTCAACCATCCAATTTCCACCTTTCACTTGCTATGCTCTTCTCATTCTATTAATTTTGATTCTACTTTTGGTTGACTTTTAAAAAAAAGTTTAATTTGCTTAGCTTGATGTGTTCTGTTTCCTTCCACTTTCATTGCAAATGGCAGTTCATTTTTCTTTAAGGTTGAATAACATTCTGTCACACATGAGTATTTTATTCATTTACTCATCTGCTGAGAGACACCAGAGATGCTTACATATCTCAGTGTCATAATAATCAACAATGCACAGATATCTCTTTAACATGCTTATTTCATCGCCTTTGGATCAGTCAATGATTTCCAAGCTGTGGGTCACAACCCCTTTGGAGGTCTCATATCAGATCTCCTGCATGTCAGAAAGTTACATTATGATTTATAACAGTAGCAAAATTGCAGTTATGAAGTGGCAGGAAAACAATTTTATGGTTGGGGGTCACATGAAGAACTGAATGAATTAAAGAGTCACAGCATTAGGAAGGCTGAGAACCGCTGTATTAGATCATATTGTGTGGTAGAATCATGTGGTAGGTTATATGGTAGTTCTTCGGGTAACTTATACACTGAAATTGACATGTCAACTTATATTCATACCAATACACAAGAACAGTACAAGACTGGACCTGTCAACATTTTATCATGGAAGGGGAAATGTCAGTAAGCCCCACCCTCTCTGAGTTACTAAGAATAGCTTCCTATACACATATTGGAACCTTACATAAGGAAACAAAGATGCTTGCTTCTGGTCACTTTGTAGCTAAGTGATGCAAAAGAAAGCCTTTCCAGTCTCTGGTAAGTTGCCCAGAGTGACAATCCTGAAAGAAAAAGATGCTGCTAAAAGACTGAAAAGATACTTTGAGACAGCTGGAAGAACAAAAGAGTTCTTCCCGCTATCTGCTTTTCAGTCACGGTTCACTTGCTGAATTTTCTGACTTTGGTCTTGGGCTGAATTCCTGAGGTGGCAGAGGAGGGCTCTGACAGACCATCTAAAGAGCTCATCTGACTGTACCTGTTCTCCAGGGGTTGCTCTTCAGTCGCCCCAGTTTGCATTTGAACATAGCCTACTTGCAGTAGTAATAAACAGAACAGCGGATAGCTGAATCTGCTGCAGAAAGCCAGAGAACAGAGCCAGGAGATTAATGCCTGGTGTTTACAAAGACTGAGGAGCCACCTTGCAAACAGCATGTGGGCTTGTCTGTGGGTCACAAGATGATCATAATGTAAGCTACCATGACCAAAATAAAGGTGATGGCATGTTGAACAAAAGGAGAAAAGGGCATCAACATGGGTTCTTGATGACTGAGCAAAGGCTGAAATTTTCTTGCTGTGTTCAAGGTACTGTGTGAGTGCAAAGAGAGACTTTGGCTTGAACAAGGCTGTGAAGCTGGAGACCTCTGGAAAAGCAAATAAAAACACAAGAGTAACTGTCATATAGATGTCTAGTTAGCTAAAGTTGTGGGTAACAAGTCAACCCAAGAAGAATTAAATGTGACAATGTTTTACTATAAGGAGCATACATGTACCAGCAGGCTGAGAAGGGGAGCAGAGAGATGGCAAAGTCACCATGTCCATTATTTGCTCCTCTCATCCTTCTTCTTCTTTTTTTTTTTTTTTTTTTTTTTGGGAATACTTTGAAAATGTATATTCCTCTCCAACAAGGCCGTACTTTCTAATTCTTGTCAACCAGTCCCACCAACTATGGATCAAGTAATCAAACATATGAGCCTTTATCTGGCTTGCCAATGTAACCAGATGTCTATAGGAACCCTATGTTTCTGCTGCTTGAGTGCTGGGATTATAGGTAAGCCACGTGTACCCAGCATTTATGTGGGTGTTGGGGCTTTGAACTCTAGTCTTTATGCTTGTATGGCCAGTATTTTACCAACTGAACCTTTTCTCCAACTACTAATTCAAAATCAAAGAAACCTGGTTATGCTAACCATATTAAACATATATTCTTGTGTGGAAGGTAACATATTCCACGGTCGGGTAATTCAATAAAGCTCCCTAGGCTCAGAGAGGCTGTTTTTAGTGAGAAAGGACATGTTCAAATGCAAATATTTTGTTCAGGAGTATCTATTCATATCTCATCACCATTAGCCATGGCTGAATCGCTCAGATACCAGTAGGATAACAGTTTCCTGGGCTGTAAAAAAAATAATGAAGAGTCATCACAATGACACTATGATTTGATCAGAATTTCCATTTGATGCAATAGAGTTTTCCTATTAAATGGATATTTGCACATACATTAATCACAGCGGGGTTGAAATGTCACTCTGCCATCTGTCACATTAGTCAATAGGCACTCTTCTTCCTATATTTCAGTTTTCTTTTGGAGAAAGCCCTTGTGGGATTGCATAGAATGATGTCTTTGTTAGTAAATTAACTCCCATGAGGTACAGCAGAGGAAAATTCAGCACTGAGGTCAGCTCTGTAAATGTGCAGTAGAAACCTTAAATTATATTTTGATGTGTCCTCATCTCCAGATGATGAAATTATCATTCTCCCCTGTACTTAGTCTATTTCGAAATGCTGAGCTTGGCGAGACAGACCTGAATGCTGTAGTTCTTCCACAGCGTATCTTTAACCAGTTTAGCCCAGAAGCATGAAATACCCAAGATTCAACTCACAGACCTCATAAAGCTCATGAAGAATGAAGACCAAGTTGGGGGGGGGGGGCTTCAGTCCTTCTTAGAAGGAGTAACAAAATACTCAAGGGAGCAATTATGGAGACAAAGTGCAGGACAGAAACTGAAGGAGGGGCCATCTGCAGACCAGTCCACCTGGGTATCCATCCCATGTGCAGTCACCAAAGGTAGATGCTGACGTGGTGTCAGGAGTGCATGCTGACAGGAGCCTGACATAGCTGTCTCCTTAGAGATCTGCAAGAGTCTGACATATTCAGAGACAGATGCTCACAGCTAACCATAAAACTGATCATGGGGTTCCCAATAAGGAGTTAGAGTGAAGACTGAAGGAGTTGAAAGGATTTGCAACCCCATGAGGAGAACAACAATCCAACCAACCAGAGCCCCCAGGGTCTAAACCACCAGCCTGGGAGCACATAGGGAGGGACCCATGGCTCCAGCTATATATGCAAGGGTATTATAGGTGGGAGAAGAGATCTTTGGTCCCATGAAGGCTGGACGTTGTGTGTGGGGGAATTCGAGGGTGGGGAGGTGAGGTGCAGGGTGGGGTAGGTGGGGGTACACCCTCATAGAATCAGGAGGAGGGGGGTGGGATAGGAGGTTCCTGGAGGGAGGGGGGAAATGGGGTAAGGGGAGAGAACTGAATTTACATTTTATTTACAACTGAAATGTAATTAAAATTTCCAATAAAAAAAAAAGAAGATTAAGTTTATGCTGTGCCTTCTGTGTACAGAGGAAGTGGAACTGCATGGCGCAGGGCTCCAGGTGAACTCTGTGACAGGACCTTGGATGGCTTTAAACTTAGCATAACATTATGCCTTCTGGATATAATTTTGGCCAGGAGGCAATGTACATAGTACAGTGGCATTTGTTTATGTTGACTTTGCAGAAGAATTGATTAGGAGGTCTGTGAGGACCACAGTGTGGTTTCATGTAAGGCCTTTAGACTGTACTCATTCTACAGTATTTGCCTCAAAATGAAATAAATTAAAAATAGAAAACATCTGATTGTATTTTGAAACATCTTCAAAAGAATAACTTTAGAAACTTTCATTAGGGAAGCTACAGTAGGAATGGCTTATGTCCAGAAACAAAGCCACACTGCTCATCTTTAAATAAAACTTCAAACTGGTGAGAAGTTGTCAATTATAGGATCTGAATGTAGTTGGAGAATATCTTTTCTCTCCTCACTCTCTGGACATACACTCTGTTTCTGGATAAGAAAAGAATTCTTTCATATATTTTCTGCTCTGGTCATGAGAGTTCCAGAATCTTGCTGGTTTCATACTAGGAGAGTAAAAGAATTGTACTTTGCTCAGGGGCCAATGATACTTGCTGCCAAAGCCACTGATCTCTGTTCTGTCCCACATGATGGAAGACTAGAACAGACTCATGCTCGTTGTCTATACACACAGACTCTGGCACATTCACAAATGCACATACGTGTACAAACAAGCGATTGGAATTATGATGAGATTTCTGGTGGACTGTAGCATTTTTCCTTTGCAACAACCGTCTTGTGATTGAAGCTGAGGGAAGGCACTGAGAAATGGAGATGTCAGGATGGTACCAACGGATGGGTGGCATGGTTGTCCTTTGTTTTCTACAACTGATGATGATGATGTCAGACCTTTGACTTGTGGATGTCTTACTTTTTAGATCAGTGAGAACTTGAAGGAGCTAGTAGAGTGATTGGTGATCTTATTTACTGTAGAAATCAATGCCTGGGAGCCTGAGGCCCACAGCACAGTATCTTTGTACTGCCATGGGGCTACTTGCTGATAGCATCCTTCATTACACACAACCTTTTTTTTTTTTTTTTTTTTTTTTTATTAAGAATGTAGCCTTGGCTGAGTACATATAATGACAGGTTCATTGGGTGTGCATTGATTTAGGATTCAGACATGGTAGATTTAATCACAACAAAAGCTGTCTAAAACCAAGGCAATGAGAAAAGTAGATGCATAAGAAAAGCTTTTAAGTCTCAACAGTTCATTGCTATGCTGCTCAGAAGCCAGAGTTTATGTGCGACTCTGGCACTAGCTTGCCTTTGCTAGCTCACACCAGGGCGTTGCCTCAGTGGACTACTTTGTAAACAACAGTTTTATTTTTCAAAGATTTGAGGTGTACTTTTGCTTGAATTTAGCTCATGTATTGTATGTATACTGTACATAGGATATTTCATTAAATTTTCTGTAAATAAAATACATTTGATGTAAGGTATATTTCTTGAAAGAGTTTTTGGTGTAATAGAGAATTTGAGATGTTTAAAATAAAACCTGGAAGAATCACACACACACACACACACACACACACACACACACACACACACACAAGAGGTTTAGCTATGTGAATTTATAGTTTCATGTAACAAACCTCCTCAAAATGCCATGCTTTGACATGACTTAAATGTTTCTTGGATGCATTACCTGTAACCTGTTAGCAGGGTCTGCATATACACACACACACAGGCATGTATTTACATCAGTGGCAGATGCAAACACATCTCTGTCCAATGCCTTGAGCAATGTTGTGTGTGATGAAGGAGAAGCCAGAAATTCTTCTCTGTCTTATCCTTTCTGTGTCATCTTGGGCTTACAATCAGATGTCTCTGGGAGTTGAAAGTTGAAGATGGAGATTCCTCTCCCAGGGAAAGGATTGTTCTCTAGTTCCAATGATTGATATGAAAAACACATTTTTTTTTTTTTTTTTTTGGAAGCGATACAGCTACACACAGTAGCTCTAAGGAATTATTTGCATTTGATTTAAAATACATTATCTAATTCTTATGTGGACAATTTAAGTGTTATGAAGACTAGTTGCTTTATGATGGTAAAATGTTCTGCTTTGCTTTGTACAGATTAAAAAGGCATAAGTGTTTTTAATTGCTCTTAATTCTCTGTGGCCTACTCATTCTCGCTCTTAATGGCTCCCCACGTAGATGAAGTTAATTTGCTTCCTATACAATGTCATAGGGAATCTCTTTGATATACTTTCAGAAATTTTTTTGACAAAGCTTAAGATGTACAGAGATTTTTCTTATGTGCATATTAATAACTAATTATAAATATGACCCAAATTTTAGGATCTTTATATCCTGGCTCATTCTCAAAGTATAGTCATATGTAGGTTTTAAGTAATGATTAAGATATCAAACTCGGTTGAAATAAAATTAATTTTTATAAATAAAAAGATTTATTAGTTTTAGGTCAAGGACAAATCCTTAATAACTCTTATTTAATGTACAGATTTGGCTGAGTGAAAAGTTCTCCTGTGAATCAAGGACATGGTCACCTCCATTTCTGACATTCTTTGCACTTCATCTTTTTTGACTGAATGGATGGGAAGACTGAAAAGTATCAATAGACTTCTTCATGGGCTCTATTTAAAAAATTTTGTATATGTATTATGCTTTTAGATTCTTTAAAGAAAAATTAATAATTTCTTTCCTTTGTGAAGCCCCAGAGATTTAACAAGATGGTAGAGGTCTGTGAAATACAGCCAGATGTCAGCTGGGAGAGTAATAAGTAGGTCACCTAGTAGCTGAGTGGATTCGAAGTCTCCTTCTGGACCTCAGCCTTGAGATAGTGCTGAAACACTCGGGGGTAAAGTGCTGCTGTTTAACACAGAGACCCACAGCTGGTCAATGTTCAGAGAATAAGTCACTCTGGAATTCTCAGCCATAATTGGATGTCTATATCACATCCTTCCTCTGCTCAAGGCTCAGATCTATGCAGAAGATGGGATGGAAAGACATAGGAGCCAGAAGTGGTGGATGACCTCACAGAAACAGGATTTGTCAAACACAATAGGGCAGATGCATCTCTGTACACAATAGGAACTCATGGGATGCATAAGACTTATACAAGCCAAAGCCAAACAAAATCCCAGCATGGAGGAGGGCAGATCAGAAGTTTGTCCCATCCCCTAGTTGAGGAGTTGTTGGCATTTTGTTGCTGCCAGGAAAGACAAGTTTAGGTTTTTTGTTTGTTTGTTTTGTTTTGTTTAATGATTCAACACCTAGTATATTGATCTTACTCTAGGGCAAGCCTCATGCCCAGGAGTACTCAGTCAGCACAAATTCGCCTCATTGAAGGTTGGTGGGGAAAAAATATGAAGTTGGGTAGGAAGGGAGGTAGATGATATGGGAGGAATTGGATGGACATGACATTTTCAAAGAATAAAAACATTATGAAACCAGAAGAGTGCTATTGCACCTGTTGTGTTCTTGAATGAACTGAAAGCATTCTTCCTTAAGAGGGGCTAGTTTAAAAAAAAGGAATAATTGTCTTTAATTTAATTTAAGGGGTAAACTATAGTAGATGAGAAGAGATGACTAATGAAGAAGACAGAATTTTCAGAAGTGAGTCTATGGAATAAAAACGTATTCATTTTCCTCTGGGGGGGCGGGAAGCTTTCAAACTATTTTTCAGCAATAAGATTCATTATTTTGTATTCAAATTTCCAGGGATACTTGATCCATCACTATCCACTAAATTAGTAAAGACAGAGTGGCTGAAGTTTGGAGTGAGATTGAAGGAAGTCCCATCTTGTTTCCACCTCTATGATGACCTTCAGGTCACATCTTGGAGCATGAGATGGTCACAGGTACTGGCTTAAAAACAGTACTTCATGTTATAAAGGAAAATACATGCTTAGATTGACAAAACCATACTAGCTTGTCTGTATCTCGGTGTTATCTTGTCTTTTAAGTTTTCTTTAACATGAAAAGTCTGTTTTTGTGTATAAATAAAATGTTAAAATTTATGCTTATCAGACTAGGGAATAACAGAATTAAGTTCAGCTTACATTATTTATAGTTAAGGCATTCCTGCTGATCCTTTTAAAATAGGCATGAATGGGGCATTGCTGTTAGTCATAAGATTTTAGAAAATATGTCTTACGGCACTTGGCATTATACAGCTCCTTCTTACAACATCTATTTGCATTAGTACAATATCTTATATACTGTAAATATACTGTTGTCTTAGTCAGTGTTCTATTGATGTGAAGAAACCATGACAACTTTTATTAAAAAAAAAAAAAAGCATTTAATTGGTGCTTGGTTACAGTTTCAGAGGTTTAGTCCATTGTCATCATGGCAGGGAGAATGGTGGTATACAGGCAGATATAGTGCTGGAGGAGTAGCTGAGAGCTCTATCTAAGAGAAGAGACAAAGGGCTTGGCTTGGATTTTTGAAACCATCAAAGCCCATCAACAATGACACACTTCCTTCAACAAGGCCATACCTATTCCAACAATGTCACACCTCTCAATCCCTCTCACTTGAGTGTCACTCTCCGATAACTAAGTATTCAAAGATATGAGCCTATGGGAGTGAATCTTACTCAAACCACTACAACTGTCTTACGATTTCTATTGCTGTGTTAAAAAAAAAAAAAAAAAACTGTTGCCAAAAGCAACTTAGGAAGAAAAGGGTTTATTTGGGCTTACAGCTTATAGTCCATCATCTAGGGAAGTCCGAGTAGGAACTTAAGGCAGGATCTTGGAGGCAGGAACTGAAGCAGAAGCCACAGAGGAGTGCTGCTTCTTGGCTTGCTCCTCATGGCTTATTTAGTCTGCTTACTCATACATCTCAGGATCATCTGCCACAGATGATCCTTCCCAATTAAACTTCTCCGAGAACACCTTCACTGGTGTGTGCAGAGGCATGCTTTCTACATGTTCTTTTCTCTTGTATTTTAAGGCATTAATATTTTTATTATGGAAGAAAATCCTTCACATATACATACAATTAAAAAAATCTTTTAAAATGTTGAAGAAACTTTTAGTTATAACAATATTAAAATGAACGAATCCTCCAAAGTCTGATGAGGTCCAAAATAGTCATTTGATCCCTTTGACGTGAAGTTAAAGGTAATTTTGACTGGAATGAAATGGATCCTAGGAATGCAACTCCAGTCCTCTGCAAGAGCAACATATGATCTTATCCTCTGTGTCAGTTCTTCTGCCCCAAACCTACTTATTATGTGTTTTTAAGTGTAATAAAGTTGATGGTGAAAATTAACCGTTACATTCAGCACAATGGCAGGGTTTTCTTCTTTTAAACATAGTCTGAATAGCATTTAGTTACATGAGTGTTTCACATATCTCACTCATCTTTCCTAAGTCATCTTGCTTAGTGAAATACACCCCAGGATCACCTGCCCCAGTGTGGCACCGCCCACAATGCTTACAATGTGCTAGCTCCTCTCACATCAGTCACTAATTAAGGACTTGCGCTGCTTATACGTCCAAACTACCATCACTACAGAAGTGTTTGTGATCTCTTTGATTCTTTTAGATGAACATGCAGAAGTGGGACTTAATCAGTACTAACCTGCACACTGGACGTCAAGCTTATTTTGTTCTGGCTTAGTTTAATCAAGGATTGATTTGAACACCCAATGAAATCACCGAGTATATGAGCATGTTCTCAACTTTACATTTTGCTTCTATGATATTGATCAAATAAAAGTGGATAGAGCTGGATACCATGACATGAGATTATTATGGGCTGTGCTGACTTCTTTAGGCCTAGACCACAGGACCATTACCAAACTGATAATTATGGCAGAGCTTGCTTTTGTTTTTGCTAACATGCCTAAGCCTATCAGGATTATTGACTAGGCATCTGTCTTAGTTTCTTTTCTACTGCTGTGAAAAGATACATGGCCAAGAGAGCATGTACAAAAAGAGTTTATTGGGGGATTGCTTAGCGTTCTAGAGAGTTGGTGCTTATTTCCATCATGACCCAGAGCATGGCAGCAGGTTTTCAGCCATGATACGAGAGCAGTACTTGAGATATTATATCTGATCCAAAAACATGGGTGAAGAGAGAGACACTGGGAAACAACATGGGGTTTTGAAAACTCAAAGTCCACCCCCAGTGACACATCCACTCCACAAGGCTACACCTCCTAATCCTTCCCAAACAGTTCCACAGTTGGAGACTATGTACTTCAATATATGAGTCTATGGGAGCCATTCTCATTCAAACCACATAGCATTCTTTAGTCTGTATATTCTTTTTTTTTTTTATTGTTATAAGTTATTTTTTTTATTGGAACTTTTATTTACATTTCAGGTGTTTTCCCTTAGCCCCTTTCCCCCTTCCCTCCCAGGAACTCCCTATCCCTTCCCTCCTCCTCCTGCCTCTATGATGGTGTACCCACACCCACCCTCCCCAGAACCTCACCTCCCCACCCTCGAATACCTCCCCCCACGATGTCCAGCCTTCATGGGACCAAGAATCTCTTCTCCCACTTATATATAGCTCCCTTGCATATATAGCTGGAGCCATGGGTCCCTCCCTAAGTGTTCCCAGGCTGGTGGTTTAGACCCTGGGGGTTCTGGTTGGTTGGTATTGTTGCTCTCCTCATGGGGTCCTGTACCCTTTCTACTCCTTCAGTCTTCACTCTATCTTCTCTGTTGGGAACCCCATGATCAGTTTATGGTTAGCTGTGAGCATCTGCCTCTGAATATGTCAGACTCTTGCAGACCTCTAAGGAGACAGTTATGTTAGGCTCCTGTCAGCATGCACCTCCTGACACCCACGTCATCATCTACCTTTGGTGACTGCACATGGGATGGATACCAAGGTGGAATGGTCTGCAGATGGCCCCTCCTTCAGTTTCTGTCCTGCACTTTGCATCCATATTTGCTCCCTTGAGTATTTTGTTACTTATTCTAAGAGGGACTGTAGCCCCCTCCCCACTTGGTCTTCATTCTTCATGAGCTTTATGTGGTCTGTGAGTTGAATCTTGGGTGTTTCAAGCTTCTGGGCTAAAGTCCAATAATCAGTGAGTGAATACCATGTATGTTCTTTTGTGATTGGATTACCTCACTCAGGATGATATTTTCTAGTTCCATCCATTTATATAAGAATTTATTGAATTCATTGTTTTTAATAGCTGAGTTATATTCCATTGTGTAAATGTAACACATTTTTTGTATCCATTCCTCTGTTGAAGGACTTCTGGGTTCTTTCCAGTTTCTTGCTATTATAAATAAAGCTGCTATGAACATAGTGGAGCATATGTCCTTGTTATATGTTAGAGCATCTTCTGGGTATATGCCCAGGAGTGGTATAGCTGGGTCCTCAGGTAGTGATGTGTTCAATTTTCTGAGGATTCTTAAGGTAGAGTGGGACAAATGTCTCTCTTTTTACTATGATTAGAAATTAAGGATTCTGTTAGGAGTGAAAAAAATAAGATTGTGTACTGCACGGTAATCAATATTTTCTTTTTGAATGCTTAAGAAGAAGTCATGTTAACTATTAACTGAAAATTAGTGTTATTGCTTTGATTAATAAATACAATTTCTATTTAGCTATTTAAAACAACCAATTAACTATTATAAATATACAGTGTTCTGTTGGTTTTCTTGATTGATTTACTACAAATATAAACATGTTGTAATGTACACAAAATACAAATATCTAATAATTTGCAGTAAGCTTGGAATAGTTGTTGAAATAGTAGAGGAGATTGAATGCCTAAGATACCATTCTAAATTTACTTAAAAGTGAAATTCAGGAAACATGCCGAGAATACTATATTTCTGGTTGATGCTTGTGTCTTTTTACTTTTAAGTTCAATTAGGTGAAATTCTTTTATCAATTATTACAAATAGATTTGGAACACTCTCTTCCAGTCTTTCTTCGTTCTCTGCTGGCTGAAGGTCAATGCTTTATTGCTTTCAAAGTAGAAGGATAATTTTTTCTAACATCTAACGTATCTGCTCTGTGCATTTTCCAGAAAAGAGGAGTGGAGACTTTATTCCCTCTATGGATGAAGACTTTCATCACCAGTCCACGTGTCTTTTCTAAACCCCAGTGGTTTATACAGTTTTGCTGGTTGCATACTTTCCTCTGTGTGTGTATATACATGATATAGGATATATATGTATATATTTTTTATATGTGTATTATGTGTAATATTATATGTGTGTAATACATATTATGTAATTAATATACATACATAAAAAGCTCACCACAGTATTTGACTGCTTAAAGATTCAACAACTTACCATTGCCCATGCTACAAAGTTGATTCATTAAAACCTGTTTTTCAAAGTCTTCCCTGTCTTGATTCTGATTGAGTCAATTGGTTAATCCCCCCAAACCGCCCATTTTGTATACCTTTTATTTTATACTTAAGCCAGGCAGAGCTGCTCATGACTTCCTCTCTCTGCTGTATGTTTCATACCTTCATACCTTTGGTTGTACTTTTCTTTCTCTGGTATGTTTTTCCCCCTCATTTTTATCTGTTTGCATTGTAAGTGTGTGTATATTATAATGTCTAAGAACTTACAGTTTAGAGACAGATAGACCTGCAGTCCAGTTCTGGTTCCCTAATTAAGTATATAATTTGATCAATCCATTTCTAGAATCTCAATTTTCTTCTTTGTAAACTGGGAATAATAATACCTACTTCATATAGTATTTGTGAGGGTTGAATGAAAGGAACTAATGGACTTAACATGCCTAAAACTATGTTTGAGACATTGTAACTACCCAATAAACACTAGTATCATTGATTCAATTCAACTTCATATATCTAAACTTTTAAACATCTCCCCCTCCCAATTGGAATACACCATTATGGGTCCATCATTGGGCCATTGTCTTTCTTCTCAATCTCTCATCTTATTTTGGTGGCTGCTTTGCAGTGATGTGGCTTGAACTATGCTAATCCTACCTCTGCTTGTTCAGTGCCTCTCAGTTACAGTGTGCCAACGGTTGTGTAGCCCAGACCACACAGCTGGCTTTGAGCTTCTTTTGGTTGGGCTCACATAAATGTAAATGTCTTAGTTTTGTCAGGAGCACTGCTGACTTTCTTTACCCTAGGAATTGCACTTGATCCAGTGATCCAGTGAAATCCACTTTGAGTTTCTCTAGTATAGGTAGGGTAGGCCTGCCCAATTATTCCTAAAGAGTCACCACTGGTATGAGTCTTCCAAGCATTACCTTTTCAGCTATTTAGTCTACAGTTAACAGTTATGTATATTAAATTTTGTCTAATAAAAATGAGTGATTGTTATGCAGCAACTGGACCCTGAATGAGGTTAGAACGGGTCTCTTCTGTTTCTCTCCTTTGCTAATGACTTGGTCTTTGGGCCTCAGGTGATGTCATAAAAAGTGATGTAAGGTAAGAGGCCCTAGGCAGAACAGACTGCTGACTCACTCAGTATTTCACATTTTGTACTTATTACTCATTACTACATCTGTATTCCCTCCTCTCTCCCTCTGTATTTGTTAGCTGTATCAGTGTGTGCTTCTGAGTGAATCGAAAGCAAAGTGCTCTAAACTTGATCTGTACAACAAGTTATGTATATTAAATTTTGTCTAATAAAAATGAGTGATTGTTATGCAGCAACTGGACCCTGAATGAGGTTAGAACGGGTCTCTTCTGTTTCTCTCCTTTGCTAATGACCTTGGTCAACCGATGTGAACACACAAGATTCGCCAAGATTTGTGTATATCAAGTTATTGTTAAAGGTAGAATAGCATTTTGTTTTGAGGATGACCATAATTCATTTTAGAATATAAATCTTTAACCATCAGTAACCAGAAGAGGTATATAGGATTGGTAGGTCCAAATGCTGTATCTTTTTTTTTTTCCAGTGAACTCTCTCACCTTTTATTGGTCTCTCAGTCCCCAGGGGTTCCCTCCTTCTCAGCCTCAGTGCCTCAGACCTCTGATGTCATTGGTCTCGGACACCACTTTGCCATCCATGATCTTGCACAGTTTGCATGGAGTTGCTGGAGTCCAGGGCATCGTTGAGACTGAGATCTTCCCCATAGGTCAGCAAGCAGTGGTAGGTGGTGATCTCCGCCTCAAGCTCGACCTTGATGTTCAACAGGGCTTCATATTCCTGGATCTGGCGCTGCCCCTCTGCCCGAGTTCGTGCCAGCTCTGACTCCAGGTGCAGAAGGACCCCACTGAGCTGCTCCATCTGTGCCTTGTATTGGGCTTCCATGTCCCCGAGGCTGTTCTCCAAGGTGATGTTCTGGTTTTTCATGGAGTCCAGGTCAATCTCCAAGGTCTGGAGAGTGTGTCTCAGCTCCGTGAGTGTGGTCTCAGCGTCCCTGATTTCGGCAGACTTGGTGGTGACTAAGACTTGGTGATACTCTCCTCAATCTACTGAGACCAGTACGTGTCCAGTTCCTCACGGTTCTTCTGAGCTAGCTCTTCATACTGGGCACGGATGTTCACCATGATCTTGCTGAGGTTCTGAGATTTGGGAGCATCCATTTCCACAGTCAATCCAGAACTGGTGATCTGGGCTTCCAGACCCTGGACTTCCTCCTCATGATTCTTCTTCATGAACAGCAGTTCCTCCTTGAGCGCTTCGATTTCTGTCTCCAGCTGCAGCCTTGTGATATTGGTGTCATCTACTACCTTGCCGAGTCCATGGATGTCACTCTCCACAGACTGGCGCATGGCTAGTTCTGTCTCATACTTGACTCTAAAGCCATCAGTGGCAAGACGGGCATTGTCGATCTGCAGGACGATGCAGGCATTATCCATAGCATTTTCAAAGATCTGAGCCCTCAGGTCTTCGATGATCTTGAAGTAGTGGCCCCAGTCTCTGACGCCCTGGGGCCCCTTCTTCTCCAGATGTTACCGGATTTTGCTCTCCAGTCTCCTGTTCTCAGTTTCCAGGCTCTTCACCTTGTACGTAGCTGAACAGGGTATCGTTCGGGTCTTGCAGAGTCTCCTCCATCTAGATTCCACCCATTCCCGCCAGGCCTGCGGACCCACAGAGCTACCCCAGACAGTGCGGGACATGGATATCGGGGACCTGGAGCCCCCAGCACCTGCATAGACAGTGGCTGCGCTGCTGGCAGGCCAGGTCCGTTGCCTGGGAGTCTGCACCGAGCCCAGGGACCAGTAGTTGGTGGAGAAGGTGGTGGAGCGGGTGGCAAAGCTCATCTTGTCTGGAGAGGAGAGCGAAGCGAGAGACCAGAACAGGAGTTCCGCTGCCCCAAATGCTGTACCTTTAATTTCCCACAAATTTGTACAACTCACTGGCCTTTTCCTGTCTCCATTAATAAAACAGTTATAATAATGGATATGATTGATGTCAGAGGTCTTTAATTCATAAGTAAATGCACACAATTATATATATATAATTGTATATTTGTATATATAAATATGTAATTATATATTTATATATATAAAATATGCAAGTTATTAGGATTAAAAGAAACTGAAGACCAAACATAATGCTTAGCATACTTTTTCAGCTATAAAGAAAGCATGATGAGCTATGTGGAAAATCTTATATTGTTTAATTGACATGAAATAATTCAGTAGGTCTCACCAAATAAGTAATATTAATGAAAAGATGGGTGAATTTGGAATACACAGCAAATTACATAACATAAAGCATTTCACTGTGTTTAAAGGAAGCAGTCTTTGGTTTGAAAGCATGACGTAGCAGTAGCACTCTTGCAGAATTTGGGTTGGTTTATGAAGAATTATTTTATTCCTCACACCGCGTGGCTGAGGGAGTGTGTCAGCTGATGAATTTCGAATTATTTCAGTTTTCGCGTAAGATCAATGTTTGCTATCACTTGAAATTTTTCTTGAGCAGTTTGGCTTGGAGAAAAATTAGAATTGATTTATTTGTAATATAGAACTTATAATTGAAACAAGTAGAAGCTATGCAGAATATATAAACTAAAATATGGATTTCTTGTCCCAATGCTTCAAGTGCAGTGCTTTTGAAAGAAAAAAAAAAAAAAAAAGAAGCATGGTTGACCCAGTTTCTTATCTGAGGGACTATGGATGATATATAGAGTGGATGTTATCTAAGGTATAGCAAAAAAACCTAAGTGTCCACATGTACCAGATAGAGTTACAGATTTCAACTCCAGTGGAACACCAGAGAAGCCTACCTTTTAGATATACATAGCAGTTAAAATAGCATTAAAAGAATTTAGTTCTGGATCCAGGCAGCCAGCTATTCCTATTGGAAAGACAAATAAAAAAATTAAACAAATAAATGCCTTTTCTAAGCATGTGGGCAGTTGAGTGTCAGTAATTTAACTACTTTCCCCACTTGCTTTAAGTATGATATAGAGAAAAGTTATTAGGAAACTTCATAAGATAATGAAGACTCAAGCAGTTTCGTTTTAGGTCCTGAGATGCTTGATTTTCTTTATGGTAGATTTTTCAGCATAGTCTCTTATGAATTTTCATTTGTAGACTGTTGAAATTTTCAAACGTATGAAGATTTCCAGAAATATATATATTTCATCCCCTGCAACACTTTTATCTATTAAGAAATGTCAGTCAAATGACAAATATTTATGAGACTGACCGTGTTCTGAAAAGCTTCCCAGGTCTTGACATGAGGCAGGTGCTAAAAGTAAGAGGGTGCGTGAGATACTTTGATCCCATTGTATTTGCAATGAAGCGCGAGAACTTTGAAATTCTATTTCAATTAGAGTAGACACTTTCTATTTTCTACGTTGGCTGTACTCTGGTCACCATCCCATTCATTTTATCTTCCATCACAGCATGGTCACAGCTATAATATAACCGATTCAGGGGTAGTGAAGAGATAGGTGGTCACCTATTCTGGTTTCTTATTCAGCTCGATTTTCAGAAGCCGTGAAGCCTGCTCCAGGGCGCTCAGACCTGGTTGACGGTAAGAAGCTCTCACTATGTGGGGGAGGGCACAGCAGCTCAGGCATCGCGGTGAGATGGCACGGCATTGGAAACAGAAGTCATTTTATGCTGGGGTGTCCTTAATTTTGTTTGTATGATCTGTGCAAAGACATAAAGGCAGCAGAAGGCAATGTTTGAGATCAGCACCCTCCCTCCAGGAACCTTTTATTCAGTTAGTTACAGCCTAGTTCTGAACTTTCTCACGAGGAGAAAATACACCGGCACCAGACAGTAGAGACAATGGAACACTGGGTCCCTTCTTAGTTTGGGCTTCTGTAATAAAGTACCAGAAGATAAGGTGGCTTTTGAAGAAGAGAAATTGATTCCTCATCGCTTTGAAGTTTGTGAGACTGAAGGAAGGCTGCCAGTATGTGGTGACCACAGCAACATCGCTTCAGGGTGCAGACTACCATTTTGTACACTCACAGCTAGAGTCTGGGGTCTTCTTTTAAAGGGATTAATTCAAGAGTGTTCTACTTTTATGACCTAATGTTGCTAAAACCCCCTCTTCCCTCTAAAGTCATTTCTCTTGAAGTTATAATTTCAACAAACAAATTTGGCGAAGGAGATAGAAACACTTAGTCCATAAAAGCCTTGATCCCCTGAGAGCCCTGAATCTGGCAAAGAGGAACTTATTTGCAGAATAGCAAATGCTTATTACAGAATGGCTTCTGGCCAACTGTTTTCTAAGTGTTTACTTATTATGTGTTTTGATCAAATTGAGGGCTCATCAGGGTTTTGACAAGTCTGATGAGTTGGCTTGGCTATGTGGGTGACTTCTTCTCCCACTTTATTTATCCATCAGGATCAATACCATAGGTGATTAGGGTCAGCAAGAACACCCTCCTCTAAACCCCACCATGGAATGAAAGAAAAGAAAGATGAGGAGGCTGCCTGGGTTGTGTTATCATTGTCTCTCACCTTCCAAGTTCCAACTGAGTGGATAATAGAGGAGAAAGGGTCAGAGACAATTTGAAGGAGATGTTTAATGAAGGCACCCTATTCTACACACACACACACACACACACACACACACACACACACACACACACACACACACACACACACACAAACTCCTCACCAGTCCTTGTACTGTGAAGGCTAAAGTTATGTTTTGAGTTTTAATGACTGTGCTTAAGAGACCTATGAACCAAAAATGCCTCTAACCTGTAAGTCCCTGCTGCCCTGTTAATCCTACTGGGTGACTGCTACCACAATTTTGAGTCAAATTTGAAGCAAGATTGACTTTTTGTAACTATCGACTCTTTGCGAATTTCACACCGTGCACCCCAAATTCCATTCATCACCCTATTCCTTCACAATCATCCTTTGTCCTTGCAACCTGCTCCACAAAAAAACCCCAACTAACTAGCCAAATCAAAAATTTATCTCACTGTGTAAGCTGTAGTGTGTCCCACACTATACCTTTTTGTCCACACAACTTTAATTGCAAATATTCTTTACAATTGGTCATTGGTCTCGTTTGAGGCCTCTACTATAAATACCAGGTCCTCACTGGGATTCCTCTCGGATATTCTATTGTTGTCATGGAGATCCTGCAGCTTTGCATTGGTAGGACTAGACTCTTTGTGAGCTCCAGCAGTTCACAGATGGGGTGGGCCAACTCAAAGCCCTGGGAGGTAGCTCACCAAGTCTCTGGTTAGATCACCAAGGTCAGATCACCAAGTCTCCTACATTCACACTACTAGGGTGAGCCCTCTAGCACTGCCCTGACTAGTTCACCCTATGCCACAGCTAGCAAGGGGCAGGGCCAATGCTCCAGTTCTCATGCCCTCAGGGCAGACTCATCCTTGGCCATACCACCAGAGCCAGCTTTATTTGCTCTGCCCAGGCAAGGTGCAGAGCCCGTTCTCCTAAGTGCTGTAGCTGATGAGAAGCTGGGCCAGCTTTCCTGTGCTGACAAATCCAGAGACAGCTTTCCTGCCTGTTGCAGAGGGTGAGGGGTGAGCGGTGAGGCTGAAGGGTGAGGGGCATCTCTCCCTCACCCATACCAATGCACAGCAGACAAGGGGCAGGGTCAGTTCTCCTGATCAGATCCTGGTCTTAGCTACCAGGGTCAGTTCTACTGTGCTGTCCAAGTGAGGTACAGGGCCCACTCTCCTGAGTGCTGCAGCCAGTGAGGGACATGGCCAGCTACCCCTCTCTCATGACCTCAGGGCCAGCTCTCCTGCCTTCCCTAGGCAAGGGCTGGAGAGAGCCTCTCTCTCTCACCCACACTACTGCCAAGCACATGAGGAGCAGAGCCAGTGCGTGTCTCTCTCTCTCTCCTCTCTCTCTCTCTCTCTCTCTCTCTCTCTCTCTCTCTCTCAGGGCCAGTTCAACTGCCCCCTTTCACCCCCAGGGCCAGCTTTATTGTGTTATTCAGGAGTGGTTGCAGGGCCTGCTCTGAGTGCTGGGGTGGGGCCAGTCAGCTTGGTTTTTATTGAGGTGCACCCAAGAGCTGGCAAGCAACTGCCTCCTAAGGCTGGATAAACAGAGCAGCCTGAGTCCATTTCTTGGGCCCCTTTTAAAGAATAAAATCACAAGTAGTTGCAAAACAAGTTTATAGAAGATAGACAATGGAGTGATAAGGAGTGTAGAAAAATCTCAGGAAATACCATGTGGTCACCATGTGATTAGGGAGGGTGATTAGGAAGGGTAAATGTGTTCTTTTTTTTTGGTAAATTTTCTTTTCCTTCCTTCCTTTCTTTCTTTCTCTCTCTCTCTCTCTCTCTCTCTCTCTCTCTCTCTCTCTCTCTCTCTCTTTTTCCAGGAAACTATCAAAGTCATCTTTATTGTAATTCCCAACTTTGCTTAAGGAATACTGAGATATCGTTTGCCTTTTAAATTCTCATTGTCTCAGAACTATGTGAAGTTTGAAAGCTCACAACGTGGTTTCAGGTTCACTATTACAGCAAACTTTGAAGTTATAAGCTTTTTTTCAATGAAGAAATGGTTATTTTACACATTGACAATATGTTATGAACATACCTTAAACCATTAATGTAAAGGCAATTCCATGTTTATACACATGTAACATTCAAACATTACATATAACATATATGTATCCATATGCCTTAACAAAATATTGCTGATATGTATTTGAGCATGTATAGACATTTATATAGTCATAAACATTCAAAGTTCTATCTATACAGTATGTAAATAGCATATTATAAACTTTAAATGAACTAGCAGGACATTAAATAGTGTTGTTTTCTTTGTATCCCCAAATCATGAAAATGTTAATATTCAAAAATGAAATATTTTTTCCACTTTTTTATTGGATATTTTATTTATTTACATTTCAGATGCCATTCCCCTTTCCTATTTGCCCCACCCATCAATCTCTTATCCCATCCCTCCTCCTCCCTTTATACTGTTTAAATTACATGCGAGTATTAAAGTCAGATCTAGGTTGAGGAACTAGCAATACAATAGATGCAAATAGCCAAGGGACAAGGAAGACAATAAACCCAGATAATCAAAGAACATACACAACAATAAACAGAGTCCCGTGATCACTCCTGTGATCACTTTTTCTAAGGGCTTATGAGGATGATCAAAGTATCTGAGCTTACTTCCCTGTCCTAGCCCAAAGTCATTTTCATGCCTGAAGCCTATTTCTTTGTTCTAGCTTAAGATTTAGGTTTCTGCTTATAATTACTTCTTCGTTCTAGCCTAAGATTTAGATTCCTACCTGAAATTTCTTCTTTGTTCTAGCCTTGGATTTAGATTTCTGCCTGAAATTACTTCTTTGTTCTAGCCCAATGTCAGATTCCTGCCTGCAGTCCATTTCCTTGTCCTTGGCCAATGACAGATTCCTGCCAGGCAGCCTCAAAAGCTCTCCACATCTCCCCCTTTTTATTGCATAAACCAGACTGAGCCAGTCTAAGGTTGTTCTGACAAGAAAGTCTTCTTTACTCGTCGTGGAATATGCATTATTATAAGCAATGCACTTCTGTCTTAGATTGGTAAGGCACTATGCAGAATCTTACTCGTCCTTGGCTTGCCAGCCTGTTAAATTAATAACTCTGTCTGGGGTCCATTATCAGTTTCAAGTCATGTACTTTGGCTGCCAGCCTGTTGATGTAGGTAGAGACAAGCTTTAACATGATGGGCAGGAATAAAAGTATTACCAGGACAAGAAGGGCTAGCCTGATCAAGCTATATATGCTATTCCTGAAGTTTGACCAGAATGGAAATACTTCCGTCAGGCCATGGATAATTTTATCAGCATTATCTGCAGAATCAAAACTCAATAGAGCAGCATTTTTTAAATTCATAATCTCACTATGCAAATTTAACACTCCCAGAGAGGTGTTAGGATTATGCCAAATATCCTACAGTTATCTTTAAACTTTTTTCTAATTATAATGACAATCATTGTAAATTTTAGAAGTAATACTATTCCAATGATATTTGTCATGACACTTGGGGTGGCTCCTAACTCTTGAACCACCTTCAGATAATTTGAATAGGTTATAGAGCATCAACCGTTGTTCCAGATACCTATATAAATCCTTTTGTATACTCAATATATTAGTAGCATTTTTTTGCTAGATGGTTAGCTAAAATAGTTGTCTTAATTCCTTGTGTCAATGCAATAGCAGAAGCAGTAGTGCTAGCAATTAATGAAATTAAAGCTGTTATACCAGCAATAATCAAGCCTGCTACCCTCTTGCTTCTGCTTAAAGCCTAACTCACTTCTTCCAGCACTTTCAAGCTTGTTTCAGAGAACTGAGGTTTTCTAATACTCAGGGCAGTAAGACAAAAGCTGGTTGATAGACCCCCGTAACAGACATGTCAAGTTTCAACACACTAACACAATTGGAAATTATATAATCAATGCAACTTACAATAAATACTGTAGAAGAGACAAAACCAAATTTTAGCTTGACAATTAAAAGAGCCTTAAAAACATGCACTAACCCTTGTTTGAAATCCAGATTCTGTCCTAACTTTATCTCTTGCTATCATAACATCGTAGTGAACTACAGCTAACTTCCAAATATGTCTCTGAAAATGTCCAGATCCAGCCTTCCAAGTATAGACTGTTATTTCCAATATTGGATTGATTTCTAGACTCAATTCCCCAATAAAAAGACATAGACTAAAGTAAAGGACTGGATACATAAACAGGACCCAGCATTTTGCTGCATACAGGAAACCCACCTCAATGACAAAGACAGACACTACCTTAGAGTAAAAGGCTGGAAAACAATTTTTCAAGCAAATGGCCCTAAGAAACAAGCTGGAGTAGCTATTCTAATATCGAATAAAATTGACTTTCAACTTAAAGCTATCAAAAAGAATAAGGAAGGACATTTCATACTCACCAAAGGAAAAGTCAACCAAGCATGAACTCTCAATTCTGAACATCTATGCGCCAAATGCAAGAGTACCCACTTTCATAAAAGAAACTTTACTAAAGCTCAAAGCATACATTGCACCTCACACAATAATAGTGGGAGACTTCAACACCCCACTCTCAGCAATGGACAGATCATGGAAACAGAAACTAAACAGAGATACAGTGAAATTAACAGAACTTATGAACCAAATGGATTTACAGATATCTATAGAACGTTTCACCCTAAAACAAAAGAATATACCTTTTTCTTAGCATCTCATGGTACCTTCTCCAAAATAGACCATATAATTGGTCAAAAATAAAATATTATATGAGGTAAACTAAATGAAAAGTAATAGCTTCTCAGACATGTTGCCTTTCCTTATAAATTTTTTTATTGAATAATTTATTTATTTACATTTCAGGTGTCATCCACTTTCCCCCATTTCTCTCCCTAGAACCCTGTACCCCATCCCACCTCCTTTTTTGCTTTTATACCATTTTAATTACATGTATGTATTAAGGTCAGATCTAGGTTGAGGGTCTAGCAATATAATAGATGCTAATAGTCAAGGAACAAGCAAGACAATAAACACAAATAGTCAGAGAACAAGAAAGGCATTAAATTATGTGAACACTTCCTTGATCACTGTTTCTAAGGGCTTATCAGGATGACCAAAATATCTGACCCAACTTCCCTGTCCCAGCCCAAAGTCATTTTCAAGTCTGAAGCCTACCTTCTTGTTCAAGCCTAAAATTTAGATTCCTGCCTGAAATTACTTCTTTGCTCTAGCCTAAGATTTAGATTTCTGCCTGAAATTACTTCTTTGTTCTAGCTTAATGTCAGATTCCTGCCTGAAGCCAACTTCCCAGTTCTTGGCCACTGTCATATTGGGTAAGGGTGTTCTTAAAAGCAAGTCAATGTAGTGGGTTGGGACAAATCAGGCTCTAGGATACAGACTTAAAAACAACAACTCATCTCTTACAGTAAATGGAATTTTCATTTTTAACAATACAGCGTAATGGCGTCTGCCTTCAAAATGGAATCAGCTAGTTATCTCAGCCTATGGACAGATATACATGTAAGCCCCACTTGCTTGAGGACAGATAACCTCTTTGAATGCTAGGGGCCTATTTATGAAGATAAGAAACCATGTGCTTTTACTTCTGTAAGCAAGGTTAGATGCCCCAACTACACAGCATGTGCTTGATCACATGTAGGTAGGAGGTATGCAGGCAGGAAGTACATCAGGATGTATGATTGCCCTGATTGGACAAAGGCAGGAAATATCTAGCCTAGTGTGGCTTGCCTACATAAGCACTGGACAAACATAATTTGTGGCTATGTTCTGGGAGTCCTGAGTATGGATCTGGTCAGTATCCATTGTCCTGGCCAGTATTTAATAAAGCTTGCTGGAAATTTGGTCTAAAAAGTGTGATAGTGGTCTTATTCTCACCCTGTGGGATCAATAATACATTGGTACACCTGAGCTTCAGGTGAGATAGACGAACTTATGTCTTGTTGATTCTTTAAGACAAAAAGAGGCTGATTGCTTGAGGAGATGGGGTCCCGGTTATCAAAACTTTATTTTTGTTATTTTGTTTATCACTTCAATGTCATGTATCATTAGAGTCGTGGAACATCAATTTGTCTTTTATTTCTCGTCTAAAGTAACATTAGCAGTATGTGTTAAGATAAAACAACATAGACAGACACCTCCCTTTTCTTTTCTTTCCTTAAAGATGATATTGTTACCAATAGTTTTGAAGAGAGTCCTCATACCTTGTATATTAGTTAATTTCAGATTACTGATGTGAATTATTTGACAGAAACAACATAAGGAAGGAAAAGGTTGATTACAGTTTCAGAGTCGGCGGACCATCATAGTGGGGAAGACATGGCTGAGTAGCTCAGCTTATGCTGTGAGACCTTGTCTTTTAATTCCTGGTATCCAATACAGTGCCTAGAACATGATAGTATGGTTTAATAAATATTTGGTGAGCCAATATACATTTGGTGAAGGAGTGGATATTTTAAGAAGAATCACATAGTTATAGTGGTGGAATTTCCTTGTATAATTTTTGTTTGATGTCCAATTTCAAATATGTCATTTTTCTTATCTGAATGAGCTGATGTCATTTTTATAATCTTTTGATTAAATCAAATGTACCAGCCTTTCTTTTCAAATATATCATCGTATTATTCTGTAGTTCGGTCATCTCTCTCCAGGTAATAAGGAACTCTGAACTCTAAAGGACAGAACCCTCTTGGCAATTCCAGTGTGCCACAGTCAAGGCAAAGTCCGTTTTCAGGTCAAAGTTGTGCTGTATTAAAAAAAAAAAAAAGCCAAGGGGAGAGTTAACATTATCATTCATAATAGACTTTGTGTTCCCATCACAACTCTTAGAATATTGTTTTATTGGTGAACCGTTTAAAACACAAACATGAATTAAATGACATCCTCTTTGAATGAGTAATCCATGGGAGGGAGTAATGAGGCATACGTGACTATTCAACACAGACTAAAAGGTATCATTATGCTGCTGATGCTATCACCATAACCCTGCCAACATCATGAGCTGAGGTGATTTATTAATATCAATGGTGCTTACTCGCTTAGAACCTACTAACAAGAGCTCGCTGAGTCACCACTGCTGATGGTGAGTCCCCTGGGGGAACTTTGCTTTAATGGCCAGTGACATTTGTTGTATTTTGAAGTGGTTGCTCATAAAGAACTGGAAGAATTTGCCAATTGTAAAATGTGAAAAAAAATGTTTCAGTTGACTTTAATGGAAAACCAAGTTAATTGAATGATACATGTGATATATTATATCCTAAATAAACTTCTGTGTCTAAGTGCTTATTATATCTGAGTTAGGGCCTCACCAATGAAATTATACTCAGTTTAAAAATTGTCCATGATATTAAAATATACTCTTTAGATCAGATAATCAGGGTTGTGTTTCAGGAATGTGAATGTTTTTCAAAATAATTCTCAAGACCCAGTAGTTGTACCAGTTTACAATCCCACCAGCAATGGAAGAGTGTGTCTCTTTCTCCACATCCTCACCAGCATGTACCATTGCTTGAGTTTTGGATCTTAGTCATTCTGATTGGAATAAAGTGGAATGTCAGGGTCCTTTTGATCTGGGTGCTTCTTGGCCATTCAAGATTCCTCTGTTGAGAATTCTCTGTTTAGCTCTGCACTCCATTTTTAAATTGGGTTATTTGGTTTTCTGGAGTCTAATTTCTTTATTTCTTTGTATATTTTAGATATTAGCCCTCTATTGGATGTAGGGTTAATGAAGATCATTTGCCAATCTGCAGGTTGCCGTTATGGTTCCACAGAAAATTGGAAATAGCTCTACCTGAAGACCCAGCTATACCACTCTTAGGCATATACCCAAAAGATGCTCCACCATACCACAAAGACACATGCTCCACTATGTCCATAGTAGCCTTATTTGTAATAGAAGCTGGAAACAACCCAGATGTCCCTCCACTGAAGAATGGATACAGGTAATGTGGTTCATTTACACAATGTAATACTACTCAGCTACTAAAATCGAGGGCATCATGAACTTTGCAGACAAATGGATGGAACTAGAAAATATCATCCTGAGTGAGATAATCCAGACCCAAAAAGACATACATGCTATGCACTCACTGATAAGTGGATATTAGCTAAAAAGTTCAGAATACCCATGATACAACTCACAGACCATAGGAAGCGTAATGAAACCCACTTAGAAGGGGAACAAAATAATCATGGGAGGCAGAGGGTGGGAGGAACCTGGGTGGGAGAGCAGAGGAAGGAGGAGAAAAGGAGGGGCAGGATCAGGTATGAGGAGACAGGAGGAATTAAAAATATGCAGCACTGTCGGTAGCAGGCAGGGGGAACCTCTAGAAAGTTTCAGAGACCTGGGATGTGAGAGGTTACCAGGACCCAATGGGGATGACTTTAGCCAAAATACTCAACGGTGGGGAGATGTAGCCGGAAGAGACCATCTTCAGTAGATAAACAGGGCCTCCAGTCAAGGCAGGCCCACCTGTATCTTCAAAAATTTTAACTCAGAATTGTTCCTGTCTGGAGGAAATGCGGGCACAAAAATGGAGCAGAGACTGAAGGAAAGGCCATTCGGTGACCGGTTCAACTTGCGATCCATCCCATGCATGCACCCCAAATCCTGACACAATTACTGAGGCTATGTGTGTGTGTGTGCAGAGAGGAGCCTGGCATGGCTGTCCTTTAAGAGTTTCTACCAGCAGCTGACTGAAACAGATGCAGATACTTTCAGCCAACCATTGGACTGAGGTCCGGAACCCCTATGGAAGAGTTAGGGGAAGGACTGAAGTAGCCGAGGTGGACTCCCCATAGGAAGAACAACAGTATCAACTAACACGGATACCTCAGAGCTCCCAGAGACTAAGCAAAAAAACTAACGCGCATACATGGGCTAGTTCATGGCCCCAGGCACATGTGTAGCAGAGGACTGCCTTTGTATGGCTTCAGTGGAAGAGGGATGTTGGAAAATGTGAGGTGGGAGTGGGTGGGCCAGTGGGGGAGCACCCTCTCAGAGGAGGGTTGGAAGTGGGAAATGGGGTGAAGAACTCTAGGAGGGGAGGACCAGTAAGGGGCAACTTTTGGAATGTAAATAAATGAAATTATTCAATAATGATGATGATGATGATGATGATAATAATAATAATAGCCTCAGTGGAAAATTAGGAAACTAGCATTCACTCAGAAATTAGGATTAAGAAACCTATTAATTCTTTGGTTATTAGGCTGCAGCTCCTATTTAATACCTAGACATCTCAGAAGTGAGTTATCTCTGCTATGGTTTGGAAAAGTATGCTTGGGTGGGGGAAGGAAGAAAGGGAGGGTGATAAATCAGGAGTCAGGCTTTCCTGTCCTTGGCACTATGAGAGATCCTCTTCAAATCTGCAGGTATTGAACTAACATGTGAAGTCTTGCCTTCTATTTCCTTTTCTGAGCATGTGAGATACTATAGGGATAAAAATAACTCTCTAGGAAGCACAAGAATTTTAATAAAAATGTAAATTATTTTAGCATTAGTGCTAAACTTCAGATTAGTGAGCTTGGCAGTGATTGATGAGCATGTTGAATCCTCAAGAAAACGCCAGAAATAGAATGATTTCTGAGACCTGAGAGACAGCTGTGCATTATTACCTCAACACCATTTCATTAAAGGTAAACATTTGTTTTATTCTTTAGATTCACACTCAGTGTAAAGTCAAAGTTGAAAGTAAGGTAATTAGTTTCAGAGGAATTTGCATCTCTGCTCCCTAAAGGTGGTTTAAATGTTCCCAGATGCTATGATTAATTTTCATTATTGTTCTTATCTTATCTTCTTTTCTAGTTCCCCATTCTCTTTATCTTTTCCCATTCTATCAGGACAAATTCCATTTCTTTTGTAAGGACAGAGGAAAGATTAAAACTACTTACAATGGGGGATTTTTATTTGAACCTCATTCTTTTCTCCTCTCTTTGTATGCCTCCACTTTTTGCTTGTTCAAAACTTTGCTCAGATATTACTTTTATTGAGCTGTTTGGGAAAATGAAATGATGTCTGAGTCTTTCAAATATTGTCTTTCTAGTCCTCAGTCCCACTGAACATTACTCTCTGGTTCCCTTGTTTCCAGACTTACCTTGTATCTGTTTTTTCTTATGATTATTAACTACATTTTAAAATAAAACAAAATCAAAGTCTTCAAAACTGAGACATGCTCTTCTTGTATTTTCATTATTGTTAGATTACCCTGGACATTTGCCTCCTATGAATAGGACACACCAATGGTTAGGAAAAGTGATGTCACCTCTGAGAGAACATTACAAAAAGACTATGGCCTCTGTCTTACTTGTTTCAGTTGCTTTGAGTGGAATCATTGTTGTGCCATTATCTGAGCTCCTCAGAACAATAAATAGAGGGATATGTCTACAACACTGTCTGTGGAGGAAAGAACCTGTCAACACAATGTGAAGGAGTTGGGCTTTCCCTTCAGTGAGACTTCAGGTGTAACTACAGCTTCAGCTGAGGCTTTGGTGAGTCTCTTACAAGAGGCTTTGCAGCTTTCAAAGGCACCCAGTACTTGTGAAATCTGAATGCTTATTCTTTTAGCTACACAATCTTGGAACTACTTACTATATAGTAGTAGATAATTAATCCAATAGGTTCAGAGAGAAGACAGAGAGAGCTGTGTGGAGACCTTCCTGGAGCCGAGGCTTTACAAGTCTAAGGGTACTAGGGGAAAACCAAACAACCCTCCACTTCCCCTCTCTGGACTCTGCTGTGGCTTCCTGTCTGCGGGACCTTGTCAAAGGACAGAAGACTAAAAAGATATTGGATGAGGAATACATCTCCAGGCTTCATGGTTCAAGATAAGGCAGAGAAGGAGGATGAAGAAGATACATACAACTCAAGGAAGGAAAGAATCCACTGTGCTCACCATTGAGCACAGACATACGCTATTAATAGAGTAGAAGTTTTTTTTATTGTACTATCCTCCACCATTCATTCCTTTCCCCTTACCCAGAGATAGTCAGGTCCCTTGTTTGGGGTTGGGGTTGATTATTACCAGGTAGCTTATAAATTTTACTTGCTTATTTAGGTTTCACGATCATTGTGCCCTGCAGGATCCTAGGCAAATGCAAAAATAGTGCCTTATCTTTCAGTTCTTTTATCTTGTTGTTTGCCAGTTTGTGTACATCAGGGGGCTTTTTTTTCATATCCTGGACTACCTCTGTTCTGTTTTTACATTATGTCAATATCTGACAAATTTAGTGTAAAGGTCTAAGAGGAAATATTCCAGGCTCTGAGACCATGAGACTGGGGAGGGGGCTCAGAAAAAGACAGGTCAAGTACATGCAGATTAATGGTTAGTCTCACTGGAAACATGAAGACACATTTCCAGGGATAGTATTATATTAGGAATAGACAAAAGCAGGTGGGCTTTCGGGTCAGAGTTATGCTAAAAATTCAGTTTTGAATCTCCATGTTGAGATGCTGTCTTAGGGTTTTACTGCTGTGAACAGACACCATGACCAAGACAATTCTTACAGGGACAACATTTAATTGGGGCAGACTTTCAGGTTCAGAGGTTCAGTCTGTTATCATCAAGGTGGGAATATGGCAGTGCCCAGGCCGGCATAGTACAGGAGGAGCTGAGAGTTCTACATCTTCATCTGAAGGCTGGTAGGAAAAGAAAGACTCTTCCACATTGGGTGAACCTTACTTCCTTCAACAAGACCACACCTCCTAATAGTGCCACTCCCTGGGCCAAGCATATTCAAACCACCCAGATACCAAATAGATATAAGGATACATGAATCTGAAACTAGGGAGAACCAGACTGGAAATACTTTCAGACCTGGCAGGGTGGGAGCAGGTGGAAAGAAATATGTCTAGTGAATGGCTAGATATAAAAGTAGATGGGGCTTACTGCCTAGTTCAAAGAAATTTAGGGACTGTGTGAATGCAGAAGACAGGGGAGAATCAGCAAGAAGCCCTTTATGATACCAGCAGACAAGAGAGAGGGAGGGAAAGAGGGAGAGAGGGAGGGAAGGAGAGAGAGAGAGAGAGGGTAAGCTTGAGGAGAGATATCATCAAGAAGGAAGAAGAATTGTGTTGGAATTTTGATGGGGATTGCATTGAATCTATAGATTGCTTTTGGTAAGATGGCCATTTTCACTGTTTAATCCTACCTATCAATGAGCATGGGAGATCTTTCTATCTTCTGAGGTCTTCTTCAATTTCTTTCTTCAGGGACTTGAAGTCCTTGTCACACAGATATTTCACTTGCTTGGTTAGAGTTACACCAATATATTTTATATTATTTGTGCCTATTGTGAAGGGCATTATTTTCCCTAATTTCTTTCTCAGCTCATTTATCATTTGTATAAAGAAAGCTACTGATTTGTTTGAGTTCATTTTATATCCTGCCACTTTGCTGAAGCTGTTTGTCAGCTGTGGGAGTTCTCTGGTAGAATTTTGGGGTTGCTTATGTATATTATCACATCATGTGAGAATAGTGATATCTTGACTTCTTTCTTTCCAATTTGTATCCCCTTGACCTCCTTTTGTTGTCTAATTGCTCTGGCTAGAACTTCAAGTACCATATTGAATAGGTAGGGAGAGAGTGGGCAGCCTTTTCTAGTCTCTGATCTTAGTGGGATTGCTTCAAGTTTCTCTCCATTTAGTTTGATGTTGGCTATTGGTTTGCTATATATTGCTTTTATTACGTTTAGGTATGTGCCTTGAATTTCTGATCTCTCTAAGACTTTTAACATGAAGGAAGGGGTGCTGGATTTTGTCAAAGGCTTTTTCAGCATTTAATGTGATGATTATGTGATTTTTCTTTTGTTTATATAGTGGATTGTGTTAATTTTTTTTGTATATTGAACCATCCCTGGGATTAAGCCTACTTGATTGTGGTGAATGATTTTTGACAAAGAAGACAAAACCATACAGTGAAAAAAGAAACCATCTTCAACAAATGGTGCTGGTCTAATTGGATGCCTGAATGTAGAAGAATGTAAACTGATCCATATTTATTCCCTTGCACAAAGCTCAAGTCCAAGTGGATCAAGCAAGGATCTCAATATAAAACTAGATACATTGAATCTAATAGAAGAGAAAGTGGGAAATAGCCTGGAATGCATTGGTACAGGGAAAAATTTCCTGAACAGAACATCAATGGTTCAGAATCTAAGATCAAAATATATAAAGAACTCAAAAAGTTAGACTCCAAAAAAACCAAATAATCCAATTAAAAAATGAGGTACAGAGCTAAACAGATAATTCTCAACAGAAGAATCTCTGTTGGTGGCCTAGAAGCACTTAAATGTTCAACATCCTTAGCCATCAGGGAAAAGCAAATCAAAAGGACCCTGAGATTCCACCTTACACCAATCAGAATTGCTAAGATCAAAAACTCAAGTGACAGCACATGCTGGAGAGGATGTGGAGAAAGGGGAACATGCCTTCATAGCTGGTGGGATTGCAAACTGGTATAACCACTCTGGAAATCAATCTGTCAGTTCCTTAGAAAACTGGAAACAGTTCTACCTGATGACCCAGTTATACCACTCTGGGGCATATACCCAAGAGATGCTCTACCATGTTACAAGGACACATGTTCCACTATGATCGCAGCAGCCTTATTCATAATAGCCAGAATGTCCCTACACCAAAGAATGGATACAGAAAATGTGATTCATTTACACAGTGGAATACTATCCAGCTATCAAAAACAAGGACATCATAAATTTTGCAGGTAAATGGATGGAACTAAAAAATACCATCATAATACCAGACCCAAAAGGACATTCATGCTATGTACTCATTGATAAATGTTTATTAGCCAAAAAGTACAGAATACTCATGATACACCCCATAGAAATACTAACATTGTCAACTAACCTAGACCCCTGGGAGCTTCCAGAGACTAAGCCATCAACTGATGAACATACACAGGCTGGTGGTCTAAGGCCTCCAGCACACACATGTAGCAGAGGACTGCCTTGTCTGACCTCAGTAGGAGAGGATGCTCCTAATCATATAGACACTTGATGCCCCAGGTAGGGAGTTCCAGGGGGAGGGCACCATTTCAGAGAGGAAGGGGAGGGGGATGGAGATGGGGGACTGGGAGAAGAGCAACATTTGGAATGTAAATAAATAAAATAATTAATTAATAAAGAGTCATAAAAAATAAGGAAGAAGAAACCAGTTGGGCTAGGTGCTGCTGAGAAGTCAAATTAAAATAAGTAGAAGAAAATGAGACTGTCTGAGCTTTTGTGATAAATGGACCACTGTAGTAAATGCTTCAGTGTGGGAAGAAGCTATATGCTTAGGGACACAGGCTAAGAAAATTTATGTAGCATTCCAAAGGAATGTCTAGTTTACTGATGGCAGAATTCACACTAAAGCCTCCCACTCTCAAGCTTACCCAGCTTGCCAAAGATTCCTATCAGGACACCAGTGTTGACTTTCGCATAGTTGGCAATGTTTGGTAACTCACATTGTAGAGAATGAAGAGTCTTAACTTAAGTTCTTAGCTTACAGGCTGGAGAGGTGGCTCAGGGGTTAAGAGCACTGACTGCTCTTCCAGAGGTCCTGAGTTCAATTCCCAGCAACCATATGGTGGCTCACAGTCATCTGTAATGGGATCTGATGCCCTTGTCTGGTGTGTCTGAAGACTGTAACAGTGTACTGATATACATAATAATTAACTAATTAATTAATTAAATCTTTAAAAAAAAGTTCTTAGCTTACTTCTACAGGCTAAGACATTTCCTGATATAAAGTGGGAAGATATTTCCTACAAAGAATTTTTGGCAGAAAACTGACAAAATCATTAACTGCCATTTAAAAAGAAGCTATAAAGTTTAAAATGCTGGCAACTCTATCCTCTATTAACGCTGAAAAATTATGGCATGCCATAGTTCATCCTGAAGTTTACTGCCACAAATATTGAACAAAGCATGTTATGACATGATATTGACATTCTACTTCCACCAATCACTCAGTCCTGAGAAATTTATGTGCTGCAGTCAGTTTAATTGCCGTTCTTGGTATAATTCTCATAAGTGTTGTCAGAAATTGTTGGGCAAATGTGGAATGATATAGTTGAATATCTGAGAAAGGAGAAGCTCTTCCATGTAGGCACACATTTAAAATTTGGTTTGAAAAATGAGTCTGATTTCATCCTGTCCCTCAGGATTTTCCAAGAGAGTACAATCTAAGAAGTTCTAGGATGGCCAGGTTGACCATCATCGGATGAAGCGTCTTAGCTTGTTCAGATGGTCTGTGAAACTAGCTATTGTTTCACCGTCTATTTACTCCTTTGCGTGCAGAACCATTTGATTCTGATGTGAATTGTTCAGTTGTTTCTCAGATGAACACATTTGGCTGCTGGGATGTAGATTTTTATAGAATCAATTAATGTAAGATTCTACTAGCCAGCAGGCTGAATACCAGAATATCATTTCATTTTTTTTTTAAAATAATAAAAAAACTTTTGTGCAAATTTCATGAAAGGAGTGTGGGAGAAATTAAATCCTGGCTCTGTGACTGTTATACTCGATAGGATCCGTAGCACAAACTGGTGAATACTGGAGACTCAATTTTGTGATGAATTCCCTTGATTTCTGAGAGACCCTTTAGTTACATTTTTAGATGACCATTCACCTTGTGTCTTCCTGTCTCTTGATCTTCACATGCCTCTTCCTGATGCCATTGTTGTCATTTTAGGGAAAGCAACAATACCGTACCGAGTTGGAGGAGAGGACTCTGGTGGCAGATGGCTTGGTCTTGAGTCCCTGTTCCATCTAAGGAACTTGCTTAAATGTTCCGAGTCTGTTTCCTCATGTATAAAATATGGGTGAAGACACCGATAGACTCTTCCTCACAGGCTTGGGATGGGGTGCTTGCTCCTGGCAGATAACAAATACTAAGGTTGTGGGAAGCATTGTCCCAGCTTAGAATAATTTTTATCTCAATGTCGCCATCTGTACCTTCTCTTTGTTTTTGGAACTCACTCTCATGGTTGGTCAGTCACACTTTGGTGACTTGGTTCAAAGGAGCTCATCTATTCTGAACCATTGCATTTGTTGGTTAGTTGGTTAGTTGCTATCTTAACTTCTAGCGCCTCCATCTATGGTCACTGAACTTGTGAAGACTTCTGTTTCCTTGGACATTCTTTTTCCTTTCCTTTCTTCTCTCTTCTGCTTGTGTCTCAGGCTTCTCTTGTCAGCACTTCCAACCCTGTTTAAGATGCACTGTTAAATTCTGGAGAAATCTTGCTTTCATTCTTAGGTCACAGAAACTGGAAGGGAATTCAGAACATGGCAGATTGATGTCATCAGAAATATTGGGGTTCTTTAAAATCCCTCTAGATCCTCAAGCCCACAGGTGACCCACCTTAGGTGTCTTTATCAGCTTCCTTTCCTGTTTCTTATGCTAAAATGTCCCAACTTCCATCACTTTTCCCAGACATCCTGTCCTAGACCTGTTCCTACCAGTCCTGGATGGGGTGAACAATATGTATTTCTACCATTGCTTTTCCAGAATAGTCTTCTCTGTACTTATTTCTTTTACTTTTTTCCCCTCATAGTACACGATTAGTTCCTCAACTGACACTATCATTTCTATCTGTCTTCATGGCCTATGATGCTCCAATTCTGTGGTGACTTGTAAATTTCCTGTATTTTGAACATTTTTGCATGCTCTGGTATTTTCTCTTCATTTCTTCCTCTTAAAAACAGAGTCTTGGGGCTGCAGAGATGGGTTCAAAGGTTAAGAACATGTGCTGCTCTTGCAGAGAACTGCAGTCCAATTCCCAGCATCCAGGTTAGGTGATTTCTCATTGCCTGTAGCTATGCACACACACACAGGCATGCAGCCAGGCAGGCAGGCACACATGCACACATAAAACACAAAACCAAGCCTCATGGTGGTGGTACAGGCTTTTAATCCCAGCACTTGGGAGATAGAGGCAGGCAGATCTCTGTAAGTGCAAGGCCATCCTGGTCTACAGAACTAGTTCCAGGACAGTCATGGCTAAAAAAACAAACCTTGTCTCAAAAAACAAGCAAACACAAAACTAAAACCAACAGAGCCTCAAGGTCCTTCATTCGTCTATAGTCTTCCAACTTCCCAAGAACCATCCTGGATTGTCTCCACTTCCTTATCTTCCATTCATTCATTGGAATTCTAAATTCCTCTTTCCTCCCATACCCCTCCCGCTCCTACCCGGACCATCTGCTGCTAGAAACTGAAATTCCTTCTCTCATCTCAATTCCTCTGTAAATTGTTAGAAGTTTCCTGAAACCCACTTTGTGGACTTTCTCTTCTTTCCCTTTTCCCTCTTTCTGGCCTCTCCTTGTAGGCTCTCTTTGCTTCTTCAGAGATGATGCTGAAAAGAGCGAGTGTCTCTCTGCTTCTCTTCTGATTCAGAAGCTCTATCAGAATAAAACATGTTCCATCTTAAAAATTCAACCCATAAATTGTAACTAACAGTCCCAGTTTTACATCTCTGCAACCATGGCCAAATTGATCATATGATTCCCCATCTTAACACTCAACCTTATTCTTGCTAATGAACTGAAAGCATCTTCACCGGCCTTCTAGCCTCTTAAGACAGCTTTCCTCCAGCACTTTAAGCTGCTTGTGAAACACAACATGTTGCCTCACTGCTACAAACACTTTGGGCACTCTTGTTTACCTAGAAAATCCCACTTGCCAGAGGAAAGGATTTGGTCTGTGAAACTCTGTTTGACTTCTCTCAGTTTCATTGTGTTTCTGTTTTTCAAGCCTTCTTCCCATGACTCTCTAGAGACCCACTTTGTGGCAGGGTAGGTAGTCTGCCTGATTCAAGTCAGCATGAGCAACTCGAGGCTGAAGTTCAACTTGAACTTTTTATCTCATCCTCATGCTTGTATGTCTTGCAATTTAGCTCACGATGGCCTCTAATCAACCTGCCTCAGTCTCTTGGTTGCTGAGAATGTAGGCTATGCCACTACATGTCTTTATTGCCCTGATCAACAGTACAGAGCCTGACATAGGGAAGAAAACAGAACACTTATTTTATTTGTGTTAGTTAATTGTAAAACTGCTAGATTTCATTGCCTGTTTTCATATGCAGATATAATGTACTTTCGTAGGCTTAGATTTTTCAAAAGGCACTTTATTTAAATGCTTCAACCTCCCTGTAACCCACTGACCATAGGTAGGGGAAAGGTTAGTAGGAAAAGGGGGCCATGGATCAGTTTAGAAGTAGTTCCTTGGGATGATTCCACTCTTCATTGTTAGGATACCAGCAGACCAGTTCAATAGCAAACACCAAAGAGGAACCATTAGTAGTGGCACAATCCAGCAGAAAAAACAAGTCTCTGCAGAGTCGGCACGAGTCAGTGGAAGCAGCCAGAATCAGCTGGATTACCATGAGAAGTTCTTTGGTGCATTTCTCTCTATGAAGTGAAGACCGGCAAAAGCCAGTGAAGACCAGCGAGGACCAGTGAAGTCTTGTACACTTCAGAGCATCCTCTGTTTGTGGGGTTCCATTTATATTCTTTTTAAACGTCACGCACCTTCTCAAGTGTCTGTTTTCAGCCAACCACCACATATGCCCTCTTGTAAGACAGCTTCCAGAAAAACATCATGTGATACAACTGAGTTGTTAAAGAAACCAGAAATTTCCACTTCATACTTTGGTCATATTTACTACATATTACCATCCTTTGTCTCCTTATCTTTGTGTCCATAGCTCCTTCCGTTTCCCACCAAGTCCTTCTACATTCTTATGTTCTTTTCTTTTTTTAATGGGCTACTTAAAATATTTATTTGTTGTGTGTGGTGTATGTGTGCATATGTGTGTCTTTGTATGTGTATGTGTGTCTTTTGTGTGCATGCACGAGTGTGTCTGAGTGTATATACCTACTTGGGTGGGTCCCCATGCCTGTGTGTATGTTAAGAGGCCAGAAGAAGGCAGCAGGTATCCTCATCCATCATTTGCTGACTGTTTCTGTGAGTCAAGATGTCTTCTTAAACCCATGAATTAAGTTCCGACTATGTGGAAGTCAGCAAGCACCACTGATGCTCCTGTCTCTGCCTCCTTCAGGGCTGGAGTCATAGGCATGGATGCGGAAAGATTGGCTTATTTTGTGGGTTCTAGAATCTGAACCCAGATCTCCATGATTGTGAAGTAAGTACTCTTAACAGCTGAGCCATTTCTCCAGCCCCTCATATTCTTTTCCAAAATTTAGATTATTCATATGAGAGAAAGCATATTTTTCTTTCTGAGTCCAGCTTATGTCACATAACACAGTAATCATTTGATTCACCCATTCTCTGGTAAACAACATAATTTCATTCTTGATGTATGAACAAAACTCAGGTGTATAGACAAAGTTTTCCTTATCTATCCACCTACTGATAAGCATGCATGCTCACCCCACAACCATCTACCTATTAATAAACATGCAGGCCCACCCCACAACTTTGCTAATGTGTATAGTGTAGTGAGAAACATGGGTGTTGCAGGCATCTCTACTACATGGTGACTTTGATTCCTTCAGGTATGTACTAATGGAATATCAATGTAGTTTGATTTGCATTTCCCTGATTGCTAAACATGGTGAACATTATCTCACGAATTTATTGGCATTTGTACTCATTATTTGTTTAGATTATTTTCTGACTTGATTATTTCTTCTTTTGCTCTTTAATTTGGTGAGTTCTTTATATATTCTGGATATTGATCTCCTGTTAGATGTCTAACAGACAGAATTTTTCTTCCACTCCAGAGACTACCTTTTCACTTGGTTGATTGTTTTCTCTGTGAATTGTCAATTTATGATATCATTTCTTATGTTTATATCTACAGCCTGAAGTACAGTATTTTCCCTATGTTTTCTTCTAATACTTCTAAGTCTTACATTGAGGACTTTGTTGTATTTTGAATTGGTTTTGTGGAGGATGAGAGATAGGGATCTAATTTTATTCTTCTACAAATGGATATCCACTTTTCCCAGTTATATTTGTTGAGAGGCCATCTTTTTACATAATGTGCTTATTGAAAGACATATGACTGTATCTGGTAGGTTTTTATTTCTGGGTCATTCTATCTATCTATCTATCTATCTATCTATCTATCTATCTATCTATCTATCTACCTACCTACCTATCTATCTTAATTGTTTTTTCCTAGTAACTCAAACTTCTTTCATCAAAATCTGTTAAATCAAAACGACAAGCTGGCTACGATAAACATGCTGTTTTGTTACTATGATTCTGTAGTACAATTTGAAGTTAGGTATTGAGATTCCTTTAACAGTGCTCAGGATTGCTTTGGCTGTTCAGAATCTTGTGCTTTGCAATGCTTACTGAGTGAACAAGTGAAGGAGATTGTCCATCATACTGAGTTCTATCTCCTGTATCACTCTTTCCTTGACTCTTGATGTTCTTTATCCACAGAAAGTTGAAACTTATCTAGGACAAGAGAATAATATTTTATATACAGTTGAGGAGCGAATGAGTGTGGGTGGATATTTGTGTAATTGCAGAAAGGAGGGTGACCTGATACACCCGCTAAGGTCTGGAAAGACATCAGAAAAATGTTTGATTACTCCAGTAGAGGTTAAATTATTAGTTCAAAGACAATCACGTATTAGGTCTAATATGGAATTTGAAACTTGTAGCTTTGATGCTGTTTCACGACTCTAAATGTTTTTCTTGTGAAGTTTTCTCTGATGTTGACACTTTAAGGAACAAGTGTACTTTCTTCTGAGACATTGGCAAGTGTCTAAACATGTGCAGACTGCTGACTTTCATGAGGGGGGGTCTATAGTGTGAGTGTATAACACACTGCTTTGCACAAATTTGATACTTGTTAGGCATGAGTTGAAGGGATAAGTTCTACCTCTTGGTAGAACCTCTTGTAAAGACAGGATGAAATGTGATAACGGGATGATACACATATGATCTTTGGTGAGTCTTATTGATATGTATGCCCTTGAGAGAACACATCAATTCTATGATCTTTTGGCTTGTCTTCTGGTCTTCTGCATTTCTCCTCTGCATTCAGGCCAGATTTATAAGGATACCTGGCTGCCTGTTGTTTCATCAGCTCTACTTCCTTCCTTCTAAAGACAGTTTTGCTATCCTCTCCTGCTTGCACTGGCTTCTTTCTTTTGGACAACAGGAATTGTCATTAAAGTGAATGGGAACTCATCTAAAACAAATGTCTCAAGCACACTGAGTAAAACACAAGCAAAAGTGGAGTAAGCATCTAATATGATGATATTAACAATAAATGTAAAGAAAACAAGCATTTCAAATAATAGACTTGATGCATTGAGTTTTAAAAAAATATAACCCTAGTTTTTGTTAGACTTCAAAATGTCAGCTTTATTCCAATATATCAAAGGAACTGAGTATCAAATCACTGTAAAGTTTGTCCTCCAGAAGAGGCTGTATGATTAATTCAAGACGTTGAAAGGAATATTCAGTAATTAAATAAATTCTGGATTGTGTTAAATGACAAACAAGTTTACCAACACTGGCAATTTACATGGAAATCAGGGAAATAGTCAGCTTAACATTGCATTTTGCTCTTTTGTATTAAAGTCAGGAATGATTAAACATGTAAATTCAAATTTAAATTATTCATAACCACAGTAGCTGTAATATTAGCATCAAGCATTATTAAAAGTAAATGTTTTGCTAATTTGATAAGTCATAGATCAAATTTATGACAAATCAAAGTATTTTAAATCTTTAATATACAACTGTAGATCTCTTAAATTCCTACCCTGTGTTACCACCAAATGTTCTAATTTTGTTACATGGCCTCTTTCTAGCTCAGTCTCCTGAATTTTTTATAATGGAATGAGGACTGGGTTCTCTCTCAGTAAATCTTTGTAAAGAAATTTTCCAAGGGGGAAATAAGTTCGCAAACAAGATTAATGCTATGCTGTCTATCATGTTCTGTACTATGGCACATCTGCTTGCTCTGTTTCTAAATTCAGAACTCAAGCTATTTTTATTATACTTACAGTCCTAAACAGCTGAGGAAAATAACACAGCTTTATATAATAATCTACCTATTTAGTTACCACAGATGCACAGCTAGAGTGTATTCACCCTTGAAGAACAAAAGCTCATGTAGGTTAAGAAATACAAGATGCTCATACTCTATAATCATTTCTGTTTTGAGATCATCAAAAGCTTTATCTTGTGTCTATTATAGATAAAGTCACAAATCAATTACACTGATCTTTATCAGGGCACTAGGAAATTGATTTTGGGTACCGTTTCTGTAGCAGATCTTGTATATTAAGGTGTTATTAGTGGTAACGCACAGCATTGGCTTCTAGAGTATGCAAACATGAATGGTTATTTTGCTAAGTTCACTGTTGCTAGGTTCAATGCTGTGGCTTTCCAGAGCACCTGAGATTTGAATTAGCCATGGGCTCTTCAGCAATGAATCAGTAAAACCAAGCCAATTTTTCTACCAAAGGTGAACATTAGTTGTACTAAACTTGCCATTTCTTTTTATTATTGTGCAGTGACCTAACATCTGTTTTTTTTTTTTTTTGTAGTACTCCTATAATAATATAGGCTAATTTTAAAAAATTGAATTATGAGGAGGATTCTTTCTTCCCAATTTTCATATATTCCCCAAAGAATGTTTTTATAGGTGAAAAACTATGTAATGGATGAGGGACAGTCTTGGACTGTATCTAGTGGCCAACCTAGAAACTTCCTGGTGTTTTATGTTACTGTGGACTTGGAGTGTATTTTTCCATCTTGCCTTGGGGTTAACAGGGAGTGGACAAAATTGAACCTAACTAACAAGGGAATTCATTCCAAAGGTTAGGAGAGGCAGTTTTGCTAAGTTCAACGAAGCTGTGTAAACCACAGAGAAGCCTATGAAGAAAGGACAATGGATGATCATCGAGGCAGAAACTTCCCAAGGAAGAAAAACACAACGAAAGACGGAAGCTGAAATTCAGTGGGAATGTAAAAGTCTGTGGGCATCTCACTGCTGGATGAGGCAATGCCGACTTCAGTCTTCTTTTCTCAGCTATCTTTGGCACATGTATATGGAGGAGACACTGGGAAGCTCACAGTAGAGCAAAGGGAAAAAAAAATCACATTTGTTTGGGATGAGGGAGTTTGACTAGATGTGAAAGAACTCTTAGCCAGCTGCTTGTTTTGGTTGAGCAGAATTTGGTGAATGGAGTTTGAGTTGCTAGGAAAACAGACAAACAAAACAACAAAACAACACCACCAAAACCTGCTCTCTTTTTGAAAAGGTGATTTTTATCCAGGAGACACGAGGGAGTGAAAACCTGCTGCTTTCACACTATTCTCTACAGAAATATTAATAAATGCCACTCAGCCGAGTATTGATTAAAAATAGTATTTGTTTAGTTCCAATTTTATCACACTGTGCAATAAAACAGAGGATGCTCGCACAATGTCCTTTTGAATCTGTTAATCTCTTTATTACACACATGAAAGTATACAAACAAATCGGATCCTGCAGGGGCTGTCTTATTCATTTATTTATTATTTATGAACAGTAGGGATGGAGAATACTATGGCAAGAGATAGTCTGTTCCCTTGGGCATGTTGTTTAAAGGAAGGAAAAAAAATACAGAAAGGAGAAATTGACTATAGTGTTAGAGAACGGGGCTCAAAGCAATTTCCAGGTTATGATTTCAGTTTACGTCCACATTCATTGACAATGGAGCTAGAATCCCAAGGTTGAAGGGTTGTGCTGTACCAAGAAATGGGTGGGCCTTCTAGGTAGAGTCAAGCTGTCAAGAGTGGAGATGGATGAGTTAAATGTAACACCCCTCCTCTCTCTCTTTAGTGAAGTTGGGATGTCACATGAATTAAGATAAGGTCTCAGGTCACCCAGGCTGGATTTGAACTTGTTATGTAGCTGAGGATGCCCTTGAATTTCTGATTCTCTTGCGGAGTAGATTGCAGATGTAATGCCAAGAGGCCTGGCTTGGAAATGAGATTAGTCATCGTTCTGAGGGGAAAGATTGCGAACCGACTGAGGCTCCACTGGGAGGTTAAATTATGGGGGAGAACATATCACAAATATCTGTTGCGTTCCTGTTGAATTTTATCTGCCCAAAGAAAAGCAGAGGAAAATGGTGCAGGAAGAAACTCAGGAAGCGAGGGCCAGACATTCAGGGAAGGTTTGGGCCCTTAATGGTTCATGAAAGAGTTTATCAGGAACATATCTCTAATAAAAGGGAAGCAATCCAAACACCAAACCTTGCGCTGTTTACCAGCAGGAGATTTAGTTGTACTGCAGGCAGTGTGGACTTACCCCCAGAGTAAATACACAATTGCGTGTGTGTTTTCCTCTACTCAAGGCTCTGGAAATCAATTTCGAACCCATAAAATAGAAGTTTCGCAAACCAAATCCGCTATAAAATTTACCTCTGTGGAAAGGCCGTAGCTGTTACAGGAGGGCAGGATGATAGATCAGGAAGGCTTTTCTGTTTAAATATTTAAATAGATTTCTATTTGAACAGCTAAATGAAATCAAGCTCACTCTCTTATCTCAATAATTAAAAAGAAAATTGCTGAGCTTTCTTTGCCAAATGCTTAGGCCGATTTCCCCTTCCTTGAGCACCATTAGGGTACGTAAGGGTCTACACGTTGCTTCCAGTTTTTTGTTTTTTTGGTTTTTTTTTTTGGTGGGGGGGACAGTTCAAGAAGCCTTTCAGTAAGTCCCATTTCCTGTACAACAGAGGGACAGACTCCACTGGCTTTCTAATGAAGAGCAGACAGGCTTAATCATTAATTGCCAGGTAAATGAGGCTGAACCATTACTCACAGGGCCTGTCTGGGAGAGGCAGGAGCTCTGGCTCCAGGGAGGACAGCCTTAGGACTCAGCATGCTTCTTCCTGTAATTGGCAACCAGGGATAGGCTTCTCTCTGTGACATTTGCATCCGAAGGCACCTCTTTTACTTGCAAGGCAGGATAGTTTTAATTTTGAATTTAGGACTTATCTATGTCCGTTTCCCTTGGCAACGCTATCTATGAAATTTTTGTTCTTAGCTTTTTTCATTACCATGTAGTTCGTGGTTATTTAAAAAAAAAAAAAAAGAAACTAGATAAATGATACAAAAATTGAACTAGGAGTAGCTTAAAAATTGGACATCCATTCAAGAAAATCATTAGCATTTTGATTATTCCTGTCGCTGTAAAACCCACAACTCTCCTCTTAAATGGAGTAAGAGAAAACTTTATTCTGGAGTCACATTGAGGGACCACGGTCCAGGGACGCTGATTTAGGTTACCCCAAATCCCGCGTTCCAATGCGGAAGGTGCTTCATGGTGCTTTAAAGTTTTACAGAACAGAGTCGTGAGTCAGGGCAAGTTTAAAGTACCTTTGTGGGACTATCTGAAAGGCAGTGACGGAAAGATAGGGGAAGCTTTGCTACAGACCTTTGCTATCTCATGACATTCTTAGCTTTTGGGTCGGTGGAAGCCGTAGTCCATTAAGTTAATAGATTCCAAAAGATTTCTATTTATCAGATGTTAGTTTCGACACAGAGGGGATCAAGGAATGGCTGCTTTGGAGGGCCAGACGTAGTCCAGGGTAAGGATATTAGCCTGTGACACACTCCAATCTCTCCATAATAATGAGATTTACATCAGTTTCTACAGACAAGGCTTTTTTTCAGTTTTCATTCACAGATCTTCACGTTGGCCCAGCATCTCGTTGTATGCCTGCCTGGGCCACATGTTATTCTACTAAATATTATAAGGTTTCTTATAGCCATAGCCAGGAGGGACTTTTTGTCTTGTAGTTACATGCATATAAAATATGTTATTTATAACATTAAAGACATACCACCTATGTGCATGCATAACCATCTACCTACCTATACACAAAGGCACACAGGCACACAGCGCCATGCTGTTTTAACATACATTATTATGCTCAGGTCAGTAAACATGAGTCTTTTTTTTTTTTTTTTATAATTTTGTAAGATGGAAGACGGTGACATAACTTGCTTGAAGCCCTATGCTTTATGTAGGATCATGAAACCCTAGAGGAATTAATGTTTTATATTTTCTGCTATGGTTATGAGATGTTTATGAAAATTAGTGGCAAGATACATTAAGTTATGAACCTAATGAAAGTGAAGCAAAATTTCAAACGTCTTAGTGCTCCATATTAAAAAAAAAAAAATCAACAAAAAAACTCAAACAAACCCAAACCTCCCAAAGACATTGATATGCCAGTTTATTTCCTACCTGGTATTCCACCTGTCCTCATAGGCTGTAAAATGAAAGTTAATATTCTTCACATGTGATCATCTGTAAGTAGTTATGACTACATGGTGATCTGGTGCCCAGCAAGGTGTGGGCGTTAGAAGCACTAAGGTTTCTACACAAAGGGGCTCTTTGCCCTGTAGGCGCCACAGATGTGCTTGCTGAAAACATTACCAGCAGAGGGCACTGTACTTCCAGGACATAACCCAGTCTCGTCGCGTGCTATGGAACAGTTGAAAGCTGCTGTAAGAACTCACAATTTTACAAGCACATAATTTCACTGGAAAGTTATAGTCTCTTCATGGAATGTCATAAGAGTTCGAAGTCCTGCTATCATCAGATGATTGAGGCAACAGAACAAAAATGAAAAAAATATTTAATAAAAATTCATTGGTCACTTATAATTGCTCCACAGTAGAAATGTCATTGTCGAAGGTAAAATCCTTCCTGCAGACCACTGGGAAATAAAGACACAAGGGGACGTTTCCCAAATGTATGCCAACAATGATGTTGATGGCTCTGTTCTGACCTGGGGAACTCACAAGACTCCCCTGGAGAAGTCACATTGGAAATGAGCTTCGAGTGACCAGGTACATAGGGACAGAGTTGTGGAGGAATTCCCGCAGCAGGTACAACAGAGCAAAGGTTTGACAAAGATGCTATACAAAGTTTGGTGATCTTGCTGTCCATTACCCCAGAACGTAAGCTTGAGTTACTAGAGTAGAATTCCACAATAGAAACAATGAGCTGGACTGATGATTAGTGGAGCTGCTTATGATGTTGCTAAGAACATGTGGCCAACATCTGATACACTCACTAGACGAAACCATCAGCGTTGATACTGCTCACATGGTTCAGGTCCTATTGCCTTGTATTTCAGTGGCCCCAGTTGGCTATTCCTTCTCCCTTTACACACACACACACACACACACACACACACACACAAACTCATTCATTCACACACTCATACATTAACACACATACACTCTTTCATATACACACTCTAAGATACATTCACTCACACTCTCTCACTCATACAGAATCTCTTAATACAAACACACTTGCTCATACACATTCACACACATATACACATATATATTCATACACTCACACATTTACACACATACACACACACTCTCTTTTGTTACATACTCTCTCACACACATTCACTCCACACACACTGTATTATGTACACACACTCTCTCAGACACATTCAACACACATTCATTTTCTCACCACAGACGTACATAAACACACACACACACACACACACACACAGGAAGAGAGAGAGAGAAGAGAGAGAGAGAGAGAGAAGAGAGAGAGACAGAGAGAGAGAGAGAGAGAGAGAGAGAGAGAGAGAGAGAGAGAGAATTTCTTTTGACAAGCATGGGAAAGAAGAGATAGAAAGACCTTCATCTTCATGTCTGAACTGTATCCAAATTAGTGAGCACTTGTGAATCACCAAGGCCTAGAAAAAGGCCAGTCTGAATCTCACAGTCTATTTCCAGAACTATGAGTATTTAAAGAGCCGTTTCCAATAAGTCTGATTCACTGAAGCCTGTGGACCTCAGGAAGGTAAATCAATACCTGTCAGTCTACTCCAGTAGTTGGTTTGGTGATGATGTTGTAAATACTTTGCTGATAAAGAGGAAAAGTAAGTACTTCTTAGGAGGAGGAGTCGGTTGATTGCAGATCCGGGCAGGGTTATCCATCTTCAATCTACTATTTGGACAGTTACCTGTTGTTCTAAATCTTCTCTCTATTGGTGTGTGTTCCCAAGAAAGACACTCAAATCTAAGGCACCTTCTGCTGTGAAAAGCAAGTTTGATTTCCTTTTCTTATGATGGTTGACAGCTGTGCTGCCTTCTGGACAAAAAAAACGATGGAAAGTTTTGTGAATCTTTTGGCTCTGAGTTGTGTGAATTTGTGGCCTTATTTTAGGGTTAAGTGTGAGTGACAGCCTCTGCAGAGTGTCAGGAAGGGACAGTGCTGAGGCACCTGTTACTTTGATGAAGCACTGATGGACTTTGTGAGCTAACTGAAGAAATGCCTTTTTCCTAGGAAGTGAAACTTAGATCAGAACTGGCATGTTGTAGTTTCTAGAGTATTAGCAATGTTTATTTTTGGCTACGTTAAAATGTGTGCATATGTCTTTAAATTAAATGTGCATTCACTACTTCATAGCTGAAAATTTTTTTTTTTTTTTTTTTTGAGGGAGGTGGGGAAGGGAGGAAGAAATGAGAGAAGGAAAGAACGAGAAAAGATTGGGTTTGAATAGGCAAGCATGGCACAGAAAGAAGCAATGGCATTAAACATATTTGAGAGACAGTAATTGTAATAGTAAGTGTATGAGGCAAGCCAGCTGCCCACAGGTATATGAGAAACAACCCGAAATGTAGCAATAATATGTGGTTATCGATCTAGCTCAGCCTCCCCAGAAAACCATGCCTATCCTGGCTGGTTCTTTTTCTTTTTCTTTTCCAACTTGATACAAGCTAGATTTATCTGGAAAAAGGAACTTCAATGGAGAAAATATCTCCATCCAACTGCCTGTCGGGAAGTCAGTAGGGGATTTTCTTGATTAATGGTTGCTATGTGAGGGCCTGGCCCACTGTAGGTTGTGGAAAGCAGAGTAAGCTATGGGAGCCAAAGAGCAGCACTCCGCAATGGCTTCTGCTTCAGTTTTGGCTTCCAGGCTCCTGCCTTGGCTTGTCTTCACGCTGGACTACTCTTGTAAGCTGAAATAAACCTCTCCTCCCCAAATTGCTTTTGGTCATCAATAGAAACTTAACTAAGACAGTGGCTTAGGGATGGTCTTAAGAGCTTAAGCGTTAATAGTTGTTTGCAATCACAGGATCAGGACTGGAGGGACAGGTGTATATTAGGTGAAGAGGGATGGAAAAGACAAAGAGGAGTGCTGGCTGTGCTGGGGAATGTCCAGCTCCCAGCATTCCGGAGGCTGAGGAGCAAGGTCAGGATGATAACTTCCAGGTCAACTGTCCCTGCCATCCCAAAGGATCAAAAGACAAAGAAAAAACAACCAAACCAAACCAAGCCAAACTGAACACCCTCGGGGAAGCTCCTGTGCTGTGAAGAGTCTGAGACAGGAGCAGGCCATTGCTCAGTTTTATGAAATGCTTGCCCAGAGGCTGGAGAATCACCAGTCTCCCACAAGGGAGAGAAGAGGAGGAGAAGAAAGTGTCAATTTTCATTAGTTAGTGTTTGCTGTATTGATGTTCTCTATCTTGTGTGGCCCTTCCAGATACACGGCTTGGCAGCGTGCAGGAGAGTGAGCCCACCATGCTGACACCCACGATGCAGGGTGATCCCTCCACCACGGTTGAGATAAAACCCAGGACCCTGTGCATGCTGAGCAAGTGCTCTGCCTCAGAGCTACCCCCAGCCCTAGCTCACAGTCATATTAGTAGTGACTGGTAACACTAGAAAATCTTGGCTGAGCAAATCCAGGGAGGCACGTGTGCAGTTTTGTGCAAGGTAAGAATTAAATCTTGCTTTTTATTTTATTTCTTGGTCTGCTATCCAATTGAGTAATTTAATGCCTATCTGAAAATGCAAGTTTAAAAATTGTAACTTGATAATTTAACACAGTTTCGACTCTGCCCAGAAACAACATATACATGCATCGATATTATTTTTTTTTTTAAAGAACTGTATTTAGTCAGTACTTAACGTTTTTTTAAAATCAACAATTGAGACCCAACTTGAGTATTTCTGTAACTATTAAAGTAATTGAAAAGCTGCCTTTATTTAGAAAACTCAAGCTATACATTAAAGATTTTATCTTGTACCTTCTAGCAAACATTTCCAAAGGAACAACTCTAATCTTTCCTCAACTATTCAGGGAAAAGCAAAGGAGTGGGCCATACAGCTCGTTCTCTGTAGACAGCCTAACCTCGATGTCACATACAGGTGAGCATACACACAGCAGACAGACTTCTACCTAGACAGTGCTTAGCCCAGGCTGGGGGAGAGGGCTGCTTGGAACCTTCATGTTGAGGGTACTCTGGCAGTGACAGAGGTTCATGGAAGGCTGCCTCCCTTTGTGAGTGTGAGGACTCCTTTCTAGTTGCTCTCCCTGGGCCTCAGAAGGTCTCTAAATGTGCAGGCCCAGCTCTGGGCTCTGCCTCACCTCTAACTCAGCAGTGCACAATAGTTACACGAAGGCATTGCAAGCCTTCCAAATGCGCATGCGCAGCCTAAACTCGCTCTTTCCTCTCCCAAAGTTGCTTCGTCCTCTCTGTTAGTTAAACACCAACATGCTGCTCAAGCTCTCACACAGGGAGCACTTCTTGACTCGTCCTTTCCATCAGCCAGCAGTCTCTGATTGCTGCCTGCTTTGTGTCACCTCTCTCTGAAGTGGGGTCACCTGTCTGTTTTAAAATCAGGGTTATGGAACTGTGTCTCCCACCTTCCACTCTCGTTTACAAGCTCTCCAGAGATTGTTAAGCTAGAAAGTAAAATTTTAAATGAACTTTTTAGGCTAGCACACAAGGAACATGTTTCTCCATGGCACCTTCATGCCTGTTCCCTCACTCACCCCTCCTCCCCGGCTCCCTCCTCTCCCCCCTTTGCCTGTTCCCTTTTACCCCCAACTAATGCAACAGTTTGTTTTCTTCTCATGGGTATTCCATTACCCTCTCTATCCACTCTTAAGATTTCTCTAACCCCGTTGTAGTCTCCTTTTAAATTCTGTGACCTGCAAACACACAGACACAGACATGGACATAGACACAGACAGCCACTCACAATTTAAAGTTCGATTCTACATATAAGAGAAAACATGGTAGCAAAAAGATACTGATAAATGTTTTAGTCAGAAAATCATGTGTTCTGAGCACAGTGTGGAAACTGCTGGAAATGGCCACAGACTCTGTAAAGTCCTTCCAACTCTGCCTAGTTTCCTTCCGGCTCCATCTTTTCCTCCAGTTTCCTTCTAATCTCATTTGCCTCTGCTGCCATCTTGGTGTGGAGCCTTCTGAATGGTGTTAATTCCGTCAGAAACATCCTCTCCCCCAGTTCCTCTAAGGATTGACCCTGTCTTTCTAAAGTCCCTCCTAAGGTGCCTTTAAGATCTCTTTCCCTCATTACTGTGTTTCGTACCTTCTCTTGGAGAAGTTGAATCCAGGAAGGAACTTGCAGGACAAGGCAAACACTGAGCTACACAGCATACAAGGAACCCCTTCCCTTACTTTCTTTTGAGATGATGTCTCCCTAAGTTGTCCAGGCTGGCCTTGAACTTGTGGATTTCCTGACTCAGTCTCTTTAGTAGCTGGGGTTACAGATGTGTGCCACTATGCCTGGCTATCCTATTGTTACAGTAGCATCATCTCGCTCTTCTTATTTTATGTATTTGTGTGTTAACTTCCTTTTGTGTTGTTTATAATCTTCACGCAGGTAGAGAGTAATAGTTTTCTGTTTATTCCAGAGCCAAGTGGCAGAAGATGTCATGGAGGGAAGGCGGCCACACCTTGCCAATAGCCTGGTCTATCTAATATTCTTTTGCTGATGACTAATTTCTACATCAGAAGTAACTTAATAAATAAGAAAATGAACTTTTCTGTGTGTTTAAAAAAAGGAATTTTAAATGTGGTTAGCCATCTATTCTGTATACCCTATGAAATGAAGTATTGTGGAATATACATCTCCCCCTGGACTTTTTTATATTGCATTAATTAGCAATGCTCTCACTACCATGGGAGATCACTTGCTGGTATTTCACCTTTTCAGTTCTTTTTTCAGACTCCTCTACATGCACTACCAATGGAAGCTCCTTAATCTTTGCTCTAATCCAGTCATATTTCTGACATTACAAGCCCAACAGTTCTTTCTAAATTGTGATTGATGTCTGAGCTCCTAAGCTAGCTTTGCACAACACAGTTCAACTCCATTTCCAATTTTCTGCCCTCCCTCTCCTCATCCGTATGGTCAAACTGGACTCGCCAGTGTGGCTGGCTCCTCCCACTGTCTGCCTTTCTTCCTTCAGTGTTTGCTCCTCAGAGCAGTCTCGGCAGCCTCACTCAGAGTCAGACACAGATCACAGCGCAGGACACTTTCTCCAATGTTCTCCATGACGTGCCAGCTCTTTATCCGTTTCTCATTTTTACGCAGGTCTATTAGTTCTCCCAGGGCCACCCTAACAAATCACCACAAATAGTATAAACTGGAGTAATCCACTCATCACTTTGGAATGTTCAAGTCAAGGCACTGGCAGGGCCATGCTCTCTCTCTGAAGGTTGGAGCAGGGTCTTTCTTTGCTCCTTCTATCTTTGAGATCACTAGTAGCTAGTGTTCCCTGTGTTCCACTTCTGACATGTGGTGTTCGTCTCTGTGTCTTCATAGTGCCTTTCCCCTGTGCTTAGTTCTGTGTCTTCTCTTGTAAGGACCACCTTGATCCAGTAAAGCTTTTTCTTACATAGATGCAGTTTCCAAACTTAAGACCACACTCAGTTACCAGATTACCATGTGTTTTAGGAATCATAAATGCATAAAAATCAAGTTGCTTTTTTTTTAGGGTTCAGTCTTGATTTTGGAGATAAATTACTAATGCAGATTCAGGTTTTTAATGAGAAACTGGAATTGACACCACGAGGTCCTAAGTGTAATTCCTTGGGTTCAAAGTAATTTTTCAGTACTTCCTGACTTCGTTTGATACTTAGGTCTCCCTAACTCATTGTCTAGCTTAGCCAACTGGCAACTTGCTTAGGCTGCAACATTCCTTATCCATCTCTCCTAAGGAGTCTCCTTCGTTCTGCCCTGCAAGCTAGTGTATGTCTCAATTCTCTTATAAACTATTTCTCATATTTTTCTACAAAGGTACTTGTGGTTCTGCATTCACTGCCTGTTATATTTTGAATATGAAATGTACACACAGGCCCATGTGTTAAAGGCTTGGCTCCTTCCTAGATGCTAGCGTTGTTTACAGAGACTCTGGAAACTTGGAAGTAGAGCCTGCCTGGATGAAGCTTATTACTAGAAGCAGTTCTTTAAGTATCTTGCCGTTAGCTCCTTCCTGAATTGCTGTCTGTTCTCTGCAGTGAACGTCACTATCCACACACTTGCTACCATGAGATTCTACTAAATGCACGGATTCAAGGAACCATGGACTAAATTCTCTGAAACTGTGAGTCTAAATAAATAAATCCTTCATGTAAGTCATTCTGTTAGGTGTTTAGTTAAACAGTGACACAAATGCTAGTTGCACACTGCTATATATTATTCCAGAACATTTTTATGGTCACATTGGAAGCTAGCACTTGAAGATCTGGGGCAAGAGACTCATAGTGGAGATGTGGTGCATTATGGACAACCTGTTGAAGAAAATGTTGTCCTTTGGTAAGACATGATACTGCCTTTTGGTAAAACTTAGGCATATATCTTAGAATAAAATAATCTAACTGTACACTTAGATAGGACATAGTTTATTTATTAACCTCCAAGGACCATTTTACGGATTTCCTTAGTCTTGTAAACTTGATGGGATGCACCAAACACATGTTGGTTGCTGAACACACAGTATTTCCTTCTTACTACATAGCATTATAGATTCTAGAAGAATTCTGTCAGTGAGGTGTGTTGTATACAAGTATATAGAGATGAAACCATATGGGCAGGAGCCATGTCAGTGTGTTATAACACCATTGTTGTAGGTAACACAACTAGGGGTCATAAGTGTAAAGAATGCATAAGGCCTATTGAAATCAGTTACTCACATTTTGCTTTCATGTTTAGAGACAGTTTAACGTTAGGTCAGTTTAAGCTAGCTTCCTGCTTGTTGCAAAGAGGCAAGTCATTTTACATCTAATCAGTATTTTCAGTTTCTTATTTAATTAATTAGTCAATTAATTATTTATTTATTGGCACGAATCCTTACTATTGAAGTTGCTGTTGACGGAAGGCAGAACTAGGAGTCGGTCATATGACAACGCTATGCTGCACAGATGATGTGGAACACTTAACTGGGTGAAATAAAGCTGCTCTTTTGCAAAAAGCTCTTCTCCATGAAGCTTAGTGCCAAGAAAAGATCAATGCTCTCTATTTTTGGCCCCTTCCATTTTGTCCCTCCGAGGGACACAGATGCTACACAAGTTCTAACAGAGTGAGACAGTAGGGCCAATGTACTCATTTTGTTTTGCTTTTGCACCTTTCTTGGGCAATTACATTAAAGTATCCAAATAAAGATGGCTGCCTTTCATATATTTAGAAGGGCTGATGACCTTTTTATGTGCATCAGTTGGCTATTCAGAGCAATGGAGACCCCAGATGTGGCTAATGACCTTTTCAAAGGAGACCAGAGGAAGACAATAAAGGAGGCAGTGTTGTTATTCTGCTGCTTCTGGAAGCACAGTAAGTTTTGCAGGGATAATGAGATTCATTATGGGTTCATTAGCAATTTTATTCCTTTGGAAAAACTGATGATGATGGAGTTAGTTACAATTAAAGAAGCTCTTTTGATTTCCTGGCTCGATTCAGCAGCCTGGGACTCTAAGCTCTGGGATTCTGTTATCAATCAACTTTGTTCTTCCCCTTCTGGTACTTGAATATTACTCTTACATTAAGCTAAAATGTTCCTGTTCTGGTACTGTTGAAGGGATTTGGAGCAAACTTTGGGATATTGAGATCTAATTTAACTGGGAAATAATAGGATCCCAACCCTAAAATCTAAACGAAGCCAAACATTTTTATGAAGTATGACTACATGTGAAATCTTTCCTTTTTGATTGTGTGAAAATTAGATTTGTCAAAATAGTAAAGATGGTAGATAATTCTCTTGTCAAAACTCTGATATTAAAGATGAAGATGGAAAAAGTAGCTTTTCAAATGCTACAACTATTTTTAGTGGAAAAGGCAAGTTACTGTGTAGTTCCTTCCCCTACCCCCAGCCTAATACACTCTGACATGGTTCTTGAATGGAAGCTTTGGGTCCAAAAAGATCATTGGTTTCTAGTGCCTTGATGCCATAGATTAGTAGAAGTTGTAGTATGTGTTGATTCCAAAGATGAAAGGAGAAAGACCTCTAACCAAAACCAACATGACCAAATCAATTAAAGCAAGGCTTTTTATTCACATACACAAGCTACTTCCTCCTAAGATTTGTTTCAAGAGATCAGCATTGCTCATGAGGAAGACAAGGCTTTTATAGTTCAGGGATAGGGAGTTTCCAAATGGGGGATTTTGTGCATAAAGTAGGTGAGGCTACAAAAGCCCAACATAGTACGGTGGTCATAACAACCATCTGAAACAAATGTAGGGTTGTAAGACGGTCACTATGACTTCTTGAAACAAAGACATGATAGCAAGGTGGTGATAAGATAATCACAACAACAGGTAGCCATAAAAACTTTTTGAAACAAAGGCGTGGTTGCCTTTTCCTGGAACAGGCAGTGTAGAACCATTTTCAGTTAAGGTTACAGGTTGGACATAGCTCAATCCTTGAGACTTAATCATACACAGGAATGTGCCTAGTTTGTCTCTATTGTAAAGTGATTTTCAAGCCTAAGATGGACGCAGGCTTGCTCATCATATGCTATCCATAGTTCCTTCTCCTTAAGGCTAAAACAGGGATTCCCCAATTGCTTCAGTTCTTGGGCGATTTATGGACTTGCCCTGGGCTGAGGAGAGTTGTCTTGGAGATGTCATTCTCCCTTCCTTGTGGTGACTCTCTTTACCAAAGCCTGATGATCCATGTAAGTGTGCAAAGGCTATTTCTTTTCAACATTGGATGACACTTAAGGACCGCTCTAGTTCTCTGGTTCTTATGGGATTAGCTGAGGTCTCTTTTGAGACCACTTAAACATCCATCTTCTTCCTTCTCTTCTACAAGTCCTAACACCATGAGCTCACTTCACAATCATCTACCTCACAGCATTCCTCCCAGGTATTTCTCGTATGCGCTGCCCTCTAATGGCTTCATTCTATGTATGTGAAGAATCAATATATGCTTTTGAATGTAAATTAGCTTCGGCATCTAAAATAATGTGACAGTATATCATAGAAAACCACTGCGATGTGAGATCATCTGTTTTAGCTTTGTGCCTTAAAGTGTGATCCCCTCTTTCCCATACTTCATCACTATAATTGTATAGTGTTGGAAGTAAGAAGGTCATGAAAGGTTACTAATTAAGGGAGGGAAAAGAAACAAAAGAGAATAAAACTGAACAGACCATCTTGAAAGTAAGAATATATATATATATGTATATATACATACACACAATATGCATATGTACACACATAGACATACACACACACACACACACACACACATATATATATATGTATATATCTTTTCTGGTGACATAAAAAAATTCTAGTTTCTATTACTTTATATCTATATAAATCCTACTGCTAATACCCGAGAAGCTGAAAATCTCAACACTTAATAAAAGCTGATGATTTTTTTAGATTCACAAAATCTTACTCTATACATCTCTACAGGGCTAAGACAGAAGAGGTTTGATGTATTCATAAGTACGTTTGCAAAAGCAGTACTGCCTAGTGGAGCTGAATGAATAGATCACAATCCACCTTGGTTGTTTTTGGTATTCATGTGGAAGCAATACCAGGTAAGTTGAAAACAGAGGTTTAAGAAGTTTCCATGGACTCTCAGTCAGGTGTAACTGACTACAATGACAATCCTATACTACAGATTTTATTTTTACGGAACTCACTCTAGCACGGTGCACTGAAGAATTGAGGCAGTTATCTGCATGTCAGTGTGGTAGATTACTTCTATGTGTACAGACAAATGAACATGGTTATCTGGGTACTTGTTCCAATTATCCTGATTAATTTACCAACGATCAGGTTAAATAAATTCCTTTTATTTTGGTTTGCCCACAGTCAGATAAACTGAATAGAATTATATCCATGACTACAACTCATCATAGATCACAAGACAAGGAGTAGCTATTAGTAATATGCTTAACACGACAGGGCATGTGGTGAGTGTATTCACGAGCTCAGCTTGCAGTTAGATGAGTTAGCCCAACCCATCGCCTCTCTGGAGGCCAGAGATTGGTTAAATTGCAAAGAAGAGAGGTTTGTTTACCTCACAGTTTTGGAAACTGGTAGTCCTACAGCATGGTTCTGGCTCTAGTGGGGGCTCTTGGTTAATATAACCTCATGGTAGAGAGCATGGCAGTTGTTCAGGATTTACGAGAGGGTGAGATCACATAGCAGAACAGGAAGGCAGAGAGGAACTGTATCCATCCCTGCTGAGGGAACACCACCATTGGCTTAATTACGTTTCACTGTGGCCCTCATAGCATAGAGACCTCACACAAACCACGATATCTTACAGGTTTGTTTACCCTTTCATCTTTATAAGAGTCTCATCCATTGGTTTGTATGTCTACTCATAACTTCTGATCGGAAAGAAACAAGACCGTTGAAACAGTACCCTCCAGAGTCTGTTTCTCTAGCCGTTCTCTGTTTCTCTTGAAGCTCAGTAAGTGTTAACTGTGGATGCTATGTTGTGCCCATTCAGGAAGCATTTGAAAACCCCCAGAGACTCACCAAAGAGCTTATTCTGATGCAATAGCACTAGGGTCTTTTTATTCAAGCTCGAACGTGGGCTCACTGCTGACCCTAACAAGGCAGGATGGGAGGGTTACACCTCCTGAGCCTTCACTGGGACCTCATTGGGACAATGTTTTATAGTAAATGGTGAGCAAGTGAGAATGTTTCCAGCTTGGCAAGCATCTAATTGAATGACTATCGTAAGCCGGCAGGTGGGTGTTCCAAAGCAAAATCATGAACAACCACAAACAGTCTGAAAGTACATCTATAACTATCAGACTAATCTTGATTGGCTGTTGCTAGGGAGTAGCTATGGAGGAACTCTGGGGTATGGGCCAGAGACAAACTATGTGGTTCTTCCTGGAACTTCAGTGCAGCTTGGGTTCAGCTGTAGGTCAAGTTCTCAGACTCTTCCTCTTTTAAAATGGAGGCGTGTCCCAAGATGGAGTAAGTAGGTTTGTTCTCCGAGCTGTTCTTATCATAATTTATACAGATTTTAAAGTGCAACTTTTTGCTGTTATAAAGCAACCTTTTTCTTGTCATCAGTTGTAGCTCTTTGTCTGTAATATGTAGGAATGCCGTTATATTTTGTTATATATAAAGACTGTGTTTTATCTGGCCATTAAGTGAGCTCTCCCATTAATTTTCTGAAATCTTGTTTCTCCCACTAGTTTTATCAATTACAAATAAAGATGATAGTGTCTTTGTTTTCAGTAATTTTATCTCATTTCTATTTATTACCCAATTTTATTTACCAGTATTTTCATAACTGTTTGATACTGAGGGAGAATTATACTTTCATATTTGTATGATTATAACAGGAATGTTTTTTGTATTTTACTATTAAGCATTGGCAGTGATATTTGTGTGTTCTAGAAATATTACTTTGTCACAAAAACTAATATATCAAACATTTCAAACATCTTACAGTAGCTTATGTTATTTTCTTCTGTGTTTCAATATCTTTTGTATTGATTGACTCTATTCTCATGCTGTTTATTTTTTCTTGAGTAAACCAAGGATATATATATTTATACATAAACACACACACACACACACACACACACACACACACACACAGTTTTACTGAAAACTGAGTCTATGTATCAACAATATTTCTTTGTTTCTTTCTTTTTTTTTCCAAGACAGGGTTTCTCTGTGTAGCCCCGGCTGTCCTGGATAGAACTCATTCTGTAGACCAGGTTGGCCTCGAACTCAGAAATCTGCCTGCCTCTGCCTCCCAAGTACTGGGATTAAAAGCATGCGCCACCACTGCCCGGCTATTTCTTGGTTTTGAACTTATGTCTTTATCATTTTATACATTTCAACATTTATTATTTGATTTCTTTATAAATTTATTTGAATTTCTTGAACACTCATTTTTACAGCCAAATCAAAATATTTAGGGTTACATATTACTTCCCAATATGTTTTATCATGTACTTTCATGTTTTTATTTTTGTTGCTATTTTTTTTTTGTGTGTGTGTGAAAGGATCTATTGCAGCTTTTTATATAGCTGACAATTACCTTGAACTCCTCTTCCTCCTGCCTTTGCCTCCTGACTGGAGGGATCACAGGCATGTGCCACCAAGCCCAACATATACCTTAGTTCTTAGAAAATAGTGAATTACTTTTTTTTTTTTTAAATGTGTATCTGGGTGTGCCTGCTTGACTGTACGTACATAGTGTGCTTGGTAGTACTGTCTTTGGAGGTGAGAATAAGGCATGAGATCCTTTGGAGATGGAGTTACAGTTAGCTGTGAATTGTCTTGTCTTGCATGGGTACTGGGAACAAGCCTGGCTTCACTGAAAGAGCAGCAATACTTTTAACCTAAGAGTTGTGGTCCCGGTTCAGGTTCAGGAAGATCTCTGGTCGGCCGGGTGTCAAGAGGATCGAGTGCAAGCAGGGAGGGGGAATCATCTCTAGAGCCTCTGATGCTGCCTTTGCGGCAGTTGCTCCCAAGTGCTGTGCCTGTCGCTGAGCTGGTCTGGGCTGAGCCAGTGAGAAGCCAGCTAGCTAGCAAGAAGCACAGGAGAAAGAAAGAGTACTCTTTCTTTCTGTATAAAGGAAGGCACTTCGGGAAAACAGATCTCTTCCCAAGTGTTATAGCTCTTTCGATAGAAACTTTCGGACGACGTACAACGGGGTGATTCTTGTACACTTTTATTTCTCCCAAATAGTTGGGGTAGGTTAGAGTCTGGCAGCAAGTAACACCTATTAGGGCTTGGTGTGAGAGCTTGGAGATCGCATCTACATGTGGGAGAGCCCAAGGTACTGTTCCTAAGTGACTGATGGCCATAGAGCTCTCTGTGGGAGGGGCTGTGGAGGGCTGAGGCTAAGTGAGAGGCACCAGGAGACCCAGGAGCACTGCCAAATTTCTACCGTCCCTTTAGGGTCTCCTGGGTTCGAAGCAGACTCAGCTGGATACCCCACTGCCTCTCACAGCCCACCGCCCCACATAGAGTCATCTCTCTAGCCCAAATTTCTTTATTTTCTGAAATATTGGCTTAGGATTCCCTTTTAGCTTTGAATTTCTTTTTAGCTCTAATGTGTTCATAGAAGACATTAATTTTTTCAATAGCTTAAATTTTTGCTTTATTGTTTTGTATGCAGAGAATGTGGCCATCTCAGTTGATACCTTTTGTGGGAATTTATTATATTTGTTATTATGCCTAATGTGGCCATTTCCATATATATATATTACTTTCTAAAGCATTTTTATTTAACACGAAGAACAGAAATTTTAATGTTTGTTCACACATCTTTGCATTTGAAGACCTTTTTCTCTCTGTATATATGTATAGGTTTGTATCCATTTGCAAGAGCATATGTGAAAACAGGCACATGTGCCAGAAATACAGGCATTGAGGACAGAAAACCGAAAATGGAAACTCCCAGGAGCTGTCCCCTTTCTCTCTCTCTCTCTCTCTCTCTCTTCTCTCTCTCTCTCTCTCTCTCTCTCTTTCTGTATAAAGCATTAATATGTTTATTATAGCATAATACAATACTTCATACAGTAAATCATTTTAATATGAAGCATTTCATGCACAACTGTAGAGAAACAACTACATAGACAGCTTGAACATAAACATGGGTTGTATTTCAAATTTCCTGAATTATTTGATAAACTGGAAAGTATATTTTTTTCTGTAGAAAATAGTAAAAATAATATTTCACAATAAATCCATTTAAACCAAATAATGTTCAAATTCTATGTATAAATATTGTTTAGATTCTGGGATCCAGAAGAAACCTTGCTCAGGCCTGCTAGACCTCCTTCAACATCCATCTGGTCAGAGTTCAAGGGAAAACCTGAATCTGATTGGAAAAAAGGGCAGTGCCTCAGCCACCAGGAGCTGATTTGCTGTTCAGAGCTCTTTCGCCGTGTGTTCTAAAAGGACAGTTAGGAGGAAAAGGTCACGCTAAAGCCAGAGAATAAGGCTGAAGATCTTCGTTGATCTAACAATTGGATAAAAACATGACAGCGTGTGATTCTGATTTTCCTTCTGAGCCTGTTCTAAGACTCCCTGTACATAATGTCTAGCAAGGCATCTAGTAGGTGGGACGTTCCCCAGAGAAAGAACATCTGAGAACTCCGGCAGTTATTACTGGGCTAGGTGCTGCTCTGAGCTCTCTAGTTTCCTCAAAGCAATGGCTCAAAATGGCACAACTTGACTTAGAATTCATTGAGTGGCAATAATTTTTTTGTGGAGGAACAGCCTAAAAGATCTTATGCTATGTCTTAAGATCTAGGCCACTGAGGAACAAAATTGTTCATTCTGACCCTTGAAACCCCCCTCCCCCAACTGACCACAAGGAGATATAGTCCATGGAAGAGCAATGACCTTTGAAGTTGTCATTATTCAAAACACACTTCCTCCCACCTCCTCACTTGTGAAGATGAAGAGTGTCTTTGTGACTGTTTTGAAACATTATTCTGCAATGCTAACTGAGTCCCCCTCTTCCCTTAATTACCTCTTGATAAATCAATCTTCCAAAAGTAGGGCACGAGCATTTAAATACCATGTATCCAGTCTCATTACCGATGGGAAAAATCTAGAGACTTCAGACATGCGGGACTGAGCGTTAAAGACACTGGCTATGAAAATGTACGTCTATATTTGTCTGTGGCAAATCCTCTGGAACACCAGTCATCTAATGAGAAACTGAAAGTATGGGGAGACCGTGTGGAGAGAATCTATACTGTTGTGTTCCTTCCTCCACACTCAGAGCCTGGCACAAGCTGGCTTTTGAAAATCATTGCTCAGTATCAACCTAAGCAGACACATATAGACAGGAACAATTATTTGTGAGAAGTTCAGGAGGCCAAGGAATACCAAGTATAAGGGGAGATAAAAAGATCCCACTCATGTGGTCCTTCAGAGATTAAGGCATCCATTAGGGACTTTCTTTGGAGGGTATGAGTAAGAGATGCTTTTAGGGACTAGAGATGGAATTTGTTTGTGGGGCACATGCATGTGCAGCATGTGTGAGGTTCTGGCTGCAGGCCCCAGTACACACACACACACACACACACACACACACACACACAAACACACACACACACACACACACACACACAGAGGGAGAGAGAGAGAGAGAGAGAGAGAGAGAGAGAGAGAGAGAGAGAGAGAGAGAGAATGAACTTGCAAGATTGATATACGAAGCATACGAGGATAGGCAAGTAGTGGTTTGTTTTATTTTGCAAATCTAGACAGTATGTTGGATTAAAGACGCAATGAATTCCTATCTCTTTCCAAAACAAAGACACTTGACAATGGTTAGATAAAACAGTTCAGAAGCCCATCTCTCTGAAAGGAATGGGGCTGAGCACGTGATTAAAAAGGAAGAAAACACAGGGGACTTTAACAGTGAGGAAGGACATTGGGGTTCATAGTGTGAGCAGTTCCTTCCTGTCTCTACATACCAACCAAACGCTTTACTAAAACTCAGATTCTGGACTGCTGTGGATCGCCTTGGTGCTGCTTGTATTTTGATGCTAATCCTGCCCCCAGGAGCGGATCACATACTCAGGCCCAATTTAACTGCTCAAATAAAGGCTAGAGCCTGTGATTGGGCAGTGGAAGGGAAGGGTGGGGATGGTAGTTTGAGAGAAGAGAGAGAGGAAGGAAGAAGAGAAGAAGGAGATGGAGGAAGAGGTGGAAAATGGAGCAGACTCATCTGGCCTGGAGGAGCCTCAAGTAGCTAGGGATTTCATAGCTGGGGAATAGAGTAGTGTAGCTGTATATCTGCCCAATTTAGGCATGCAGCTTATAAATATAGTAACTGAATTGTATATTCTTTGCACGGGCATATTGGGGTTGGAGATTTACCGATACAAATCTGGCTGGTATAAATATAAAAGTCTCTAGTGTGTTCCTTTCACTGAGCTAAGGGGGGCTGAGGAGACTGGAGCCATGTTGGCGATCTGTAGATAAGCCACAGGGGTGGATGGCCTGAGAAACATAAATGGTAGCTCTAAGTGTTTTCAGGAAAAACTGGTTTGGTCAGCTTAGCAAGCCAGCCTCAGGAACTAGGGCCAGAAAGTCACTTGGAGCTAGTTGTGGGGACTGGGCAAGACTGCTGATGCCAGCACCTAATCGGAGAAACGGTGGTTTATTTTAAAATTATACACTATACTGGCCTTTGTTTGGGGGTCTGTTACTTTTTTTTTTTTCCACCTCTGGTTGCTGTTCTATGAAGTTTGTATTTCCTGCTTGCTGCTGCCCCAGTCCCGTGAAGTTCCTGTTTCCACTCTACTGTCCTCTGAAAGCACTATGGTTGCCATGCCAACAACCTCTGCCGCCTCCATATCCTTCAGGGGTTCTTCCATCTCCAGTTGCCCCATGACCGCAGTAATTGCTTCAGTGTGGACATCAAAACTCTCAGCTTTCCTTGGAGGAAGACTGGGCATCCCACTTTATACATGTATTCTGTGACGGCTCCTGGGCTTCTTTCTTGGTTTCACAGAAGATGATTGTGCACCCTTGATGACCACTGTACACTTGCTTCACATCACTAATACCCGCTGCCCTCTCAGTCCAGCGATGCTTGATTGCCAGGTGCTCCACAGTTCTGGCTGCTGAGTCTTTTTCATCAATCAACTCCACTTGTTCCTATGTAGCTTTCATGTGTTTCTTAGCAACGATAATTAACCAATGGGAGCCAGTTGCAGAGCGAAGCAATGTTTGGGATGTCTTCGGAATCTTTCTTGTATGCCATACCCAACATTTAGTCACCTTCATCCAGGGCAACATATTTAAGTTAGATGAGATTTAGCTTGTCGTTATGCAGGTGGTCTTTAATGTGACCTGAGATCCCAACTAGGATATCAACCCCTATGGGGTGGTGGGTTGTGGGAAGCAGCTGGGTGCCTGGTTGAGCAAGTCTTGAACCCCGGACCTTTATCAGGAAGGCAGGTGTTCAGCTCTGCCCCCAGGCCCTGGTTCTTCTCATTCAGCTTCAGCCCTCCACAGCCCCTACCAAAGGGAGGTCTATGACCATCAGTCACGAGGAACAGTGCCTCAGGCTCTCCCACATGTAGATGAGGTATCTCTAAGCTCTCAGTCCAAGCCAATAGGCATTATCTGCCAGACCCTAACCCACATGCAGATGAGGTATCTCTAAGCTCTCCAACCAAGCCAATAGGTGTTATCTGCTGCCAGACCCTAACCCACCCTGAAACTATATATAAGGGCTCTATTCAGGAGAAGTAAAGGCGTGTTCAAGAATCATCCTGGTGTCCGAGAGTTTCTGTCTCAAGAGCTGTAACACTTGGGGAGAGATCCGCTCTTCCGGAACCTTTTCCTGGGGCACCAAGCTGCTTCCTTGCCTGCTAGCGGGCTTCTATTGGCCCAGCCCCAGCAGGCTCAGCGTGGAGAGACAGGTGCAGCACCTGGGAGTGACCGAGCAGCGACAGCGGAGACTTGAGCAGAGGCAGCAGCAGGAGCAGACAATCTCTCCTCCCTGCTTGCACTTGTACCCTTTGGCCCAGACCTCTCACATCAGGCTGGGCTGAAGACCAACGGACAGTGGAGACTCAGGCAGAGGACCCTCCCTGCTCTCACTCTGTCCTCAGCTGGGAGATCATCGTGGGACACCCTCCAGAACTGGAGACCAACAAAACCCACTCTGTATTTATTTGTTTGATTTGACCTGGAAGGAGTGTTACCATAAAAAACAAGCTTTTTGTGACTTCACTGAAGTCTTTGCTCATTTGATTTGCTAATTCTCTTGTAGGTGCAGGAAATCGTACCTGGGGGGCATGGCCCCTCTTTCTATCTTGTAGCCCACCCTGCAGATTCTCAGTTAAAGGGATGGCAAAGGAGAGTGGCTTCCCAGTCCCTGTCCAAGCCTGGGTAATTACGACTTTCCCACTGTGCACATGGTAGTGCACTGTCTTGGCTTCCGTAGGAAACAGGAAGTTCACTCTCTCAGCTTTGAGAAGCTTGACAGCCTCTTCAGATACGGGAAAACTAAGAGAAAGATCGTTTTGTTTTGTTCCACAGGGGCTTCCTTCTCTGTTTCACCACCACTCTCTTTACCTGGAGCTTCACTGGAGCTTGAATTTGATTCAGAACGATAGAATCCCTTCTTCAGCTTGCGGCTTTTCTCTCCGGTGTCTGTCTGCGTTTGCTTCCTTTCGTATTTTCATTTTCTTGGGCTTAGGAACATTGGCATCTTCTTTAGAAGGCTCCTCGGTTTCTATTTCTTTGATTTTTGTAGAGAGCGTTCTCTTCTCAAGGGATTCCTTTTCTTCTTGCAGGTTTTTCTTTTAGAAGCAGTGTCATCTTGAGGTGCCTTCTCTTGGTTTTTGGCCTTCTTGGATTTAGGGGGATCTACATCATTTGAAGAAGGCCCTTTCTTTTTTACTTGCTTTAGAAGTGGAGGAAGCAGCCTCTTCCATTCTGTCTGTTGCTTCTTCAGGTCTCAGATTATGGGTTCTTTTTTCTAGTTTTCTTCTCACTTGAGTCAGCAGCATCTCCATGCTCTCCTCGGCTGAGTCTGATCTTAACCTGGACTCACTGAGGAGTTTTCCTGGCTTTCTTCAGCCTGAGCTGCTCTAGCCTACCAGATCCCTTAACCATGTACCCACCTTTTTGTTTCCAACACAAGATTTCTTATTGCCCTGGAGCTCTGAGATCTGGCTGTTTCTGCCTCCAGCAAGACTAACTGCCCATTTTTTTTTTTTTTTTTTGTTTTAAATGTAGGTTATGGGGATTTTACTCAGGCTCTTCAAGGCAAGCATGTTGCTGCTTAAAGCATCCCCTCAGAGCTCTGAAAGCATGTTTGTCCTTCCCTACTTGATGTATTAGATTTTGAGAGGGTTGCATAGTTAACTCATGTTTGAGTTCCAGCATTTGGAATAGTACATAGATTTTATATTTTTTTTATTATGGTTTTACTTTTCCCAATAAAACTTATTTACTACATTACTACTTTTATCTTATATTGTCAGAGATTAATATATTTTGACTTTTTTTCCTGTGAATTTTTATCCAGATTTTGATTTTAACAGTTTTATATTTATTGTAGGCACGTTTCTTTTAAATCTGTTTATGTTTATTATCCTTTTATTTGAAATATATTTTAAAATAACAATATTTAAGGTATAACTGATAGGCTATCCTATTTCTGAAATGTGCTGGGTGAAATAACTCATACAGTATCATTCCATTTGTATAAAATGTCCAGAATGAGTAACTGTGTAGAGACATAAGACGGATGCTGTTATTGTCATAACATAAATGGAATCCCTTCAAGGATTCTACAGCTGCATCTTAATTTGTGTATAGTTAATTTATAGTTTTGGGATATAATGATAGAATAAATAACTTTTAAATACATGTATGTATAGTTTCAGAATAGCCTGTTTAAAAGTGTGTTTGGTCTTTAGAATATCTTCCTAATGTGTTAGGTCTTTAGAAAAATCTTCAAAATCACATGAGAGGGAGAGGAGATTTTTCTAGACTCCACCTTCCTCCTTTCCTGGAGGAAACACCGTCTGATTTGGAGATTCTGAGAGTATTTCCTATGAGATTTGGTGCTTACTGACTGTATATTTAAAACCTTTTCCGAGGTAGCATGCTGAGACACTCAGCTGATGATGCAGTAAGCCCCTCTGAAAGGCTGAGATTGAGGGCTGCTTGGGAAGGGCACATTCCTCAACAATGCTGGCCAGAGCTGCCAGGCTGGGAGGCACATCACCTGTACATCCAGAATTCCTACAAGGAGAAGACGGAACGAAACAACAGTGGTTATGATATGCAACATTTGCAGTCTTCCTGGCCATTGACAATAGATCTTTCACCTACAGAGGTCTTAGTTATGGCTATCGTCTAAAAATCTGAAAAGACATCTGCTACTTAACAACCTCCCAATTGTATCTTATATTTATTTGTTAGGAAAGTGGATTTGAGTAATTTTGACAAGCTTACTGTATTGTATAAATCTGGGACAGATTGAGAGATTCATGTTATATTATTGATGATTAATGTCTGGTTTCTTACCACTAGTACATTCCTACTTAGCCAGCCTAATTTTCCTTTTCCAACAAGCAAAGTCTTATGTGTTTATGTACCTTTGTGTACTTAGCTGTTGGATAAATTGCAGTAAGCTTCTCTTGTGGCTATGTGAATACATGTAATTGTTTGAATAGGAGACAAAGTGTTGTGCTCTGCGGGGAGCCTTCGCAGCATTTTTAGGTCTGCCTGCTGATAAGAGTGTATTCCTTGCTGTTCTTTCCTCCCTTTCTGCTTTCTCAAATGTGTATGTGAAATCTGCTGTCATGTCAGCCATATTTGCCTGTGAGATAGCTTTGAGAATAAGAGCTGCAGAAACTCAGCAGAACATAATGATAACAGACAGTTGCTTTCTTTCCTACCCTGGAAAAGCCATCATAGCCTTAGAAGGGAGATCCATGAATTTCTCTTAACTGGAAGAGATATCTATTGACTTATTTATTCCTAACTTAATTTTTTCTATTACTTGTTTTAATTCCAACAGATAAAATAGGATTTACCTATAGCTGTGAAGCCTTGAGGACAAAGGAATCAAATGTATTCTGGCTGAGAAGTTGTTTTAAAACACTTTCGAAAAAATAGAAAAAAAATACGATGTCAATATTATAACTGAGCATAAACAAATCAAAACTAAGATATCTAGAGACAAAGACTTTGCTATAGCAAGTGGAGATGAAAGGTTTAATTACACATTTGTAAATGAGCTGAGAAAGTTAAGGGAAGCATAATTTTATTATTCCCATCATTGCAGCAAAGGTTAAAAAACTACTGTACCACAGTGTGGTGGTTTGAATATGCTTGTCCCACGGGAAGTGGCACTATTAGGAGGCATAGCCTTGTAGGGTTGGGTGTTCCTTGGAGGAAGTGCATCACTGTTGGGGTGGGCTTTGAAGCTCTGCCCAGTGTGGAAGAGTCTGTCTTCACTTAGCTGCCTTTAGATGAAAATGTAGAACTCTCAGCAACTCCTGCACCATGCCTGCTTCGACATTGCCATGCTCTTCTGCCTGAACCTCTGAACCTGTAAGCCAGCCCCAATTAAATGTTGTCCAAATAAGAGCTACCTAGATCATGGTGTCTGTTTATAGCAGTAAAACACACAGTAGGACACATAGGTATCAGATATTTGAGTGTCAATCTCAAATGTACTTCAAATATGCTGTATTATGAGTTCATAGTTTCTTGCATTTGACCTGATATTTCTCTAATGTTAAGTATCCAAAGCCCCAGATCAATGATATTATCTCAGTAGGTTGGGTACAATAGTACTGGCTAAAGATTAGAAAAATGTACATGGAAAGAACTCAATAGACTTGAGAAAGTCAACTGTTAGGGTGAGTTGATTTAGTTAAATTCCACAGGCTATCATTTGAAACCTTTCAGATGTTCTGGAATTGTAAATATATTTGGATTTTCAAAAGAATAACATTACATATTATATAACACAGGGAGGTATATGACAATTAGTTGAAATTAGGTTTGCTAATATTTGTGGAAGAAAGTGATGTTAGTACAAATAGGGTTACAAAATTTATTAATACTTTTTATCAGTTCATTTGGTCACCAAATGATTTAGGAAGAAATTCTGCTTTCAGTGTTTCTCAGACTCTTCATGTGGACCATTAGTACTTGGGATGCTGTGACCACACACAGGTTAAAGGCCTGAGATGAAGTTCACACATACAGGCAGAAACAGTGCCGGTGGGAAAGCTTGTCTTTACAAGTTATTTCACCAGACTAGCATGAGTTCAGGAAGGTGAGGATTATTAGACCATGCAATGCTTATTCTCTCCTGTCAACATTCTTGACCTTTTAATTTTTTTCACTCTTTTAGATTTTTGATCCTTGGCATTATATTTTACGAGAAAGCACTCCTGAGAATGAATGTCTGTTTCCTCACATATCAACATCAGCTTGACTGAATACCGAACACTACAAAATAGTTTTTTTTTCCCTCTGAAAGTTTTGTAGACATCTCTCTGATGACTGACAGAGTATATTACTTGTTTGTATGTATTAGTATGCATTTATTTACACTTACCTCCTTTCCTTGCCTAAGTGTTTATTGAATTTTTTTTTTGTCTGAACTCAAAATACTGCCAGTGTGTCTATTTGCTAATTTTACTTGAGGTGTAATGACATTTTTAGATAAGTGTATGTAGTGGTTTGAAAAAACATGGCTCCCCTAGACTCATACGGAGTGGCACTATTAGGAAGTGATCTTCTTAGAACAGGTGTGGCCTTTTTGGAGGAAGTGATCACTGGGGGCAGGCTTTAAGGTCTCAGATGCTCAAGCCATTCCCAGTGTGACAGTTACTTCTTGCTGCCTACAGATCCAGATGTATAGCTCTCAGTGCCTCTCCAGAACCATGTCTGCCCACATGCTCCCATGCTTCTGCCATGACAATAATGGGCCATACCTCTGAACTGTAAGACGGTCCAGTTAAACGTTTTTTCTTTGTAAGAGTTATCATGATCAAGGTAATAAAACCCTAACTAAGACAGTATATATTTCAGTTGTTGTTGCTTTTTTTCCTTTGCTTTCTGCTATTTCAATTATTTTATTTCCTGTTAGAGTCTACAGTTTTTAGTCTGTATCTTTTGTCTCTGTCCCCTATGTCTAATATGCTGATGTGATTTCAACTTGTTTATCTCTATTCTTTATGATAGATTCTTTGATTTTGTGCTTACATCACAATTATATTTTTTAAAATTAATTAATTTTTATTTTATGTGAGTTGATATTTCACTTATGTGTGTGTTTTTGCACCATGTGCATGTAGTGATTTCAGAGACCAGAGGAGGATGTTAGAACTTGTGGAAGTAGAGTTACAGGTTATTGTGAACCACCATACGGATGCAGGGAACTGAATCCCAGTCATCTGCTAAAACCATAATACATTTTCTTGTTAAAGTTTGGTCTAAAGTGTCTTAAACTCTGATTGCCTTATTGATTTTTTTTATGACCATACCTCCATTTTTATTTTTTTTCTTCCTTTAATCTCATTAACTTTTTGCATATGCTTTTCATATGACATTCAGATCATACATCCTACTGTCAAAAGTTTCCTTACTGAAGTAGGCTTCAGACATGAAAATGACCTTGGGCTAGGACAGGGAAGTAGGCTCAGATACTTTAGTCATCCTGATAAGCCCTTAGAAACAGTGATCATGGGAGTGTTCACATAATTTAATGCCTTTCTTGTTCTCTGACTATTTGTGTTTATTGTCTTGCTTGTTCCTTGACTATTTGCATCTACTGTATTGCTAGACCTTCAACCTAGAACTGACCTTAATACATGCATGTAATCAAAATGGTTTAAAAGCATAAAGGAGGAGGGGGATGGGATAGGGGTTCTAGGGAGAGGAAATGGGGAAAGGGGATGACATCTATATTGTAAATAAATAAAATATCCAATAAAAAATGAAAAAAGTTTCCTTACTATTAATTGACTTCTGTAGAAAACTATTTTAAGAAGACAGTCATTCCATTCAAAGTCTTCTTGACTCCAAGTTTATGTATTCACTAACATAACCAATTTTTGTTGAGTCTTTTTAATATAATATTTTTATTTATTGAGAACTTCATACATGTATACAATAAATTTTGATCATACCTTTCACTCCTTAACTCCAGGATCCCCAACACCATATTTCTTTTTAAACTGACTGAGCCTCCCTCTGTCTCTTTGTCTCATTCATATATGTATATGATGTACATGTATGTGTTTATATTATCTATATCTATCTCAATCTATATCTACATATCTATATCCTGACAGGTCTATATATTTAATGTTGTCTATATGCACATGGGTGTGAGGCTACTCACTGGAGCATAGAAAACCTACTAGTGGTCACATCCCTAAAGAAAACAGATCCTCTTTCTCCTGAAGTCATAAACTAATAGATGTTCAATTATTCATGCTGGAATTTTGACTAGCACGATCTTGTATAGGTAGCCACATCTCCTGTGAGTTCATGAATGCAGTGACCATACCATGTCCAGAGATAGCATTTTATAACCCTTCTCACAACCCTCCAGCTCTTAACATTTTTTGCCTCTTCTTCCATAGTGTTTCCTGAGCTTTAAGGGTGAGAGCTTCTATAGATGTTCCACCTAAGGCTTTTATTTACAGCTATCTTTTCACAGCATTTCAAACAGTTATGAAAAGTCCCCACATTTGCTTCTGCTCACTAAAAATGAAGCTTCTCTGATCAAGGTTGACAGTAGCACAGACATATGGGTATGCACATAAAGATTTAGTAAAGTGGTTTGGCAGCATCGCTGTCTCACAAAACATCAACAATAAATTCTATGGACTTTTGACTGGGTTTACATTGCTAGGTATGATTTTCCTGCTGTGACAGGGACATCACATTGAAATCAGTTGGTCACACTAGTATTGCAGCAATGGGTACCTCTCACTTGCCAGGTTGGTTTTGTAGCATGCAATGGACAACAGTGTCGATACCTTTACTCCCTCTGTGGCATGTACAGCACCTACAAAAGCAAGCCAATTCTGGTTGGTTCTATATTTGTTTGGTTGCTACTATGCCTAAGTATGGCTTGCAAATGTTGATTAGATAGTGGAACTGGGTAATCAAATTCCCTGGTAGAGTTTATGCTCTATGTAATAGAATATCTGACATAAGTGCTATCAAATGTTCCAAGAGTAAAGAACACAGAATCCCAGAGCAGAGGTGCTTGTGGGAGAAATGTGACTATTTGAAAAGGCCATTTGCCCGTCTTCCTATTGAGAAAAGTATGAAAGTTCAGGTTTTTTCATTGTCTTTAATGATCACATGTTAAAGGTGGTAAGGTTGTATCGAGGCATTCTAGAATGTAGAGATAGTTGATACTCACACTTATTTACATGGTTTGCTTTTCGTGAACTCTGTGTGTTCTTAACAAGTGGGTATAAATATGAACGTTGGTAATGACTTGAGTTTACATGTGTCAATTCAGAACCACCATGTCTGGTTTTCCTCTTCAGTTCTTCCCCTTCTGCCAGTATGGTTGAATAACAGCGAGTGATTTCCTTTTCAAGTTAGACAACTTCTCAGATCTTCTCCTCAGACTATTGACTTCAGAGCAGAGCAGACGCAGCCCGGTTAAGGTGGAGTTTAGGAGTATTTCACAGGGATACAGGCAGGGCAGAGGCTTCCTTTTCTACAAATAAGAGACAATTTTACTCTGCCCCTTCCAAGAGCTAATTCAGAGTTATAAAATTACTTTCAGTTTTCAGAAAATGTCTGTCTACAACTCAAATGTTTTATAAGCTGTTGGGAAGTGACAGATAAAATAGATTTTTTTTGGGGGGGGGTGCAAAATTGCATTTTATGAAGGTGATACACCTTATACTATGGGATTTCTTGAGATTGATGGTTTTGAGTTTTCGCACTGGGCAGCAAGGATCCATTTGCAAAAGGCAGTTCTAAATCTTCTCTGGATTCCCCTTTAAATCTTAGCACTGCCTTTGCAATTCTTCTCACTACAAGCGTCAATGTCCTCTGTTACCTTGGGGCTTGTACATGACAAATCTTTCTCATGGTTATGACTTTTATGTCTTTTTAGGATCTCTGGAAGATGTTTCCCATCAGCAGACAGGGTCTTAGGTATCTTCTATGTCCCTACCCCCAGAGCTGTCATTTCCTCTTCAGAAAGAAGTGGAAACCAGGCCATATAATATTATAGAAACTTTTGCTCTTGGTAGTCTTATATTCACTTTCTTCCAATACTTTAAAAGTGTGATGGAGCAGAGACTGACTGGCTAACTAGAGACCCATCCCACAGGCAAGAACTAATCCCTGACACTATTAATAATACTCCCCTATGCTTGCAGACAGGAGCCCAGCATAACTGTGCTCTAAGAGGCTGCACCCAACAGCGACTGAAACAGATGTAGAGACCCACAGTCAAACATTAGATGGAGCTCAGGAAGTCTGGTGGAAGAGTTGGCGGGTGGAACGGTGGAGAGGGAAGGACTGAGGAAACTGGAAGGGATAGGGACTCTACAAGAAAAATCAACATTGTCAACTAACCTGGATGCCTGGGGGGTCCCAGAGACTGAACCATCAACAAAAGAGTATGCATGGGATGGATCTAGTTCCCCCCCCCCAATATGTATTAGATGTGCCGCTTTATCTTCATCCAGGTACACCAACAACTAAAGTAGGGGCTGTCCCTGACTCTATTGCGTGCCCGTGGATCCTGTTCTCCTAACTGCACTGTCTTGTCTGGCCTCAGTGGGTGAAGATATGCCTAGTCTTACTGTAATTTGAGGTGCCAGGGTGGGTTGTTACCCAGGTGGGACCTCCCCTTTCAGAGAAGAATGGGAGAGGGAATGGGGAAGAAGCCCTGTGAGGGGATTAGAAGAAAAGGGGGGCTACAGTAGAGATGAAAAGTGATTAAATAAATAAATAAATAAATAAATAAATAAATAAATAAATAAATGGGAAAGACATGTTAAAAGGATTCTGGGAAAGCTGGAAGACTAGACATCATGTTGGAATGAATAGTTGATTACAGTTTGGAAATAAGGAGAACACGAATATTTCCACACTATTAGCTACTTCTTTAGCCCTGGAAATCGCAAGAATTCTACCTTTTCTACCCTTAGACCCTGAACTTTCTGTATGATCAGACTGTACTTGCCACTGTGATTGCAACACAGGTAACTACCACTATCTAGTGGGAATTTACTCCAGGCAAACTGGCAGAATGACTCCTACAGGAAAATCTACAATACAAAAGCAGCCACAGTAGGATACATAGACAGAGTATTCCCAGGGACAGCTGCAAGGACCACCATCAACACTCCCCGCCTTTATCCCATGACTCCCCCAGCCCCCACCATGGGGAAAGGCAAATCTGTAGGAGCTAAGCATAAGCACAAAACAGTGTTCTCATACCACACAGCCACCAGCTGCTCCTGACCTGGTCGGAACACAGCAACTGTGGCTAGGTGGAGTTTGCCTCTGTTACATACAGTGCGGAGAACAGAGAACAGACAAGAAACCTCCACGCAAAGGGAGCTGGAAGTCTTCAAGTAAACAATTGGATTGTGAAAATCAACATGGAATACAGACTGAACCAAGATCAAAGGGAGAAATTAGTGGATCTGTCAAATAGTTTTTTATGTTGCTGTGATAAAATACTATGGCTGAAAACAACTTATAGAAGAGTTTATTTTGGATAATGGTTTGTTTTATTTACTACTACTACTATTACTATTATTACTATTACTATTATTATTTTAGTTTTTCGAGACAGAGTTTTTCTATGTAGCCCTGGATGTCTTGGAACTCGATCTGTGACCAGGTTGGCTTTGGACTCAGAGATCTGCTTGCCTCTGCCTTCTGAGTACTGGGATTAAAGACATTCACTACTTGTGGCAGGGAAGAACCTTCTGTTACAGAGGGAATAAAAGCAGCAAGTGACAGGCATTGTGGCAGCAGCAGGAAACTTGGAGATCGCATCCTCCAGAGCAAACACTAAGTGAACAAAGCAGGTGGGGCTGTCACTCGCAAGCTCACTTCAGTGATGTCCACCTTCTACCCAGGCTGCAGCACGTCCTTCTCTGAACAGTGCCGCTAACTGAAGATCCACCATTCAAGTGTCTGAGCCTCTAGAGGACATTCTCAGTAGAAACACCGCAAAGATGAAATCAATAGTCAGCCAACGATCTCGTGTTCTTTCTGTCTCCACCGAGCTTTCCTTTCTCAATGCAGCTATTCTTTATCTTTCTATCATCTCATATCTCCATCCTGTTGTCCTTCCTCCTTCACAGCTCCTTCCCCATAGCAATGGAGGCTACCTTAGCCAACCAGCACCGTTCCTTATTGTCTTGACCTTTTTCTCACTCACCCTTTCTCTCCCTTCTTCCTTTCTTCCCCCCCTCCCTGTATCCATTACTCTTACTTCTACAGTTCCCAAAGTCAAGAGGCTGAGCTGACATGGTAGTCGGGTACATAGCTCTACCTCCTTTTAGTCTACAATTATCCCAAACTCCCACCCTCCCACCCCATTTCCCCATTGCCTCAGTTATCCCCAGTACTATGTCTGTTCCTCTCTGTGACTTCCTTTAACAACCGAATAGTTATCTTATTATTAATAGTCTTATTGTGTTAGCTGACCTCTCCTTGTTCTCTATACCCAAAGTGACATATTAGTATATATGGCACTTTGGGGGCCCTTTACTGCCCAAACTAACAGGTACTTAACAAGTAACTAATTTGGATTCACCTGCTAATCTGGTAGCAGAGTGCCTTAACGACTGGCTAGTAATTGTGACTGTAGACATCTCTCAATCAGCAGGGTAGACTGAAGATAGAGTGTGCGCTGGAATACCAGTCTAACAGAGGAAACATTACCACATTGAACTACAACCTAGTCTCTCCTGAACACTGATAGTATATCCACTGAAAGAATAATAATGGCAGAGGCAGTGGCGACAGCAGTGGCAGTGGTGGCAGCAGCGGCAGCAGCAACAACAACAAATATTAACCAGCAACCTGATTAGCAGATTCCAGCAAAGAGAATACAATGAATACAGTATGAGCCAGAGAAGATGGAGGACAAGAACAAGACCTTCTGAATCAACTAAGCAAGGCGTATATGAGCTCTCAGAGGCTGAAGCAGCATGCAAAAGGCCCACGTGCTTCTGTGCCAGGTCCGCTGTCTATGTTATATGGTTATTAGCTTAGTGTTTTCATGAGACTCCTGACGTGAGAACACGTGGGTCTCTGACTCTTGTGCCTGCTCTTGGGACTCTTCTATTGTTGAGTTGCTATGTCCAACTTCGATATGATAGTTTTTGCTTCTTATTATTATATTTTATTTTATCACATTTGGCTGTTATCTCTTAGAAGCCTGTTCTTTTCTAATGAGAGAATGAAAAGGAGTAGATCCAGAAGAGAGGGGAGGAGGGGAAAACTAAGAGGAGGAGAGGAAGGGGAAACTGTAATCAGGATATATTGTATGAAAAAATAATCTATTTTCAATGAAAAAAAGAAAAATCAAGATAATTTGTCTGTTACAAAAATTACCGACCCCAAACTAATGACCTCAGATAAAAATGACTTACATGGAATTTCAGATACAGAATTCTAAAGAATGATCATAAACATGGTAAAAACAAGTCAAAGGAGTGTCCAGTATTTACTAAGAGAAAATAGACAGAGGGTTGAAATAAAGGGGCAAACCCACAAAACAAAAGTAGAATTTAACAAAGAGGTTAAAAAACTGAAGAAGAAAGAAAACTGGAATGGTTATGGAAGTGTAATGCCATAGGGTCAGTAAAAAGTTTAGTAGAAAGCGTCTCTGATGGGGTGAACAACATGGAAGAGAGTTCCAGGTAAGAAGTTAATAGATCATTCAAATATGCATGAGTGAATATGCAAAGGCTCTGGGACTGCATGAAAAGCCAAAACCTGTACTTAATATTCACATAAAAAGGGCAAGAATTCCATGTAAATGTCATATAAAATATTTTAAATAAAATCATAGAAGAAACTCCCAAATTTACAGAGAGACATCAGAAAGAAAAAGTAGGGGCAGCACCACTCCTAAAAGGTAAACACTAGCCCGGCCAGTTCTGAGTCCACAGTGTCTATTCCTATTTGTTCACACCGAATACAGTCTCTTTTCTGCCAAAAATAGTATTGCTGACACTTCTTGCTGAGAGGCTGAGGGATGGCCAAATCTTGTCCCTATAACAAACCAGTTGCTAAGCTAGTAAGACACAAAAATGAAGAGCAGAGAGGTTTCCATTGTATAGAAATATTTTGTCTGGGAAGAATTGTATCATCAATCAGAATATGCAGTTAGGTCAAGCAAGCCTCCAGTCTAAGTGGATGTTGAGGCTGAATGTCCATTGCATTTTGATGGTGGTAGGTAAAGAGGATAAATGGAGGACAAATCAGGATAAGGAAAGATTTGGCATTATAGTCTGACTACACAGGAATGCAGCATTTTCTACTTTGAGATACTGTTTTAACTTATTCGAATATTTCTCATTTCCTCCTTCAAGAGTTTTATTAGAAAAACATTTTTGAAATAACTACTATTCTTATTCATGGCTCCTGTGCAGTGACATGTATAGCAAATCCAGAAGAATGTACTAGCACAGCACTGTGTGTTGTGTGTGTGTTGTGTGTGTGTACTAATACTGCAGAGCACAAAATGTGCACACAGGGTTACTAGGACAACAGCCCATATAGATGTAAACATACAGCAATGCTCAAGATGTAATGCAGAAGCACATGGATGTACTATCACAGCAGTGTACATGGATGTACTATCACAGCAGTGAACATGGATGTACTATTACAGTAGAGCACAGAGATGTACTATTATAGTAGTGCGCATGGGTGTACTATCACAGCAGTGTACATGGATGTACTATTACAGCAGTACACATGAATATACTATTACAGTAGAGCACATGGATGTACTATCATAGTAGAGCACATGGATGTACTATTACAGTAGAGCACAGAGATGTACTATTACAGTAGAGCACATGGATGTACTATTACAGCAGTGTACATGGATGTACTATTACAGCAGTGCACAGAGATGTACTATTATAGTAGTGCACATGGGTGTACTATCACAGCAGTGCGCATGGATGTACTATTACAGCAGTGCACATGGATGTACTATTACAGTAGAGCACATGGATGTACTATTACAGCAGTGCACATAGATATACTACTGCAGCACACATGATTTATACTACTATAGTGGTGTTCATGTCTGTACCAGTATAGTGACCATTAATATCTCATACACATGGTTGTACTTGTGCAGGATTACACCCTGAAGTAGTAGTACAGCATGGATGTATTATAGTGTGATATATAAATATATGTATGTATATATACATAGTTATATTACATATAATGCACTAATATAGCACTATACATGAATTGGTAATCCACAGATGCATGTATTAGTACAATAGCACCCACGGATATTCTAGTGTAGCAGTAGACACAGATGAAGTAAGACATCACACATATGGATGTACTAGTACTGCAGAACCTACAATATACTGCTTCAGCAGTGCACATGAATGTACTAGTCTGGCTGTGCACATTTGTGTATTAGCACAGCACCGCACAGGGATGGACTCATTTATCCTCACACGTGGATGGTGGATATACCTGTATGGCAGCACATCCTGATGTAGTAGTGCACTGCGACTTAATTCATCAGTACACGTGCATCTATCTAGTGCAGCAGTGCACATGGGGGTTCTGGTACTGCAGTAACACAGACCCACTAGTACAGCACTGAACGTGTATGCACTAGTACAATGGAACACATAGATATATCAATATATAGCACACACAGATTTACTATTATCTATCTTTACTACTATTATATTGGACTCAGAGTGCATTGGATGTATACCCAGGAGTGTCTTTGTTTCACAAACACTTGCTTATTCTTTCAGAATTCCTATGTTTATTGTTCTTTGTGCTTTACTTCCTCCCCTGCTTTCTTTTTATCTCCTATACTCCTCACCAAATGTCTTCTAACAAATCCCCCCAATACTTTCTGTTCATTCGTTGTTGCTTTGTACCACTGCATTGAACTCTGGTGGCTTACATGAGCATGGGTTGGGTTGTTTATTGGATTATGGCAAGTTACCAGAGGCTACATCACTGAAGAGCACGTCATCCCCTCCTATCTCATTGCTCCTCCCTGCAGGGTAGAATTTTCTTAGGAAGGACTTAAAACATTTTCAGACTGTTTTCCCAGAATGGTTCTCAGGAAATTCTCCTACATCCGTGGATTCAGTGTATCAGGGAAGGGCTGTTTCTTTCTAGATAAAGTGCTAAATCCTTATTTTGCAGTAATGTACTGATTGGCTCCACACACCTGCTCTGTCAAGTTCTCTGTCAGGAGTATCACTGTTTTTCAGCAAAGCTACTGTGACAGTATTGAATTACAGAAAATGAGGACAGTGTGACCAGAAACTATTTGTTGTATATAATTTATTGTAAGTAACTTAAAAACATGAAACCTTAATTGTAAATATCTAGCAATTCTTTGGTATGAGAGAGTAAATCTTAAGTAAAAGAGAGGATATGTTATTTCTGAAAAATTGGCTATATTTATGTGGAACCCTACTTTGGTTTTAGTTGCTAAGATGCAGATTTTTTTTTAATTCCTTGGGATGGCCAGTAGGGACCTGGTAAAAATATTATAATTTTCTAGGAACATTATAAAAAAATGTTGATGAGCCCTCTACTTTCTGTTAATAAAAGAGACATTAACATGAGGGTTGATAATAAATTAAAAAAATTATACTTAGTGAAATTTCATTATGGGCTCTGGATATGCAAATTGCAGCTAGTAATTGCTATGATAAGTGATATCTGGTGTCAACTTTATATAAATGTCAGCAATTAGCAACACATATATGTTTTTGTCATCTTCAAAGCTGACTGGTTTCTACTTGTTTTGAAAATATGTCACTCTTTGAAGAATATTCAGGAAAGACCTATAATTTGCTGACATCAATCATTTCTAGAGTTGAGCCTGCAGGATTTTATATGACAGTCTTTGCACTGCTAGACAAAGTTTAATGTCTCTTACTTGTCACATAAATTTATCACATCGCTAATTAGTGATGAGCATGCATCTTTGCTAATTATTTGAGATTTTCAACCTTATTATCTTATTTGATCATATTTCTATATTAAATATTGAGCCAAGTTTCAGAAGTCCCATCCATTAAATTAACATTAATATTTTATAAAGTTAAATATCTTTCATTTTCTGATGATGTATATAAAATATATTTCCTCTCCTGTCTTTTTATTTGTGCATAGCTGAGAGAAATTGTTGGTTAAGTGAACTAAAAGTGTTTGTGTCTTCCAGCAGATTAAACATAAGAGAGAGTCTTTGAATGTACTGTGATATAAAAAAGCCTACATTCTTTTTAAATCACAAGGAACGTTGAATTACCCTGTTAGAATCCCAACTGGATTTTGCTAAAAGTTTTCAACTAGGGCTATTAACTTAAAATGCACTTTCCTACTTGATTTTCTCTCAAGGTTGACAGAACATTTAAGTTATAGTCGCTAAAATTTCAGATGTTCCAGAGTCAGTGATTGTGTCCCTACTGAGAACACTAATAAAGCGAATGGTCAGGAAGATGGAGGAGGGCACCTGACCTCAGGCTGCTAGATTTTCCAGGAATAAACTGTAGAGTTGAAGAACAGCTGTACTTTGAGGTGGGTTGTCTTGAATAATTTTACATCAAATCATAGGAAGATGCTTCAAGATATAGATGTTGGAAAAGGCTTGCTGAAAAGGACTTCGTCTGTCTCTCCTGAGTTTGAATCCCAGCCCGTGCCTGTCAATCCCGGGGGAGTTGGGGGGACTTTAAAAAAAAAAAAAAGCCGGGCGGTGGTGGTGCATGCCTTTAATCCCAGCACTTGGGAGTCAGAGGCAGCTGGATTTCTGAGTTCGAGGCCAGCCTGGTCTACAGAGTGAGTTCCAGGACAGCCAGGGCTACACAGAGAAACCCTGTCTCAAAAAACAAACAAAACAAAACAAACAAACAAAAAGATAAGAAAGAAAAGGACTCTAAAAGCTCACGAAATAATACCAAAATTTGAAAAATGAGATTTTATTAAATTAAAATTTTTCTGCACAGCAAAGAAAACAATTACTTGAAATGGAAACTTCTAGTTTCTTTGGAAAGTTAGTTATGTCAAATGATATTTTGTCGGGGCACACAGGGGAAAGGATGTCTTGCTAAAGCAAACACATGAATGAATGTCTTCCTGAAGCAGACACAGGTAAAAGGATGTTTGGATATAGCAACCACATGAAAGGATGCTTGATGAAGGAGTATAAATATGACCCCACAGGCAGAGGGAGATGAGCATTGAACCTTGGTTTGATTTGCTTGTCTCACTATTCTTCGCTAAAGACACACATGTATTGGTTTGCCTTATATAGTGTTGTTGGGCTCAATTTGTAGTAGCGCTGCCACTGAGAGAAAGTCACCCAAGAACTTCTTGTGAGGTTCCTATGGGAGCTTGCCACCTTTGTGACCTCACCTCAGGCCATTTGGTGAGCCTGGCGGTTTCTTCACGATTGAACTACAGCTGCCTGATATCTGCTTGCTCAAAGTACTGGACTGTAGCTGCTGGTTCATGCATGGTGTCTGCCTAGAGGACTGGTCTGCAGCTGCTGAATCTTATCCGGTGTTTGCTACAAGACTAAACTGTTGAGAAAGAAGATCAAGCTAGCCTCCAAAGAACTATTGCTGAAGAGGTCCACTTCTTCCATATCCTAATAACTCTTCTCTTCCACTACCTCTTCTGGGTGGAGGGCTAGAGGAGAGGTTATTAAAAGTAGATTGCAAAAAATAATTTATGCCTGTAATTACTGAAGTAGGAGAACAAATATATACAATAGAGATATCTTTTCCTACGTCTGAGAATAAAACATAAAACTACCAAGAACTAACCCTCCCTCAAAACAACACACAAAACCCTCCCCAAGTGTTCCAAATTTAAGCAATCTCCTCAACTAGTGGGCTAGCAAAAATGAACTGACAATTCTGAAAAGGTGGACTAGAAATGGCCAATAACCATATGAAACGTGTTTGACATCCTTATCCATAAGGCAAATGCAAGTTAAGAGTCCATCTTAGCCCAGTCCAATGTTCATAAAGAAAACAAGTATCAACAAACTCTCCCAAGGGAGTAGGAAATAGGCGCCCTAATACACTGCTGGTGGGAGTGTAAACTAGTTCTTCTCAGCCCCAGGAAGCTGAATGTCAGTGGTGGAATATGAAGTATTTTGGTAGACTATGGGTGAGAGATAGACTTATTTTCTTTTTAGGAAAAGTTAATTTCAGTCTTGAAGTCTCATTGTATCTCTTAGTTGACCTGTTCTTCTTGCTTTTGGTGCTATTGTCTCCAGTTCTTTTCTTTTTCATGCCCCCTGCATTCCTTCATGTATCCTTTTCCTTCCTTATCACCTATTGTTGCCTCTTGGTCTCCTTCCTAGGCTTTGGTTTTATCCACACTTGCCCCTGCTTATGTTTATATATGTGTACACTACAGGCTAAGATAGTGATACAATTACTCTGCTTATGTTATAATGTGTACAACAGGCTAGATATGTGCATACATTATCTCTGCTTATGTGTATATGTGTGTACACTACAGGCTATGATATGCCATGTGGTTTTTGTCCTTTTTTGAGTTGGGGGTCACCTCGTTTAATATTATACTTTCTAGATTTATACTTTTTTTTTCTGGAGAATTTTCATGATTTTATTTTTTCTTTATGGTCGGATAATATTATACTGTGTATATGTGTCACGTTTTCATTCTGCATCCATCTGTTGATGGACATTTAGGCTCTTTTCACCTTGCTCTCGTGAATAGAGAAGCAAAAAAGATGAATGTGAATGTATCTCTGTGGTATGATGTGGAGTCTTTTACATATATGCACATGCATGGTATAGCTGGGCCATACCACTGATTCTGTTTTCAAAGTTTTGAGAACCTTCGTGAAATTTCTGCAGTATTAGTACATGGTCCTACCAGCAATGAGTAAGGCTTCCTCTCTTTACATCCTCTCCAACATTTGTTGTCAGACTTCTTAATGACAGCCATTCTGATTAAAGTTAAGGTGATATCTCAAAGTAATTTTAACTAGCAGATGACTAGGGATGCTGAACACTTTCAAAATATGGTTATTGGTCATTTGTGTTTTTTCTTTTGTGAATTCTCTGTATATTTCATTAGCCTATTTCTTGATGGGCAGTTTTTGTGTATTTAATTTTTATAGTTCTTTGTAAATTTTAAATATTTTCCACCCTCCCTGGCCAAAGTGTAGCTGGTAAAGATTTTCTTCAGTTTTATGGGCTGTCACTTTGCACTGCTAGTTCCTTTTAGTTTTATATGGTCTCAGCTGTTGATTCTTGGGCTTAGTGCCTGTGTTCTCAATAACAAGCTCTTGAACTTGTAGTACAGTATCACGAGTAAGATCACATCTTATAAATTCAACATACTCTTATAAAAGAGTGTCTACATTATGTAGTATATGGTTGACTTACTATTATTAGGAAATGCAGTGAATATTCATTTTGAAGTTAGAAATGTTAGAGTCTAAAATCAGCTTTCAAGTGGGAAGTCATTCCACTTCAGTTTTCTGCTTTGCATGATTAGGTCATAAAATGGCAGAATGAAGCATTGAACATAAAAGCCTTTAATAAACCACAGTGACCCATGCAAATAATTGCTTTTATTGCCGTGGTTTATCATGTACTAAGTATAACAGCATGTTTTGGGATGGACATGGATATCAGTATTTTATTCTTTGATTTTTACAGAAAAATATTCCTATGATTTCTTTAAATGTGGGTTAATTCTGCATGCAATTTTGCTTTATAAATTTTTGCTTTTATAAATACATGAAAAAAATATTTGGAAAAGATAACTTAAGATTGCTTTGATCTTAATTACTAATTGTTATTATAATTGCCTTGCAGTTTTCTGAGCTACCAGTTCCTTTTTCTTAGATGAATAAGACATTCTGCCTTTTTAATAATCAGCTAGTCCTCACCCACATGATAGTCGTAGGCAGGATTGTTGCTCATTGACTTAAATATTTGTCACTTTAGATATGGCAGATATCTATTTGACACACATTTAGGCACACTTGAGAAGAGTGAGTTTCAACTGAAGAATTGCTTCTATCTGATTGGCTTGTAGGCATGTTGCTGGGGCATTTCCTTGATTATTGATTGATGTGAGAATGCCCATCCCACTGCGGGTGGTGCCATCCTTGGGTAGGTGGTCCCAGACTGTATGAGAAAGTCGCTGCACAAGTCATAGGAAGAAAGCCTGTAGCACCATTCCTCCATAGTTTCTACTCTAGTCCTTGCCTCGGCTTCCCTCAGTGGCAGACTAAGTTGAAATAAATTCTTTCTTCCACAAGTTGGTTATGGTCAGTGTTTTATTACGACAACAGAGGAGCAAACTAGGACAGTATGTTCTTGTGGTTTCAAGGTAACTAGCTTAGTTTTACCATATGGACTCTGAGAATTATCACTTATTACAACTTTCCCCTTTGAATTTTCTAAATGATGGGTCAGAAGCGCACACATTTCCCAAATTTAGAAGGAAAACCAATGTCTTGGCAAACATTTTTTAAAAGTAAGTTTATTCCTGGTGAAAATTTATTTACTCCCCCCAATACCTTTTCTTTTATCTCATTTCTATCTTGCTTGTTTATATAGTATTTCAAAAGCATTCTAAAACCCTTTATTAGGCAAGGTGGGGTTACATAAGTCTATGAAATTGCGTAGACCATCCCTGTAGACTGTGACTTTAGATGACAGGTATGGCCTGTGCATGAGAAATTTATCAGTTGCTCAACTGTGCTGTCTACAGGGAGTTTACAATCTAGGCTCCCAGAATTAAATTGACATCTTAAAAATTCTCTCAGAGGAAAAATATGCTTGAAACAGTAGTTGTAAATAAGATAACTAGTCTATTTCCAAATATGTTGGTAATGTTATTCTGAAGATAAATAATTATGCCAAAGTGCTGTAATGGGATTTCACTATGCAAAGGGGATAAACCCCTAGCACCAAGTATAAATACCCAGTAGTAGGAAGCAAGCACTGAAACATTTGCTGGTTGTTTTTTTTTTTAAGTTTGTACAATCAAGTTTGGCACTCATTGTTTCCATAGCAACTGTTCTGCCTATATGAAGTAAGCAACTAAATTTCATCGCTCTTTAGTGTAAAAATAGTAACTGATAATGGCTCTTTCTCTGTGTTGAAGAAAATAATCTAAAAAAGAAAACACACTCATGCATTTTTATGTCAGTTCCACACCCAAATCAGAGGTCAACAAGGATAACAGATCAAAATTTCAGTTTTCTAAAAGCTGAGAGGTATCCCAGATCATAGGGCTTTGATAGCAATATCAGGCTAGTCCTGGGAATATACGGTTGGCTGATGACTCCGCCAGCCTTCTCCGTAAATACAATAGTTTCAGATGCCCATAGTTACATACATCATATCTAGGGAAAGAGAGTAACCTGGAATAGGAGAGTAATCTGAAGAAATGCTGCCTGGGACTATCATGTGGTTTATTGAAGAAGCATCTAGAGGCACAGGCTGTCTTTAATCCAAGTGGAGGATGTCACAGTGAGTGTATTCAAAAAGACAAGACCACCTTTCCATTCTCTTTATCTAGGGTGGGATCAGGTGCCATGAGCTTGATGAACTGTCCTTAAAGACTTGTCTCACAAAAGCCTGCTAATCATCTTGTTCTTAGCCATATGACATCTACTTATGGTACGTTGGCACTCCCTGGTCCACACTTCCTAGCAACAATGCTGCTTTTCCCCCTCCTTGCCAATCATGAGATGACAATGTCCATGCCAACAGTGGCAGCTCTGTGTACTTCCTGGCTTGGGTGTAGTGTGCTCCAGTCCATAGAATGCCCTCTTTGCCATCTTATCATAGATTCTCTATGGATATGGAGAGAATGTACACTAAAGAGGATAAAAACCTTGTATCTAACTGAGATTCACCAGAGACTGGAAGAATTGTGTCCTGACTTGTGGCCCAGTTCTTACGAGGAACCCAGAGTGTCCTGGGGTGGGGATAGGGTATTAAACTTGTACCTATCACCTTGCACAAAAAGTAATTCCAAATGGATCAAAAGCACAAATGTAAAGCTTGAAACACTGAAACTGCTAGAAGAAAACATAGGCAGTATCTGTATGAAAGAGGTATAGGGAAGGACTTTCTGGATCTACAAAGAACTAAAAAAATCAGAGTAGAAAACAAATAAAACAAAACAACCCTCTGCCTCCCTCCTCTGTCCCAAATAACCTATTTGAAAAATGGGCCTGGGACCTGAACAGAAAACCCTCAAAAGAAGAAAATAATGGCTTACAGATATCTTAAAAATGTTATATGCTCTGAATATTAATTCTCTGTCAGATGTGTAAGCTGAGAAGATTCTCTCTCAGTCTGTGGGCTTCCTCTTCACCCATTTGATTACTTCTTTAGCTTCGCAGAAGCTTTGTAGATTAATGAAGTCCAGCTTTTGAATTCTTGAGCAAACGGAGTCCTAGTCATGAAAGAAGCAGAGGCAACTAAAAGATGCTGAGAGTGGGGGAAATAGTCTTCACAGGAAAGGACACACCAATTTGTTATCCAGTACCAAGTGGTTATCACCGAAAACATACATACAATTAACACTGTATGGTCTGGGTAGATTTTATTTAGAAATATCTATTCCAATATGCAAATGCTTGTAACAGTTAGTTGTAACAGCATGACTTCAAAAAAGAACAATTTGAAAGAGGGATATATTGAGACGGTTTGGAGGAGGAATGTGAAAGGGAAAATGATACAATTATAATCTCAAAAATAAAAGAAATAAAAAGCTAAAAAATATTAGCAATTGAGAGAAGCTGTCCAGGTTTCCACCATGGTCAGAAAAAAGTTGCAAGCCACTGAGCTGTTTATGAAGTTCTTCAATCTGTTTTCTACTTTCCTCTTTGAAGTATGAACATTGAGCTTCTTTGAAGATCCAATAAGGAATATCTATCTAGTCTGTCTCATTAGTTCCTTGAGTAACTCCAACTACTATCTTGATTCATCCTGGAGGAGGGCATGATGACACGGATGCTGGTTTCCTTGTTTTCCCTGCTGCCAATCTGCATTTAAGGTCTCTTGACTTCTTCTCAGGTATTCTATGTGAAGTCTCTGTGTTGTTTACAGTTCACAGGAAGTGTACTTGTAAGTTGTTCTTTCCTAAGGCAAGCCAAATGTGTTAAATGATGTTACTTTTCACACGAACATCAATTCCCTCTTCCAAATTACTTTCGATGTTCTCCGTGGAGCTCCCGGCAGTCTGTGTATGTTGAGGTGTACTTCAATTTATGAAATAGAGGTGTTGTTGAAAACTGTGTTTAAAAATTTCAAATTGAATCTTACTATTTCTGTGACTGAGTTATAAAATCAAGCTTGTATTTCCCCAGGAGCAGAGGGAGATACTATAATTGGTTTAATTAAAACTTCTTTTGATGGGCAGTGACACACACCTTTAATCCCAATATTTCAGAGACAAGGCAGGTGGGACTTGTGAGTTTGAGGACAGCCTGGTCTACAGAGTAAGTTCCAGGATAGCCAGGACTACACAGAGGAACCCTGTCTTAAAAGGTCAAAAACCAATCAAACAACCAACGACAACAAAACTTCTTTTCAAGAAAGAGTAAGCAGAGGGAAAGGCTTCACATCCTGTGGAGGTTTCTGGACTGAGTGCCAGGGTAGGACTGTGTTGATTGTAAATATTCTCATGGCTCTCTCACATGGCAGAGTCTCTGGCTATATTTCCAATCTCTTTACATTACAAACCTGTTGTGTTCTGCTGCTGGATTCTAGGAAAGACTAACACCTAAATGAGGAAAGCAGACCATTAAGAATGTAAATAGTTATTAAGCAGTCAAGACAATGTAGAGATGATTTCCCTGAACTTTATTAATACAATCTTATCAAAATTTGTGTCTATTTAGCAGGTAGGCTAACTGCAGAGACTCACTATTCCTTCCTCTCGGCCAAATCCAATCCTCCAGTTTTATTCCCAGCTCTTTGAGACTACCTGCTACAGCCTCCTCCTCTTCCTGCCTATAGCTCCAGGGGATTATACAGATCTTCCGATCCAATTTCCTTTTCCCCACCCATTGCTTTATCCCAGGTCCCAACTCCATCATACATTCTCTGGGGACCTCCTAGTCAAGACTGCAAGTAAAGCAAGTAGGCCAACAAAGAAGGTAAGATAAGTCAAGTTTTCACTCTCTCTCCTCTCCTTCATATATAATGCCCTAGTCTCGTCCCCATCTCTGTAGCAGACCACTTGTTGTAGCCTCTTCTTATTCTCTGCACAATAGACTTCTATTTCATGGACTAAGCAGATTCTGGTGGAAACATTTTGCTTTCCTTCCTCTTGCAGACCCCATCAGTGGCCTCTTCCTAGTCCCTTCCCATTTTTAAGTATCCTCTCCCAATTCATAGAAACATATTTTATCTGAGATTCTCAATGGCACACTATCAGGACCCCAGAAAAAAATTTCCATCTAGAGACACACAGCCACCACAACCTGGTCTCCTAGAACCAGAGAGATAATACAAACCAAGGAATGAATCATCTACCCAACAAAGATAAGACCAGGAATCAGCACTCAAATTACAATCTTCCTAAACTCTGACTCCTAGACACTATTGTGAAAACACAATCAACAATAACCAGGACAACAAGTCTCCACTAGAGGTCAGCAATCCTACCATAGTAGGCTGTGATTGTAACATAGCTGAAGTATAAGACAAGGCCATAAAATAGCCTTTATAAATATGATAGAGGTTCTTAAAGAAGAAATGAAGGAACCCCTTAAAGAAATCCATGAAACCACAAACAGTGGAAGGAAATGACTAAAACAATCATGACTTGAACATGGAAATAGAATTAATAAGGAAAACCCAATGTAACTTTAATTTTTTTAAATCTTATTTTTAATGATTGTTCTTAATTCTTTAACCTCCCTTGTAACCCACCACCCACCAGAGGTAGTGGAAAGAAAGAATATGGGGGAAGTAGACCTGTTTAGAAAGGTTAGTAGAAGAAACTCCTGTCTGTGTTGTCTGGATATCAGCAGTTCAGTTCACAGGTTAGCAGTGGCAGTTTGATCCTCTCGCAAATACTTTACAGATACACCAGCAGTTCAGTTTGGTAGAGTTGGGATAGTAAACATGAATTAGCAGTGGTGGCACTACCTAGCAGAGACAGCCAGGCCTCAGCCTCAGCATGAGTCCATAGGAGGGACCAGGAGGGACGCCAGGAGCAGTTTCAGCTTGCCTCTCAGTGAAGCAAAGATCAGTGAAGACACAAGACCAACAAGCATTGCAAAGTTAATGCTATAAGTAAGCCTAACAGCCTCAGTCACTGTCCATCAAGTTCTATTTATACTCTTTCTAAACATCACATGTCTTCCATGGGTCTTTCCTCAGCACGTGCATCTGTCTCAGCTGACATCACTCTGCCAATCAGCCTGACTCTCAGAAGTGGCAAGAAACTGCAGCACACTACCAGAAGGTTTTTGTTATGTTTGTATATGTATGGAGTCCCAACAAATGGAGCTCAACTATTCAATGTAAGGCTAAACCAATACATGCATGTTGTTAGTGAAGAATCCTTCATCGCATGTCCTTTCATGTGCTTGGTTTAGCAGAACATCCTTTCTCCTGTGTCTGCTTTCAGCCAAACATTCTTTCAAGAGTCTGTCTTAGCCTTTCACTTGTGTCTACATAAGCTAAATATTCCTTCACCTGTTTACCCCAGCAGAACACCATCCAACACAACTAGCTCTCCAAAGAACCCTTAAGTTTCTACTTCAACAAAACCTGAGTTAAATCTGGAAAGGAGAAATTTAGGAAGTTGAAAAGGGAACTTTAGAGACAAGTCTTACCAATAGAACACAAGAGATGGAAGACAGAATTGAAGATACCATAGAAGACATGGGTATCCTTGTCAAAGAAAGTGTTAAAAAAAATTCTGGCACAAAACATCCAGAAAATCTGGGATGCTATGGAAAGACCAAATCTAATAGAAATAGAGGAAGAAGAAAAAAACCAATAAAAGCTACAGAACATATTTTCAACAAAATTATAGAAGAACATTTCCTTAACCCAAAGAAGGGGATACCTATCAAAGTACAAGAAGCATACAGAACACAGAATATATTTGACTAGATAGGAATGTACTCTTAGCATCAAAACACCAAACATGCAGAGTGAAGAAGAGATATTAAAAGCTGCAAGGGAAAAAGACCAGGTAATCTATAAATGCAGACTTATTAGAAAAAACACTTGATTTCTCAGTGGAGACTCTAGAAACCAGAGGGTCCTGGACAGATGGTCTATAGACACTAAAAGACCAAAACACCAGTCTAGACTACTATATCCAGCAAAACACTCAATCACAAGGAATGGGAAAAATTTAAAATATAAATAAAACCACAATAAAGCTAAATTAAAGCAACATCTATCAAATTCAGCCCTGCAGAAGAAAAACTACAAAACATAAAGAGGTTAACTTATGAATCAGCCTGATTGATCAGTTAGGCTTGAAAGATATCTTATAGTAAAGACAAACCAGTTTTTTTCCTGTTTATGATTAAGTCTATTTATGAAGTTTTGAGCTATCCTCCACTTGTAACCTTAACTAGAAATTTTTCTGTACTGCCTGTTCACATAAACTTCAACCAAGCCTTTGTTTCAAAAGCTTATTATGACACCCAATTGTTATGACCACCTTGTTATGCCTTCTTTATTATGCCTACCTTGTTGTGACCACCTTGTAACCATATCTTTATTTCAGGAAGTTGTTATGACGACCTTGTTATGCTTATGTTCTGTTTCTGTAATCCTGCTTATTTCCCTGCTGAAGTCCCCATTTGGAATTCCCCTACTCCTGGACTATAAAAGCCCTTATCTTACTTATATCCAGTGCTGATCTCTTAAACCATACTTTAGGGAGAGACAGCCCATGTACACAAATAAAAAAAAAAAATCTTGTTTCAATTAATTGCTTGCTTTAGTTAATTTGGCCAAGATTTGGATTGATAGACTTTTTCCTCAAATCTGTGGGATTAACATAATTATAGCCATGAAATCACAAGGAATAAATGATCCCAGATCATCAAATATTAAGAGGAAACCACACACACACACACACACACACACACACACACACACACACACAACTGCAGCAAAACACACCACCACTGCAGCAAAAACAAAATACAAGGAATCATCAAATGCTGTTCTTCATAGATGTCTTTCAATATCGATGGTCTCAATTCCCCAATAAAAAGATACAAACTAACAGAGTGGATAAAAACAAACAGCAACAACAGCAATAAGCCACAACCCCCCACCCCAGGCATCATTTTTCTGATACATCCAAGAAATACATCTTAACATCAAGGATAGACATCATCTTAGAGTGAAAACGTGGAAAAAGATATGCTGAGCAAATGGAGCTAAGCTGTTATAGCCCTTTTAATATCTGATAAAATGACTTCATACCAAATCTAATTAGAAGAAATAGAGAAGGACAGTGCATACTCACCAAAGGAAAATCCACCAAGAGGATGTTGTAATTCTTAACATCTATGACCTAAACATAAAGGTGCCCAACTTTGTAAAAGAAACATTCTTACAGCTTAAATTACATATTAACCCTCATGTACTGATATGGGGAGACTTCAGTCTTCTTACTCAAACAGGTCACCCAGACAAAAGCTAAACAGAGAAATACTGGAGCTAACAGTCATTTTAAACCAAATGGATCTAACAGATACAGCTTACACTTTTCTCAAATCTTCGTTTATTTAGGCTTACGCTTCCAGATGGGTGAGCTGTCACCATCACAGCAGGGACATATGGTAGTAGGCAAGCATCCACCAGGAGCATCAGGTTGAGAGATTACATCATAAACACCAGTCGTGAAGCAGAAAGAATGAAGTGGTCATGATGAAGCTCTTCGAAACATCAAAGCTTGCCCCCATCTTCTCGAAGTAAAGCCATACCTTCTAGGCCTGGCAAACAGTGCCACCAACTAGGGACCAAGTATTCAGACGTCTGAGCCTATGGGGGAAATTCTCATTAAAGCCACAACCTTTAAGTGTGCCCTTACTCTTTACTCAGATATTTTCTAGAACACTCGCAAACAAGATTATTAACTCTGTTTACAATAAAGATATTCCAACTCCCTGTACCCCAGTGCTCTACAGTTTTACTACCTTATCAATTGGAATCCTGTCAGATGCCCACAAGAAGCTACCCTGTGGACTTACTTAAATTCGTTAGCAACCCTTGAAGATAACAACTTCAGACACCGCCCAAGACTTGTGTGGCTGTTTGTTGCGAAGCTCACAGCCAGCTTCTAGGCTCTCAAGTTTGTCTTATTTTCATCCTTAGCATCTCTCTTTCTCTTAACCTTATATTTAAAATCTAATTAACATGCCTCTGGGCTGGAAAGATGGCTCAGTAATTTCAGTGTACCCTTGCACACTTTGGGATAAGATTTTCCCAGCTTAGTATTCCTAGAGATCGAGGTGATATTTTCCACGTGCTGTTTTAATCATCCTGACAGGAGAGAAGGTTCCACGGAGACACTCCTGTTCTTAAAATAATGGCACTAAAATAAAGGGCCCAAATAATAAAAATGTTTCTGGGTACACTAAGGAAATGGTTGAAACTCTGGTGGTAGCAAGAGAAGAAACTTATCTCCCAGGAAGAGATTTCACACAGCTGACAACTTACATTAACCTTTCCATATTTCCTGTCCCTTGCACTGCCTTTTGGTAAAAGTAGAACATTGCTATAGAAAATGTGGGGAAAGCTAGGAGTCTTTTGTTTGTTTGGCTAAACTTCAAACAAACATATTTTCATTTATCAAACATTTTCCTTATTTCTTTTACGAAGTGGTAGCCTTATGAATCTAAACGCCTCTGGTAACACTAAAATGGAGTTACTGCATTTATATTTTTCTGTCTCATTGCTATTTCCTTACACATGGTTTTTCTCTATAGAAAATTATTCTTATCTATAGTTTATTTAATCATGTAAGGGATACTCAGGAGAAAGCAGAATTATACATATATTCAGGAGGCTTCCTTAAAGAGGAAGGTGCTCTGAAGAGTGATGTCTGTTACCATGGTCTTTGCCCCAATTATTCTTTGGGAGGTGCTGTAGTGTGAGGTATGACACATAGAAAATAAAACCCCAACACAAACATACAAAAACATGCCTGGGGAAATATGTGAGAGGACCTGCATTAATAGAATGTAATACTCAAAATATTTTCCTTCCTCTATTGTTAGTTTCTATCGTGCTTTTTCTGTAGTCTGGTCTGTTGGGATTTCTAGAGGTCTCAGTTCAGCTTGAGACTTGGTAGGGTACCAATAGGGATGATAGTGGTGATGGTGATGGTGATGATATAAAAGTGATGGTGGCCATGGTGATGGTGTTGATGACGGTGGTGGTTGTGGCACAGAGCACAGCTCAAGAATCGCTGAAATTGCACTGATTATATTTGTTGAGACGGAGGGCAGGCTTCCTTTAAGAAAATGCTTTCTTGATACAGTTCCCACGTTTTACAGTTGGCATTCCTGTATTAACATAACTATGGATAGAATCATTTTTCTTTTTTATCATTCTTTGCCATATCTTACTTAGTCACTAAATGCTATCTGCTTTGGGGAACCTCGACAGATAAGGCAACAAGCTTGTAAATAACATATTTCTGTAGTGCTTGCCAAATAAGAGAGAAATGTATCTTTTGCTGTTGCAATGTAACTGCAACAGATGTCTGAATATTTAAAACGTGGTAGATGTGGTAAATTAGGACTTTGGTTATTAGAATACATCAACATTTCTGCCTACTAGTTTTATGATGTGGCAGAAAACAGAAAACAGAACAATAATTTTATGATGTGGCATTCACGTGACGACCCTCTGATAAGTCACCAGCCATCTGGAAGGAAAGTGATCACCCCCTCTCCAAGTAACCATTTAGAGGTTTCAAATTCATAAAGTAGAACTGTTTTGTCTCTACAAAGAAAAATTAAATAAATGCAGCAATCAGGCAACATTGGTTCTATCATAGAAAACACAAAGTTACAGTGCAACAGTACAGAAACTAACAGTGTGAATTTAAATCATCATGTAACTGATTTGTATCATGTGACTGGCTTATATTTGTGACATCGTATCATTTCCCCCAAGTCATTAGCAATTTTTGAAAATTTAAATATGTTGTTATGAGGTGAAGTTTACTGAAAAGAAGACATCCAGGTATTAAAGATTCTACAAGGCTGAGTGATCAGAACGTAGTGGCTCTACATAGTTGAAATGCTATAGACCCAGTGCCAATTATGTGGAGCTACTGGAAGTGCCTTTAGTAGCTATTTATTATCTACCTTTGTGTCAGTGATTATCCCGAAAAACCCCTTAGAACAGACCACTAGCTTTCACCACCCCAGAGCTAAGCATGCTGTGAGATACTATCAGAAGCCCGTAGCCAGGATTTCCCAGCTTGACTGTAACTCACCTACTCGATGCTCTCACCAGTGTATTTTTAAAATGTCTTGATTTATAACCTTTTCCACACTCAACAAAATAAATTCACAAAAGCATCACTAGTTTGGAGCATAGTATTTGGGGCAAGCTGAATTTGTATCCTGGGCTGTGGTCACTCGTATTTGGCTCAAGAATACACTAGCTCTTAGCCTTTCTGACATGATTATTTTGCATGGATATGATGAACTGCTAGAGTCATTTAGATTTTTCTTTGATTAAAAGTGTAATGCAGTAAAACATCTTATTCAGAGTTCTAGAGACTTCTGATTGCTTCCTTAAGATGGGCTTTCTAGTTGTGTCCTTACTTTGTGAACTGATAACTACTGTCAAATATTGGTACTTTAATTTACAGAAAGCTTCATTCATATTATTTCTCTATATTGACAGTTTAAGAATTTATTATCACAATCATCAAATGTGTTTGCTTACGTGTTGGAAAATGGTCTAACAATGGAGTGATATGAGAAGATTTCTGAGTGCTTGTAGGAAAACTCTAAGAAACCAAGACAAGAGACTTGTGATCCCAGTTTCTTCAAAAAACACAGAACTGTTATTGGATTATGCTTTCATGTCTCTCCCTGGTATAGCAGATAGGAGTGAGTTTACTTCAGATTATTTATTACAACTAGATATTGTTATTTGTTTTTATGCCTGTATGGAAAAAAAAACCATGATTTTTTTTTTTTTTTTTTTTTTGCCATAGTCTGCTATGTTTGGCTTGTCTGCCACATGTGACTTGCCCTTGTGATTGTACAGTTTACTCACGTGACTCTTGTTAACCCTCAGAGTATAAACTGTCTGATGCTTTGAATAAAATTAGATATTGAATGAAACTTTAGTCTGCCTCATTTACTGGCTCCATTCTCCCAGACTTCACAGCTTCTAGTAAGGTAAACACTTAATGAAACCAGATATTTTCTCTTAAAAATGTAACATTTTTATTAGTTTGTTGAGAATTTCATACATGCATTCAATGTATTTGAATCATACACATCTCACTCTCCCCTCAGCTCATTCCAGATCCTTCCCATGTTCCCCAAATTTCATGTCCCCCCTTTTTTTTTTTTTAATAACTCACTGAGTTTAATGGGAACCTTCTTCATGCTCATGGGTGTGGTGCCACCTCCAGAGTGTGATCAATCTACTAGGGACTACACCCTAAAGAAAATGGACTTCTCTCTCCTCTAGCAGCTATCAACTATTAATAGCTCTTTAGGTATGAGTGGAGGCTTCTGTGTCCCTTCTTCGTTCATGCTGGAATTTTGACTGACTTAATCTTGTACAAATCTTGTGCAAGTCTTGTGCAGACCACCTCAGTTGCTATAAGTTCTAGGGTACAATAGTGATGTCATGTCTGGAAGATACCCTTTCAAATATTCCTCCTGTGCTATGGCTTGTGCAGTTTTTTCTGCTTTTTCTTATGTGATGCTCCCTAAGCTTAGATGTCCCATTTATGTCTGTGTACTTGACAGACACTTGTTCAAGTGTGGGATGCCTCCCACAAAGTTCTTAGTCAGAGGGCCCCAGAGACCCTCAAATAGTACAAGGCTATTGCCATGTTCTTGGTTGCCTACAAGAACTTGATGGTGGCATTATTGCTGAAGTCACCACATACTTTGGTCAAGGGATATGGAGAAATCAACCTGACACTGACACTGGACACTTCCACCTTGCTAGCTAGTTCTCATAAGACAGGAAGAAAAGTCTTTAGCACTCTTACCCAGATGTGAACCCCAAAGGCTACTGTGATAGCTTATATATGCTTGGCTCAGGGAATGGCACTATTAGAAGTTACAGCCCTTTTGGAGTAGATGTGGCCTTATTGGAGTAGGTGTGTCACTGTGGGTGTGGTAAGACCCTCATCCTAGTTGCCTGAAAACCTCTGCTAGCAGCCTTCAGATGAAGATGTAGAACTCTCAGCTCCTCCTGCACCATGCCTGCCTGGATGCTGCCATGTTCTTTCCTTGATGATAGTGGACTGAACTGTAGATGTTCAGTTGCCATGGACGAACTGGGTTTACCTGAAAGGGAGGCTGGAAATGAAAAAGAGACAGGAGAGGGAGAGAAGCATGAAGCCAAGACAAGATTCTGATCAAGGCTCAAAGTTTAATATCCAGCACTGGGTTTATATAGGGGAAGCCCACTGAAGCCATCCTTTGTTTCAGGTGGATTATGTTGCAAAGCAGGCTCAGCAGGAAGTCTGTTCTTCTAAATTCCTGTAGGAAGTTGCAGGTGCAGCCCGGGCAGATGACTCCACTTAGGTCAGTAAAGTCCACTGTGGCAAGCAAGGTTTATTCAGCCTGCTCAAGGCTGGGCAGGGCATACTGAACCACTGAACCTGTAAGCCAGCCCCAGTTAAATGTTGTCCTTATAAAAGTTGCCTTGGTCATGGTGTCTGTTCACAGCAGTAAACCCCAAACTAATACAGCTACTCTAGGGATCAACCTTGCAAGATATGTCCATGGGTATGCAATAGTGGCATGAATGATGTCCTGGGTATAGCCAACTACGTTTTTCATTGAATTTAAGGCCTCCTCCAGAAGAGGAAATTCATGTGTGGCATTATAAATCTTGCCAAGAACTTACATTTGGGGATCAAATAGGTCCTGGGTGAACCTTCTTTAGTTATAATGCTAAAAGTACATAATATCAAAGTGCCTTCTCAAACATATATGTATCTCTATACACATAGATAACTTTACCTATCAGTCTTTCTCAGGGAAGCATCTCAGTGCAGTGGATATTGGTTAATACAATGACTCAAACTAGTCACATCAGAAATTGGGTGCTGAACAGTAAATTTCACTTTTGATATTGGTAATCATAAAGGGCTTTAAAAGTGGGGGTAGTAAGGGGTTTATTTTGGCAAGGGAAGGGAGGGGAGTGAAATTATGGAAAAAGACCTTCAATGTAGAAAATATGATAAAAGAGTCTGGACCCATTAGGAATTTATCACCATGAAATAAACACGTTGCTACTTATAGAATTTGGAGTACAATTACTTTCTATTATACAATTCCTTCAGGCTATAATTTTTCTTTTGGATCTCTATGTAAATTTGTTTCAATTAGATAAAGAGGAAGGTCTATTATCTGTACACATTTAATTGTAACAATACATTTTACAGTGGTTTCTTAACATTTAAACAGCTACTGGCATATAAGAAAGTAAATCTCTAGAATATCTTTGGCAATGTCTAAATAGTATTCAGATCAATATTTCCTTAAAAGCCAAGTCATAGAGAGCTTCCTGAATGAATCAGGCAGCTTGGGGATTTTAGCTCATGACCTCATGGAATATCACTTATTACCCTGGGGCCAAGAAGTTAGATACATAATACAGTTGCCCAGAGTTTACTGTGAGCAGAGCTGTGATCTGATTTGTCCTTGCAGAAGAGATGTGAGTCAACTTGTTGATCCAGCTCACTGGGCTGCGAGTCTCCTAGGAGCTGTGTGCTGGGACTGTGCGGGGCTACCCACTCACACATCAGGACTGCTTAGGAGTTAATAATGGTGCGTTCAGCTGACGCTTTACTAGTTCTTAAGCAGTACATTCTATTCTTGCTCAGTGAGCTCCATTTTCTCTTAGAAATGCTAGGATTTCACATCTGAGCAAATCCACACATGTACTTTAATTTTGTTCTGTATACGTATAGATCCTCTAGGGATTCAGGCCCGGGATTTGTTTGGAAGATGAAACTTACTTGGAAAAAGGAGGTACTCTGTTCTTAAAGAGCCATAAACAAGATTCTGCTTTTAGGTAGTTTAGAAGATTTTTTTTTTTGTGTTGTTTGCTAGCTTCTGCCTTGGTATATCTTTTCGTTCCTTGCTGCTATTGTCATGAGTGAAAGCAAGTGAACATTTGTAACATTTACAGTGTATGCAGAGTAGTCAGCTAGGCAGTAGAAGGCAGTTTGCTTACTTTGGGAAGCTGGGGGTCTAACCCAAATGGGACAGGACAACCAATTGCCTATAACCAATTCACACACAGACAGACACTAACTCACACACTACACAAATGTACTACAAATAGTGCAAGAATCTAGGGGCTACATTTAGTGGAGCACATTTGAAAGGATATAGGTGTGTGGGGTGAGGAGGGAGTCAGTCAGTGTGTGGGGAGAATGGCTGAGGCATACACTGGACTGTATTGGAAAATATGTTTCTAGAGCCAGGTCAAAGTTTGATTTTGACTAAAAACATTGAGAGTCTATTATAGTTTCTGAACTATGGAGATTACACAATGGTAAAAGATTTACACATGACAGTGGTATATAGAGGTACTCTATAGAAGGAAGCTGTATGAACGCATAGAAATTAAAAAATACACAAAAATCTGTTTAATAGTGTTTCTAAGGTAATCTATTTAACCATTTGACTTACTTCATGTTCATGTGTATTTAGGAATGCATGCTAATTAGTCTTAGATATTTCCAAGTGTGACAATTAAGGCTAAATTTTCTGAACTGTTCCTTGATGTCTCTTCTAATAACAACCAATATTATTCTTTTACACTCTGTACTTATCAAATGTAAGATAGCCTGTTTTGATTTCCTGTTATTTATTATCTTGAAAGGTTATAAATCAATGTACTCTACCTACTTTATGAGTGAACTTTTGGAAATTCATGGGATTATTAAATCATGATAACATAAGTTTGTGGAAGTAACAAAGCAACTACCAACTCTTAATGTTTTCCCACCATGACAGTTATTTCTGGTAAATATTTATTTATGCTAAATGTCTATTGTGAGTCACCTTAGTGACTCATTGCAGTCCTGAGAACCCTTGTCTCGCCAAGAAATTCCACACTTAACAATGAAAGGGAAAAGTGCTTTGTGGACTGCTTATTGTCTTCTAATAAGAGGGTGCATCTAATTTTAGTCATGTGTTGGTGGCTAAAGAACATCCGCCTAGGCATGCCCATCTGTGAAGTAGCAGGGATGAACTATGCTACCATATACCCAAAATGGTGGAACACAGGGACTGCAGACAGTTCTAATGATCACCATGGGGACAGAGCCCCTTCTCGAAGTCCTCATGAGCACAGGTCAGAAAGAATAATGTATTTTCAAAGAAATTATTTAACTGCATGGAGAATTATTTCATCGCTGCTTAGGTCTATAGGCTCTTAGGTCCAGAGCAAATTAGAATTTTAATATAAATGGACAAGGTGACCCCTAACATGACTAGAATATTATTCTCCATTATGAACTGGTAAATGTGAGGAGAAGTTATAAAACTTCTGTCATAGAACTTAGTATTTGAATCACACTTGTGTTCTGGACACTGGGGTTTATGAAGGTGGGCATGTTTTAATGTGAACTTGGGATGGTGAAAGAATTTACTATAACTTATAAATAATCATGTGATCATTACATAACTGTATACTGGTTATGTCTGTATATACAGAGTTATTGCTCATGTAACACTAAGAGACAAATGAAAATTGCAGTCCCTGGTCTCTAAGAATCTTTGTATATTTAACATATGAGAGCACAATATACAGATTTTAAAGTTTTAAGTAAAAGTGCTCAAGTATTAGACTAAGAACCATATTTAAATGTATTTTTACAACTTTTCATCATAGAAGGTAAAGGATTTATCATTCCAGCATAAAGTTTGGATTTTACATGCTCTATTTTGACATTTTAAATTATTCAACAAACAATTGACTTAGATGGAACTGATGTATGGTACCTAAGAATTGCCTAGGAAAAACAATCTAGGTGAAGTCTGGGCTTTGTCCCCTTGGCCACATCTCTGAATTCCCAGCCAGTGCCTGTGTGTTTAAATGTTCTGTATCCTCAGGGGGAGCTCCTTCACAGAAGGGTCACTGAAGGCCTGTGTGTACATGGAGTGTCCAAGTTCAAGTCTATGACAGTGAAAATGAAATAGCATAAACTTGGTATCTTATCAGTTGTTGACACACACTCATCTGTTTAGGCTGCAAAACCATATGCTATCCTTTGCTATGACTTTGGAAGCTTAAAATCCTTGCTTATATTTCAGTTTCCAACTAAAAAGCTACAACCATTTCTAGAGGAAAGGAAAACAGGATTCACGCAGCTATAGAGAGGTAACAATTTTGTTATTCTTTAATGTTACTGTATTGATATCAGCAATAGGAGCTTCGGAATCATTAGATTTTGTTGCCATCAGTGACATTGGTGATACTGCCAGTGATCATGAATAAATAAATGCTAAAGACATGGACTTTTATATGAAAATAAATGTTAAAATTATTTTATATCATGTTTCAGAAAGAAACTGAAATGTAAGATTACGAGTCAGTAGTTACTAATGGTATAAAATAGTGTTTGTGGTATATCCCTCTTTTTAGCTTCCCCGTTAAACTGACTAAAATTTTCAAAGTACTAAGAACAATGAGTGGACACTAAGCTATCTCAAGGCCTTTAGAAGCTTCCAGCATCAATGGCACCAGAGTACCTTGTTCCTTGTCATCTTTTCTTCCAGTGTTTGTACCTGAGCTGACTAACCTGGACTTCACACATCAAAGTATTCACTCCTACTGGAGTCGCATGTACTACCTACGCACAGGAGGTTAGTCTGCACCATCACTTCTTATATTTACCAAGCGCATGTTGTTAATCTATAATAAAGTATGTGCCATATATCAATTGTTTCCTAAAGCTAACCATTCAGTTGTGAATGACAAATACTGTCTCCATTCCCACAGCAGTACTCTGTGCATACTGAAGCATGGATACTCAAGGACAGACCTTCAGAAGAATTTATGTTAAAGTATCTAAACTGAAATTCCCCCTAGGTTCTCTACTGGGAAATATAACAATTTCCTTTGCTAACTCTCAGGCATGCTGCAAAGTAGCATTTTTGATCATGCCTGACATTACGTTATGCCTCTACATTAGCATCTAGAGCCCCAATGCCAGGGTTTTAAGGTTATACATAATTAACCTCTTGCTGTCTAGGCTCTTCCCCCGACTATGCTGCAATGCTAATTTAGGAATTTGCTTTATTTTCAATTCAACGATGAGATATATGTTAAAATCATCATTTCGTTGAGTTCTATCCAAGGTAGTTTAATCAAAGCAAAATCTAACTCAGTATAAATGATGATTTCAAGGACCATCACTACAGCTAGCTGATTTCTAGGAAGGGACAGTCCTCTGGGATACATTGCCTTCCAGGCTGCTTTGCTCCAATAAGTTTCTTAATGGTTTATGCTGTTTAGCTTGCCTTGTAACACTTGTATGCATGCAAAGTCAACAAAATTCGACTCTACAGACTAACCCAGGGGATATACGAGGCATAGCATACTAGACTAGAGCTATCTTAATGCTCAGAGTGGGGCTTCTAGTCTCATTTTATACATACAAATTCACGTGGACTAAGTGGAGAAGATAGTTAAGTTCTCAGAAGTATTTTGGGCAGAATTAGAGCAACCTAGACTTTAGGAATGACATCAAAATGATCCAGAACGAGAACACAATAGGTCATGGGTAATAGTTTATTTTCTGTATTATACATGGGAAAGGTAAGCCTACCTATTCACACTGAAGGAGAGTGTTGAGGCCCTTGTGAAGATAATTTAAATCCAAAAGAAAAATCTTCCTCTTTTATTTGAGCTATTTAGTCAATTCCGGCAAATATGTGCTTTAGATAATGAATTATGCAGTAATATTTTCAATTCATCATTCCATTTTTCCCTAACCTTTTCACAAATACAACATTGGTAAAATGCAAAAAGAACCAGATATATGTTTCAGAAACTCAAATCTTCCTTGGATTTGTGTTGTTATTCACATTGCACCTAGTTTCCTCTGGGAATAAGATGATTTTGTATACACTATGAATATGGAACAATTTGCTTATTGTCATTGGCACTGTGCCTAATATTTGCTACATTCTCTGGGAAATCCCTTTCATATTTAGGAAGATTACTGATCATTTACAGAGGGATAATATTTGTGTTCTTTGACATTTTCCCACCTTTAACTCTTGTTTTGCAGCAATGTATTCCAGGTGGAGACACACATCCTGAAGTCTAGAGTAGTCTCTTTTATCAAGGAAGTTAAGAAAGGGATAACATAACGAAACCACATTTGATGGGATCCGTAGTGTGTGCATGTGCTATCGTCAGCTGGAGGGTTTGTAACATTCCTAATCAAATAGGAAAGTTGCATTATGGAATTCAGAACACCTTCTGGAATCATTCTTACTTCTGTTCCCTTCTGTGGAGAGCGTGGGCTTTAGCCACTGAACTTGCCCTTTGCCCATAACTCACTGAGTATTGTACGTGCAATTTAGTAAGGAGGAGATACAGGTTATTTTTTATTTTAATGGTTTTACTTAATGGTTGAACTTGAATATGCCAAGAGAAGGAAGATTTTTTTTTCAAGTTTTTCAGCTCCAACAAAGGAACTTCATCCAACAAAGGAAACTTAGGAAAGACTTCTGGTTTTCCCTGAAAATCGAATCCTCTTCTCATAGTTAGTAGAAATTTGAGCCTAACTAAAAACTGGTCAACCCCACAGGAAACTTAAATTAAAAACTTGAGAAGATAAATAAACCAAAACTTGCAATATGCTTGGGTCATGGCTTTGCAAGTAAAGCATCATTTTCAGGGAGGTCCAGAGGTTACCTGATACTTGGTCGTAGCTTTGCTGATTGCTTCTTGTTGAGACAGACTAACTCGTAGCAGGCAAGACCTATTCAGAAGTATTCATCTGTCTTTGGAAAATAACATATTTTTTATCAATCTATCTATCTATCTATCTATCTATCTATCTATCTATCTATATCTATCTATCTGCTTTGCATGTATGTATGTATGTATGTATGTATGTATGTATGTATGATATGTGTCATCTCTCTCTGTCTTTTGTCTCTGTCTCTGTCTCTCTCTTTCTCCCTTTCTCTCTTTCTAGGAAAGGCAGGTCAGAAACCAGGTAATAGCACCATTTTAATTAGAAAGCTACAGTGGACAGAAAAAAAAATATAGGCTGAGCCATCCTGTTCCCTTTGGATACGGTTGGTGATGACTAACAGTGATCCCCAAAGCCACTTTTATCTGGATTCTGCCTTATCTTGGTTCCTAATTCCAGTTGTGCTGTCTGCCAGTGAACTTTCTTTCTTTCCTGTAGAGGCTTATTGTCTTTTACTACTAACCCTTCACCCAAACCATCTCTGCTCAGCGCCCTCCCCTCATTGGCTGTCTCCTGCCTGCTTTAGTGGGATGAGGTCCTTTGTTTTCATTGACTGTCCTGCTGCTTAGTGGGGCTGAAGTTGTTCATGCGTTCCTGTCTGCTTTAGTGGAGTGATGTCTTTGTTTCCGCTGAGTCAATTGTGAAGAGGGATCTCAGATTTTTGTCCATATAAATTTCATTTTTACTATAATGGAATTAAGACTGAAGGGAGAGACCCTTTAAGAAACAAACGATAGCTATCTGAGATACTATTTTGTAGGAATGTAGTTTTTACTATTTTTAAACAACCACACAATTGATATGCTTTTTTGTTGGTTTGAATTTTCTTGTGATCAATTCCTTCCTAAAGTTTGCTTAGACAAATTGTGTTTATGGTGGCACAGGTGACCATTCCTCTTGATAAATATTACCATGGATTGAGTAACAGCATCAGAAGTTCTGAATATACATGTGATTTATACCAATCTTTGTCTCTTAGGCACCATATGAAACATCCTTTATAAAGCCTTAAAAGCAAGTGACCATATTTTTAAAGGTTATATTAAACACCATATATATTTGATTGTCAGCAGTTTCATTCTGTGATATATAAACACTTAAACTACTTGAACATTTGAACAGGAGACACATATTCATTATCATATTGTCATTATCCATACTGGCTACACACTAACCAGCCCAGATATCTATAGTGAGAGAGTAGATGAGTAGGCTGTGTTGTAGTCATATATAATAAGACAAGCATAACTAAATGGCTTATAGCAACAATAGTACAAACAGTTCTGAGCAATGTAACATTGAAGATATAACCCCTAAAATTATGTAATAAATAACATCCATAGATTTTTTTTATTTAATTTATTTATTTTTACTTATTCACTTTACATTTCACTCACGTCCCCCTCCTGGTAACTCCCTCCCTCAATCCTTTCCCCATCCTTCCTCCTGTTTTCCGCTTGAGCTTGTAGGGGCCCCCGGGGTATTCCTCCAACCCTGGCACTTAAAGTCTCTAGCAAACCAGGTGCTTCCTCTCTCACTGAGGCTAGACAAGACATCCCAGCTACAAGAACATGTCCCCCACACAGACAATAGCTTTTGGGATAGCCTCCATTCAAGTTCCATCTTACACTGACCAGAATGGCTAAGATCGAAAACTCAGACGATAGCACATGCTGGCGAGGATGTGGAGCATGGTGAAGACTCCTCCATTGCTGGTGGGAGTGCAAACTTGTACACCTACTTTGGAAATCAATTTGGTATTTCCTTAGAACACTGGAAATAGTTCTACCTTAAGACCCAGCTATACAACTCCTGGGCATATACCCAAATGATGCTTCAATATCTCACAAAGACACTTGTCAACTGTGTTCACAGCAGCTTTACTCATAATAGTCAGAGACTGGAAACAACCTACCTAGATGTCTCTCAACTGAAGAATGGATTACGAATATGTGGTACATCTACAGTCAAAGTCTTTAAGGTTGAAAACATCTGAATTAAAAAAAATAATGATTTAGAAATGGATCTAAATGCTGTACACATACATATGAAGGACACCAAGGCATGTATGAAATGGGGGATGTGTGATTTCAGGACAATTATGGCTTTTGGTGGGAGGAAATTAAACTGGGTTGAATTGGGATCATAGACATGGTAGAGATTAATGCCAACTCCCACCTCTGGTAATTAGTGGTAGATTCACAGATGCTTATTATATTATTAAAGCCAACTCTCATCCACTCACTAACTAGAAACAGAGAACTAAGAAGAAAGTTCAGCACAACTTCCAGACTCTTCTTAATGAGGGCCCAGTGGAAATACTTTTACACTCAGACTTGAGGAATTGGAATTTCTTTGAAATTACTGCTTCTCTGTTACATTAAGACTCTTCTTTGCTTTGACTTCTGCCAGGGTTAGACTTCAGATTTACAAGCCATCTTCAGTAATTACAGAAGAACTAACATTATATATTTCCGTATCTAACTCAAATTCTTGTTTTATTCTTATCATTCTTAGTGTTCTTAGTCTTGATTTATCAAATGTAGCATAAAACTCATTTTATTGCATTATTTCTATAAGCTTTCAAAAAATCACTTCAGCCAGACAGAAGATAGTAGTAACTGAAAACATTGGCATACTATTGGACAGAAGACTGCACTGCTTAATAGAGATGTGGAGTGGGATGCTTGGGTATGGGATGTTATTGCATGAGGCTTCTCTGCCTGTTCTGCAGCTCCATCAGAAGAGAAGTGCACATCTTTGACAGAATAAGTTTCAAAGAAGTGTACCATGTGGCTTCTACTAGATTCTGCACTTTTGTGAAAATGTGATATTCTTTCTCAGATCCCCATCAGCATCTGGTTTGACAGTGTCCTGGTCATGCCCACCAGTACCTGGATTTTATGGTTTGTAATTGGGCAGACAGATTAAACTCCATTTTCAGAGAACTTGGCAATCTGACAGAGGTTGAAAAGACGGTGGCCAGAAGAGAAATGCCTGGGCGGACATGATTTCTCTTAAGACTCTAATCTATATTACCAGAGATAACACTTCCTTGAGTTTTGATTGTGCATTAACATTATGTTAACTGTTTCTAGTGCATAACTGTCCACATTGGAACATCATCTGACTAGGAAACTATGGGTTTTCCTTCATGGTTTCCCCTGAAGATAGTCTAGATTCAGAGTTATATGGTATAAAGTTTAGAGACGTAATAGGACCCAAGTTACTTTTTGAGTTTGTTTTAGTACATAGATTAACTAAGTAGAATGGTACTTCTTAAAAGAAATGGAAGCAAAACTTTATTTTAAACACAACTCTTATCATTTAAAAGATGCTTAGGTCCTGGAAGCCTCTCATATCCCTGACATCTGGGACTTTCTAGTAGTTTTCCCCCTTCATTCCCCACCCCCCACTGCTACATATTTCTATTCATTCTCCTGGCCCTCTGGACTTCTGTCTCTTCCCATTCCTGATCCTGTCCCCTTTTCCCTCCCCCTCCCATTTCTCACCCAGATCCCTCCCTTCCTCTGTCTCCCATGACTATTTTGTTCTCCCTTTTAAGTGGGATTAAAGCATCCACACTGGCCTTCCTTCTTGTTAAACTTCATATGGTCTGGGAGTTTTATCATGTGTATTCTGAGCTTTTGGGCTAATATCCACTTATCAGTGAGTACATACCATGTATATAATTTTGGGTCTGGATTACCTCACTCAGGATGATATTTTCTAGTTCCATCTATTTGCCTGAAAAATTTATGAAGTTGTTGTTTTTAACAGCTGAGTAGTATTCCACTGTGTAAATACACTACATTTTCTGTATCCATTCTTCTGTTGGAGGACATTAGCCAAAATACCCAACAGCAGGGAGATAGAACCTGAAGAGACCACCTCCACTAGACAGACATGGCCCCAGTTGGGGCTATCCATCCATCTCAAAATCTTTAACCAAGAATTGTTCCTATCTAAATGAAATGCAGGCACAAAAAATGGAACAGAAACTGAAGTAAAGGCCATCCAGAGACCACCCCACCTTGGGATCCATTCCATCCTCAGACACCAAACCCCGACACTATTGCTGATGCCAGAAGTTCTTGCAGACAGGAGCCTGATGTAGTTGTCCTCTGAGAGGTTCTGCTAGCACCCGACTAAGACAGATGCCGATACAGCCAACCATTGGACTGAGTCCTGGGACCCCAGATGAAGAATTAACAGAAGAGTTGAAGGAGCTGAAGAGGATGGCAACCTCACAGGAAGAACAACATTATCAACTAACTGGATCCTTCAGAGCTTCCAGGAACGAAACTTCCAGGAACAAAATGTATATATGAGTCAGTCCATGGTTCCAGCTACATATGCAGCAGAGGACTGCACCATCCAGCATTAATGGGATGGGAGGTGCTTGGTCCTGTGGAGACTTGTTGCTCAGTGAACGGGGAGGGATGCTAGGGGATTGAGGTGGAAGTGGGTGCGTGAGCACCCTCATAAAGGCAAAGAGGAGGGGCATGGGGTGGGGGTTTGTGGAGGGGAGATCAAGAAAGGGGACATTTAAAATGTAAATAAATGAAATAATTAATAAAAAGAAAAATGGTAAATATTTTTCCAAATTTCACTGCATTACTCCAGATGTCTATATGAAAACATTTACTATTGACTTCTTAAAGAAAATGTTTTAAAATTAAAATAATTGTTTGACAATAAAAAAATAAATGATGTTTGGCCTTTTCCTTCATATTGCCACGTGGAACATTATCTTACCTGTTTCAAGTGAACAAATAATTGCTAAACGTTTTTGGTATGTGAAGCAGAGTGTCAAGGAAAGACAAACACAAGTATACTATAGGGATGTGATGGCATGGAGAATGTCAGGTGGATGGAGTCACCTCTTTTGATCACTAAAAAGGGCCTGCTTTGCTCTTATTGCTCAGCACACATGGACTCTGTCCAGGAATCTCTGAGAAACAAAGCACTGAATAGAAATATTCTATCAGATGAAGACCTGAGTTGCCTTAAGATTTTTGTGATTTGCCTTCTGTCTGCAGTCCTCTTGGCACTCAGCAGCCATGGTAATTACAAAATGTATGTGATAAGGTGATTAGATTAACTAAAGCAATAAGAATACATTCTATATCCCAGAGACTGTAGTAAACTTTAGGTGACAAAAGTGATTGAGTCATGTGATCAAAGACATTTACTATGAGTAGGTTTTCTGGCTAATTTCTTCCTGGGGCTTATAACTTTTTTTTGCTCATTGAATTCAGACATTTTTTGACTCTATTTTCTTAAGTATGGTTCTGCCAGATTGCTTTCTGCTATTAAGCATCATACTATTAGAGAAAAAAGATTCCCTCCCCACTTTTTCACATCCTGTAAGCACATGCTCTGTCTTGCCTGGATTGTTACAATTTACACTTCTTGGGATAGCTATCAGTTGGTCACTTGTACTATCAGAAGTATCCTAATTTTTAATATATAAGGTTATCTCATTTATAGAGAAAACAGTAATCAAAATTGTGTTTGAAGATTGGAATGAATCCCATAGAAATTAGGTTGGGAGATCTGGAGCTTGAAGACATTAGAGCCAGGTAAAAGACAATCTCAAATAGTCGTGGGAGAAACAAAGTCTGAATTAAGGGAGTGACAATAGAAATAAAAATACATGTTAAAGGATAATATAGAAACATAATATTTCAGAAGCTAGGGAAATGGCTCAGTTGGTAATGTGCTTATTACTCAAGCATGGGACCTGAGTTAATCTTCCCAGCACCATCTTGTCGAAAGCTAGGTGTGGTGAGGCACATACATTACAGCAGTGTTGGGGGCTGGAGACAGTGGATATGGCAAGCCCATCTAAGTAAAATAGTGAAGTCTAGTTTAGTGAGACACCCTGTCTTAAAAAGTAAAATGGAAAATGACAAAGATTACCAAAGTTATCTTCTGTATGCCACACATGCACACATGATTAAGTACATTTATAATACACGTGTATACACACATAAAGTACAAAAAAACCCACTATTTCAAAATATGGTATTGTCTTAGTCAGGGTTTCTATTCCTGCATAAAACATCATAGCCAAGATGCAAGTTGGGGAGGAAAGGGTTTATTCAGCTTACACTTCCACATTGCTGTTCATCACCAAAGGATGTCAGGACTGGAACTCAAGCAGGTCAGGATACAGGAGCTGATGCAGAGGCCACGGAGAGATGTTTCTTACTGGCTTGCTTCCCCTGGCTTGCTCAGTTTGCTTTCTTATAGAACCCAAGACTACCAGCCCAGGGATGGCACCACCCACAAGGGCCTCCTCCTTGATCACTAATTGAGAAAATGCCTTACAGCTGGATCTCATGGAGGCATTTTTCTCAACTGAAGCTCCTTTATCTGTGACAACTCCAGCTTATGTCAAGTTGACACAAACCCAGCAAGTACAAGTATATATGTACAATAAATGTTATTGGGTCATAAGGAAAAATAAAATAATAATAATAGCTACAAGAAAATGGATGGAACTGGAAATCATCATGTTAAGCAAAATAAGCCAGACTTAAAAAGACAAAATACTGCGTGTTCTTTCTTTCATGTGTAGAGCCTCTATTTGGTGTGTGTGTGTGTGTGTGTGGTGTGTATGTTTGTGTGTGTGTTGACATTAGAATGAGAAGGAAGGAAGGTGTATTAAGATAGAGAAAGAATAATGAAACACCTGTGACGTGAAAGCAGAACAGGGTGATTTGATTAGACGAACAGAACCAGCAAGAGGTGGGCAGGGGATGGGAAGGGTGAGCAGAGAGTGAGAGGGCAAACAGAAATAAATACGACAATATTAAGAGTAATTATAATAATATAACATTCATATTATATATATATATATATATATATATATATTATATATATATATATATAAAAATGAAGCCCATTGCTTTTTATACTAACTTAAATATTAATAAAGTTAGTCAATATATACTATTTCAAAAAGTTTCTCTTACCTCTTTGACCTGTATTTAGTTTTATTTTACTTTAAGCCAAGTATGGCAGCACATGCTAATTATCTCAGTGCTGGAGAGATGAAGCAGGAGAATCAAGAGTTCAATGCCAGCCTTGTCTACACAGTGAGTTTGAATCAAGTCTGAGCTACATGAGACTCTGTCTCAAATCAACCCATCAGTAAAACATACTAAAAATTAGATTTAGACAAAACTTCAGGCATTTTACAAACATGGATTGATTCCTATGAGTTTGTTTTTAGTGTCCAGAACAATGTTCATCTCGCCGCGTGTGTGACTTTAAGGGCATCATTAATGTCAGTTCTACACTGTGAAACGTGGGAAATAGAATACATATTAACCCCAAATCAATTCTTAGTTACCTTAAACCTGTGTGTACTTGCAGGGTGGAAGGCGACACAGAGCTGAGACAGTGTCAGTACTAGTCAGGGAGAAAGCACTTGGACATTTTGGGAGAAATTGAGAGTTTGTGGTCTGAACTGCATGGTTAGTAGCTTTAACTTTCCAGCTTATTTTGAGTATGGCTGTTGTTCAGTCTAAGGAAAAACTTTGGAAGACAGCTATGCTGCCTTTGAATATAACAGACGTTAAAGGGAAAGCCATAGGAGTTTCTGTAGTTCTTCCAACCTGATAAAGAGCCTTTATAGTGCCGGCCTTGAAGATAGGAAGGAAACGGTTTTCTTAACTACTTAGAGGCCATAAAGTCAGAATGTCTTCCATGGGTTGGTCCTAAAGTTGCAACAGTCGTCAAGCCATGAAAGACTCATAAAGTGTGAGGTGATATTAGATTTGTGCTCTCCTGGTCTGCTTTACCCAAATCACTTGATTGCTTTTTAAACTGCCTTTTCATGACTATGGCATGGCTAAGTAGCAGGTTCTTGTTCCTTGTAGGTTCTCAAGGAAATAGACCTTATCTACTTATGGAGCACAGACTCTGGGGAGGCCAGGCAATTATGAAACACAATCATGCCTTGATAGCCATGGGATTGCTCCAGGATTCACCCCATACCAATATCCATATATATATATATATATATATATATATATATATATATATATATACATATATATCTCCCTCCTCTCTCTATATATATCTCATGTGGCATGGTACTTGCATTTAAGGTATGTTCATCTCCCAATAGACCTTAAACAATCTCTAGATTATTTATAGTACACAACACAAACAATGCAAATGCTACAGAATGAGTTGTTATAGTGAGTGTTTAAGGAAGATGATGAGGTGCAAGTGTATATATATTCAGGACATACGAAATTTGAAAATTTCCAAGTGTTTTCAATTTGTGGTAGTTGATCTGGAAGAGCTGGAGGGCCGAGTGTAATGGAAGACACTAGACATTTTTTCTGAAATAGGTATTTGGCGGGGGTCTTTTCTGCTGACTGGACTAGTTATCTGACTGATTCCTGCCGAGCTTCTCTGCTACTGGTTGAGCACAGATACACAGATAATAGCCACTCACAGCTTGCTTTAGTCTCCTCTCAACTGTATCCACTGCTTCATGACCATGTGTATGTTCACTTGGGTATAACTCCCACATAGGATAAGGATGCTGAGATTTTGCCAACCAATCTTAGACTCACTTAATATTTATTGAATTTTTCTCCAAACTAAATCTCACTGTAATGATTCAAATATAGGCAAAAATTAAATTAAGTAGTTCACACCTAACTTAGGCAAAAAAAGGTAAAGTTTGAATTCCACTTGAGAAGTAGTGGCACAACGTATGAAAATACATACTTCGTGTTGAGAATTATCATACGTTGAACTTTTTCACGAGTAGGTGCAAACCATTCTTCACAGTGTCTCCGTAGGAAAGACGGCACTTCTGCCACCTTCCATTGAGATAGCAGAGATGCTCAGACCAAGGTGGATTCATGCCCTCCTTTGTTTTGATGCTTCGGTCTCCACCAGGCTCTAGCCGCAACGGCATTTTGAACATGAGAGGAAATGAGGCTGGGAAGAGAATGTGGATTGTGGGAAAGATCTCCTCCGTCACTTTCTGCGGGAGGTTTTTCTGTACTGTTGGTCACTTTATTCCAACAGGTCTCCAGCAGAGACAGTCTAATGCTGCAGTCTTACAGAGGCAAATGTGGGAAGCTGCTCCTACTCACCCCTCTCCAGTACCCGATGTGGAGTTTATTTGGTTTTGTGAAGTAGCACTTGAGGTATCTATCTTCCAGGGTAACTAGGTATGCAGGTTTTATTATTCCTAAAATGAAAACAAGTAGGAATGACTGTAAGTCTCTTATTGTTTTTACTATTAATAAAACACATAGCGTTGAATTGTCATGAGGAGTGAGGTACCTGTTTCCATAGAGCATGTCCCATGAACAACCAGCTTGCCATCGAGACCCTGGAAATAATTTTTAAAAATTGAATTTAGTTAAAACCCTACTCACATAGTAAGTTCTTCCTGCCTCGTGTCTCAGAGACACATTATCAACTGGAAGCTAAAGAGGACATCAGCAGTTGCCTAAATAAATATTCCAGCCTTGTTTACTTGTGAGCACATTTTGGAAAAGGCTTAGCTGATGCATAAAACTGTGACACGCCAGGTTCTGAAATATATGTCCAGAATCTTGGCTTTAAAAATAATTCATTTGTGTTACATTAAAGAGAGCTGATTAGACCATGACCTCTTGTCAGACTCATCCATCAGGCTTGGACTAATCCTAACTATTCAATATTTATTGACTAGATTAACATTACAGAGGAAGAAACACTCAAGTGAATAACAGGGGAGAATTTGGAAAGTGCTTGTGTTAGTGCACATGAGTGCTCAATGCTAACTGTTGCCCTTAGCCTAGATTGCTCCTGTGCCCAGTTCAAATACTACTTTGAATTGACTCTCTTCTCTACAAAATAAACTGTGGACCTAAGCAGTTCATTCTTGCTGCTCACCTCTTCAGATGTAGTAATTTAATTATCCATGAATTTGGAAGCTGAATATTATTTTTATGCCCCTCATAAATAAAACCCACTCATTTTTCTACTTATCACACAGAGCTCTCATAAACCAGAAGGATTTAGACCTGGCAGCCAAGAACCTCACATAATAGATATAAGTGAAGCAAAATGCCGCTGGTGCTAGATAGTAAAGACAGTAGGCATATGGGTGTGGCAGCTAATATGGGTTGTCTATTTGGCATAGCTGAGAAGAGGGAACCACAGTTGAGGAGCTGCCTCCACCAGATTGCCCCATGGGCATGTCTGTGGTACATGGTCTTGATTGCTAATAGATGTAGGAGGGCTATCCCAGTGCTATCCCTTAGCAGATAGACCAGGACTATAGAAGAAGCATAGCTGAGCAAGTCAGGGTAATGAGCTGTAAGCATTGATTCCTCCATGGGTTCAGTTCCTGCCTTGACAGGATGTAACCCATAAGCTGAATAAACCCTTTCATCCACAAGTTACTTTGGGTTTATGTTTTATCATATAAATAGAGAGGCTAACTAGAGCAGTGGGTCGTTGAAGAAGTTATCATAGCCAAGACCACAAGTTTAAAATCAGAGAGACAAGAAGAAGACATTTAAATCTCTTTTTTTGTGTATTTCATAAAAGAAAACTTTTTAAACAAGTGACATTCGATAATAATGTGCCAGGAGCCATCAAGGAGAAGCTAAAAACTAGCAGGCGATTTTCTGAGATGGGTGTGTCATCAACTGTAAAGTTAATGATAGATTTGTTTCTTTAGACAAGGCCGAGGAGGTTACATTTTAGGAAAGATTCCTCCTATTAATATGCTTTTTCTGTTATTATTAAACATATATAAGAACCACTAGGTATTAGCCCACACTTTTGAGCAGATTTCTTCAGAACAACGGAGATGTACTGTCTTTTAGTGGTGCTATATAGACAAGTAGATGATTTCTTAATAATTAGTGAGGATTCTACAAGAATTCCTAAAATTATATTAGTCATTATTAAGATCTTTTATAACAGGACTGCTAATAAGTCCTTTCTAATGTCAAAACTACAATGAGAACTCTGTCAATTTTCAAGTGTCACAAGTTAATTGCTTTTGAGATAGCAAGTAGGCATCTACAATTAAAGCACATTCCAAGAGGTTGTAAAACAATTAACCAAAGTCATAAAAAGGGAACTAATGATTTATTACAGGTGCAAGGACAGATAAAATACTGACTGGGTTTATCTATACAAAACTTCAATGATAACTTAGTTATGGTCTCTAACTCTCCATGAACCCGTAGAGCTAGTGGCAGATGATAAATGTTTAGCCAGATATTACTCTTAATGGATATGCATGAAAACATTCTCTGTTGAAAACTTCTTATTCAATTTATGATTTGAATTTATGTGTAAACTTGTGGTGAATTTTTTACCATGTGATCATGTACTCTGAAACATTTATAAGTGCTGAGGATAAAGAGAGAAGAGGATTCCCCTTAGAGAAGTTTTATAGAAAACTTTTTGGAGAACTTTTTAGATAGAACTGAAGAAGAACTTTTTTTTTTTATTGGAAATTTTATTTACATTTCAGATGTTCTCTCCTTACCCCATTTCCCCCCTCCCTCCCAGAAACTCACTATCCCTTCCCCCTCCTCCTGCCTCCCCGTTGGTGTACCCTCACCCACCCTCCCCTGTACCTCACCCCCCACCCTCGAGTATCCCCCCCCCCCACGACGTCCAGCCTTCATGGGACCAAGGATCTCTTCTCCCACTTATGTATAGCTCCCTTGCATATATAGCTGGAGCCATGGGTCTCTCCCTAAGCGCTCCCAGGCTGGTGGTTTAGACCCTGGGGGCTCTGGTTGGTTGGGATTGTTGCTTTCCTCATGGTGTCGAGAATCCTCTCAACTCCTTCAGCCTTCACTCTATCTTCTCCATTGGGAACCCCATGATCAGTTTAATGGTTTGCTGTGAGCATCTGCCTCTGAGTATGTCAGACTCTTGCAGACTTCTAAGGAGACAGCTATATCAGGCTCCTGTCAGCATGTACATCCTGACATCCACATCAACGTCTACCTTTGGTGACTGCACATAGGATGGATATCCAGGTGGAATGGTCTGTAGACAGCCCCTCCTTCAGTTTCTGTCCTGCACTGTGTCTCCATATTTGCTCCCTTGAGTATTTTGTTACTCGAAGAAGAACTTTTTAGAGAGAAGAACCTTTTAGAGAAGATCTTTCTTAGAGACTTTTCATAGAAAACTTTTTAGTGAGAACTTTTTAGAGAGAACTTAGAAATAAAGGCTAAAATCACTTTTCAAAGTGTCCCTTTTTCTTCCTGCAACTTTGACTAGCAGGCTGAGAGTTAGGCTGCAGAGATAGAACAGGTACCTTTAATCCCCCTCTGTTTTACTATGAGGTGCTAAATATCAGAGACTGTAGCTTCTGGCCTCAGAGCAACTCAGACAGGCAGGTCAGCTACCACAGAAAAGGGACTTAGACTTAAGATAGGCAAATATTTTATCATTAAACCCAACTCTTGCCCCTGATGACACTTCCTCCTTAACTACCTTCAAGAGAGAACCAAGAAAGAAGAAATGCCAGGGATGGCCGTCAGCAATGATATTGATAATTATTATTATTACAATGATGATGATAACATACAGTTGATACCAAGAATATTTCCAAGCCTTCTACCAGTAGAACCTAAAAGATGAAATCTATCATTATCCACACTTCAATGTAGGCTTAGACTTTTTTCAAATGCTACTTTAATAAGGGTTCTCAAGAATCTGATATGGGCCAAGGACAAGGAAGTAGGCTTCAGGTGGTAATCTGACATTAGGCTAGAACAAAGAAGTAATTTTGGGTATGAATCTAAACCTTAGGCTACAACAAAGAAGTAATCTCAGGCAGGAATCTAAATATTAGGCTAGAACAAGGAAGTAATTTCAGACAGGAATTTAAATTTTAGGCTAGAACAAGGAAATAGGCTTCAGACATGAAAATGACCTTGGGCTAGGACAGGGAAGTAGGCTCAGATACTTTAGTCATCCTGATAAACCCTTAGAAACAGTGATCACGGGAATGTTCAGTAATTGTGTTTAATGCCTTGCTTTTTCTTTGACAATTTGTGTTTATTGTCTTGCTTGTTCCTTGACTATTTGCATCTATTGTATTGCTAGACCCTCAACCTAGAACTGACCTTAATACATGCATGTAATCAAAATGGTATAAAAGTATAAAGGAAGAGGGGGTATAGGATAGGGGATTCTAGGGAGGGGAAATGGGGAAAGGGGATGACATCTGTATTGTAAATAAATAAAATATCCAATAAAAAAAATAAAGGTTCTCAAATGCTTTTTGACTCCACTTCTCGACCACCATCCAAAGGTAGGGGAGAAAGATGGGTTATAGGACACTGAGGATGTAGACCTGTTTAGAAGTAGTTCTTTGGGGACAATTCCAATCTCCATTGTCAGGATACTAGCAGTCCAGTTCAAAAGTGTCACTAAGCACCAATCAGCAGCAGCAGCATGATCTAGCAAAACAGCCAGGCCTCTGCCGAATCCGCATGAATCAATCAATGGGAGCAACTAGACTCAGCTGGAATGCAAGGAGAAGTTCTCTGCTCTGTCTTTCTCTGAAGTGAAGATCAGCGTGAGATGTTACACAGCTAGCAGCACTTACACTCTCCAAACATTATGTGTCTTTTCACTGGTGTACTTCAGCAAAACATCACATGAATCTGCTTTAACAAAGCATTCCATGACACAACCAGACATTTCCACTTCAGAGATGAAGATATGGCAGCACAGAAAGATCTACAGCTTATTGGCTGTATACATGGAATTTGGGCTACTGAATCTATAAGGTGTAGAGCAATTTCCACATTACCCATCCAGACATAGCTTCTACTATGCAGATATAGCTGCTGACAGAGCACGGGTTTCAGTTTTGAACCTTGGTTTTCATTTTTACCATGATGTTCTTCTCTAGTTCTTCACCAAATTACTTGCTTTTGCTCATTTGCTTATCACCAAGAAGAACATGTTAACTTCATGTCACATGTATGTGGAATAACATCATGTTGATGAGTTCATGAGTTCTTTTCTCATGGGGAGCAGTACGATTTCGTCTGAGTTGCAGTGTACAGACGATTCTGCACCATCACGCTTCCTTATCTTGATGCGCTACTTTGCTTAACAAGGCTTAGACTTAGTTATGGCAGATCAGTCAATTAAAACTTGCAAAATCTTTAGAATTGCACAGCTCTGGGAGCAAAAATATATTATGCTGTAAGAACAACTTCCTTAGCATGCCAGGGCCATCCAACCAGTGCTGAGTCTTGCCAGTGGTCAGCTACCCTGAGTATGATTCTTGATCAAAATCAAAATATTGCAAATAGCCACCCAGACCCTGAGGAGTGCAGACAGACCCTTCAACATGAAGATGGTAGGATGAAGGAAACAACATTCAAAACTTCTAGTGATTCATCTATAAATATAACTTTAACATGGGATAATTATTTGGATTTGGATAGACTGGAAGAATTATTTTCAGGAGTTTCTTGCAGATAGTACATTATTGGCATATGCTTAATATTTGTATGTTATTTGGCAATAACTTTAATGGATCCACACTTCCATGACAGTCAGTACTGAGATATCTAAAGGCTATAATTAATCTATTAACAAATTCATTTAGAAGAAAGGTGTACTATCATAGCTACTTGGTGATTCATGTTAGTTTGAGAATCACTGGTGGTAAAGATCAACGGCCAAGAGATGTGCTGTTTTACAAGCTACTTCTCTTCTTTCAGTTGTGTTTACTGCATGCTGTATCTGGTACCCTCAGTTTCAGTATCTGCAAATACAAGATGCCTGGTGACAGCAGGATGGAGAGATTGGGGACCTAAGCTTTTGAGGATGCTATAACCCTGGATGGCTTTTGTACATATGATTTCTGACCCAGAAATGGTAGTGGGGAGATGAGCTGGGAGATGGCTGTTTGAGCAAAAGTAGAAAATTTGTCTAAACAGAAACTGCATCTCACATGGAAACTAAAGGAAAAGGCAACCCCTAGTGAGAGAGATCTCTGGACTGGGCTCTGAGGGATGATGAGAAAGACACTCGGTAACTGTGAACCCATTTAAAATGTTCTCTTCAGACCCTATCAAGGATCTAATCAGGCCGGGCAGGTGGCGCACGCCTTTAATCCCAGCACTTGGGAGGCAGAGGCAGGCGGATTTCTGAGTTCGAGGCCAGCCCGGTCTACAGAGTGAGTTCCAGGACAGCCGGGCTACACAGAGAAACCCTGTCTCGAAAAACCAAAAAAAAAAAGGATCTAATCATGGCAGAGTTTTGCTGCTATGACCAAATAAGATGGTCTCTGCTTAACTGAGATCTGTTCTCATCCTACCAGTGTGCATGGAGTTGTGCTAAGCCTTTCAGAGACAGACCGTATGATCCATACCTGAACTCTCACCTCAAGCCAGCCAGACAAAGCAAACAACCTCCAAACAAAAAGAACTTGATTAATCAAGACCAAGAATTGTTTTCTTTTAAATTTTTATTGATTCTTTGTAAATTTCACACCACGTACCCTAATCCCAGTCATCTTCCAGTACCTTTGTATCTGCCCTCTGACTTTGCTGCTTCCCTCCCCAAATAAAATAAGATATAATCATCACCATCGTTGCCGTCGTCATCATCGTCATCTTGTTGTGGAAGTTGTACCGTGTCACAATGTGTTCCACAGTACACCCCTTTGTCCATACATCTTTACTTGCAGATGTTCATTTCAGTGAGCCATTGGTCTGTTTCAAGTCTGTCTGAATCCTCGTGAGCACTCCTCTCAGATATCCTGTTATTGCCCTGTGCCATGGAGATCCTGCAGTTTTGGATCTGCAGAACTGGCCTTTGCACACACTCCAGCAGATCATAGATGGGGTAGATTTTGTGGTAGTCGAACTCAAAGTCTTGGATCTGGGCCTCGAAGGTAGCTAAGGTGATCAGCTTGCCAGCTCACCTGAGCCTGCATCACCAGGGTCAGTCTTTCTAGCACTGCCTGGACTAGCTCATCCAGTGCCTCAACCAGTAAGAACCGACTCTGCTCTCATGCCCTCCAGAGGGCATGTCTTGTACCTTACTTGGGCAGCACAGTAGAACTGGCCACAAAACAGCAGGACCAATTGGTTTGGGCATGGGTGAACTGACCTTGAGGGCATGAGAACATAAGAATTGTTTTTATAAAGGCCGGGGACTGATGCTAACCATTTAACAGGATGTTTAGATCACTGGCTCTCTGATCTGGTTGTCTTTGGGATCACACTAGAGCAGCGGTCACAGGAGTCACCCCAAACCGTTTACAAATCAGATATTTACATTATGATTAATAACAGTAGAAAATTTATAGTTATGAAGTAGCAATGAAAATAATTTTATGGTTGAGGATCACCACAGCATGAAGAACTGTATTAACGGGTGGGGAAGGTTGAGAACCACTGCTCTAGAGCATTAAAATACACCTGTCCAGACATTCTGATTTTATTAGATGTGCCTGGCATGTCTTACAAAAGGAGCCTCGGGGCTTCTCAGAGTTGACTTCATCAGAAGCACTCTGGAGCCCCTCCTCCCAGATCCTGTGATTCTCCAGGTCAGAGGGGTAAGAACTAACTGCTCATTCAGCTTCTCATGTGATTCTGGTGACTGCATAGCACATGTCAGAACCAGCACCCAGACTAAGTCTAGAGTAATGGTTAAGTCCTATGCTGGGATGTAATCCACATCATATTTTAAGTTTGTCTGGTTAAAAGAAGGTAGACTCAAAAGTCTGTTCTTTTCTTAGCTAATTGGAAGACTTTATAACTGGGAAAATCAATACTTGTTGTTTTTGGACACAGTATGTGGCCAAATGAACACAATATCATTTGATTAAATAGAACTGTTAACAGGAATAGCATGTCTTATACAAAGGGTGCTTGCTTGCGAGTGTATTAGCTTGAAATTGTCCTCTCAAAATAGAAGACATTATCTGATAGACACCTGGTAAGTAGCCGTGTGTTCAACAAAACAGATTTTTGAAAGAAACTTTTACATTTGAAAGGGAGCTCGGATTCCTTTTTCTCTGCAGATGTCTCTGTGAGCAATAGAATGAATGATTTACCTTTCCAAACCCCTGGTGTCGGAATAGCTAGAGCAACACAGCATAATTTTCAGAAATAGAATCCTATTAAGCTTTCACAGTCCATGTAAGATGCCATTGTGAAAATGTGCAAAATTGATCATCATAGCTTTATTCCTTGTAGAGGCTTGGAAGGGCACTCAAGGTCGATGTGGGTGTTAAAATGTATGAATTCTGTCTTCTTAGAAGACTGTAGATCCTAAATGTCCATGAGTGTCCCTTATGGCAGACGTCAGGGTTTCTGTCACCTTCAAGTTAGGAAAATAAGGAGTCTGCCTTGTCTATCTCTTCTCAAGGGTGGGTGGCAGATAACTCTGTGCGTGTGTGCAACGATAGCATCCAGACGAGGGAGAACTCAAATTGTTCTTGCTAATCACCACTTTTGCATCATAAGTATATTTCATAAATATATTTTATGATGAAAGAAAGATAGAAGGTTCTTTGACGGATCATTTGCTGCTTCTTCTCATGCTGTGTCGATCACAGATTGGTTTGGAAAAAGCCAAAAAAAAAAAGGTTTGGAAATCTGTTTTTCTATATCCATTGAAGAAAAATAAAGGGAAATTTCAGTAGAAATATTTATATCTGATAAACAGCTTTATATAGAAAGAATAAAATCATCAGTATATGAATTTGTCTTTGCATTGCAGTGGAGTTGATAATTATCAAAGCAAACTTTTATAGGCTTTCGTTTGTCTCTTTGGAGTTGGACAGGTATTAGTCCAGACCTTCTTACTCAGGGTCATATTACTGCTGTTTAAGGAAGGGAAATTGTTAAGGAAGACTAGAGAAATGTTAATAGGACAGAAAGGAGATGTTATATTACAAAGCATGCAATGTGATATGGATTATACAGGCTGTAATATCCAAAAGGCATTTTTGGATACTTTTAGATAAAACTGGAGAAGAAGTATACAAATCATAAAACAAATACCAAAATGACATCACAGGTACAGTAGGACTTTATTTCTACACTACATTTACAATGACAGAACACTAGTGGCTATATGTTCTATAGGGTCTTAAAGATTTTGTTGAAGTCATTACACTGTAGGAGACATGATAGAATGGTGATATATATCCACTTGCACCTCTCTGGTCCTTGTCTTCATCTTTGGGGACAGCATTCTCTTCTGCTTCTCCCATGTTTGTTGCTCTTTTCTACCTTCCTTCCCCAGGCATTTCCTTTGCTTCATATCCAAACTTTTCAATTTTCCCACATGACTTCAGTGACAGTGTGCGTGATAACCATTCTTGAGCACTCTGTCTCAGTCCTCATGGCTTTACTAAACTCTTCCTGTTTATATGCATCCTGTTACCATCTGGGTAGATCCTTTGCAGGCCCTTGAAGTCTCAAACATAATTTTCAGCCATGTCTGTTTAGTTCCTTGTTTCAAATTTAATCAAGTTTTTTTTAAAAACAAGTTTGTATTTATTTAAAATTAAAACAACAATAAAATACACAGCATAGGCTTCCCTGCAAACTCTCCCATATATCTCTCCTTGCTTTCTTTTTAGTTTATGGTCTCTCTTTTATTATTATTGTTAATTGTCCTTACATAGACACACAGACACAGACACAGACACACACAGACACATACACACACACACACACACACACACACACACACACACTCCTAAGAGCATAAGTGCAAGTGCTGTACAATTTTACATATAACTATGTTTTCAGGGCTGAGCATCGGCATTGTATAACTAATTGGTGTGCTCTTTTCTGCAGAAGACTATATCTTCCACTTTTAGCATCTCCTTAGCTGCCTGTAATTTTGTGTCGGGCTGATGCCTCCTGGCCCTTGCCCCATTCATGTTAGAATGTCTATTGTTTTTTTCCTTGTTCAGCTCATGTTTAGGCAGTCCTGTTAGTGAGACTTTATGGGAGCCCTGTCTCAATGGACACATCTGCAATACAACTCCTGCACCAAAGACTCAGATATCATTGTGGGAGAGGGAGCAGAAAGATTCTAAGAACCAGAGGATCAGGGAGATTTCTGTGAGACTGTGGCTCCTAGGAATGTCAGAAGCTACACCCTTAAACTCTCGTCAACATGACTGCCCAAACACATGACATTTTAAATTAAATACACTGGAGCACACAAAATATACCATGTGATTGAGCATGTAGTTTCTGTTCTTAAAGTAGCTTTTTAAAAAGAAAATTTCAGTCACATGTATTTATCATATTATCCTTCCCCAACTCCTTTCCATCCACCCTACCCTATACACACAGACTCACGATCTCTCTCTCTCCCCATTTCTCTCCCTCTCTCTCTCTTTCAAAAAAACCCAAACAAACCGCAAAACAGAAACAAAACCAAAACAAAAATGAAAACTAATTAAAAACATAACAAAACAAAAACAAAAAACTGAAAAGGACAAATCAAAACAAAACGTGCACAGATAAACATGAATAGGTTTTTTTGTCTCTCAACTACTTCTGATGATTCAGTCTGTCCTGGCGTGTGGTTGATATGTCCAGTGATGCTCCATTGGAAACAACTGAGTTTCCCTTTCCCAGCTGGTACCAATTGCAAATAGCTTCTTGGTTACGGATGTGACTTTGCGCTCATTTCCTCTCAGTGCTGTGATTTTGTCTGACTTGAGTCTGTGCAGGTTTCTGCTGTCATATCCTTTGCCATTTTTGTCGTTGCCTTCAATGGCTAGTTTTAAACTCATGTGGTGTGGAACAATTAATGTGATTATTACTATTCCCTGAGTTACATTTCTCTTGTAGTTTTCTTTCTTTCTTTTGACCTCCACTTGCACATTTTTTTCCCCTTGTAACACTTGCATGTCAATACTATTTCTTTTTACCTTGCTCAAGGTTCAGTGGTTCTGTCAGGTAGGTATTAACTCTAACTTGTATGGATGATGACCCAATCTCCCTCTCAGAGTAAGATTATCCATCTGCACCCACAGGTGATTGGTTCTTGGACTCCCCAAGGACACCAAAATGGATGCCTGTTAAAGTCTCTTATGTAAAATGGATGCCTGTTATTTTAGTTAATTTTAAAGAAGCTAAAATATGTAAGCATTTTACTGAAACCTAAGTACCTTCTCTGGGTTTCCATAATGTTAATGTATGGACTTTGGCATCATATTGCTGAGTCACTCATATATTCTTGTCCATATTAAACTCTGATTTCTCTGTCTGTCTGTATGCTTCTCCCTGCTAAAAATACACTTGATTGTTTATGAGTTAGATAAAAGGAGGAGTACCTACATAAATATGTAGCAAAATGGAATATTTTCCAAATTTTTTGTGTGTGTCCAGATGTGTGTAAATGTGTTCATGTGCTTGTGGCTGCACACACATGTGTGGTGCTAGGGATTGAACTCAGGACTCTGCACATACAAGTACTATATCATTGAGACATATCTCAAGACCTGTCCTAAGGTCTTAACTCTTTAAATAGACATTAAAAACCGCCCCCAAAACATAAAATAAACAAAAAACCCCAAATCTGTGAAACTAAAAGTACCTTAGTTACTGAGTCCTCATCACAGTCACATCTAATATAGATTGATACATACCTTCATCTTGCTAAAACATAGTGAAGAGGGTAACTGGAAACATATCTCCTTATCTTTTTAGTACAATTCTGATCTCATCAATATGTATTTTTGGAATACTTGAAATAAAAGCACCTTATGCCAGCATTTTTAGGATAAATATCAATGATTTTCAGCAGTGGTAACCACTACCACCTGTGCTATGTGCCCAGCCTTTCATTATACTTGGCTCTAGTTAAGAGACTCTCATCTAACGTACCTACCCTCATTGCCCTCCACCCCACCTTGTCCTTTCTCTCCCATCTCCCTTTGTTACCCTAGATTGTATGGCTATGGTTCTCTGGCTGTAAGAAAATGTCTGCAGTAAGTGGCAGAGTCCTTTGGGTCATCTATGCAGTTTACTATTTTGTAGAGAGAGTTTATATTTCCCTTCTGTTCTACAAACAACATAATCGAATTTCTCTCTCTCTCTCTCTCTCTCTCTCTCTCTCTCTCTCTCTCTCTCTCGTTTTTTTGTTTTCCTGAAATTCCTGTGTCTCTTGCCAGAAGGGAAATAGAGGAAACAATTACCTGAAATAATTTCCAATAGTCTCTTTCGAAGGAAAGAAATAAAAAGAGTGGGCCCATGGAGAGCCTCAGTAAGACAAGTGGTGTTTAACATAGGGTAGAGAGTAGTTTTCTCTCCAGCCTGAAGGACAGGACTCAGGGTCTCATGGAAAGTAGGCATGCTCTCTCCCACACAGATCCTCAGCACTGAGAGTAGGGAACAGTTTGACAGGAGAATAGCTGTTTCCATCATCTTATTGTGTGAAATCATGTCAGGTCTCAAGAGACACCAACCTCCTAACGTTGATCATAAATGGGATTAGGACAAGATTCTTTTTTGTTTGTTTCTTTTCATTCTTATTACTTATATTTGCTTTCATTGGCAAACATTCATTGTACATGCTTCTAGCCTTACACATTTATTTTTAAGGCAAAGTCTCATGCATCCCAGGCTTGCCTTGAATTTTCTATGTATGATTGTATTCTTCAGATCCTCCTTCCTCTATCTTCCAAGAGCTGAGATTACTGGCATGTACTACCATGCTGTGTACATGTCATAGAGGATGCTGGGGTAGACTTCAGGGCCATACACATACTAGACAAGCACTCTACTGTGCTATGTGCCCAGCCTTTCATTGTACCTGGCTCTAGTTGAGAGACTTTCATACAAGTATCTAATGTACCCTAACCTTGTTGCCTTCCACACCCCCTGTCCTTTCTTTCCTATTTCCCTTTGTTACCTTAGACTGTATGGTTTCCTATTTCATGTCATATCTACATCCATGATTTTATCTATTTGCATAAAATCCACAAAGGAGAGATGTGATATTTGTTTTCCAAGTCTGATTTAATTCACTCAATATAATACTCTTCAGTTGCATTCATTTCCTGTGAGCAACAACATTTTGCTCTTATTTGTGGCAGAATTTGATTTAACATATATGTTGGTGGAGTTCTGATGACTCTAATGCTTATATGTCAGTGCTAAGAGTGAGCTACACATACATGAACACACACTCTCATGCATGCATGCATGCACACAGTCATACACGCATCCGATAACAGTATTAAAAGTGATAAAAATAAATTATGTAAAGAATATATATATAAACAAAATTATGCTTTTTACAAAGTAAAATTAATCAGAATTGTAGTTATAGATGAACTATATATCTATCTATACACATGGAAAATTTGTCTGAGATCATTTTTAGGATTTTTGCTTTATCATCATTATGATTATTTTGTGGTACTTAAGGGACTGAAGCTCATGGCTTTGTCAGTGTCTGAGGTTTTTAGTTATAAAATTTTGATTATTATAGATTTGAGTAGTGCTTACTCAACTTTATTCAAATGCCTGCCTAGTTTATGGACATAGCTAAAGAGCTAGAAGATTTATATTGTGGTTAAAAAGTTATTCTAATGATTTGGAGGAGCAGTCTTTTTCAAATATAAAACAACAATTGAGACTTCAACTCTTTCTAGTAATGCTCTCCCTAAACGATGTAAGTCAGGGACACTTCTTTTCCTCTACACTACCTGCCTGCAGAATAAAGCTAGGCAGATTGATGTGTAAATTCATGACTTTTATCATATGTTAGCTGTGGGAGGATGTGCTGCCTGATAACAGCCAACTATTTACATCTTGACCTTTAAGTGAGCCTAGCAAACTTCAACAATGGCCACCGCTTCTCTAGAACTTCCTCACATTAGCTGTAGAAAATCATTGACTGCAGCAATTTCTGCCTGCTACCAGCTCTGCTGTCGGCGACAGATACGGCCTTGATGAGCTTGGAAGTCTTTAAATAGCTTGCATTTGTGGAATAGTAAGACACCATTTGGTATCATTTAAATGAATTTTCCTTTGTCGATCTGATTTTTTAAACATTTTAAAAATTTCCTCTTACGAGTTCAGTGCTATTTCTGCCTTTTATCAAAGCTATCCCTTGTTCTTTTATGGTGTGGTGTTATATTTACTAAATAGTTTGGGGCTTGTAATGTAACCATGGTTGGAAATAAACGTGTAGAGAATAATATGCTGCTGTAGGGACAGCGGAATCAAAGAAACCCACTGGGCCTTAAAACAACATGTAGCTTTCAGTCTTCCAACACCGTGCTTCCAAATGGATGTCACATCATTCATCCTGAGTATGTCATTTCTGCCTCAGTCTGATTTATATATCTCTGGAAGTTGGGCCCATTCCCATCGCCAGTGTGAATAATGAAAGTTTTAAGATTGTAGCCAATAGCATCAAGCTGTTTGGTTATATAAGCAAGGATAAAGAGGGTATTTGAAATAAATAAGCTTTTTTATGATCACATTAAATATGTATGCTGTAACATAAAATATCTCGAGGTTTTACAATGCGCATACACAAGGCCCCGAAGATGTCTCTTTATATAGTACAAAATCTCATAAAGTGTTCATCTGACCAAAGAATATCCATCTTTCCTTTGTGGTTGGGGAGAGAACTAAGTGTAAAGCCATGTGTAATGCAAGCACTTCTTTCCTCAGGGCACTGTTCTCTCAAATAGTTCACCTTAATAGCTTTCCTCATTTATGTAGTCACTGTACTTTCTTTGATGGATCATGATGACAGCAAGAGGCTCCCTGAGAAAGATGAGGACATGGTGGCAGAGTAGTTTAATATATGCAGAGACTTCTCCATCACAGAACTAGTGTAGAATTCATCCTAGGCCTACATGTTCAGACCAACCTACAGTTTTCTATTTTTGAGACGAGGTTTTAATTATTTAGTCCAATCTAGCTTTGAACTTAAAATCCTTCTGATTCTTCTTCCCAAGGGCTACAGACGTAAGCCACTGTGCCTAGCTCCTTTGCATGTTTTGACTGACTTGACTAATAAAACTGGAAATTCATCCTCTGGTGAAAAAAAAAACCTCCCTTTGTTAAAGAGTTAATTTTAGGAACTGGAGCTCGGTGTTTAAAAGCACTGGCTGATTTTACAGAGGACTTGGCTTTCAAACACACATGGTGGATTACAACCAGTTGTAATTCCAGTTCCAGGGCATCTGACACCCTCTTCTGGTCTCTGTGGTTACCAGGCTACCATAATGTACTTACATTCAGGCATTTGCACACGTTCACAAAATAAATCTTTACCTTTAAAACAGGATTAGCTCTTGGAAGACTATGTGTGTGTGTGTGTGTGTGTATGTGTGTGTGTGTGTGTGTGTGTGTGTGTGTGTTAGACAGAGCTTTGCTTGAACAGAGATATCAAATAGTGTTCTGAGTTCCTGCAGAGATCTATGTATGTGAAAGAACGTTTTATAGGCAATGGTCAGATGAGATTTGATTCAACAGCTGTTTAGTAATGCTGTGTTGGACTGGGATGTAGTTCAGCTGTGAATGTGCTTGCCTGGCTATGCAAGGCTCCATGTGCAGTTCCTGGTATCATAAAAGCTACTTTAAGTGTAAATTAAGAATTTTACATATAGGGGCTAGTGAGATGACTTATTGGTTAAGAACAATGTTCTTGCAGAGGGCCCAAGTTTGGTTCCTAGAACTCATGTCTCAGCTTGCAATTGTTTGTAACTCCAACTCCATTGATGTCTGGCACCTCTGGTCTCTGAGGGCTTACTCCCCACACCAAACAAAACCCAATCTTGACAAAGAACTTTGTTAATGCACGATGGAAGTAGATGAGAATGGTTATATGCTAATGCTACTTGCTATAACAATTACAATAATAGAATAATGTGAAATAAGTGTTGTTCATATAATTTTGCTAAGAGGCAGGCGGATTTCTGAGTTCGAGGCTAGCCTGGTCTACAGTGTGAGTTCCAGGACAGCCAGGGCTACACAGAGAAACCTTGTCTCGAAAACCAAAACCAAAACCAACAACAACAAAAAAAAACCCATATAGTTTTGCTAAACCATGTGGAAAGCATAAAAAAGGCAAGAAACATTGTGGTATACACTGCAATCATATGATTCCAGTATTTGGAGGAAAGGCAGAGAACTTTTAGTTTAGGGTCGCCTTCTCTCAAAGCAAAACAAAATTTGTTGGTTTTTTTCCCCCTACAATCTGAACTAATTTTCTCTTATTCTGTGATGACTCTCATTAACAACAGTTTAACGTTGAATCCTAAAAGCCACTAGATCACAATGATGAGTTTCGTAATATCAGAAGGCTGTACGTGTTACCAATGGAGAAGAGTAATTGGTGGGCCCACCCAGTGGCAAAGCCCATGAACCATGATAATGGTAAGATAACAGTGGTGAAATAACAGCACTTTTATCTTGGGGGTAATCAACAGCTGCATTATTGGATTTAAAATTACCACAACATTAGGAATTCACAACTGGTTCCATAAATCTAGCTAACTACCCAGGGCTTGAAAGATCACAGACCAAGAGGAGAACTTACTACTGCAATGTTCTTTAACTAGTAACATCTACCTCATTCTTGTACACAGATAAGTATTGCTCTCACTCCTCATCAAAGAAGCCTCTTTTTTTTTTTTTTCAAGAGACAAAGACAATTACAGAGATCCACAGCTTTTCAAAATACAGAGAATTAATGACTGTGTAGTGCTGACCCCCTAACTGATGCATCTCTAATGAAAGTCCTATACTTAAGGCTCAGGGGAAAAAAAACATATAAGATGGGGTCACCTCTTGATACATGAACATACAAACAAAGCTACATGGACTCAGTAGAGTATGTATACACATGTCCATAAACATCCTCCCATCCATACACACATGCAGTACACACATAGCAATAACAATTAAAGAAGTGATCAGGGATTTAAGAGGGGAACATGGTAGAAGCTGGAGGGGGAGAGAGGGAACAGGGGTGATATAGATGCTATGTTCATGTCCTAGGCTCTCAAAAAATTAGTAAATGATAATGACAACAATAAAGAGAAAACATCCAGGAGAAAAGTATCTATCTAATGATGCTTGAGGAAATAGTGGTTGACAGCCAATTTGACTGATTAATTACCTCTTTCTCTTTTGTCCCCAGCAATTTAGTTTGCTAAATTTGAACAACTGTTTTACTACACAAACATTAGCAAGAAAGTTAATGTTGGAGGACAAAGAAGTCACCCCACTCCTTTTAATACATTAATATACACATAAGTACATTTATAAAAAGTATGTAGCATTTTGCCTATGCTTAATACACATAAAAAGAGTATGCAAACACACTCTTACCCATCAATCTTATATTAGTATTTATCATTTTTGTCGATATCATGTATATACGCATTTTCATTTTCTACTTTTTCTTAAAGAGTAAAAACTGGAAGTTCATGTTGTGTTTCTGGAAATATGGTATCAGTTTCCTTTCTCAGTCTAACACCATTTCTTCCCTTGTATAAAGCAACTGCTCAGTTTTTTGGTAGGAACCATCTGGTCAGGTAGAAGCTGTCATCTAAGGCCTTGACTAGGTTTGACACTCTATGCTTGGCAAAAATGGGGCTGGCTATCTCCACAGGACTTTACATTCCTTTGCGCTTTGAATTTCTATTAGCCACCCGTTTGATACAATTTTTTGTTTGCTGGGTAGTTTGTGCTAACAACCTCACCACCATGGTACCAGCCCTTCTTCCTATTCTGTGCTATGAACTTAGAAGAGGCTCAGGGACCCTAGGGGTTTCCCTGTCTCTGGTATTCTGGTCTGTTTCTCCCTTTGGATTCCTTCCTCTGTCTTAAGTTCTCACCATTTAGTTATACAATAATTACTGCTGAGGCTGCTTGGAATGGATTCAATAATCATTCCTTCCATTTTACTCATTTCTTAGTGAACATTTTTGCATGTGAAAATCAAATGAGAAAAAGAAGCAGATAGCTTGAGACAGATGGATTTAAAGTACCCAGAAGAGAGCCAGAGCATAGAATGGTCTGAAGAAGTGGTAATTCATTCATAGGAAAATATAAATGGGACTGTAGTAGAAGTTATTAAATCGGCCCCACGTTGGGCACCAATTTGAAGTAGAAATTATTTAATCTGCCAAATTTGTTTGCTGTAAGATCTCCTACCCAATTGAGACCAGTAAAGGAAGACACAACTCAATAATTATGGTATAAATAGCACGCCTAGATTGGGCAGGTTTACCGCTACACTACTCTAATCCCCAGCTATGAGATCCCTTATAACTTGCAGTTCATCCAGGCTGAGTGCTTGTCCTCCATCTTCAGCTTCCTTCTACCGCAGGCTTCCTTCTGCTTCTTCTCTTTTCTCTTGCATCTCCCGATGACTCCCTTCTCTTCTCCTTCTGGCTTCTACTTCTACCTCCTTTTATATCGAATTCCTCTCACTCTCTCCTCCCCTAAGCCTTTTTCTCCGCCTCCCCTTCTACTGCCCAATCTCTGGCTCTAGCCTTTATTTTACAAGTTTTAATTGGACAGAAGGTTTACAAGATGTCGTCTGTGTACAAATTCAATCATCCTCTGCAGCCCCTCCCAGAAGGGTGGAACTAGGATCAAAATACAAGCCTGGGGCTATCCACTGGGAACTAGGGTCAAAATACAAGGCTGGGGCAAGGGTAGACTTGATTTTTCATGTCTTATATCTTTTTACTTTATTTTTTCCAGCTTGAGTTTAGGTTAATAAAGATAAAAAAATCCTTTGTTTAGGCTGACACAGCTAGTTCTTCCCTTACTATTACCGGTGATCAGGACACAGAATCTACTACCTAGTGAGAGGCAGGCCAAGAAGTGGAGAAACTTACTTTACTCCTGTAAATGCTCAGTAGACCCCAACACTCCGAGAGCCATGGATGCAGCTGATGTGATTAAAATACAAAAGTAGTTAGGAAAAGTATGTCTGACATGAAAATGACTTTGGGCTAGGACAGGAAAGTTGGCTCAGATATTTGGTCATCCTGATAAGTTCTTAGAAACAGTGATCATGGGAGTGTTCACCAAACTTTGTTTATTGTCTTGCTTGTTCTTTGACTATTTGTGTATATTGTCTTGCTTGTTCCTTGACTATTTGCATCTATTGCATTGCTAGTTCCTCAACTTAGAACTGACCTTAATACTTGCATGCAATTTAATGGTATAAAAAAACAAAAAAAAGGAGGTGGGATGCGATAGGGGGTTGCTAGAGAGGGGAAACAGGGAAGAGTGATGACACCTGAAATGTAAACAAATAAAATATCTAAAAAAAAAAAAAAAGAACAAATACGTGTGAAAGTCTTGTTCTTGATAGCTTTAAAAAATATATGAGGGCTACATGCATATATAATACATTTATTCATATTTTACAATTTTATGGCTTATTCTTTAAATAAAAAATACTATCTGAGGCCAAGTATAAGAAAATGAATTTATTTCCATAAGTGCTATATAATGTTGTTATAATTACATATTTTCTAAGTGATCTTTCAGCTATGATAATGTCTGAAGATGGCTTTCTCAATGGATGAGTTGCAATTATAAGGCAATAGTTGTATTAGCTCAGGTCACAGGTGGAATAATAGAATATCATTAACAATGACATTTGATTATGTTTCTTTTTTATTTTCCAGATTATATGTCAAATTTCTCATGAAATCAGAGAGCATGGAGAATCATTATTACTGTGGTTGAGGGTACTGCAGTTTTATTATCCTGTAATAAATTATCATTTAGTACTGAGAGATTTCATCTTAATCTCAGAGGTTTGCTTTATTTTAAAGATTTCTGCAGGAGAAGCAAGGAGACCATTTAGGAAATTCAGGAGTTAGAAATCTTATCCATGCAAATAGATCTTGAATATTTTTTTTGCAGCTATTTGATTCATTACACTATATTCTATACCTAAAATTAGAATCACCCAAATCACTGAGATAAAATTCTCTTGAATTTTTTAATTTAAAAAATTGTGTTTGTGTGTGTGTGTGTGTGTGTGTGTGTGTGTGTGTATCTATACACGTCACTTGTATGAAGGTGTCTGCTAAGGCCAGAAGAAGACATTAGATTCTTTGGAGCTGGAGTTGTAGATGATTGTTAGCCACCAGATGTGGGTGCTGGAATTGAACTCCAGTCTTTAGGAGGAGTGGCAGGTACTCTTAACCACTGAGCTATCCAGCCCCACAATCCTTCAGTTTTAAAGTCCTGTTTGGAGTTTTATTTTCATATAGTTTTCCCTTCTTTTGGTTATTCCTCACCCCCTTCTAAAACTCATTACCCTTCTAAAAAGAAATAAAGATACGAAGTTTTATATTCAGTAATTAATCTTTCAGAAATGCAGGTTTACATGAAAACTAAAGAAAAAGAACACTTACTGACTTTCCACTTTTTTGGTTTAATAACATACTATTAGGTCAAGAAACTCATTTTCTGGTATTTTGTTTTATTTTTAGATAATCCACTAAGTTAACATGTTAGTGAACTATTATGATAATTTTATATTTTGGCATTATTAACCTGAGTATTTCTTTTAGGGTAAATCAGATTTTGATGTCTAGAAGACGTGTGTGGATCTCTGTGGGTATGTGTGCGTCTGTTGGTTTTATTATACAACAACTTTTTGCTATGATAAAGATTTCGGACTGCATCCTTGATGAAACAAAATTTCTGACTTCATAGAAGCAATTACAGAATGCTTTTGCATTATTGTTAAATCTAATCCTTTAATGTCGAGCAAAGTACTCTTCAGTCTTTCCATACATTCTTGTAATTCATTTTCTTTCAGGAAAAATATAGGGGGAAAAGTTTCATCAAGTATGTGAATGAATATATAATGTGACATTTCACATTTTATTTATTGACATTTAGTCCTCTGAAAGTGTCTGAGCTGGCTTGATTTGCTATTAAATGAAAACTGGGTGGTTTTTAAAAAGAGCTACAGCATTATATTGTACCGATATAGCTTCATGCTTGTCTTATCAAGAGCAAGATATTAAGAGGATTTATAATGTACAAGGAAATGTCAACTGTGGTGTTCTGATGTTTCAATGAATGTTTATTCCTCAATCATTATTCAGCGGTTGCTTTTAGCTCAGGATTACATCTTTAACATTACCAGAAAGAATGTAGATAGAAACAAGAAGAATATCATAACTCATTGTAATCCTTTCAGGATTGTGAGGATTGACTGAATGTATCCTTGTTTACTTGGCCTGTGTCTTTAATTTCTATGGCAGAGAGATTCACTCCTACCATTGATTTGATCATTCTGTACAAATCAATGAATTTTATTAAAAGGGAGCGTAAAGAGACCCAGGTTTATGGCTATGGGAAGACATTATGTTGAGGCTCGTTGTTGCTTGGCTGAATGACAACATAGAAGAAAATGAAGGTGATTCTGAAACACAATCATGATAGGCCTTCTATCATGTGACTTAAGAGGATACGTGATAGTGGGCTCCAAGTGTTCTGCTTTCCTGTCCCCTCTTACTTGCCCTTCCAAACTTCTCTCTGGAAGACCAATGGGTCCCCAACTCACAAGCTTAAAGTTTCTTTTTCTTTCATTGTATTTGTTGCACACAGACACAGACACAATGACACACACACCAAGATTTGTATAAATACGAGCTGCTGAGTCCATTTTTGTTGTTTGTGTGTATATGGTTTCAAGGACCACACCATATTGCACAACTAATAAAGGGGGTGATCCCTGGGCGAGACCAATTCAATAGCTGCCTGTTCTCTGTCTAGAGGCAAATTTTCTCTCTTCCACTTTAACATGTCTATTGATATCACTGTGGTTCTGGTCTTCTTTATGCAGCCATTTCTAGATGAGGTTGTTTCACAGCAGATTTTCTGGTGTTTTGGTTTTGAAGTTGCTATAAACTGGGATGAAGTCACCTAAGCTTTGGCAAATGTGTCAAAACCATGCATGAGGAAAAGGGAGCCTCTTCAACAAATGGTGCTGGGAAAACCAAATTTCCACACGTAAAAGAATGAAACTAGATTTATCTCTTTCATCCTGCACAAAAATCAATGCAAAATGGATCAAAGGCCTGAATCTAGGTCCTGAAACTTTGAAAGTGTTTCAGGGAAACAGGGAAGACACTCGAAGACATAGGCATAGCCAAAGATTTTCTGAAAATTTTTTATGCTAGTGGCACAGGAAATAACCCCAAGAATTATAATATGGGACTGCATGAAAGCAGAAAGGTTTTTCATTGTGAAGGAAACAGTCAGTGGAGTAAAGAGGCAGTACTGATTAGTAAGTGTATCCTCACTAAATAGCTCCCAGGCAAGGGAATAATTTCCAGGTTATATAAAAAAAACTGTGAAAACTAAACTTCCTTAACCCAGACCATCCAATCAATAAGATGGTTAATGAACTGACTAGATACTTCTCAAAATAAGAAACAAAGATAGCCAATAAAAATTTGAGAAGGTGTTCCCCATCCGACGTCACCAGGGACACACACATTAAGACTGCTTTGAGCGTCCATCTCTCTCCACTTAGCATAGCAACGTAAATGAAAACAAACGCTGGTGAGGACGTGGAGACGAGGAATCTTTATCCACTGTGGGTAGGAATGCGAATTTGTACAGCCACGAGAGAAATTAGTTTTTAATCAATTGAAAATAAAACACATGATCCAGCCATATGACTCTTGGGTACTTGTCCAAAGGATACTAAATCAACACATCACAGAGCTACCTGGTGGACTCAGCTGTGAGCCTGGGTGTGTCTGAACTCCTGGGGGTCAAGCTGTCTCTCGGTGTGATTGGGGTGGGGAGGGCTGCAGCACGGGGTCTGCTCCCTGGTGCAGATCCACATACATTTCTTATAAGTTCAATCTAGATTTAAAATTATATATGGATTAATATGTATATTTGTATGTAGGTCATGAGATTTGGAAGGCAATAATAGGAGTTAAAGAGGGAAGCTTGGGAAGAGCATATATGTCACAGAAGCTGGAGATGGGAGCATTGAGGGAAGAAACAGAATCTGTCAGGAAGACAGGCACAGTGTGTGGAGTGGGAAAAGTATAATGAAATCCATTACTTTGTATGGTAGACTTAAAATTAATAAAAAAGGAAGATAGAACAATCAGATACATACAGATTTTTAAAGTATATATGTATTTTGTTATACAGATAGTTTTCTGGAGATAAATATTTGTAGTAAAAGTTTTTTCCTCATCAAGGTGAACCCACATATATCTTTTACAAATAGAAAATGCTTTAAATATGTTTTTACCATAATTGCATGTGCTTGTCCTATCTATCTTAATTAGTTGTTGAGTCATTTGATTGTTAGTTTCAGATATCATGATATTTTACCCCTAAATATGCAAACATCATTCTTGCAAACCATAACGTCATTGTTACATCTAAGACAACCATTAGAGATTTAATAGTATTACCTAAAATATATCTGTATTATATTTTTACAGTTACTTCTGGAATGCCTTTTAGAACTGGAATAAGTATTCTGTTATAATATTTTGTTAAGCAAATCAAATACTTATACCAATATGTTATAATTCTATTTTCTCAAAATAGTAATTGGCCATTAAATAGGTTTGAATTTTCATGGCCCCAAGCCATCAACTGAACTCACCAGAGTAATTTTCTGGAATGAGAAATGCTAACTGCCAAAACCAAAGAATGTTAATCAGAAACCAGATTGATCATGATTTCCAAGGTGCTAATCACTGGAAAAAAATTCCCTCTCATTGGCTCAGTCTATAGATAATTACTAATTGAAAAGCTACTAGAATAGTGAGAAGGTATATTAGCATGTTAATAGGTCTTTGTGCCCAAAGGCTTTGGATTATAAATTATCTAGACTGCATTAGCCAGATGGGCAGGATTAATTAGCGTGCTAGCATTACCTGGCATCCTATGGTGGCTGAGAGTAAACAAAGTAGCCATTTCAGTATGGGTTGTCATTATGTCACTTGCTCATGGTAGCTATAGAATAGAGGCTGAGAGCTCTGAGGGCCAACAACTAGAACAACATGAGCCCTGGATGCTAACAACTAGAACAACATGAGCCCTGTTCTTACCTAGGCTAAACTTATCCTCATGCACTTTGCTTTCTTTCATTTTTAACAAAATGAAAGGTGTATGACAGTCAGAGCCTGGATTTGAATTCTAGTCACTTCTCTTTAAATGCTGGCATTGGGCAACGTATTTAATTGCTTCACGCCTCAGTTTCTTCATCTGTGACATAATGAGACTGTTAGGAATTCTCTGGAATCCTTTCCAGCTTTTGAGTTTTATGAGAGTGTGTGGATTGGGCTCAGAAACAGATCTGTAGTCAGAGGAGAGGCAGAAGTATACTATTTTACTAGAGTAGTGGAAACCACTATCTAAAGAGATAATTTCTACAAAGAGATATAACAGGGATGGTTTATCTTTTCAACATCCTGTAGGCTGCCTTAGTAACTCGGTGGATACTCGTGTGAAGTTAGTAAACTGTTGTCTTGTTTGTTCTTTTCTGCAATTGTCCTTTCTGGGCAGATTCCAAGAGAATCCTGGGATTGAGATCAATATCTCTGCTCATCTGGAAGTGCTGAAGATTCACCTGAGCTCAGTAGGAGAAAGTAACAGCATACCTGCATCTCAAAGGTTCAATTGCTCAAAAGGTCAAACTGACAGATAAAATTGTTTTATAATTGTGACTTCATGGTATTAATTTGTCAGAAGAGTATCTCTTTCAGTGGGTATGTGGTTTTGCTTAGGGATATTTTTGATTATTATTATTATTATTAATAATAATAGATATTTAATGACCACTTGTTCATTATGGGAATAAGAAGAATGCCCAGTGAATATTAGTATCACTGTCATCATCATTATTATATTTACAAAAGCACCATGATGCTGGAGTCTTGAGAGGCTCATTTAATAGCTACAGAACAGAGCATAGTTAGTGCTCTCTAATGTTGCTGATTCAGGGTCTCGGGTCACAGAAGAATTGGAGTTGTTTGCTCAGCATCATATATAACACCTCCACGTCTTCTAGAAGAGTACCACTCAGGGAACTCTTAAGCTTTTATTTGCTTTATTTGCTTATGATTACTTTTATGGCCTGTGACATATTCCTCTGTGGCTTCTTGGCTTTTTAGGCATGGTACTTACCATAAATGGAATTGGAGTATTGGGATGTTATCAAGGTGCATTGTAGTTTTGTCTTCAGTTCACCTGCAACTTAAAGAGAACTTAGCCCCGCACTTAGACTCATTTCACAGTGATGAACACGAGTCATTTTCATGTGTAGCATTAACATATAGCATGGACAAAACATATCCCCAAATCTAGTATGTTACTTTGTTAATGTGTACAGAAAATCAAAATAATATAAGACACAATTTCAACTGTACCTTTCAATTGGTCAGAAGTGTCATTCCATAGGTCATATTCTGACACACTTCTGTTGACTTCACAAAGTATCTTTCTCTTCCTTTGTCCAAGAATGTCTCGCCAGACATCATATTGGAGCACATAGGATCAAACTTTCAGCTTTAGTTTTACTTTCTTCTAAGCAAAATTTACTAATTCATATAAAAAGTGAAAAAGAACTTAGGAATCATTGTATTAAAAATTATTTTAATTACTAACTACTACACACTACTGCCCTGTCCATTATTAGTCACAGTAATTTTATGTCTGTATTCTGAATAGCTCTGATTCCATCGCGGTGTATCTCTGATAATTTGATTAATAATTATTAGAAATAATCATGATAATTATCATTATTAAGTACCTTCTGTATTACAGGACTGGACCATATATTTTACAGATATTATGGTGCTTAGTTTTTGAATAACCTGATGACTTAAGTACCATTGTCATTGTTATTTTTGTTGATGCTAGAGACCAAATTTAGAATTTCACACATTCAAAACAAATGCTGTAGGATAGAGCTATCCTACTCTAGTATCCTTATTTTAATAATTAAAAAATTAAATTTTATCTTTATCTATCCTCTCTCTCTCTTTCTCTCTCTCAATTGATTCATCTATCCATCTATCTTTTGTTTGTTTGACATAATCCTTTACTATATAGCCCAGGATGTTCTCAAAAGCTTGAATCACTTGCCTCCTTCCCAAGTATTAAGATTGCAGGTGTGCAGCATAATCCCTAACTATGTTCTAAGTATTTGTCTTTATACTCACAGGTAAGTTTTGCCCTCACCACTCATCAAGGAAGCTTATCTTTGCAACAGAGGGAGATAAGTACAGAAAACCACAACCAATCAAAATACAGAGTTGTGGATCCCACTTCCAGTAGATAAGTCTATAAAACCACTCTGGCACCAAAGGCCCAGTGAACTTTTAAAAAGAAGAGGCAATCTTGTAAGAGCCAGAGGATCAGGGATTCTGCTTTGAGATTGTGCCTTCTAGTAATGCCAAAGCTACACCCATGAAATCTCACTAACATGACTGCCTAACTATGAGCTGAGCAAGGAAAACATCAATAGACATGCCAAAATGGATAGGGAAAATGCTACCAGGCCTCAACCCTACACAAAGAACTATAGGCAACTAAGGAATGATGAGAGCAGCAGAAATAGCCTTGTTAAGGGAGGAGCATACCAACTGGTTATTGTTGGCTTAGAGTTTTCAAGACCTATTTTAATAAGGGTTCTTAAATACTTCAACCTCCTTCTAGCCCAACACCCATCAGAGGTAGTGGAAAAAAAAGGTTAATAGGGCAATGGGTAGTGGGGACCTGTTTAAAAATAGTTCTTTGTGGCAATTCCAATCTTCATTGTCAGTAGTCCAGTCCTGTAGCAAAACATAAACACAAATTAGCAATGAGAGTCCAGTCTCCTAGGCAATCACCACTCAAGACAGCAATGGCAGTCTGATCCAGAAGAAACTAGGAGGCTCCACCAACCAGCCTGAGACTACAGAAGTGGCAAGAAGCTGCCAGAATATCATGAGAAGTTCTTTGTCCAGTTATTCTCTATGAAGTCACAAGTCATCACAAATGACGATCAGCACCGGGATGCAAGATGAACCAAGACAAGAGTGTAGTCAGTGAAGACTCGTGAGACAGAGCAAGGCGAACCAACATCAGAGTCTACTTCCACTGTCTGGTCATATTTATGTTCTTTCTTAACATCACACACTTTCTCATGTGTGTCTGTTTTAAGAAAACATCCTTTCACCTGTGTCTGCTTCAGCAAAAACATCCTTTCACTTGTCTGCCCCAGCAAAACATCATATGACATAACTGAGTTTCCAAAGAAACCAGAAATTTCCACTTGAGGTTATCAAATACTAAATGTTCAGTGCTGAAAACATACATACAAATAAGATTATAAAGCCTGAACACAGCAGGATGTATGTATGTATAGGTATAGGCATATGTATAGGTATGTATAGTATATGTATATGTAAATGGGAGAGTTTGCAGTGAGAAACCAAAAGTGTAAATGATGCAAACCCATTATAATTTCAAAAATAAATGAAATAATTTAAAAACGTGAAATACATTAAAAAAATATATTGACTAGTAAAGAACTGAAAATGACAAGCCACACAACATGGTTCTAACCCATATTCAACACAGAAGCAACTTTGCTTCTAATTCTTTGATATCTATCTTTAAATTTCTTGTGTGCGATTCCCCCTGACCCCCTGTGGGTTGTGATAAAATACCCACAAAAAGTAACCTAAATGAAACACCATTTATTTTAGTTTACAGTTCAAGATATGGTCCATTGTGGTGAGAAGTCAAGGAAGCGAAAGCTTGAACCAGCTGGTCTACAGTCAGAAGACAGCAATGAAAGGATACATGCTAGGCCTTAGCTTTTTTTTCTCCAAATCCCAGCCAGGGAAAGGTGCCTTCCACAGTCTCCTCTTGCCTCGATTAATATACTGATGATAATTCCCTCTAAGCATACTTAGAGGACTAGATCCTGTCGTCAAACTGACAATTAACACTAACCATAATAATGACAGATACTTGTTAATATTTTTGTTTACTAAGTGCAGCTGAATTTCTATTTTATATCAATATGTGAATATAAACATATATACATTATATTTATACATTTGTAATTTATTCTCCATGGGCAATAGAAACCCAATGGAGACAGAGGGGAGATTTACACTGACTACTTTCTGCTTAATGAGGATGTGGTTTGTTCAGAGGAGGGAGGCAATAGACATGCTCTAAAATAAGATCATGGTAACAGAAGACAGCATTCTGAGTGTGATGAAAGCACTGTACTGTACAACATAAAGGCTTGGAATGCTGAATTTTATGTTATATAAATTTACCTCAAGAAAGATACTAGATTATTGTCTCATTAGGAAGCCAATCATATCACCTTTATACGTGTTTCCTTTCTTTTTTTTTTAAATTAGATATTTTGTTTCCATTTCAGATGTTGTCCCCTTTCCCCATTTCACCCCCACCCAGAAAAACCCTATCCCATCCACCCTCCTCCTGCTTCTGTGATGATGTGCCCTCACCCACCCACCGACTCCTACCTCCCTGACCATGAATACCCCCACACTGGGGCATCCAGACTTCAAGGGACCAAGGACCTTTTCTCCTATCTTTGCCTGACAAGACCATCCTCCCCTTCATATACAGCTGGAGCCATGGGTTCCTCCCTATATGCTCCCAGGCTGGTGGTTTAGACCCTGGGAGCTCTGGTTGATTGGTATTGTTGCTCTCCTCATGGGGTCCCAAACCCCTTCAGCTCCTTCAGTCTTCTCTCTAAATTCTCCATTGGGAACCCCTTGATCAGTTCAATGGTTAGCTGTGAGCATCTGCCTCTGAATATGTCAGGCTCTGGCAGACCTCTAAGGAGACAGCTGTATCAGGCTCCTGTCAGCATGTACTTCCTGGCATCCACATCAGTGGCTGCCTTTGGTGACTGCACCCGGGATGGATACCCAGGTGGAGCAGTTTGCGAACAGCCTCTCCTTCAGTTTCTATCCCACACTTTCTCTCTATATTTGCTCCCATGAGTATTTTTGTTACTCCTTCTAAGAAGGACCAAAGCACACACATTTTGGTCTTTCTTCTTCATGAGCTTCATATGGTCTGTGAGTTGTATCTTGGATACTGTGAGCTTAGTGTCTCTTGTCTTAATATTTTTAGTTTGCTTTGTCATCTCTGGTTTTTAACTGAGTAATCGAGGCAGGTTAACTTTCTCAAGATCACAATACTAAACTTAGTATTGACCTCAAGTTTCTACAGGTTGCACACACAATGATTATCTGACTTCTGTCTCAGATGATGGCTTCTGTGTGTGATGCATTCATGTAGAAGAAATACAGCTTTTGATTTGTCTTTCAATTGCAGGTAGAAAATTTATCTTGAACATGTGGATTTTACTTTAAAAATACTACTTCTTTTTGTATCATTCATTAGACAGTATATGCTGTACCACATAGGAAAATTGAAATCTACCAAAGGAAGAAAGAATAACATTAAATGGAATTGGTGATTTATGAACAAAGCAATCTAACTTGGGATATGAAGGGATTATAGCAATCTACTCCTAATGTCTGCTTAGGGCAGTAACTTTGGAGGACTGGGGAGGACACTCATTGGGTAAAACACTTGTTATGCAATCTGAAGATTAGAGTTTGACCTCCAGAACCCACAGATATGCTGGGTTTATAATCCAGGTTCTTAGGAGAGCTTCTGGGTAAGATGGCAAACTCATGGTTCATTTAGAAATTGTCTCAATAATAAGGTGATATCTGAAGCCTACTTCCTTCTTCTAGGCTACAATTTAGATTCTTGTCTGAAATTACTTCTTTGTTCTAGCATAATATTTAGGTTCCTGCTTGAGATTACTTCTTTGTTCTAGCCTAAGATTTAGATTCCTACTTGAAATTACTCCTTTGTTCTAGCCTAATGTCAGATTCCTGCCTGAAGCCTACTTCCTTGTCCTTGGCCAATATCATATTTCTGCCAAGCAGTCCATTTCCTTGTCCTTGGCCCTATGTCAGATTCTTTCCAAGCAGCCCCAAAGGCTCTCTGCCTCTCCCCCTTTTTTATTTCATTAAAAGACTGAGTCTGTCTTAGGTCGTTCTGACAAGAATGCCTTCCTTACCCGTCAAGAACAAGGAAGTAGGCTTCAGACATGAAAATGACTTTGGGCTAGGACAGGGCAGTAGGCTCAGAATACTTTTGTCATCCTGATGAGCCCTTAGAAACAGTGATCATGGGAGTGTTCACGTAATTGGGTTTAATGCCTTGCTTGTTCTTTGACTATTTGTGTTTATTGTCTTGCTTGTTCCTTGACTATTTGCATCTATTGTATTGCTAGGCCCTTAACCTAGAACCTTAATACATGCATGTAATCAAAATGGTATAAAAGCATAAAGGAGGAGGGGAATAGGATAGAGGGTTCTAGGGAGGGGAAATGGGGAAAGGGGATGACAACTGTATTGTAAATAAATAAAATATCCAATAAAAAAGAAATCAAAAAAAGAAAAACAACAATGAAATCAAATAATAATAATAATTCAAAAATAAAGGTTGTATCAATTGACAATCTTTCATGAAAGTTTATCAGAAGCATGAATTGCTGTTTAATACTCCAAATGATGTTGCAAAATTTAACTAAATCCATTCAAATTCTAACATAGATTTCTGGCTAAGTGTGGATGTTATTCTTAAATATTTGTTTTCAGCTCAATGGTGTTCACACCATTTTCTTAAAAGTAGATTCTGACTGAGGAAGCCATTTATTTCATTAATAAGAAATCATATCTTATATGTTAATATTCAATACAAGATTGCAGTATCTTAAAAATAATAATAATAATATGGTGAATGATTGAGGAAGACACTGGATATCAATCTATGGCCTTTATATACTTCACTTACACATGTGCACAGATTCAAACTCAAACATGCAAACACATACCACACACATACATAAATCTGCATGGTAAACAGCTCAGGAATTTGAGCCACTGCCAGCAATTGTTACCTTTACACATTATTCTTGATGGCTGAAAATCAAATGCATTAGAAATCTTAGCAAAACAAAGGTAGACAATTGATGATTGACGATTGAATCAAACAAGAAGCTGCAAGGAAAAGGTCTCTGTTTAGTTTCTAAAAGTGTTAGACGTCCTCCTCATATCATTGCCCAGGAGGGTCAGGAGGCAAGTCATTCCTCTCTCTCAAATCCAGTGGATCAGTCCTAAGAAAGCTATAGAATATAGCTTAATACAAATCCACTGTATTTAAGCAAGAATTAAAAAATAATGTCTCAGGAATAGAGTTTATGAAATAGTCCTTGTACTATATAATCCTATTTTATGCTCTGTCTTAATGTTCTGTTTAGTGTTCAGTAATTCAACAGACAAGTGAACAGTTATTATGTATTAATTAGATTCAAACGGTGAGCCTACTGAGCTTGGTCTTCTGGAAGTAATGAAACATTGTAGAAACTTGTGTCTATCAGATTGGTAGGTGAGATGTCCGCACATCTATGAAGTTGTTAGATTCAAAACAGAACTCAACCAACTTCTCAACTCTGTAATGTAGATGACGAATGCTAAGAGAATACAGAATTTTTTTCTGGTATTTATTAGTTACTTTTCTCCATGTGGCAAAACACTGGACAAAAGCAACTTAAGGAAGGAGGTAGTCCTAGGGTGAGGGCATGGAAGTTGGATTTGACCAGACAGTCTAACAGTCTAACACACACACACACACACACACACACACACACACACACACACACACACACGGTGGGGGGGGTAGGAGAGGGAGAGGGGGAGAACATGTGCTTGAGAAGGGACATTGTAAGAATAGACATTTTAGCTTATGCTTTAAAGACTACATAAATTATTTTATATAATAATAGCTATGATGGTTAATATTGATTGGAAACTGCTATTGGCTCTCCACTCTATTCCCAGATGAACTCCTATGGATGTTGTTGGACATTTGAACTCCTGGATACTCCATGAAGTAGGAAGGGTGGCCTTGGCACCCACTGTCACTCTAAACCGTGCTTTTCCTTACCCCCAATTCCAATATATTTTATGTGCTTCAGTGCTGACTTAGTACTTAGCAGCACTCAGAGTCCTATGAACTCCCTACTTTCAGAAACACATTTGTGTTTTTTGGTCATCTGTCCTTTCTCTAGTTCTACACTCTGTACCTTTAAAGCTAAAATGTATCCTATGAGCTGAGTTAGTGTTTCTCAAGTGCATGTGATGAAGTCCTACCTCTCATCTCTTTGAGTGTAGCTGTTGAAGATAGGTCTTTAAAGAGGTAAGAAAGCTACAGTAAGGCCATTGAGATGAGCCTTCATCCCTCATGGCTGTCTGTGAAGGGAGAGATGCTGACATCAAAAGGCACAGGGCACAGACCAGGCGACTTAAAAAGATATTGCATTCACAGATTCACAGAGCTGCTGCCTTCCTTCTGTATAGGTGCTGATGTCTAAGGTCTTCCCACTCACCCCCATCTCTCACCTTGTAATGGGTAACTCTGTTGTCTTTTAGGTCTCACATTAGATGTCCTCAGGGAGGAGTCCCCTGAGTCCTGACTTTCCAGCCCTCTGCATTTACTGGTGACCAACTCTGGTCACATCCCTGTAGTGTCTGGCCTTCTGCATTTCTTCCCTTGAAGGTAGCCGCATCACTCCCAGGTTTTGCTTCCTAAGAGCCTGGCAGACTAACTTGTGAATAGAGGGGCCTCAAGGTTACTGAATGAATCAAAGGGAAACTGGTTTAGTAGGAAAACAAAATACTTCCTGATCGTGACGGCTGCTTAACCACACACAGAATTAAGCAACTTGCATTAGAATATCTTTCTAATTTTAAAAATTGTCCATGATAGAAAAAGTCTTATTGTTAAGAGTACAGACATCCATTTGCTTCTGTAAAATGTTCTCCAGTTTGAGAAAGATGCAAAAACAGATTGCACATAAATTTAAAAGAAAATTTCATCTTATATTTTATGTACTTACTTTGTGCCTCTTGATTCTATTTTAAAATTTATTTTTATTTAATGTTTTCCCTGTGCATTGGGGTTTTACCTGAATGTATATTTGTGTGAGGGTGTCGGATTGTCTAGAACTGGAGTTACAGACAGTTATGAGTTGCCTTGTGGGTGCTGGGAATTGAACCTGGGCCCTCTGGAAGATCAGGTAATGCTCTTCACCATGGAGACATCTTTCCAGACCCACCTATTTTTTCCCATATACAATTCAGTTCAGAAAAGAATTAGATATAAATATTTTATTTTGGAAGTGATCAGTTTACCATCTCTGAAGCTCCATAAATTGGGGAGAGGGGAAATAGGGATCCAGAAGTGTTTGTTTTTGAATTTTTTAAAAAAGTGAACACACCTAAGTGTTATTTGTAGCTTCTTTAGGAGCAAGTGGCAAGCATTGCTAGCTCTCAGCATATGATATGTTGGTGGAAAGAGAGTGGGTAAATTTATGCTTCAGAAAACTCTGTAAATGATTCTTCTTTCTGAAGAAGCTTGGAACACAGGAGATGTGACTCTTTCAAAAAATTCTTGGCACCACTGGCTTTTCAGAGGGGAAGAGGACTCAGCACTGGAAATAGCTGTCTGCCTCCAAAAAATGGCATGGAGCCAGAATGAGAAATAAATTTCATTTGATATTGATTAACATGTTTATTGTAAAGAGCTAATTTTCTGTAACAGTGGAGACATTCCATACAGTGCTCTACTTTTTAAAAAAAATTTTAAACCTCCAGACATAACCCACATTTAAAAATTTAAAAGCAGCCAGCCCCACACATTCATTAACATTCAATTAAAGAGAATCAAAATTAGAACATAGCAAAAATATGTAGAATGATGCTGTATTTTACATTTTTTAATTAAAAGGCAACACAAGTAGATTCCATGGCATCATGGGTTATCCCACCTTTAAAAAGCAAAAACAAAGAAAAGCAGGGGAAGGCTCAAGCTCTTCCCAGTTTAAAATAAAATAACTAAAAGCAAAATCTTAAAATATCTCTAGAAAGTGAAAGAAAGAAAAGTTCAAAGCCTCTAAAGTTCTGTTTTTTTGTTTTTTGTTTTTTTAAACAAATCTCTTCCATGTATCTAAAACAAATATCTGCAGGTGCATAGTCTTTGATCCATCTTGTTGACCATGGGTTGACTTGATGAAATACCAGTAAAAACTAGTACATTCTTTAGTCTGTGAGTTACCAGAGCAGAATTCTCCCAGGACCCCATGCTAAAGCACTCTGTGGTGACTATTATCAAATGCTGAATCTCATTTTAGCCGTGATAAAGCCCCCTAGTATTAAAACAGTGGGTTTATAGATGATAGATGAAAATCTCGTTTTCAAAGCATCGTCTTTGTGGTAGAACATGACTCGCTTACTATGGAAATAACGCCAGCTGCCTAGAAACGTTGCCTAGCAACCCCTGGAAACAGAAAACCTAATATTGGCTCCAAGTTGCTCGTGGGTAAAGAGATTATTAAAAATATCAGAAAAAAGGAGTATAAAGTTTGTTCTTGGCCAAGACAACAAGTAATGCTTTTTAGGGTGGCAGCATTTCTGTATCCCTTTTCCTACACTACTAGTCAAAAGTTCTATGGGCTTCTGAGTCCCAAGAGTGCTGTAATGAAAGTAACTTGCAAAGGTCTTGCCCTTATCTTCAGAGAGGGCAACAACCCCCCTTTCCCCAAGCTGATCCTAGTGAGGAGCAGCTAGTTAGTTGGTAGCCTTAGCTTTGAAAGCTGCTGTTGCCACAGCTGCTGGCTCTTTCAGACCCTGCAATTCCTAGTAACCTGGGGCTGTTTGTCCTTGGCTGTTGTTCTGCTCTGCTTTGGGGGCCAGCCAAGGGCTAGAGGACCATTGTTCCTGGATAGCTAGCCTGAAATGCTGCCCCGTGCCTCTGCTCTGCCAAACAGTCCACAGAACAGGAGTGGATGGGAGTGCAGACAAAGCTTGGACAGCCGTTAGCTTCTGCACCCGGCAGATCCTTGTTTGGTGTTGTAGGAGAAGCAAAATGACTGACCATCTAAAGCTGGACTCTCTTCAATTGTGTCTCCTTTTGTTCATAGGATTAGAAAATTGTCTAGCTGGACAAACGAATTGGGTACTAATCAGTTTTCACTGTTACCATAAAACGCCACAAATTAGGTAGCTCAGAAACAACAGAAACTCATTTCTCACAGTTCCAGAGGCAAGGAAGCTCAGGTTCATGGTGACGGCAGTGGGCCTGAGAGCTCTTAGGACAGGGCAAATTAGCATCATTGGACTGTGTGTGTGTGTGGTCTATGTGTGTATGCTGCATGTGTGTATGGTGTTTGTGTGAGTGTGTATTGTGTGTGCATGGCATATGTATGTGTTCTGTGTGGTCTGTGTGTTGTGTGTTGTGTGTATGGTGTATGTGTGTGTATGTGTGCATGTGGTCTATGTGTGTGTATGTGTGTATGCATGTGGTCTATGTGTGTATATATATATGTGTGTATATGTGTGTGTGCTGTGTCTATGTTGTGTGTATGGTCTAGAGTGTGTATTGTATGCATGTGAGAGTGTATGTGTTTGTGTATGTACGAGAACAGAAGGCAGGAGAGGATGGCATGCAGGTGTTACCACTTTCCACTTCATTCCTTCGAGAGAGCATGTCTGATTGAACCTGGGACTAGGCTGGCGGCCAGTTAGCCCTAGAAATCCTCCTGTCTCCATCCTCCACCAAAGTGCTGAGACTCTGAAGCCAGGACCTCTTACACACACTGAGGAATCTCTTCAGCCACTTCTTTGCTCCTCATCCTCATACTTCTTCACATCATCATCCTCTTGCTTAGGATTTTAACTTACGAACTGGGGTGGGAATAAGTATTCCAGCCACAGTGATGAGCTTTTTGATTTGTGAGACAGAAAGTGAACTTCAAAAGTTAATTGAGCAAAAGAGTTGTGTCTACCCTGAGGCTCAGTCTGGTTTTAGGTGTGAGTCATTTTCACTCGGCTTAAAAGCCCATCTCCATAGGCTCGATCTACTCTTTGGACTTAGAGCACTAACAGCATCAAGTTAATTCCTGAAATTTCTATGTTATTTCTTCTCTAGACATGCAAGCTCTCACTGAATCCTATGACTGTTTTGAAAAGGGCATCCTCATTTTACAGGAGTGGAAGCTGTTGCTTAAAGACCCGGGGACTTGTTCAGTGTCCTTAGCTGGAAGGAGATGTTGAACTTGGGCTTCCAAGTCCAGTTTGATGGTTAAAGAGCATTTGAGGAGTGGCTCATCTCAGGAGAAAGGGCGGAAACATGTCGGATCAAGAGGCCTGAACTGGAAAACCTGGACCACAACCCTTTGTAGGATTTGGGGCAAGCAATCCTAAACTTTGTGAAAGTAGATTCCCTCTTTGTTAAGTTAAAGGAATAAGGTAGAAGCAGCCATTAATCTTAAAACAATTAAAGCTACAGGCCTGCCATCTTTGTGAAAACTTCAGGTGCAGCGGCACACCGATGGTTCCAGAGGCAGGCAATTTACCGTTTTAGGATCGATTTCCTTTCTCTTAAAGAACGAAATTTATTTTGTTCAGCAAAAGTCTGACGGAGAGAATATCAGTTCCAATTTCCTGCTCCTCTGGCATTAATGAAGTGCTTAACTGCCAAGGTAGCTGTGCTAAGCACTTCAACTAAGTTACCGGGAATCAGTAGCTTCAACAGTTCTGAGCAGAGGGTGGGACTTGATCTGTGTCCCGCCCCTGAATGCCATTGGTACAGGTGCGGTGTGCAAAACAGAATGGCGCTTCCTCAAAAGCTGAAAAACAGAGCTGCACTCTAGTGAGCAGTTCCTCCTCTAGCTACATACCCAAGGAACAGAACTGACTCCTGTGGAATGATCTGCACTTCCCTCTTGACTATGGCACTGCCCGTCATAACTGAGATATGCTAACAACCTGTGCCCATCGACAGATGATTGGGTAAAAGTGTGTGTGTGTGTGTGTGTGTGTCTGTGTGTGTCTGTGTGTGTATATATATATGATTAGCTGTCTTCTAGTATGTATAGTGGGCAGGGTTGAAAAGGAAGAGTCTTACATTTGTATCAGTGTATATGAATTTGGAGATTGCTAGGCTAAGTCAAATACTGCATAGAAAAAACCAAACCATTGTGTGTTTTCATACACATTGTGGAATTTAAAATATGAAGTCAAATATACAAAAGTAGAGAAAAAAGGATGGCTGGAGGTAGGAGAATATGAGGAGATATAGGTCCAAATGTTTAAAGTTGGAGTTATGTAGGATGAGTGTACCTGGCAACCGGAAGCACACAGCATTGGGAAGATAGCTAATAATAGTGTATTGTTAACTGGGGCATCAGGACTGCAGCTTATATAGTTTACTTTTTGCAGTTTTTTTTTTTTTTTTTTTTTTTTTTTTTTTTTTTTGCTGCCTCAGCATCAGTGCGGACTTAATCACTCTTGATGGTTTCTATTTCTTTAGCAACTTGTTCCTTAAAATGGTCCAGTCAAATGTTTGAGATTTACATCATCCGTTGTGACCACCTCTCTAGAAGACTGCTAAATATAGTCTGTTTGATACATTCCTCTGACCTCTATATGCCGCATACATCATACAGGCACGTGAGGGACTGCTTCTCAGCACGGTGGGACCCGACAGGACAGAGCCTGCTTGTACCAAACTCACCAACTACAGTTCCTCAAGAGAAACTTGCTTGAGAGCACATAGTACGTAACAGTGCTTAGTAACCCCTTTGCTCCCTTTCTGTCTTACCAACCCTTCAGCCGGGATGGACGTGCACAAGTGCCCAGTGAGCTGCCCACTCCTCCCCTTTTCTATAGTTCTGTGAAGAGAAAATCCTTAGCCCCCTTCCTTTCTTTCATTTCTTTCTTGTTTTCAGCTACTCAAATTCATGCTGTTTTTGTCCTTATATTAGGCATAGCCAGACTGTGCTGGAGAGCGCTGGTTGGCCCGTGAATATCTGCGAAGCTGGCATGGCACTTACGTATCTTTCAATTTGGTGATTGTACAGTGCAGCTGCTGAAGAGGTGCTATACATACTTCACACCCTGCTGGATTTCAATTCCACAGAAGTCATCAGTCATTGCCCTCTAGGCTGGGTGTTTGCAATTCTGTCAGCAGAGGCACCAGACCTTGAATGTGTACATTCAACAACGAAGGTGTTCCCATCCCTTTAGTTAAATGGAGTACAGGTCTGTGGCATTTTCTGCCTCCAGCAAACTGGCCTCTGGATCATTCTGCCTACTAATTTCATTTTCTCTTTGTTTTCTTTCCTTAAACCTTCCTATCTTGTAGACTAACCTTAGTCATCGATGAATTACTCTTCTTGCAAGATTCCTCTAAGTCTCCTGATATGCATGGTAGCCCAGCCTCAGTTAATACAAGCACCATGAAGAGGCCAACACTCATGACAATCTTGGAAAGGACTTAATGTTCTCTACAACGTCTCTGGTTGTAGCTGTTACAATGGAGACTAACCAAGCCCAAAGAGGAAGAGGAATAGGCTCTGTGGCATGACAGACCCTGAACATCTACTATCAATTGGGCTCTACCACTTCATCTCTGGTATAACTTAAAATCCTCCTATCTTGAACAGTTGGTCTGCCTGTTCACAAATCCCTGGTATCGGTCACTTTCTAAGTCCTGAACTAAAGACTGAAGCCTGACAATTACACTTACAGTTCTGGTAGATAAAGCTGTTCTCAACCTGTTGGTGGCAACCCCTGGGGGGGGGGTTCAAATAACCCTTTCTTAGGGATCAAATATCAGATATCCTGAATATCAGATCCGTTACAATTCATAACAGTAGCAAAATTACAGTTACTAAGCAGCAACAAAAGTAATTTTATGACTGGGGTCACCAGAACATAAGGAACTGTACTAAAGGCTGAAGCATTAGGAAGGCTGAGAACCACAGTTCTACACAATCCTGCCAGGTATGGGTGGTCTAGAGCAAGCTTAAATGGCATATTCTCTTCCTTATAAATTAGCCTAGTGAAGGACTATTTAGGAGGTGATGAATTTAGTGTAACCCAAAGTTATTATTATTTTTTTATTTTTTTAAAAAATTTAATTTTTTTTATTGGTTATTTTATTTATTTATATTTCAAATGCTAACCCCCTTCCCTAAAGTTATTCTATCATGCCACATTTATTAACAGCGGGTTTCATGGAACACAAACTCACTGGGAAATATGGTAGATGAGCCCAGCTGAGCCACTGTTGAGCACTGGTACCTCTGTTAGGGAAAGTACAGGGCAGGGAAAGGTTAAACTGATTTTGTTTAGGAAGAGCTAGCAAGCTTTCTCAAAGCCTTTTAAATTCACACTTCATTTCTCACTTCAAAGTGACACCGAAGGTCATCTATCTGTTTGTACAACCTACTTTTCCAGTCAGATCCATTCCTGTATTTCTGAATATTGTCTAGACTGCAGCCACCCGTATTTTTATGGGCTTCTGTTTCCACACCTGTGCAATTCTTTGACTCGTCCCTTGTGCTTCTGATGCCCTCTCTCCTCATTTGCTTTGTTTATGAAGTCTTTCCTGGATGACACCTTCCTTTCTCCCTTCTTAATTAACCAATGAATTCATTCACACATCCCAGTGATGTGAAGGATCAGGCTGGGCTTTCAGGATACAGTGATGCTGAAGACAGATCTAGAAACTCTGTTACTATGGAGATGTGACTGTGTTGAACCCCAACTCACTTTCCTTACGCTGCCCTTCTAGCCAAGTGCTTTTATCATTGCAACTTATGGTAATGTTAATTATGAAATAACTTTAAATTTCAGGAAAATAAACTAATATAAATGATACATATGGGTCTTTAACAGAGACTCCTTTCAAATTACTTTATGGTAATGTTATACAATCTGTGATACACTTCACACTGATTGGTCATGCCAGTCAAACCTCCAATCTGAAACAAAACAAACATAACAAAAAACTCTTCAGACTTCTTTGGTAATCCAGGACTCTAGGCAGTTGCAAACTTACGGTGCTGGGATATTTCTTCCTGATTAGACCCAGACGTTTTGATCGATGGTTCTTCTTCTCATTTCACCCTATTTGATGGCAGTTGTTGCTCTATCTAGTTGCTAAAGGTGTTAACTTTTACACTTAGTTTAGATGATGTATGTCAGGTTTTTCTACTCTAAGCATACTTTTCTTCTCTTTACTATCATGGATATTTTATAGGGAAACATTTTGAGACTACTACAATGTATTAGTTTTACTTTTATTAGTTTCAATATCTGTTGGTGTTCATATCTGAGTTAATTATTACTATACAAGCTTTTAAATATTGATTTTTCTCATCTCATTCTTTACTTGGGTAGGCAAGGATACATGTATGTATGTATGTCTATGCACTGCTACTGACACATCCTTTGAGACTTACATGTTATTTAATGGGCTACAAATTCATCATCACGATTATTATTTGAGGATTCGATTGTTCCATATTTGGCCAGTAGCAGCTTCCTTGATCTGATGTTTTAAAAGACTGTAAATTCATCTGCTCCCCAAATTAACTACTTATCCTAGATCTCCTTTGTTTTTATGACCAGGTAGCATTTGACAGTCAAGATCTAGATGCTATGTGTATGTTGTTGTGATTGAAAGGGTGCTGCCCCTAGGTTCTCTGTGAACAGGCCAAAGCAATCTCTGCAAGTGCATACATTGTCTCACATCTATAGAACATGGGTACACACGCACATAAACATGTACTAATATATATCTTTCTTCATTTCTATATCTACTTTTCTTGATAGCCACTGAACACCATGGCTTTATTCCAGTACTTTCAACTCTAATCAAACACCAGTAGAACCAGTTCTGCTTCCTTCTTTTCATGTCTATAAGCCTCGGATTCCCATGTTTCAAACACATTTATAGATTTACTCAGTTCATCAGTCAGTAGTCAATGCCCTGACCTTACTGAGCTCTGAGTTTTCTATGTGGGCCCTGTCTGTTATCTCTGAGTTCTTTCCCTGCAGGCATGGGGATAGGAGAATATTATCCACTAGGATGTATGAATAATCAAAAATATCAAATCTTGAAACCTATAAAGTTCTTTTTGACTCATTTCCCTTCTGTTTCTTTATCTCTGGCATCTACGTATTGGGAGATAAGCATCCTTTTCTCTTAATATGGTCCACATTAGTCAGTAAAAGTGACCACTTGACTTGATCAAACACATCTCTACAGGGCTCCATCCATTGTTTTACAAATTCTTCCCTCTACTCCAGGACTTTGAGCTCACTGGGGTAAAGGGCTGGCTACTGTTTGTTCTTGAGCCAATGGAACACCTTGCCCCAGTGTCTGGAGTAAAATGTATGTCCGGTTGTTACACTGGGTGTTTTCTTCCTCACACATCTGACCAGCTCTTTGCAGCAGTGACTGAACTCATTCTATTTTGTCATTGCACACAAGTACCTTCACTCACATTGGTCTCTCACCTGAAATTTGTTTAGTTGCTGATGGGAAAAAAAACAGACCAGAAGTTGGTATACATAAACAGATACCAAAGTAACACATCCAGATATTTATTACAAGTTAAGTAATACATGCCAGAATACCATTCAAACCTAAGTAATATCCCATGTGAGTAAAATTGAGGAAAACAAAAAACATGGCATGAATAAAAAGGAGGTTTTATAGAGGTGCTTATTTTACAAATTGTTTGGAATGTTAGCTTTTTCTGGCACCATAAAACACTGTACAGCAAATAGACTTATGTTGAAAATGAAAATAGACGATTGGCTAGAGAGATGCACAAAATTTGCCAACAGAAATTACAACGTGTAATGTTAAAATGTTTCTAGGCATTGTCACTTTAAATATGATATCTACTATTTATCTACAATTTGAAAATTTTATACACGTGTTCATTTTATATATTGTGTTCATTTTTACCCTTGGTCCATGCTCTATAAGTCCTCTTGGATCCCCTCATCTATCTTCTAGCTTCATATCCTTTAAAAATAACTTACTGACTTCAATTAGTGCTGCTCAGATACTAATGGATGTGTGGTTCTCCTCTGGAGCATGGCCAACCTACCAGGGATCACTCCCCTGAAGAAAATTGACTCAATCTCCATTAGCAGCATTGGCTGTCAACAGCTTCCATAGACTGGTGCTCTCTTTACTTAGACCAGTTGTAAACGTTTGCATCAGTCACCACCCACTGCATAAACACACCTTTCTGATGAAGACTGAGAGATAGCAGCACTAATTTATGGGTCTAGAGATACATATTAAAAAGGCAGTTTGATTCTAATTGCATTTAGCAAAATAACAGTAATATGTTCACCCCATGGCCTATGAGTGCACTAGCCAAGTTGTTGGCCACGGTTTTAAATACAACTATACATTTCCTCCTGCAAAACAGTTGTTAAATCCAATCAGAAAGTGATTGCTTGCCACTATAACATTCATGATACTATTCATGCTATATTCACGCTTGATTTACCCATGTCCTATGATTAAAGTATGCCATGTCTTCAGCAGTAGAATCTTACCATCAAGTTATGTTGGGCAACCAAGAGCAATAGCAAGAGTCTATTTGTTTTGGGATCTCTGGGAAAACCCCTGACAGGTGGTACCCCTCACCTGGTACTGGGCTTTTTATTGACAATATATGATTTCTGGAAAAAGTGTTACTCCCATCTTCATGTAGGGTAATTCCACTTAAACTTGTGTGTATGCGTTTATAAAATAGTAGATTTTCGTATGTTGTTTTCAAATATCCTTTGTGTTAGTTATCCCTTCGCCCTCCTTTCCCTTTTCAACTCTACCTTCCCTCACTGAAACCAGCTCCAAAGTATTTATTTTTCCTTCTCTATATCACCTGTGTTCTATTATCTCCCTTTCCTTAAGATCATTCACAAATTAACTTTTAAGTGTGACTTGGTTAGGGATATACATTCCACACTGCTAGCCTTGTGTCTAGTATGTGGAAGTCATCGTTGTGCTTTGGACCCATGTCACCTTATTCACAAGTCACGATGACTGAGAAGTCCCAGTATCAGGAGTCTTCTCCTCGTGTGACTCTCATGGCCTTATCTGCAAATCTACAGCCATTCTTACTATCATAATCATTTTTCAACTCTAAGCTTATCTTCCATTAGTTCTTTCTCCATTGGCTATAAAATTGGCTATTTTTGCTCCTCTCTTGATCTAGTACATTTTTAGAGCAATTTAATATACAGTATGGTCCAGATTCATTAATAAAATGAAGACTGACACCTGACAGAACATTAGCCAAGATTAAAAATGGAGTTTCCAGTTCATTAAACACTGCAAAAGACCACACTTTAATAATCATATTATCTACTGAATGATGTACTTGAAAGGCTTCTGGTGGAGTTTCTTGTAACTGAGATGGACACGGTTCAGAAAGGAAAACCTCATTATGTTTTTAACACACATGATAGATTTGAGATTTACTTGAAGGGGTTCACTTAGGAGCATCTTTGGATTTAATAAGACATGAAATGATTTTCCTATGCTTATTTCTTCTTGAAAACATTTTCTATACAGTATATTTTGATTTCACTTTCCCTTACCACCAGTTCCTTACAGATTCTCCCAATGACCTATTCACTCAACTTTTTTTTTTTTTTTTTTTTTTTTGAGACAGGGTTTCTCTGTATAGCCCTGGCTATCCTGGAACTCACTCTGTAGACCAGGCTGTCCTCGAACTCAGAAATCCGCCTGCCTCTGTCTCCCAAGTGCTGGGATTAAAGGCATGCACGGGTCACCACCGCCCAGCTTATTCATGCAACTTTATGTTCTTTTTCTCTCTCTCAAAATGAAGAAAACCAAAAACCAAACCAAACCAAAACCCAAATCTCCAAGAAGCACCCTTCAAAGAAATCAAAATAAACAAGCAAAAGGCCAATAAGACAAATATGTCAAAACAAAGCAAAATGAGACAAAATGTTGAGAAAACAAAATTGATCATGGGGCCTGTACTGAAGTATCCTTAACATACCCAGCATGGATGCCCTGGAGAAAATGACTTTCCGTCTGTCAGGAGACATCATTTGCATATAGCTTCTTGCTTATGGGTGGTAGAATGTGATCATTTTCCCTCGAAGTGCTGAGACCCCATCTGGCTTGAATCTGTGCACATGCTATCCACACTGCCACAGTCTCTGGGAGTTCATATATACATTGAGTCTCGCTGTCCTGGAAGATACTGTCCTTGGAGTCATCACTTCTGCCTCTTCTTCTGCATAGACTCTTGAGCCTTGAGGGAGGGGTTTCACGAACTCACCACATTTAGGACTGAGTATGCCAAAGCCTCCCACTCTCTACACATCATCCAGTTGTAGGTCTCTGTGTTAGTTCCCATGTACTGCAAGAGGAAGCTTCTCTAATGAGGTCTGGACAAGGTATATCAGAATGACTTTTTCTAGCTCCATCCATTTACCTGTGAATTTCATAATTTTAATTTTTTTCTTAAAGCTGAAATAACATCTCATTGCATAAATGTAATATATTTTCATTATCTATCCATCAATTGATAGACATCTAGGATGTTTCCAATTTCTGATTATTATGAACAGAGTAGCAACAAATACGGATGAATGAATGTCTTTGTAGCAGTTTGGAGAATTTTTGGATATATTCCCAAGAGTAGTGTATATCTTGAGGTAGATTGATTCCCAACTTCCTGAAGCCAAACTTATTTCCATAGTGTCTGTACAAGTTTGCACTCCCACCAGCAATGGATGAGTGTTCCCATTTCCCTGCACCCTCACCACCAGCATGTGCTGTCATTTGTTTTATTAGCCTTGGTTATTCAGTCTGGTACAAGACTAAATCTTAGAGTACTTTTGATTTGCATTTCTCTGAGGGCTAAAAGGATGTTGAGCATTTTAACAAGTGTTTCTCAGCCACTTCTGTTTTTTTAGATAGCTCTGTTGATTTCTGTACTTCATTTTTAAATTGAGTTATTTGTTTTCTTGAAATTCAGTGTTTTTATTTCTCTTTATAAATAATATTTATATGTATAAATGTATATGTGAATGTGTATTTGTGTATATGTGTATATATGTATGTGTATATATAAAGAATGTGTATATATGTGAATGTGTCTCTATCTATCTATCTATCTATCTATCTATCTATCTATCTATCAATCTATCCACATTAACTTTCTATTTAGATACATTATTTGTAAAGACCTTCTCCTGTTCTGTTCAGAAACGCCTTTCCTGTGCCAATGTGTTCAACTATTCCCCACTTTTTCTTCTACTGAGCTCAGCGAATCTATTTTTATGTTGAGGTCTTTGATCTATTTGGAATTGAGTTTCGTGCAGGGGGATATGCATGGATCTGTTTGCACTCTTCTTGCAGTCATTCAGTTTGATCAGAACCATTGGTTGAAGGTGCTAGCCTTTCTCCAGTATTTATTTTCTAATTCTTAATATGAAAACCAGGTGACCACAGGTATGTGGACTTCTGTACGGTTTTCAATTCAATTAATTGATCAATGTGTCTGTTTTGTTCCTATGACTCTGTAGTATAACTTGAAAGAAGGATTGTGTTACCTCCAGTAGTTTTTAAATTTTAATTTTTATTTTTTCAGCATTGTTTTAGTTACCTGTGATTTTTGTGTTTCTGCATGAAATTGAGAATTGTTTTTTGTTTGTTTGTTTTTGAATTTCTGTAAATAATTGTTGGAATTTTGATGGTGATTGCATCAAATCTATAGATTGTTTTTGGTGGGATGGCCACTTTCATAATATAAATTCTACCAATTCATAAGTGTGGGAGATCTTTTCATATCCTGGTGTTTTCTTCAATTTTTTTCCTGTAATGTCTCGAAGTTTTTATTTTAAAAATATTTCACTTGCTTGGTAAGAGTTATCCTAATATATGTTTTTGAACTATTGTGACTGGTACTGTTTCCCTGATTTCTTTTTCAGTCTGTCATTTGTATATAGGATGGCAGTTTATTTTTCAGTTTTCAGTCGTAAGAGTTCCCTGGTGGAATTTTTAGAATCACTTATGTATAGTATGTACATTATCTATAAATGTAATACTTTGATTTCTTCATTTCCTATTTACATCCCTTTGATCTATTTCAGTTAATTATCTTATTGCTCCAGCTAAGATTTTAAGTGCTATATTGAACAGGATCAGAGAGGGTGGACATCTTTGTTTTATTACTGATTTTAGTGTATATTCTTTGAGTTTCTTCCTATTTAAGTTGATGTTGGTTGTAGGCTTGCTGTGAATTACCACTATACTGAGGTTTGTCCATTGCAACTCTAATCTCTACAGGACTTTTACCAGGAGGAGGTGTCAAAAATTTTCACAGGACTTTCTTGCATATGATAAGATGATAATGTGGTTTTTGTTTTTAATCTCTTTATGTGGTGGATTAATTTTTTCGCTTAAATATCTTGAACTATTCCTGCATCTCTGAAATAAAGACAGTTTGGTCATGGTGGATTTATTTAAAAATATGGTTTCATTTGTAAGTATTTTATTGAAAATTTTTGCTTCTATGTTTATATGAGAAATTGGTTTATAATTTTCTTTGTGTGTGTGTGGTTTTTTTTTTTTTTTTTTTTTTGGTATAGCAGTGATATCAGGATAGTGGTCTTATAAAACAAATTAGGAAATTAACCCATGCCTTTTCTGTTTTCCAGTTTGGTAGAGTACAGGTTTTAAAAAGTATGTTTTTATGAGTCTCTCAATTCTTGGTGTTGGTTTTAGTGTTTCCCCTTATCTCTAAATTTACTGCAGTGGATATTCTCTTTCCAATTTTTAATTAATTTAGCTAAGGATTTGCCAGTCTCAAAGAACCAACTCTTTCTTTCCTTGATTCTTTGTATTTTGTTATGTTTTGCTACTTCACTGACTTCAGCCCTGAATTTTATTATTATTTGTCATCTACTTTTTTTGGATCTTATTTATTCTTGTTATAGACTTTTCAGGTGTGTCACTAAGTTACTAACATGAGATCTCTCTCTCTCTTTCTCTTTGTCTTTCTCTTTCTTGCTCTCTCTTTTAATGTAGGCACTTAGTGCTATGAGCTTGTCTCTGAACTTCATTTTATTCCATAGTTTGGGTCTGTTGGCTCTTTCTTTCTTTCTCTCTTTCTTTCTCTCTTGCTTGCTTGCTTGTTTTTTTTGCTTGCTTGCTTTCTGTCCAATTCTAAAGTTTTAAATTTTCTTCCTGAATCCTGTCTTGATACATTTTTCATCATGTACTGAGTTGTTCAATATCTATAATTTCATACATTTCTCTTGTTGATATCCAGCTTTAATCTATGGTGATCAGATATGTTGCAGAAGGTTATTTTAATTTACTTGTTTCTCTTTAGACTTCTTTCATGTCTGAGTGTGTAGTCAATTTTGGAGAAAGTTCTATGAGCATCTGAGAAGAAAGTATATTCTTTTGTGTTTGAGTGAATGTTCTGTAAATATCTGTCAGGTCTATTTGGGTTCTGACATCATTTAGCTACAGTATTTCTCTAATGTTTTTTTGTTTTTTTGTTTTTTTTTGGATGACCCATTTATTGGTGAGAGTGGAGGATCGATGGTACCCACTATGTAGGACTCGATATATTATTTTAGCTGTAGTAGTTTTTCTTTTATGAATTTGGATGTTCTTGTGTTTGGTACATGAATGTTTAGAATTTCAATATCCTCTTGGTAGATTTTTTCCATGGATGAGTATGTAGTTTCTTTCCCCATCTCTTTGTTAGTTTTGGTTTGCAGTCTATTTTTTGTCAGATATTAAAATGGCTACTCCTGCTTACTTATTCCACTTGCCTGGAATACCTTTTTCCTCAAGTGGTCTATTGACATGGACATGTCTATTGACATGGTAATGAAGCGTTTCTTGGATGCAGCAGTAAGGTGGATTCTGACTTCTAATCCAAGCTGCTTATCTTGTCTTTTGTTGGGGAATTGAGTCCATTGGTTTTGCAAGTTATCAATGAGCAGTGTTTATCAATTCTTGTTATTTTATTGTTGTGGTGTAAGTTCCGCCCTTTGATTTATTGTTCAGGGATTATTAATTCTGGTGTTTTCTTGGGTATGCATAACCTCTTCAGACTGATTTTTTTTCCCCTTATAGTTCCTTCATTAGAGTTGCATTAGTAGATTGAAATTTCTTAAATTTGGTTTTTATCATGGAATAATTTTCTTTTCCCCTGCCTATTGTGATTGATAATTTTGCTGGGTATGGTAGCTGAGATCTGTGCTCTTCCAGAGTTTGAAGATCAACCACCCAGACCCTTTTGTCTTTCAGAGCCTCAGTTGAGAAGTCAGCTGATATTCTAACGAGTCTTCCTTAATATGGAATTTATTTATTTTTCCCCTTGAGACTTTAACAGTGTCTTTGTTCTGTAAAGTTGTGTTTTGATTACTACATGTTCTGTGGAATTTCTTTTTTCTCTTCATGTCTATTTAATGTTCTGTACTCTTCTTGATACATAGGCATCTCCTTCTTTAGATTGGAGTTTTTTTTTCGATGATTTTGTTCAAAATATTATCTGTGCCTTTGATCTGTGTTTTCCTCACTTTCCTCTCTATCCATATATATGATATACATGTGATCCATATATGTCATATATACGATATTTTCATAATGTGTAGTGAGAACGTGTAGTGAGAATTTTGGTTTCTTAAAAACCCAGTAATGTTATGTGAATATGTTTTTGTTTTAATTCCAGGTGTGGGTTAAAAGGCTGTTTCACAGCAGGTGATTATGATTTGCCTCTAGCAAAGGCAAGGGCATAATTTTTGTCAGCTGGAGATAGTTTAATTCTGGAAACTCTGGAGAAGGTATAAATGTGAGAGCCCCAAAAGGCTTTGTGGTAGCTGCTGCTTCCCCAGCTGCTGTCCCAGCCCTGCCCCTGCCCCTGCCCCTGCCCCTGCCCCTGCCCCTGCCGCCTCCTTTGTCATTGGGGATTTCGATAAAGGGAAGAATTGATAAAAGAAGAAGGTTGGCGAGTTGTTAGGAAAACTTCCCTTTATACGTTCACTCCTAAACATTCAAAACAGTATCCACATTAATTTATTGGAATGATAAAACATGTTTTATAAAATAGTGTCGTGTGCAGCAGACTCATGTCCACAACTTTGTGATTAAAGATGGTTGCCATATGCCTGCCCAACTTAGTTCTATGAGAAATTAGTTTCAAACAAGAATTTGGCTAGTGGGAGGAATTGCCAGCATCTCCTCTTAGATTAGTTCTCTGAGGGTGGAGCTTGTTATGGATAGTCTATGACAGCTTGTCAATGCTGCTGTCTATAGTCAACACATGTTCCTATTGTGGTGCAGAATTTCAAAATGGGATGGGAAAGAACAATTCCAAGCTGTCAACATTGGTTGATCCCTGCTCCTGACACTCTGACTTGACTATTTTATTCAAAAGGGCAAAGGACTTCTGAGAATAATTATGTTGTATTTGGATTAACTAATTGAGACTTTGGCCTTTTTCTCTAGTTGCTTGTTTCTTACTCAAAATTAATTTGTTATGGGCACAGTGAGTTAATTAGCATGACTAGCTCCCTGGTCTCCATACTTGCATTTTTAAGAGCTTTAATGTCAAGGTACTGCTTACAGAGATGATTGGTGGCAGATAATTCTTGAGTTGTTATCTAAGGATGGGTATTACTATATTGTTATGCATGTGTAATTATTTAGGAAAAAACAAATCACCCTTTGCATCATGTTTTAAAGCATGTATGTATGTATGTATGTATGTATTTATGTATATGCACACATATAGTTTGCTTGCATCCTGTCAACACTTTTAGACTGTATACTTTTAAAATGTGAGATTCTTAACTCAGAAAGAATTACATGGTTGGACAGGTAGCAACAGTAGAGATCTCATTCATGAAGTGGTTATCAAAACAAATAACCAGTGACACATTTGACACGTACCTGTTGAAAATTTGAAGTGGTTCACTACTAGGGGCCACCCTGTTCTTGAAACTTAAACCAACTCACAAGTTCAACAATAGAACATTATGAATAAAATGGAGCAAGTTTGTGGGAAATTAATATATGAATTATAATCATATTCTACTATTAATATACTAACACTTGAAACATCAAGTTGTCAGAATTTCTGTTTAAAGATGACTTTTTCTAGATACTATGTAAATCCATTATATCACTGGACATGAGAAAATAATTCATCAAATCAGTAAAATTCTGCTAACTTTCCTAAAGGAGTTAGGTGTGGTTTGATAATCTTAGAAGAGGGAACCATTAATTTAATGTCTACATCAGCTTTCACTACCACATAGAGAAAGCTTTTTAAGGTTCTACTCTGGCTTGATTACCCATAAAGTGATAATGAGCTTGTCTCCCTCTCAGGAGTGTTAGGAAGGAGACGAGGTTCAAGTGTGGAGAGTGTCCTGATGATAGAAATGACTAATTATTATTATACAAAGTGATGCAATGATAGTAAAAACAGTCAATGAATTCACGACAGAGGGAGGGAATTGCCTGTGATCCAGCTACAAACGAAAACAGCAGTTTTGTTTAGTAATTAAAAATTATGTCTTTATGCTGTATTTATAAATACAGAAGACAAATACAGTGTTCTTATATTGTGACATTTGGTTTTAGAGTAGTCTCTGGTTCACAAAATAGACCCAGCTGTCTGACCTAGGACATGCAGTGCGAGGCTGTGAGGGGCTGGTCTTCCCCTAGAAGACTTTGGGAAACAACACCTGCGAGAACTTTGAAACTGTCAGAACAACAGAGGCTCAATAAATGTACATGTATATTTGTTGTTTTCCCAAGAATCTCAAGGAAATCCACAGCATAAAAGGAGAAAGCAGCATTGACTGTTGTAGAATTTTTGAAGGTGGCAATAACTCACATGGCATCAAAGGCCTCATGAAGAAGCTGAAATGAGTCAGTGAAAAACAAACATGAGAGAAACAGCAGAGAAGAAAAGGTGCCTGGAAACCCTGGGGTTTAAAGAAGCCCTTCGTCAGTCCCAAGATTGTAGTGCCCACAGCTTTACAGATGTGAGAGGGTCAAGGTATTTTATTTTTTATCTCTAATTTCAGGAACACACCTCTATCCAAGTGAATCTCTTTTCACCCTCAGAGTTTTGCTCATTTTTCTCTAGCTTTCTCAAACTGGAAGGTTTATGGGTAACCTTTGAACTATTGAAATGTGACTCAAAGCAATTATGTGGACCAAATGCTACATCTGACTACTTCCTGTCAGGTGGATATCTTCCTTTGGGGGTGATTTATTAGGTGAAGTCCTCTGACCTTCACTTTGTTTATGTGCTCCACCACAGGGCAGAATTGTTGGCTTTGTGTGAATCCTGAAACCAAATTATTTCTGTCTCATTTATACTTATGTGTCCTAACATATACATAGACACAATTTCACTGTGAGCTTAATTTATTTAAATATTTCGTATCATTAATTGTTATTATTATTGAGGCAGGGTCTTACTATGTAGCCCTGGCTGGCCTAGAACTCTCTAAGAAGACCAGGCTGGCCTAGAACTCACAGTGATCCATCTGTCACTTCCCCCTAAGTACTGTGATTAAAGTGTAGACCACCATGCCTGACCATAAATTTTAATTTTCTAGTGAGTAAAGATTTAAAACGTTAGTAACAACACCATGTGAAGGATAGACTTCAGATTATAACCTAACAGAGCATGTTTATTTAGACTATGGGAAAAAAATCAACTAAGTTGTAATGTTTTAAGCACTTTACACATGCCTATTGATTTAATCACCACAACAGGAGCAGTTGCTGTGGAAAAATAGAATTTAGACATAACTTTATCATTTTAAAGAAGAGAAGCAGATATGTTGGTAGATATATGAGATAGCACCTGTAGTTTAGGCTGTTGTGTTTCTGTATTTAGCGTCTTGATTTAGGGCCCCTGGGTTTGCAACTGTCAGCTTACAGCTGACAACTGTCTCATCTCATATGCCAGATTCAGAAAATAACATAATTTGCAGATAGTTTATTAAAAGTTCAGGCCTTTAGGAAGCAAACTTCCACACCTGGAATGTCATTTTGTAACAAGTAAGGGAATGATGACTTGAGAGCCTAAAAGAGACAAAAATGAGTCAAATCCAGAAGCAAAGACAATGAACTCTGAAATAGAAACACTGTAACTTGCACTGGGTAGCTTGGAAGTACTGAATTCGGATCACTGGTCAACCTGCGTAAAAAGGTGTGCAGTGTTGTACAGTTGCCTAGACGGTTTGTGTTCACAAGTGGAGAGGGAGGGAAACATGAGGAAGACAGGTAGACCTAGTAGTGAAGGCAAGAACTCTGTTTTCAGCCTCACAATGACTGAGAAAAAGTGCACAGCCTTGTTGTGACAGGGGACTCATTGTAGGTAGAGGAGCAAAGAGAAGGGAACAAAACACAGTATTTAGACCTCAAAATTGGCCACATATATCTGAGTGATATGGTATTGGTCATATATTAATCTAGACAGAACCCCCATCTTTGAGTAAGTTTTTCAATTCATTTTACGCCAATCAAAAGTATCTAACGAAATTTGGATGAGCTAAGACCAAAGCCCAAGATTTATTTATCAATTCAATTGTTCAACCTACATTTCCTTACATAAAATTTGGTCCTGGGGATACAGTTTCATGAAACCTTCATGTGGACCTCATGGAATTACCTCACAATGAGATTCAGAAACCATGAAAGCAGAGGGCTGGGTTTGGAGTAAAGGCAGAATTCTGTAAAATGGAGTAGAGACATTTAGTGTGAGGCTTCATAAGCAATCTGAGTAGGGATGTTGGATAGAGGAATGCATGTACCAATCTAGAGTTTCAAGGAAGCTTACACAGAAGATATAAATTTGAGAGTCTTGGCAATCATTAGTGTTACTCACCAAATGTTTTCATTTCCCCTTGTAATTTGTCCTGGATTTGTACTTTACTGTCCATGGTAGCTATTTTAATTGGCAACTAATTAAAATCAAATGAAAAGGCTCTTTGTAACCTTTGGAGGGATACTTTCATAATGAGTTCACAATTTTCTTTACCTCGGTGGCAGTGCTGCAGATGGTAACCTTTTTATCCACTTATTCTCCAGAGAGAGGGCAAGGTGAGCTATTAACCCCAAGGAAACAATTGGCAGGTAGCCTGAGGAGTGAGTCTTTCACTGAACTCCTGAGATATGGGGTTGCTATCTAAGCGGTAGTCTATTCTAACTTGAACAGGAATCACGACAGACAGTTGGATGTAGGTAGATTTGTAGATAGATGATGGGAGAGAGAAGTTTACAGGATGAATACAGGCTGTGGGCACTCATCTGAAAAGGTTGGCCTGTACAGGAACCAGTTAACACGGCTAATGAGCTAACATTTGGGGGTGGGTGGCATTGTCAAAGTCAAATGAGGAATGGGTTTCCAGGAAGAAATAATGTTCAGTCATGTGAAGGATGCCTTAATAAGCCAAGGAAATGCATATGTAGGTTATGGAGAACTGTAGAGATTCATCTAGAGAACTTTACATGGGAGTTAGGCAGGAGAAGTGTTATCTGGGTGTGGTGGAGTGAAAGCGAAAACAAGAAGAGATAAACTGGGTACAATAAATATACTCAGTGTGCTTTTCTTTGAGATATTGAATCGGGGTCACAATTGGAACAGGGAGGTGGGGTCATGAGAAGTTTGTTAGGTGTTGGAAATTCTGCACATCAACTGTGGGTTGAAGAAGTTAGATTCTTAACTAAGAGATGGACTGGGATCTGGTGATCAAGTGGATGGGTCAGCCTTGCTAGGAAATTGGTATTTACAAATTTAAAATGGGATCAATCAACACAATTACATGGTTTTCTTCATAATTGGCTACATGGATGCAAATGTAGAGTAGATGAAGCATTAGATTCAATCAGGCTTGGAAGTAATGGCTTGATTATTAATTTTAAGTCTATGTTTTGCTGCTTTTAATGTTTTTCAGAAATGAAATAAGAGGAGCTAGATGTTTTCTTATGTGAGAGAGAGAGAGAGCGCACTATGTGTGGGAGGTGGACATGCCACAGAATAAGTGTGGAGGTCAAAGGAACAACGTTATAGAGTTAACACTCTTCTTTTATCCACATGAATTCTTGTGATTGAACTCAGAGTACCATGTTTTTGAAGTGCTATGCCTATGCAACACTTCCAGGGATGGACTTGACTAGGGCTTTGAGGAAATGAAGCAAAGACAGATATAGACACATGGACACACAGAAAAAAGACGGGATCAGGTAGTCTGGGCTTTCTGCTGGAGAAGCCTCAGTACCTCAGAAGCTTGATGCATTTATTAGATACTGTTGATCAGAGAGGCAGGGTTATTGCATATAGCTGGCAAGGAGGCATGGTTATTACATACTGTCAAACAAGGAGATAGGGTTTATGGTGTACAGCTGGGTCAGGAGCAGTCTCTGTAGGGAAGCAGTTGTCAGACCATAAATATGCAGGAGTTTAAAGGTTTGCTGAACATGTTCTGCACACACTGTCATAATCCACACTTGGACCAGAGGAAGGCCTTTCCATGCTTCAAGTCTCACTCCAGGGCAATGGCTTTTCCATTCATCCATGCGTCTGAGACTCTGGGATCTTTGACATAGTTGGCTTATGTCAACAAAACACATCCTCTCAGGACTTCACTCAGTCAGCACTTTCTCAGCTTTCTACAGCGCAGAAAGAGTTCTTACCTACTGAACCATCTGGCCTACCCTCAAGAATAAATTTTAATATTCATAAGCCTCTGAACTACTGTGCAATATTTGAGGGAATTCTTGGTAATTTAAAACCAAAATAAACAACCCAACAAAATAGGCATAGGATTTTATTCCTGAGAATTATAAGTTTTCTTCCACTGATATTCAACAGGAGGGCTGTTTTTCATATGAGGAAGGTCTCTTAGGCAAAGAAAAGTAAGTAGATTTGCTGATGCAAACACGTGTTGATCCTGATTATTTTAAAAGTAACAAACAGCTCTTATTTTGCCGTATTCGTCTCTGTTCCTTCCATCGTATTTAATGATGTTTTGTTAGTAGCTTTTTATGAGGGCACAAATAAATTCAATAACACAACAGGCAGTCTCTGAGACCAACTCAAACTAGTTATTAGTTCACACATACTTAGGCATCTGGGTGGGAAACTGTACCGAATGAGGAAAATACATTTTTCTCATTTTCTCAGTGAGAAATGAAAATACATCCTGTAAGCAGATGTCCAAATTGTTAGAATATACATGTATTCACAAGTGAATGCACACATTCATAGACCTACATATGTATGGCTTTGCTGCAGTGCTTACAATAGATTTTGCCAAGGATGTTCAGAATTTGAGTTTGTTGTTAGCTAGTGCATTGGTCAGTGTCTTGGCTTTCCTCTGGGCGCTTACTTGGATACTCTGGTGAGGGGAGAGATGTGATTAAAATTAGGAAACATAGGTTGTTCCAGGAAAGCCAGTTGTACTACACTTGTCTGTCAGGATTGACTATTTCCATGTGGTGAGGCAAGACAGACAGCAGTACTGAATATAAGCAAAGCCATATGCTTCAAATGTGTGTTTGGAAATGGCTGGTTTTATAACGTCAAAGAATATGCCTATGGTAGGATATTGAGTGAAATAACCCAGAAAGAAATTTTGTGTTAAGTGTGCTAACAGCCATTATTTTTGAAAGGCATATTATTTTGAAAGGAAAACAGGATAGAGTAACCATTGGTGCTCATCATGCTGAACCTCAAATTACTGAGGCAATTCTTACTCAGACCCAGGGCCATTGTCATTGTGAGCTTCAGTTGTCAACTGTACACACCTGGGAAGAGGAAACCCCAATTCACAAATTGCCTCCATTGGACTGGCTTATAACCATGTCTGGGAGGTCTTTTCCTCATTGCTAATTCACATAGGAGGGCCCAGGCCATAGTGGGCGGTGCCATTCCTAGGCACATGGGCCTGCACAGTATTAGAAAGGTAGCAGAGCAAGCCAGGGAAATCAGTCAGTCATTGGCATTCCTCCATGGACTTTGCTTCAGTTCCTGCTTCCAAGGTCTTGCCTTTGGCTTCTGCCATGGCTTCACTTGATGGTGGCCAGTGTCACCTGTAAGCAGAAATAAGCCCTGTCCTCCACAGCGTGTTTCAGTCATTGTTTCTTCACAGAAAGAAAAAGTCTATTTGAATACGTATTGAAAACAAGAATTATTTATGGGCTTATTCCTTTTTTGATTGCCAGATTTGCAATATAATTCATAATATATAGCCTAAAGATAGACTTTCAATACATGACTAGTACCTCATTTCTATTTTGTTTTTAATTATATGTATGTGCATGTCTGTGTAGGTGTATATGCACATGAATGCAGGAGCCCGCAGAGGCCGGAAGAAGAAGCTGGATCCTCTGGAGCTGGAGTTTAAAGCAGCTTCCTAGTGTGGATGCTAGGAACAGACTCTAGGTCCTCTAGAAGAGTAGTATAGGTTTTTATCCACAGCCCTGGCTATTGCCTCTTATAGTACATTGATCTTGGAAAAATATGCTTATAGACATCAGTATTTGTGAATTATGTGTCAAGAAAATCAGAGATATATTTAACACACGAGATCTATTTTTCAACAACTACTATGTTTCATGTATTCTATTGGTCTCTGGACTTATCAAGTAGAGAGCTGAACCTCAAGAGGCTTACAGTGTAGTGGGTATACGTACTAGTTTTCTACTTCTGCATATGAAATTATAATATACAGAGCAGCGTAAGACAGCTCACGTTGCTGTTAGAATACAGAGCTTTGCCTGGTTAGGTCTTTGCTTAGGGTCAAAAGACTTCAGACAAGGTATTATCAGGTTGGACTCTTATCTAGACACTCAATTAGGCAAGCGTCTGTCTTTAAGCTTATTTGTTTATTGGGCAAAGTTAATTTCTTTGCTGTTGTATGTTGATGGCCATGGGCTTTATGCTGACTGACGGCTGCAGTCCTGCCCAGTCATCGTTAACGTCTTGAATATCTCCCATGACTTCTCAGAGTCCTCAGAATCAGCTTAGGAAAGAGAATTTGCAGAGTGAGTCTGACAGCAAGACAGACGTGCAGACACCGTAGCATCACCACAGTGGTATCCACCTTCACATGGCTTACCTGTTAAAATGATGCCACAGTTCCTCCATACAGCCATTCCTACACACATAGCCCATGGGAATGTCATTCTGGCTTGTCCTGCAGGTGACACTCCTTGAAGGGGTTTTACAAACTATACCTCAGAATTGACTGTAGCTATTATTCGTGGTTAGTCAAGAGTCACAAGATGAAGGGAGAACTCTCCTTAGAACAGTATGGATGTCGGAATGACTAGGCAGGTTTGCAGAAGCATCTCTCACTGGGAGAACAGAGAAGGCTGCATGGAAAATGGTATGTGCCTGGAACAGCTGAGGTGAGAGATTGTGAGGTTACCGATGTGTGATATTAGGCAACACAGAGATGGCTGGAGGAAAATGTGGATCAAGAGGGTCTAACTCAGGGACAGGCGTTTTCAGTACATAAAAGTTAGTGAGAGGCATAGCAGAAATGAAAGAAGGTATGTGTGACTGTTTGCTACAGAAGCCCACAAATCGTTGCCCGAGCTTTAACTAATACTCCTTTTACATGAGCCATTGTATTATTTCATTTTATACTGAAATTCTGTTTAATTCGCATGGCTCAGGGTATAACCGTTTAGAGCAGTGCGTCTCAAAGTTAATGTGCGTACCAATCACCCGGAGAGCTTGTTAAATCATTGATTCGACTGCAGCACATGGAACTGTGGACTCACAGTCTGCATTTCGAACAGGCTGAGGTGACAGTCCTGCTGCTGTCTTGCAGGCTGCACAGGTAGGAAGATAAAACAAGGAAAGAGCCCGAGAAGCTTGTACAACCGAATGAGCTGAATACAGCCAGGTGCAAACCATGCAGCGTGAAGCTGCTAACTCAATGGAGCTTTTTATCAAGCCTTTACTTTCTTCATGGCCCGAAGGTTTCTAAGACCCTCCAAGTGTATGGTGAACGATGGTTTGAATAATGTTGGTACATAAAACCTCTCTCACAGCGGTGCAGACTGCTTTGTATAACATTAGCCATCTGGTCATCGTCCTCTGAGGGTACTAATTTCCTTATAGGAAAATAATAATGATATTTTAGTAAAGTGAAAATTCAAATATCTGCTCTCTACAGCACATTATTTCCTTGCTCCACAAATACATCCTAATTTCAAATAGCATTTCCTAAATCAAAATAATCACATCATTAGGGTATCCTGAGTTTTGTCTCTATTTCCTAAAGAGAAAAACATTAAGTTTCAAATGCTTGCATTGTCTACCAAGAAATTTTGCTATGGGAGCACTCTGTTTGCTACTGAATGGTTCCATTTGATTAGGTTTTGTTCAAGTGCCTATAATTCTAAAGAAGAAACAAATGAGGTAACCCTATAGATCCTATTATACATTCATATAGCTCTTGAAAAGATATGACTATTTTCTGCAGTATGGTTTCTGAAGGAGCACTTTGAAAGGAAATGTGGAAAAGCATACCTCTGACATTTGAAACATTGAGACTGACATTGAGATTTGATATAGTAATATGATACAAAGATAAGAAACTAACTTTAGATATGGAGACTTGAACAGATCCAAGTTCCTATGAATGGATAAAATATTTATTTGGAGGATGGAGACAGGTTCATCTGTTAAAAGTGTTGGCTGCTTTGATAGTGGACTTAAGTTTGAGTCTTAGCACACACATGGTAGCTCTCAAGTGTCTCTCACTTTATTCTAGGGCACCTGATCCTACTCTTTCTTCTATGAACAATGCGTGCATATGGTACATGGATATACATACAGGAAAAGTACCCATACACATAAAATAATAAAAGTTTAAAAGCTATCTAAATACTACTCTGAGGATTATTATTTATTTACTTAACAAATATATGACCCTAGGTTTGCAGTGGAAACAGACACAAGTTGTTGACAAGTTATACCTGGACGGAAATTGACAACTGAGCAAAACATACACACATGCATGCATAATTATCCACATGATAAGTTCTGTGAAGGAAGCATCATGCATGTAGATACCCCAAACGAGTCATATGCCTGTCACATTTGAGGCATTAAAGAAATCAAATGTGCAGGGCACCAGCCCAACGAAGATGCTGTTAGTAGGTGCTCATGTATTAGAGCACACACTGCACAATCACTCATTAAATCCTTACTACCACCTTGTGAGATAAATACTATAAACATCTTTATTTTATTGGTCAGAGGCCTAGAGGGTCATGGATTGTCCAGTGTTTCATGGGAAGCAGCTATCATCGGGAAGTCTGCCTTCACATTTCTCATTAGTCGCCTGAATGGCCCCTCTGCAGGCGACAGCAGCAGGCCTAACAGAACACAAAGGTCAGCAGCTTGAATTTTTTTTTACTCCTTTTCCAATATCATAACACACAGACTTAGAGTTTCATTCCCTGTGAGAGAACAGTAGGCTAACTGACTAATGAGATTAAAACAAAACCAGTAATATAAGATAAAATAAAATAATCGTTATATTGTAAGACAACTACAGTCCAGGTAAGCAGACTCTCAAAAATGCAACGGCATGTTGCCATTTTACAAGATCTCCCCAGGAGGGACTCCATCAGGGAGAATCAACAACACCACAGCACGTTGTTTCCACAGCTCAGCTGGTGTCAGTCAGTTTTTCACCATCTCATATGATATTTCAGTGTCCTTCCCACAATTCCCTGGGGATGCAGAAGTGGCACAGCCCAGAGGAGGACATTTATTTTCTTTGTGTTTTCAAAAAGAAAACAATGTAGCAAATGTTTGGATATCGTGGCGTGGCAGCATTCTAAGGCGTATCTGAATGATTTTTTTTTCCTTTTGTCACTCAGAGTAGTTTAGCTTTATTATAGATTTAAGGTCTAGGTAGTTAGTGATTATAAACTTAAAATATTTATTAATTTATTCATTTAGTTTCATACTTTTTAAAGTAAAATGATCATTATAGGAGGAAACTACTCAGCCCCTCCCTTTAGTCTTTCAGTCTAACAACAGTGGAAATCTATAGCATTATTCCCGACTAGAAGGTATTTTGCATTAAATACCAAATCTTCAAACCAGAGAACAAGCCTGGTCTGACACTAATGCTGATAGTTCCTTGATCATGAATTTCTCAGCCTTCGGAATACTGAGAGAAAAATTTATTTTCTTTATAAAGTACCTAGTTTATGTTTTGTTGTGATGGCAATACAAAGTCAAGTGTCAGGTGATCTGTTGTATTGTAGTCGTGGAGATGTTCTGGAAGGGATAATCTAATACAGAGAATGTGTTCAAAACATTAGGTACCTGGGAGTTTGATGTTAACACTGATAGGGATGCCAAGAAGTGATGGTGATTTATATGATACTAGCAAAGGTGGTCGTGATGCTGTAGTAACGTGGTCACAGCAAGAGAGCTTATGGGATGAGGAACTTTACATTGGGCAGTGAGCGATATTGTTAGAAACCCACAATAATGCATTTGAATACAAGGGAGAAGCTTACTTTAGTAAAATTTTTACTTTGTTCCTTTGAAGCAATTAGAAGCGGTTGTCATGTGCTGCTCACTCCTATTCAGAGTTCACTACTCTGTGCTTCTCCTGTTCATTGCTACCCTGGTAGAAGAATCCTCTGTTAGAAGCAATAAGTAAGTAATTTCACTGGTAATTCGTCTTGAATGCAAAGAATGAGAATAAAAGAGGCACGCTGAAATATTCTGTGGCTGATAGTATAGTTGTAGACTCAAGAATCTCAGGATGACTGATCTACAAAACTAGACACACTTTAAGGCTTAAAGGTAATATTGGTCCCAGACCATGTATGTTTAAAGCACATTTGAAAAGAAATTTCAAGTATAACTTCTATTTCTCTTAGGGTTATTTTTTTTACTTTTTTTGAGGCTGTGACTATAACGCAGCCGAACAAGAGCTCAGTCCTATAGAACGTGATTTGCGTCATGGTGATACTGATGTGGCTTTCTGCTGTGTATCCGTTTCATTGAACTTCAACTTGTTTGAGCAGAATGTCTCTTGCTGAAATTCCTGTTGCCTGACAACCCCTTAAGTGCATGCTGGGTATTGACTGTTACCTTGGAGAGAATTCTGTACTTGATCAGTCAGCTCAGTGACCTGTAATATAATTTTTTTTCTCTTCTCATGCCTTATTACCCATTTAAAATACTTACATTAGACCGGAGAGCTGAGCGCTTTTTGTTCTTGGACTTTGCACTCAACAGGACTCTTTCCTATTAGAGTTGATTTTACATAAAAGGAAATAAAGCAAACTGGTTAGTGTTGTTTATAGATGGATGTTTCTATGCCTGCTACACCTCAAGGTCAGCCACAATCTTATGCATGTATACGTTGCCTATATGGCAGTAAAAGTGCCAGAAAAAGAAGTCAGTGTATGGTTTCAAAACAGGAGAAAATATGCTGCACATCAAGGGATATGGTCAGGGGCTCTAAGAAGCAGAATGTAGAAGAGTCTAGAGTAGTCTAGACCAGTGGTTCTCAACCTCCCTACTACTGCAACCCTTTAATTCAATTCCTCATGTTGTGGCAACCTTCAACCATAAAATTATTCTATTGCTACTTCAAAGCTGTAATTTTGCTATTATATCTGATATGTACCCCCAAAGGGGGTGTCACCCACAGATTGAGAACCGCTGGTTTAGATACTTCAGTTTTACGTTCTTTATAAATGGCAGGCGGTATAGAAGACAGAGAGAGGGAAACGAAAGTCACATTGGATGTCTTCAGCATTTTGCTCAAAGAATAAACTTCCCGTTATTCCATACAGAAAGATTAGAAAGCCAGCGTAATACCTGAATTGTCGTCTATGGAAGGAGACGATGAGCCCATGGCTCACAGAGGATATAAGCACTGCCAGGCATCCTCCATTGTTTCCCTAGACTGAAGCCAAAGTAATGGTTTATCATGAGATCTTAAGTAAACACACCATTTCAGAAGATTAGGGCTCACTGTTAGCAGAGATACTTGTATATTAATTATACAGAAAAAATAAGTATAATTTAAAAATATTGTATTTTGAAATAGCAGGAGAAATTTCTGCTCATATTTTATTTTTTTTTATAGAAGCAACTCTCAAATATTTATTGTAATGAGGGTTAGATTAAAATATTGATGACAAATCCAAAGTTAGTTATTAGCCTTTAACCAACCCTATTAACTCTGCCTCTTTCAGCACCGTCCTAAGGAGTCTAACAACTTTCTTTGTTCTCTATTAACAGTGATGGTTCGAATGAGAAATGTTCCCCATAGGTTCTGGTATTTGAACTTGTCCCCAGTTAATGGAAATGTTTAGGAAGTGCAGGCTTGCTGAAGGAAATCTGTCACTGGCTTTGAGATTAAAAGTCTTGTATCAGTTCCAGTTCAATCTCTATATTTTATGCTCGTGGTTCAAAATGTGAGCTCTCAGCTTCCTGTTTGGGCTGCCAAAATGTCCCTACCACTATGAATTCCAATTCTCTTGTAGCCATAACCCAAATTAAATTATTATTTTTTTTTTAGTATAAATTGCCTTGCACATGGTATTTTATCACAGCAACAGAAAAGTAATTAATTTTGGGAGAACCTTACTGTTAAGGTAGCAGTCTTCCATGACTGGATGGCTTTCTGAGCTTGGTGCCAAATGGGGGCCTCCATTTCTCAGTGGGGCTTCCCTATCTCTGCCTGCCTTTGTCTGAAGAGCATCCCTGAACTCAGTGGCTGGTCTTGGATGGCTTTGTTTGAAATGTGATCTTGTATAGACCTCTCTTCAAGGCTGTATAACTGGGCACACACATCCTACTCTGGGTTTCCACCCACATAATAATTAGGTGCTGTATTGTATCCAGTCAGCCCTTCCTTCACGCTTGATGTCATGATGAGTTAGACCTTTGCACTTATATTCCTAAAAAAGCCCTTATATAACCTATCCCTGAAACAATAAAGTAGAGTTGCATCTATCCTTACCCTGCTCTCTATCTTTGTGCTCTTTCTTTCCTCAGGCTGGTGGCCAACAGCCTCCAGGGAGAAAGGCGGCGGGGCACAACTAATGCAATATATAATACAGTCATTGTTTCTCCAAGTAAGCTTTTACTTGATCAGTGTCTTAGTTAGGGTTTTATTGCTGTGAACAGACACCTCTTATAAGAACAGTATTTAATTGGGGCTACCTTACAGGTTCACAGGTTCGGTCCATTATCATCAAGGCAGGATGCATAGCAGTGTCCAGGCAGGCATGGTACACGAAGAGCTGAGAGTTCTATATCTTCATTTGAAAGTCACTAGGAGAAGACTAGCTTCCAGACACTCCCACAGTAACATACTTCCTCCAACAAGGCCACACCTATTCCAACAAGGCCACACCTCTTAAAAGTACACTCCCTGGGCCAAGCATATTCAAACCACTATGAGCAGTGTAAATTCAGATGTGCTCAATGAGAGGTGATTGTCTCAAGCCATGTTTTCATTGAAGGATAGATTTGTCTAGGCAAACAGCTGTGTCATTATAGTCTACTTGTGTAGGGACTTTAACACACACCTCAGTATATATCACAGGGTTTCTCTGGATGATGCACTAACTCAGTTACTGAGCTATGACTGCTGACCATTGTGGGTATGCAGAGACTGACTATTCATGGGCTTTTGGAGCTGTTGAACATTTACAAGAAGTGAGAGACTACCTGTTCCATGGAAACTTCTTTAAATGAATCATGATGCCATGAAAATCAAATTAAGGTAAACAGGCTGGTGGCTTGTGACACAAATCTATAGTCACCTGCTTCATGTTTATTGTAAATCTAGAGCTAACACAGATATGGGACATAGGTCTGTGAAAATCAGGGCCTCTTATTTTTATTAGTGCTAGAATTTTGTCCTTTTAATTAATTCTCATTGTTTAACACAATATTGTTATTCTTTGAGAATTTTATGCATGCTTAAATATAGTTTGATAATATTCATCCCCTACTTCCCTCTGATTCACCTACATCTCTCTTAAAATGTGTGCCCCCTTCCTTTAAAAAAATTTATGAAGTCCAGTTCATGCTGCTTATATACTGAAGGTGTCTGTCTAGCCACTGGACCACGGTCAACCTACCAGAGGTCAAACTCTTAAACAAATTTGATATCCTTCACTTACAAAACCATCAACTCTCAAGAGTTCTTAAGTTAGCTGTGGGAGGTCATAAGTCCCTATCCGCTCCATACCACAAAATTGAAGATTTTCAACCACATCTGCTATGAGCTCATGAACATGGTGGTCCTGGCACGTTCAGAAGACATTTTATGATCCAGTTATACCTTACAATCTTTCTGTTCCCTCTTCCACAATAATTCTTGAGTCTGGGGGGGGTACTAGGGGTAATAAAGATATCTCATTTGTGGCTGAGAACTCTGAAGAGGTTTGTTTGAACTTTGACCAGTTGTGAGTTTCTCTATTAATCACCATTCATGGCACAAAAAACTGTCAATGTCTGAGAGATATTCTTATGTATTGGTGTACAGATATGGATTTTTTTTTTTGCCAGATTTACAGTTACAGGTGTGTGTTTCCTCCAGTGATGCAGACCTTAAATCTGATCAGAAAGTGCTTGTTTATCCCTATAACATTCATGCTACTATTGAATCCATTCTGGTCATTATTGAAGCTCAGAGTTCAGAGACTGCTGAGACTGTTGATTACATTTTCTCCAAGTAGACTAAATAGCTCCTTCTGGTACTATGAAAGCTAGCAGGAAGGAAACTTCCTGCTTAATACAAAATTAATTTTTTTCATATTCTGTGGTCAATGTGTGTGGTATCTTCCATGTAGAATCTTATCATCAAGTTCTGGTGGGCAACAAGGGGAAATAGCAATAATCTGCATTGGTTTGGCAGTCTCTGGGAATCTTCTGACAACTCAAGGGGAAGGATTCAACACTTGGCAATGGGCTTTTACTTTGGCAATATATGGCTTCTTGGGAGGAGCCTTATCTTTTGTGTAGGGTAATTTCAATTTTATATATATATATATATTATTGATTACCATTTCCTGGATAACTAGAGTTCTGTTCTAAAATATATTACCTGAGTCTATAATGACACTGCATTATATAATATACATACATATATATTATATAATATATATCTATTTGTATATATGTGTGTATTTGTGTTTGTGTGTATATATATATACCACATCTTATAAAAATATTTTTCATGTGGCTTTTCCAAACATCCTTAATGTTAGTTATTCCCCCTTACCTTCTACTCTGCACTTCCCTCTTTCTCATCTCTCCACTTAACACTTCCTCATATTCCTTTTTTATCTTCATATTAGCCTGTGTGCTACTATCCTCTCTTGAGACCTCTCTGAGAGTTGTCCTTTCTAGTTTCCTAATTACACAGGCATTACAATTAAGCACACAGGTCTGGATATACAAGAACGAAAACTGATCTGTCTTTCCTATTTTGCACACAAATAAATTCCAAATGAACCAAAGAACTTAATGGACTTGAAATTCTGAAACTTACAGAAGATAGAGTGGAGAGTACATTTCAGGATATAGACTCAGGTAAGATACTTTAGAACAGGACTCCAGTTATCCAGGAAATAGCAATCAACAAGCAGAACTTTATAAAACTAAGAAAATCTTTGTTACTGAGAAGAAAATTTGTAATCAAAGAGACAGCCTACAAAATGAGAGACAATCTTTTCACTTATATATCTGACAGAGGATTAGTGTGCAGAATATACAAAGAACTAAAACCGAAACAAACTTAAAACTTAACTTAAAACTCCAAACAACCCATTAAACTTGGAATATAGATCTAAACTCTGGATTTGGGGGAAAGGGGAAGGAACTCTTATTCACTGCTGTTGGAGTATGAATTGGCACATCCATTGTAGAAACTAGTGTGGAGGTTCTCAAAGAGCTGGAATTAGGTTTGCTACAAGATCCAGTTCTATCACTCTTGGGCATATACCCAGGGGACTCTTTATCTTACTACAGAAATAGTCTCTCATCTATGTTCATTGCTACTCTACTTACAATAGTTACAAAATGGGAACAGCATAAATATCCATCAACTGATGAATAGATACGTACATTTACATGATTGAATTGAAGTGTAAATTTCTGGTTCCTTTGGAGACTCAGTTGTGTCATGTGATATTTCTGGAAGCTGTCTTATGACAGGATGTTTTACTGAAGCAGATATGTGGGAGGATGTTTGGTTGAAGCAGACACATGAGAGGATGTTTTGCTGAGAACAGGCATGTGGTGTTTTACTGGAAGCTGTCTTGTGAAAGGACGTGTGATTTTTTGCTGGAACAAACACTTGACATAACAAGTGATATTTAGAAAAAATATAAATATAACCCCACAGATAGTGAGAGAATGCTCTTGCATTGGTTTGCCTTGCAATATTTTGCTGGTCTTCTCTGATCTTCACTTGTTGTGATTTTTGTAAAGAGAAGTTCACCAAAGAACTTCATGTGGTTTTCCAGCTGCTTCTTGCCACTTCCATGGACTTGTGCAGATTTGGTTGAGCCTTGTGGAATTTTCTGGATGGAGCCACTGGTACTAGTTTGTGTTTGCTCTTTTGGACTGGACTCTTGATATCCTGATAACAAAGGTTAAAATAATCTAAAGAACTACTTCTAAGTAGGTCCATATCCCCCTTGTCCTATTAATTATCTTCCTCCTCTACCTTAGGTCACTGGGGTATAAGGGAGGTTAAAGTGTTTAAGGACTCTTATTAAAACAGGTTTTGAAAAATTTTAGCCTACATGGAATATCATTCAGCATTAAGAAAAATTGAATTATGAAATTTGATGATAAATATACAGAATTGGAAACAGTCATCAAAAGTGGGGAAACCCAGAACCAGAAAGACAGACATTGCATGTTTTCTCTCATTTGTGGATGTTAGGTTTGAATCTTTAGATACCTGTGTGCCATTTGGAAATCTCATAGAGGTTAGGAAACAAGTGTGCAGCCAGTGTGGAGAGCAATCTTATAAGAAAGAGGGAAAGTGGAATATTGGAACAGGAAGGGTTAAATGGGTTGAGGGGTAGAAAGACAACATAGAGGAGGAAATATGGAGAGAGATAACACTAATGACCTCCTGGAAGAAGTTATATGGAAAGATACTACTATAGAGCTTCCTAAAGTATATACACAGATATGTATGTATATCTATTATTCATGTACATATGTAAAGAGTTTAAATGGAGTTGCCCTCTAATAGGGAGGACAACACTCCACTTAAACAGTATATACTACCAAATATAAACACCAATGTCAGGAATGAGTTACCTCGTTTTGAGTTGTTGACTGGTGGGATTCCAGAGTCCTGAAAACATTACAGGATATTGCTGATGCTATTGGTTAGTCTCCAAAACTTGATGTTAAGACCTCATTGCTGAAGATAGCACCTACTTTAGTCATAGAATATGGGGAACTTTAACTGGTACTTGTCTGGAAGCTTCACCCCTCCTGATTAGCTTTCATAAGGCTGGAAGGTGCTGTGCAAGCTACTGGAGGAGAAAATTAATCATCGGTGTCCCCAGTTGTGACTCTTATGAGCTGCAGTAATCACCTGCCTGGCAAGATATTCACTGGTAAAATAGTAGTAGGAATGTTATGGGAGTAGCCAACCAACTTATGATTGGATTTAAGTCCTGCTCCATGGAACAGAACCCATACCCAAACTGTCAACTAGACAGAGCATCTGTAGTTAATAGGACATGAGCCCTAGTGGAAAACTTACTACTATTATTCTGTTAAAAGGACATAACAATAAAACAACCCCTAATGTCTTATCACTATACCCATACATCAGTACATTGCTATCATTCCTCATCAGAGAAGCTTCTTCTTGCAATAGCTGTTAATTAGCACAAAGACTCACAACTGGGCAGCCTATAGAAAGTGAGGGACTTTTGGAGTGCTCAGACATAAATGGAATGTCTTTATCACACCTCTCCCTTCAAGGCTCAGGGATCCTTTAGAATGAGGTGACAGTGAGCTTGGAAGAGGTAAGAGGCAAACAACTTCAAAGAAATAGTGTTTTCAAGACACAGGGCAGATACACATATGAAGTCACAGTGATCATGAAAGCATGAATAAAACTCATGCAAGCTTAAGCTGGCAAAATCCCAGCATGGAGGAAGGAAAATGGATCTGTTCCATCCCTTAGTTGTCCTGTTGGCATTTGAGTGCTACTGGGGGAAGGAAAGTCTGTAGTCTTCAGTGGTGTGATACCCATTGTGTCAGCTACCCTCCATGTTAGCCCAGAAGTATTTGGCCAACAGAAACTGGATTCAATGGAAAGAGAGAGAGAGAGAGAGAGAGAGAGAGAGAGAGAGAGAGAGAGAGAGAGAGAGAGAGTTGAGTGAGAAGGATGAATTTTATCAAAATACATTGTATGAACTTCTCAAATAACAAAAGCACTATTAAAATTAAAAAGGAAGTTAAACTTCATGTAGAAATGCATGATGAACAAAATACCAGAATTTTTAACAAAGACTGGCCTTGGACCCAGACAGTGATGAAATTTGAGCAAGGTGAGTGAGAGCGTACGCGGTCATAGAGTTCAATAATGTATTTATGACTCACACTGACAATAGTGATTTCTGTAAATTTTATTTCTCTGGGCTAGGAAAATTTCATGCACAATTAATTCTCTAGGAATAATTCTCTGGCTGTGCATGGCTCTAGGACATCTACTAATGCACCCAAAATAGCATTCACCAAGTTCTGTATCATTTAGTCTTTGGATGACAGAAGGTTTTTCAGAACTGTTCATGGAATGTCAACCTTGGCTAGTCATTGCTTAGAATGTGTAAAATAATTCGTAGGCCATTTTGCAGTGATTAGCTAATTGCAGAATAGGTTCTTGTAAAAAAAGAAAGAATAAACAAATTCTGTACAATTGGAAGGTGTTTAAAAAGGGATTGCTGTGTATAGGCTGTGGCTGGTAATGGGGTCAAGAGCTCAGTGTTTGGTTTTTTTGGCTGTAGAGGATGACACAGACCCCAGTCCCTAGACTTCTCTGATAAACTTTTTTTTCCCCAGCTTTTGAGCAGAAGTGAGTTCTAAATTGTAGAGAGAGATTAATGTGGGCTTCATCTAGATGCCATTTTCTAATGCAAAGAAATTAAAATTCTCACATTTTCATGTCAAAGAGAAGAGGGTGGAAGAGATAAAGCAGTACAGAAGGTGAGAGTCAGCTGTCCGACGTCCTCCCTAGACGCGTTTGTAGGTCCTGCTCTGGAACGGTTTTTACTTATCATACCAGCACAGGGTGTTCAGATTCCTGAACATGTATGGATTATTGGCAGGTATTTGAGTTTTTTGTTCCTTCCTTCCTTCCTTCCTTCCTTCCTTCCTTCCTTCCTTCCTTCCTTCCTTCCTTCCTTCCTTCCTTCCTTCCTTTCTTCCTTCTTTCCTCTTTCCCCTTTCCCTTTTTCTTCCTTTCCTTTTTTAAAAATTAGATCTCCACTTCCCCATTTTTTTTTTTTTTTGATTAAAACTAATCTATTGAAGTTTCTTCCTTCTAACTCTCTAGTAAAGAATTTTCAAGATAACTTGTTCTGAGTTGCCTTTCTGAACAGAACACATGGTATTCAGCTACATTTACATACACCATAAATAAATGAAGAGAAAAACAGTGCCACTACCCAACAAAGAATTCTCAATTAGAAAGCTGCTTAACTCCTACTCCAAGGATAAAAATGAAAGTCTGGATTTATTTTAATAACACATTTCACAACTCGCTATTCCCATGATAATCTAATCAGCAATGTCAGACAGCCAGTTTAGCAATTCAAAGGTTATTTCCATTAATTAGTTTTACATTCAAATGGCTTGGCTCTCATTGCCATGTGAAAACTAGCAGAGATGAATATGTTGTGCTTAACAAAATAAATAAGTCTGCTGAGTTTGAAAAATGAACTCAATTTGTCTTTTCTCTTTTGGTGGCAGATGTGAAATGACAGCTAAATGACTGATCAGTCCATTTAAAAGGAAAATGTATATCAATATTGCCAACTGCCGCCATTGAACACACATATATAATTGGATAGGCTGACAAACTTCTGTAGGCAAGTGATATAAAAGCGACTAAAATTATGGTAATCTTGATCTATGGTAAGGAACTTTGAGGCCTTGATCATTCATTTACTGGAGATGTTTACAAATGATTTCTTCAGGACTCTTTTGGCTTTATCCAAGAATACTTTCGTACTACTTTGTAAGAGAGGTCATCCTTGGCTGGCTCCTCAAGTTTCTTCAGATCAGGTGATTTTTAGAGCTGTAGAGAACTGTTTTGACTTGAGGTTCTCTCAGCCATTGTGAGTACCTGCTCGTTCCTGCTAATGTGGCACTTGCCTTCTTTCCAGATGAATACAGATCATTTTGTAGGCCACCATAGATTGGGTGGTTTCGGCAACACAGATTTATTTTTCACAGCTCTGGAGACAAAGAAGTCTAAGCTTGAGGTGTCTGTAGGTCGGTGACGACTGTTGGTGGCACACAGACACCTGTCTATTGGTTGTATGTTCAAATGACGATGAGAGAAGTCATCTGTGTTTCTTTTTACACAGATATTGATCTCAGTTTCAAGATTTGTGCCCTCATGCCAGCGTTCCATCTACAGGTCACATTCTCTATTACTGTTTCATTAAGAATTCAGATTTCAGTATACGAATTTGGGCAGATATCAGTCCTTATATCAGGGTCTATGTCAAAGAATAAGGCAATACAGATGAACAAATGACTGTCAAAAATCTTACTAGAGATAAATGAATACATTTGCAGGAGCATCCTCAGGTGGTGTGCTCCTCCACATTAGTGCTCTCTGTTTGCCCTACAGGCTTATCTGAGACTCCAATAAATCTTCATAAGCACTGTTCCCTGAAAAGCTCTGATACACACTTTGCACTTATTTTTTTTGTAATATAATGTAAATAATCTTTGCATGGGGATGCATGGCCATGATTTTGGTTACTTTTATACATACTCACTTATGAGTAAACCCGTTAGACCTTAGACCGCTTCTTTCTTCTTCCAATGCAGTCATTTGCAACTGCTGCCCTAAGGTACAGCTTAAGGAACAGGAAATGAAGACTCTGATGAACATTGTCAGTCAACCCCGGGAAGGTGTAACGGTGTTTTGGACACTGTGTTTATTAAAGCTAAATTGTTGCTGTATGAGGAACATGTGATAAGTTTTTCTTCAGAACTTGTCCTAAGACAATTTTCCTTTTGAGCAATTGGATTGATTTTTAATTGTAGTAAAACCATCTTTTGCTTGAATTTGTTTGCTGGAAAGCATAGAGATAAATTTATGACTATACCCAACAATTATTCTTTTTGGATTATTTTTCCTTATCTTCATAACTCATGGTATTAGAGAAATAATTTAAATAAAGTGCATTAACTTTAGATAGTGCCCATGATATAATGTTAAGTGAAACAGCGATTAGACAGTACAAAGAACAGGATACCATCTTAGAGACACAGACACACTCCCACATATTTTTGCTAGGATATAAACTGCAAACTCTAACTATAAAGAGGGGAGAGTTTCACCTCAATTTCCTGATATTTAATTGTGACTGAAAGCATGCCTTATTCTTGTAACCTAAAGAGAATTCTCAAGTTCCCATCTTTCTTGGAAGAGAATCAAATGTATGATCTAACAACCACAATATTATAAAACAGATAGTTGAGTCTTCAGAAACGTAGCTAGGAACAGTGAGTGGTTAGTTTAAGGCCATCACAGAAGGGAGCTATCTCTAGAGTGAATAGCAGCTCTCTTGGTGGATCACTGGAGGAGAGGCATTTCCAGAAGGAAGCAATGAGACACAGAAGGAGAGAAGAGCATCATGTGAGTGGAGAACTATCCTAGGAGAGGCATGTGAGGCATGGTCAGACCAGCTCCAAATCCCAGAAGGTCACAACTGATTTCTCCCCTGTCATGTTCTTAGACCAACACCATCTGGTTAAAGGTATCATGACATGTATGTTTGAGGACAGTATTTGAGCATGGCTTGAAATTCTAGCCATAGAGGGCTGTTAAGAGGGTACTATTCCCATAGTCTGCTTGAGAGGGCAAGAGTCACTGGTTATAACTTGTCAAGTCTCTGACTAGTGTTTCTTTCTCTCTACTTTCTCTGACTCCCCCTTTGCCCCAAAGTTACTTTCTGACTTTTCCACGACTTTTCTCTTCTGACTGAAACTTCGAACATTCAATACATCTGGTTGTCTTTGTCCCACTCTAAATTGGATTTTATTCTTCTGCAGACATTTGAAAATTCCACTGAATGTAAGTGACTGCTTCTCATCCCTTCAACTCCAAAGTGGCATGTGCCACAGTTTTCAAAACTGGTGTTGAAATTGGTAATAGTTTTCTTACAATGAAAAAGTGCTATGAAAGCATTTTAGGTTCAGTGGGAACTACTTTGAGGGAAGAGAGAAATAGCATAGTATATCACAGAATTAGACCCTGGAATACCCAAATCTTTGTGACTTGTGGACCATGAAAATGTCACTACTTGAACAGCTGAGTATGAACATCCAGTAGGATGACATATGTGGAACTCCTGGGTTAACTGCAGAGCACATTACTAAATGCACAGAGAAGAGCATGGGAAGATATTCAGGATCACCAGTAGCCATCCTGAACTGAGAGGCACTGTAGAGGCTACTTTTGCAGTCTTTGAGTTCCTTGGAAGAGTATGGGTTGGAGATATCCCTGTTTTAGCCTTGTCCCTCCAGAAATATCAGAGGACACATTCCTGTTGTAAAATACCCCAGGTGGCATTTTCTTAGGATAGTCCTGGATGACGAGTATAGGGTTTGTTGTCAGAAGCTTTGGCAAGAACTGCAATCCATGTAGGCTGTTCAAATCCAAAGGACTCATTGTCTTAGCCTGACTTTTGAATTCTGCATTTTCTGTCTGATTCCTCTGGGAAGAAGGGATGCAGCTCTTTATAACTACCATGATGGGGAACAGCAAAGGGTGAAAGAGAGATTGTGGATAAGCCTTCTGAACGTCAGAAATTAGTGAAATGTGGAAGAGTTTAGGCCAACATACAACTAGTTGTGTGAGGGTTGCTCCTTGTTTAATTGTGAAGCCGATTAAGACCATTTGGACCAGAAGTATCATCTACATGCACAGAATTACATAATAAAGTCATTAAATGTGTCTTATAAGCATGTTTGTGTTATTGAATTATTTAATAAATTATTTTTGGAGATAGGATGAACATTGGTCCCAATGTGCTCTATTGATGAAAGTCTAATTCAGATGATTCTAAATTATTGACACTTTACTATACACAAATGCAAATCATGTTTGCTTTTATGTTTACTTTTAGCTTTACTGCACGTCATATTAACAGAATAAATTAAGAGAAACTATTTTGGGAGAAATGATTCTGTGTTCAGATATCCTGGCATGTTGATATCCTAGAGTCATTTCTGTTGACCGGAAAACTTAGGCTTCTCTATCTTTTGTGGGAAAGTGGTTTGTCTTTTAATAGTTGGAGCAACTCTTATTTTAAACATTGAAGTATTTTATTTTAGATGTGTCCTACATTGACAGTGATTACATTCTTTTCAAAACTGATACGATCATAAAAACATAAAAGTAATCCAAGTGTCTCTTTGAAACAAATTTCATCCTTTTCTGTAATTCACTATGGTACTTTGTGAACAGCTATAAGCATTTCAAGGTTATGCTTAAAATTCAGCAGTACTTTGATTTCATCTGAGGCATCAGAGAGAACCGTGAGGCTCTTCCTCATTTTTGTACAGAGTGCTGGATACTTTTTATAAGGGGAAGAATCCAAGAGAGAATATAATGGCATTATTATAATTTTTAAATATGGTGTGATAAGTCTTTTGTCTCTTATAATAAGGAAATCTCTGTCATCTTGCTTTTTATCTTTAATTTTATTGCTCTGGCTATTATTCCTTTTGCTTATCCTGACACATGACTAGTACCATTACTGAGCTGAACAGTAAACTCTTTGGGTTGTTGCTGTTCATAGAACAGGATAGAGGTAACAACAGATAGTCAGGTAGGCATATAGACTGGAAGACTTTTAAAAAATGCTATTCATTTTTATGTGTATGAGTGTTTTGTTTTCATGTGTGTATGTATGTGTGTGTGTGTGTGTGTGTGTGTGTGTGTGTAGATTCAAGGAAGGAGAGGAATTCCCTGTAACTGGAATTACAGATGGTTGTGTGCAATCACGTGGATACTGGGAATGAAACCTTGTTCCTCTGCAGGAACAACAAGTGTCCTTAATTTCTGAGATATCTTTTTAGCCTCAGTTCTCTTTTTAGATGAAGGTCTGTACTTTTGAAATTCTGTCAGGTATTACAGTCTGCATCATGAGGGCTGTTCATTAGGCCCTTTGCTCCCTTTATTGATTCCATTTTCTTACTTGGTAAGATAAAAAAGATAAATGTGGTCCTACCTCATTGAGTGTGCTTTCTGAACATTGCACTTAGCTGCAGTATATGGATCAAAGTCCATTAATCAATGTAGAAAATATTGATTAAATCTCAGACCTCTCACTTTTTAAATCAACAACCCATGCTGAGGTTCAGATACGCTGATGGGACCCATTGGTGAGAGTGTGTGATACAAATGTCTTGTACCATTTTAAGTTGGATCACCAGAGAAACAAGGATATCATAGTAGATTAAAAGCTAGCTTTAGCTGGTAGAGACTTACAAAATTTGATTTCTATAAATCATTGGGAACAAGATGTTAAGTAATTATGAAAGAAAGTTGTGCTGACTTTTATAGTTCGATTACAAATCTGAGAGTTCTGGAAAGGGCTTATAAAGCAACAAGACACTCGAGTGCCTTCAAGAAGTTAATTACTGCAAAGAGTCCTATAGACTCATTTTTTTCTCAATAAGCAATTCATCAGAGACAAACTGAAGAAAACTAGAGGTTTTGGAAATGTGCCTAAATCTTCTAATGTATAGATGGTTGGTCTTTCTTTCTGCTTCTGCCAGATTCTGAGGGTGTGTTAGGTAGCATTTGATCAGAGCCAAGAGAAGCTTCGGGTTGCATGGAGCTAGAGTGCCTTCAAAGCATCAAGGACTGTAGCATACTAGCTCTATGTATTTCAGATAGGCTAGATTCTGTGGGTTGAGTCAGCCAGTGTTAATGATCCCTGTGCCTTTCCAGTCTTTAATGATTCACTCTACAGACTTTCAAAGTATGCTGGCAGGACGAGCAGCATGAGCATAACATTTTGAGGCCCCAGTCTATACATTGCATTAGAAACTCTGATATAGACCTGACAATTCCCGTTTTAATGAGCGAGCCCTCCGGGAGAATTTGATCTACCTGTGTATGTGAGAACCACGAACCTCTACTGTTCTTTTAACATATTTTATTTTTCAGGCCATAGCCTGTCTTTATTTTCTTCCTAGAGGACTCACGGACATATCATTCAACATCTCTCATACCTTGTGCATGAGAAGAATGTGGCAGACAGCTCCGTGAATGAACGCAGTTTTGGAGAAGAAGCAGACTATCTTTTCACACTGTCCAGCCCTGATCACCACCACTCATGCTGGACATGCTCTAGTGTTTTATGTTATAAAAATTATACATGTTCTCTACATCGCAGCAAACCCAGAATTTGACCTCAGGGAGCTACTAGCAGAGAATGAAGTCAAATACAAACAGGTATACCAGAAGGCTGAACTGTGACTTTTTTTCTAACATGTCCTGTGGTGGTTAGTGTGAGAATGGACCTCATAGGCTCGTTGAATGCTTGGTCTCCAGTTGGTGAAACTGTCTGGGAAAGGTTAGGAGGTGTATCCTGTTGGAGGAGATATAGCCCTTTTAGAGGAGGTATGTCACTGGGGGTGGGTAGGCAGGCTTAGGCTCTATCTCTGAATTTTTCTGTCTCTGTTTTTTGTATCTCTCTCTCTCTCTCTTTCTGTTTCTGTCTCTGTGTCTGTCTCTGTCTGCTGCCTGTGTACCAGGATGTGAGGTTCTCAGCTACTGCTCCAGTGCTATGCCTGTTTGCTTCCTTCCATGCTGTTTATAGACTAGCCATCCAAAACCGTAAGTAGGCTCCCAACTAAATGCCTTCTTTAATAAGAGTTGCCTTGATTATAATGTTTCTTCACAGCAAAAGGACAGTTACTAAGAACTGGCATTGGTTATAAAGAGTTTATAATTTTGTCTTCATAAATGCTGTAATTTTTCTCTGATCACATGTACAAGATGTAGAAGATATTGGTTCTGACAAACAGTGAATATTAGTGTATAGCCATTAGCTATAGTGAAGCCAATGAAAGAAGGGTGGTGGTTTGTAGAAAAAGGTGTATTTTCGTAGACTCACGTACTTCAAAGGTAAGACATTCCAAGTACTCAAGTTTATTGATTGAATGGGGGTGAGGGCAGTAGATTTTAGTTTGGGTGGAGTCCTCTGATTTAATCATCATCACCATAGATAAGTAAAATACAATGCGAGGCTAAGAGAGCATGCATCAAAATCCCAACACTGCCAGTTATTTGCTGTATAAGTTTAAACAAATTTAATTTCTCTGAGCCACCTATGAAATGAAAACATTAACCTTCAGGTCACACTCTATGAATTGCCAATATTCAGCCTTTTGACCCACAAAATGGAAATCTCATGTGACTCAGAGTAAAATTTACCTTTGAGAATTATTATGAAGGTTTGGTGAAGTCAATATGTGGAGTTCCTGCTACATGGGGTGCTCCATAAACATTAGATTCACCTTCTTATATGAAAATGCCTTTCATATAGCACTCAGCAGATGATTTTTGAATAAAATAATCACTGAAGGAAACCAATTTCTATGTATGAATAGGAGGTCAATCCTGCACATTCTCACCCTACCAATTACTTTCTTGTCAAGCAACTTTCTTCATCCTGGTTACAAAATTATTTTCCAGTATATCCATAGTTTAGGCAAGTTCTAGATTTTTTTCTAGTTTTGGCTTCATACTGACTAATTTTGTGAGCATAATAATGTTTTATCTTTATGCATATTTGTATTATTGGAGGTATTCATAATTTATTGTTGGTGCTTATCTTGAAATGGATTTTGAATTAGACATAACATTCATTCCTCATGTGCTTCGGTTCAACTTAAGAAAACAGCTTGACAGCAATACCAACCAACCAGAGCCCCCAGGGTCTAAATCACCAGCCTGGGGGCACTTAGGGAGGGACTGATGGCTCCAGCTGCATATGTAAGAGAGGATGGTCCTGTCAGGAGAGGAGATCCTTGGTCCCATGAAGGCTGGATGCCGTGTGTGTGTGTGTGTGTGTGTGTGTGTGTGTGTGTGTGTGTGTGAATTCGAGGTGGGGAGGTGGGAGTGGGGGGGTAGGTGGGGGCACATCCTCATAGAAGCAGGAGGAGGGGGTGCCTGGGGTAGGCAGGTTCCTGGGAAATGGGATAAAGGGATAACATCTGAAATGTAAATAAATATCCAAAAAGAAAAAAAAGAAGAAAACAGCTTAAGGCATATACCTTTGTGTATTCAAAACCATTATTCATGCTTTAGTTTAAGCTCTTCTGCATGTCACAAGTCCTGGGAAGTACCTATGGAATAGCTCTGACTCTGTAAAAACTGTTGTGTTTCTACTGAGGAACGTCCCTGGTAGGCAGGGTACTGTCAATCCCACTTGAGCAACATACACTCCACTTCAACTAAGATTTCCCCAAACATCAGATCATAAAGAGGAATAATCTAGAAGAAGCAATAATGTTATGTAAATGAAAGCAATGTCAAACAATGTGTCTAGTTTCATGCTTAGAAAAAAAGGTAAAAATCGTAGACATTCTATAGATCATTCTCTAAGAAAAGTCACTGTGACACTTGGGTGTCAGCATTGACTAATATGCCTACAAAGCTTGTTTGCATCTTGAATAATTTGTCTTAGAGTCAAAAGTGTCTGAGTTTTCCCATGTCTCTGACGCAATATTGTGTTTTGAGTTAAAAGACCATGAGATTTCTTAAAACTGTCACCAAAACCTATCTAGAATGCTAGGCCTGCTCTTTGCTCAGCCCGTGATTCTGTGCTTCTGTTCTTTCTCCTCCTAGCCAGAACAACATGTTGTTTCCAAAGGAGAGATTGCATGACCCTCTGCCCATCCTTCTTCTGCATCATCTTTCTTCTTATTACAAAAATGTAAAAACAACGTAAGTCACACAATATTGGACATTTTAAAAATACCCTTAAAAATTTCACTTCCAACTAGAAGAAAGTAGAAGTTTTTTATGTGGTGAGGAGGGCAGGAAACCAAGTATCCTCACTAAGTCACACTCATTTTCCTGGCGAAATAAAGATGTTGCTTAGATCATGAACATGAACTAATACCCAGACTTTTCTTTCAAGGAAAGAAGCACAGCTCTCCCCTCAGTGGGTTATCTTGCTATATGTATGATAGCAGCAACAGATGAAGACACGGCTGCTAACACAAGGATGCTTGAAACTGGACTCTAGTAAAGGAAAAATAAAGAAGCAAGAGTGCCAGATTTTGTGTTCCTTCTTTATCCTCATTATCTGAAAAATTAAAAAAAAAAGTTCAAAAGAAGTTTTACTGTGTAAGTTGGATGAGAAGTCAGAAAACTCTTCTATGCTGGAACAAACTGACCATAGCTCAGTCTCTACAACATGCTGGGCTTTGGTCTTGTCACCTCTGGGATTGTATTATCTAAAGCTGACACTGCCTTAAGTTTTCGTGAACATATGTTTCAAAGCCAATTGCTTTGAGAAAGCATTGTGTAGTATTTGTAGACATTTATTGCATCATTTAGTAGTTGACTATACTAAAAGCATATAGGGTTAATTAGATCCTTTTGGAACTTCACAGGAGAGGTACGTAGCACCTCAGCCTGTTTCCCAATTTTGAAGGACAGAATTGGTACAGGGGAGGGAAAAAGATATATATGAGAAACGGGATGAAATGTGATGGTGTTTTAGTGTCTACAGAAAATAGAAAAGTGCAGCGAGATCCTGGGTCTGGTAGTGGAGGACAGTTGAATAAAAGGCCATGATACCTCTGAGGACACTGAAAGCATTCTGGTTAAGAAAAGACCCCTCTCGGGCACTCTGCTCACAAGCACTGCCTGTTCTTCCCTGGGGAACAATTAACAGTCCTGATACAGCTAATTACATTCTCTGGTTTGAGTTCTTTGGGTACATTCTTAACACTTGAGGCTTTATCATCTCCATCTTTAAAATATAAATGATATGGATTACATGACAATACATTTTAAATGTTTAGGCCAGAATGCAGTAAATAGCAACTGTTAATACTTACCAACACCCTGACATTAGCTGTAACCATCCTCATTACAACTAGTATGGCTCATTCATTAAAAGAAATAGATGGCAAACTGCTTCATGTAAAATGAGTGATATAACAGAATATATCCTCTTTATAATAATAAAAACTCCTTACCCCACACCCTTAAAACACCCAACTTTATTCCACCTATAGTCATTTGTGTCTTGGATAAAGCATTGGCCTTTTGTGTTGTATTTATTTTAAAATGAAAAAGTCCACTGGGTTAACATATTAAATCTCTACAATCATTTTATGAATAACCTCTAAACTCTATAATGGGGGTTCTTCAGGGACAAAGCGAAAGTGTAGGTAATTAGAGAGGCTGAGGGGAAAACAGAAATCATGAGTGACCCATGCCCTGCATTTCAGAGCTCTACTCAGGGTTTCAGAATAAATGGCTCTTTCAATTGTAGAAAAATGGCTATCAGATAATTTCTGGAATACACAGTAATTGCCCGAGTGCTTGGGAGTTTTAAATCTAGAATAGCAAGACTTTTCATCTGTAGCAACCTAGTATTTGAATCAAAAACAATGTAAACCATATTTCTTTAATTTTCAAAAACATTTATTTATTGTGCTTGCTTGAGTGTAAGAGTGCATGGGCAAATGTGCCATTGCACATGTAGGAGATTCGAGGGCAACTTTTAAGGATTCAGCTCTCTCTTCCATCATGTGTGTCCCAGGAACATAATTCAGGTCATTTTTCTTGGTAGTAAGCACTGTTATCTGCTGAGACATCTCAGTAACCCTGAAAACCATCTTTCCCTGAACAATTTGGTGATATTTTTATTTTTGCCAGTTGTGTGTTTTCAATAAAGATATAACAAAACTCAGTTTAGGTTTGATACTAAAATAACTATGAAAGATAACCAAGACAGGAACCAAAACATGACCAAAGATCTGTGGAACCACTTAAATTAGAAATATGTTCATATAGAGAACTTCTCAGAATAATACATCTCATGATGAGAATTGCAGAAATGTGCATATTGACAAAGAATGGGTATGTGTAGAACTTCTAAACTGAATGTGTTAGATGTTTCATTACTTCAATGAAGTACCTAAGAAAGAAAAGTAAGAAAGTGAATTTTTATCTGATCACAACTTCAGAAGTTTCTGTCTATCCATGGTGGGATGTGGTGAATGGAGCAGCTCACGCAGTGGCAGCCAGGAAACAGAGAGAGAAGCAAGCCTATGCTATCAGCTCCCTCCCTCTCCTATCATCTCATCTAAGCCTCAGCCTACTGGATAGTGCTACCTGCATTCAGTGAATTAAATAACATTAATCTCCCCTGGAAATGCTTTCACAGACACACCCAGAAATACAAGTTTGCAACAGGAACACCATATGCTTTCTGGAACATGAGGGTGACATACAGCCACCCTCGTTTAAGTCTAATTTTCAAACTGCTCATTGGCATGTCCTGCAAGGCTTGGTTCTGGAAACCTTGCTGGGGTGATGTGCAAATGAAGAAATGATAGAGGTAAGGTAGGGTGTGCTCGGTGTGATGGAGGGTACTTATTCTGCTACCTAGAAACTTGTCAGCTTTATTATGTACAGCGGAGGAGGAGGGGTTAGCTAGTCTTCATGAGAGATCTCTGTAGAGAATTTACTAGTCTCATAGGTATCTCACAATGTAACCAAGTTGCTAGCTGAAGTTCACTATCACAGTGAAGTAAGAATTGAAAGTCTTGATATGAGAAATTGAATTAAAATATGATTAACTAAAGCCTGAACATTTGAATGTTATATACAACCATGAGCTGTGGAGAGTGGAGACAACTCTGAAGAAATGTGTAAGGAGCAGATGAAATAATGGATGTGTGTTATTGACATGAGGAGAGTCATGTCAAGGATGTCAATGCCTCAAAGGCTTGCTTAGGTGGGGCTCAGAGTGATTTACGGTAGAGCCTTCCTCTGATCCAACTACAACTGTTTATGAGTGATTAACCAATGTATGTAGGAACTACAAAGCACAGCTTCACTCTCTTGAATTTTATAGTATGAATTCACCTACAGAAACTTCCTATGGAGACTAGCTAACCCCTCCTCCTTGGGCTGCACATAATAAACCTGGTAAGTTTCCAGATAGCAGACTAGGTACCCTTCATCATACTGAGAACCCCGAACTGACCTCAGATTTTCTGCAAGTATATCTGTCATTTCTTCATTTGCACATCATCCCAGCGAGGTTTCTAGAACCAAGCTTTGAGGGACATGCCAATGAGCAATTTAGGGAACTAAACTTTAGGGAGAAAGTTCATATTCCAGGAAGCATATGATGTTCCTGGTGTAAAAATCTATTTTCTGGATACAATACTATTTTTCCATGAGGTGTTTTTTTTTTTTTTTTTTTTTTTTTCAGGCATCAAAAAGTGAGTGTTTCTCCTGTTACACTTCTAATCCTTTCTTATAGGCACTAACCCAGGGGGCGGGGTACTCACTTCTACACACCTGAAACCATTCTTCTTGTTAATGATGTATCTCCCTATCCTGATTAAAAATCACAGAGAGGAAGACTTTAATCTTCTAAGAAACATTAAAGAAACGTTTGTGGCTAAGTATATAATCTAGTGTTTAGGGAGAAAAATTTCATAATAAAAATATGATTTAAAAGAGATTTATTTACCCAGACTTGGTAATTTGAAAAGAAGAAATATCATATTGGCCACTCTTGTTGACTAAGATATTAACAAATTTCAAGTATGTCCACCAAAATGTTCATTTTAATTTGTTTATATCCATAGACCAATGCCTTAATCAGCCTTAATCAGAGAAGCTCTTTTTTGGGTACAGAAAAGACTGCAGACTCATGACTGCTTAAGATGATGAGGATGGGGGACCACCCAAGATCCAGGGAACATTGCACAAGAGGTATAGAGAGCATGTGAGAGCATGTAGAAGACAGAATGCAGACCTGTGAGATGCTGACTTCTTATCCTGACACAGCCACAGAAATCATGACCTCACTTAAAGTTGCCTGAATTGGGCTGCATGCATCCGGGCCTGTTAACAGTCAATCATGAACTGGGGAGATGCTGAAGGGGCCTTGTGCTATTGGGCACTGACTGATTCTGAGGAAGGGACAGTCATTGTCTTCACTTGTGTTTACTGGTGAGCCACCAGACTCTAATAGAGAGCTCCAAAGTCCCTAATATGAAACTGTATAACTCTGGTTAAACTTGGTGTTTTAGAACCCAAAGCAAAAAGACCTGAATGTGGGAATGGAACTTGTGGGGAGAAGAGCAGGGTAGCAGGGGTGGGAGAGAGAGATATAAGAAAAGAGAACAGTCAGATTCCATTATGTACATGTATGAAATTGTAAAGTAATAACTTATATAAAATTTTATTTATTTTATTTTAAAAACAAAGCCAGCAAGACAATATTTTACTCTATTTAACCATACATGCTTTATAATTATATTTGTCTTGCTTATGTAATTTTTCTCAATCAAAATATTTTTCAGGTGCCAAATTTTTAGAATTTCCATTGTAAGATTGTTGACCAATTTACACAGGTTTTTGTTTATTAAGGGGTCTTTTAGGTAAGTTTTATTTATAATGATTCTCAGCATACTGAGAATGTGATTTTAAATTTAAATCATGTTTTATGCCTCTTTTTGTTACAAAATATATTCAAAATGTATAAATTTTTGAATTTATGGAATATCAAACCAACAATATAAGAAGGAATGTATGAACTCTTTCTAGTTGTAATGATCAAATAGACTCTATGTTGTAGAATATTTTTCAGAAATGCAGTATTCTTTGCATGTTTGAAAATCCAAGCATTTTACAAATACTGGTATTGAAAAAAATCATTAAAAATTTAAAATAAATCATAGAATTAGGATTTTCTCATTTATTGTTTATGTTGGAAGCTATACAGAGAACTCAAATTCTAAATAATCCAGTGGGAATAAAACTGTTCATTTTAATATCAAATGCCAAGGTCCATCCCACACCACAGGCGAGCTTCTGAAACCTGGAAATGAGTTGAAATTCAATTTTGACTGAGTGCCCTGTGTTTTAGCTGACAGCCCTATTCCCAGGGCCTCGGCATGTGACAGATGATGACACTTGCAGAGAAATGTGAGACAGGAACAAGAGTAAAGAACACTGGAGAGGTGGGAAACTGCTTTGTCAATTAAAACAGAGGAGGCAAGAATGGCTTATTAGTTTGTTTTTATTGCTAAAATAAAATAATCTTAGATGTTTTTAAATAGAATAAACTTACTTCTTACAGTTGTATATAGAGCTTTGGATGTCCAATATCAAGATCCCAGAGGATTTAACATCTAATCTTATATTCTTCCCTATAGAGGGGCCTCTTGCTACATGCCATATTGCCCAAAATGTCAAGCCGATTCCTTCCACCTTTTTAATTATATGATTTATTGATTATGTTAGTTAATTACAGCCTAAAGCCCTCACGTATTAACATTAGTAGCTTCATTTCAACAGAAGAAATTTAGCGGGACCCCAGCATTTGAACCATAGCAGCAGGCCTCAGGGAGGCAATATATGACCAGATTGTGAAGGTGGAGAAGTGATTCCTGGGCTGTCTAGAGTAAGAACATTTTAGTCAGATGGAATGCAAAGGACTCTGAGATGGGAAATCCTGGTACCTGTGGAGGATAGCGTGATCAGAGCGGAATAAGCAAGGTTTAAATAATAATATGGATCGTTGGAGAAGTAAAAAGAGTCAGATTATAGAAAGCCTTGTAGGCCGTTATTAAAAACTTGTTTTTAAGTCAAGGGGGAAATGCAAAGAGTCTTGACAAATGTAGAGACATGATTTGAAATTATTTTTAAAGTATCACTTAGCTATAGTTTCATGAGTAGGTTAAGAAAAGAGTGGAAACTTGGATACTAGTTATAGCATATGTATGTATGTATACTCTGTGTGTGTGTAAATATATGTACCTGATATAGAGGCAGAGGAAGAAGAAGAGGTGGGGGGAGAAAGAGAGACTACTTAGATAAAGCGATTGCAGAGTTTCATGCAGATGAGAATGAAGTAGTCGAGAGATGCATGATAGATGCAAGGGAGAGAGCAGAACTTCTGAACACATGTCCTAGAATAGGCAGGAGAGATGAGTTCAACTCATAAACGGAGAGCTGACTTAGGTGCAGGGGCAATCCATCCATAAAAGTACCAGAAAGGAAGCAGGGTGGCAGTCTTGGCTGTGCAGACTGAAGGCTTTAGGTGTCTTCTGAGTCTCACAATAGGAACTAACATTACATGAAGAGAACGATGAAGTCACAGGAGGTGCTAGAGGTTCAGAAGGAAGCAGGTATGTTTTTATCCAGAAGGATTCAATGAGTATCCTATGGAAATTCTGAGAGGAATTGTGAACTCATCCGAAGAAAACTCATTTCTAAAATGAGACAGACATCTTGTACACTCACTCTCACATGCTTGTAGATAGTTAGGTGCAGGTGAGGTGTGGACGGAACGTTGTTTTTAAGTAAACCTGGAATTTGTCAGTTGAGTACACAAATGTAAGATCAGAACAAGATCCAGAGTGACTGTAAAGCTGAACCCCAGTGTCTAAGCTGGATCAAAGGACTGGGAGTAAAGTCACCAAAGTATTTGGGGACAAAGAGAGGAAGAAGACCAGTGAATTCCAGTGGGCTCTCATGGAATCTTTTCGCACTGTTACTGAGTGGTTACTTTGGCTAGCTACTACTAGTACTGTCATAAAGATACTTGCCATGGCTCATAGAGTTGTGAGATGCTATGACCAGTGGAATGATAGAGGTGAGAATAGACAAAATCAAGGGTTAGGGGTATATAGAGTTAAAGACAAAAGCTCCCAAGTATAAAACTGGTTTATCTCAACAATATAATTGGAATATTATAACTTGAATATATTAGGATTCTTCTTGCAAAACCTCATTCAACAGGACCTACAAAACGTCTTTCATCTGAATAGAGATACTGTAACTCCAACAACCAAGACACCTACCCAGTGCCACTAAGCACAGGTGCTTAACACTGACCGCAGTTTCCGTGTGCATTCACACATGTACTCATATGTTACATGTTTGTCCACATACATGACCACCCTGCACACAGATGCCTTCTCCCCAGTAGCTCTTCCCTCCTTTCTCTACCTTCTAGCCTATGTTGCCATTACTGTTACATTTTCATTTTACCTTCCCCCTAGGCATCTTTGAGACGACATTACGGTTTCCTTTAGACAAATGGGAAGCAGGTGAAGATAAGCTCTGGAGTCAAATAGTCTTTGGAGAAGAAAATACATTTTTCTTGGCTGGAAGATGCTATTAAGAGATTAAATAATGCATTGGAAAGAATTTCTTTTAATAAAAGTTTGAGTTTACAAAACAATAAATGATGATATATGACATATGACGTGCCATATAAACGTGGTACTTCAGGATCTGGGTGGATATTGGCTCACGTCACTGGTTGCATGGAGTCTGAAGGAGTGACAAGCAGATTTGTGTTTCTTTATCTCCAGCAGAGAGCTTTGAACACAGCCTGGGAGCCTTTTAATAGTCCGTTTTTGTGTAATTTATTCAAAACTGAATAACTTTTGAGTTCAGCCTTTTCTTTTTCCTCTTTTTTCCAACCCTTTGATGCATTGCTAGGCTGTTTTAACTGAAATTAAACTGATTGCTATCTCTATCTATGGAGAAATGCTGAATTAAAAAATAAGGACACACATCTTACAGCATGTATTTGAAGTCACAATAATAGCAGGTATGAGAATTTGAAAGATAGAGTCAATAATGAGTTGTATCATTATGGGTCCAGATAAATTAATTTATTGAAGAATCATATTGAGTGACCATTAGAGGTTTTTAGATGTGAGAGCATTAAGCCCATCAAAGATGAGGCTGATGTCTTTGTGCTCCAAGACCTTGAACACACTATACCTAATATTATGTGATCTATAAGGGATTTAACTTATTTGATTCGGATGGCTTAAAATGATTTATTTAAATTAAACTGATTTTACATTGGACTTTTTGTATTGGGTGGTCCTAATACTTCTTGAACATATTTATTAAATTTATGATGACTGCACATATTGTTTTAAAAATTTTTGTTTTGATGCAATGTAGTCTTTTATAAAATGTTAATTAAGGCACTTCTACATCTAGTTTAAAATTCATATTTTTGTAGCTTTTGTATAAATATGTAAACACATAAAGCAATTATTTCATATTCCAGGGATAGTAGACAACACCAAAGATTTATAAATTAAAAAACATTTATATATTAAAGATTTATAAATCAGATTGATAGCCTTATGTCTGTTTTATGTCTATTGGTCACTTCAGGCTGCCACACTAAGTACCACAGAATGTTTGACTTATAAAATAGGAATTTACTGCTCACAATCTTAGAGACTGGGAAGCCCAAGATCAAAGTTCTAACATAGGTTAGAACGTGAACTTGTGCTGGGACTATGGAAATGAGGATGGAAGTTCATAAAAAACTGGTAGAATACCATATAACCCAACCATACTGCTGTTGAGCATATACCCAAAGGCTTGTGAGTCATATAACACAGAAATCCCTCTTTTCTGTGTTTATCACTGCTGTATACATACGACAGACAAACGCAGACGATAGTTGGACTGACAAGGTTGACCTTGTAGCTTGTAGACAGAATGGAATTTTATGTCATAAAAAAAAAACATGGTATTGTAGGGCGATGGATGGATCTGAGAATGATTATATTAGATGAAATACACAGACCCAGAAAGATGAATGACACATGTTCTCTCATGTGTGGAACCTGGACTTAAAATTATCATACATACATACATACATATACACATACACACATATATGTGTGCATATATGATTTATATGTATTTATGTGTTGTTTATTGGTCACAAAACTGGAGGGATTTAATGAGATGAAAGAAGACATCTAAAGAATGAAAACTGAGGAAGTAATGGGATACATGTGATAGGAAAGCGGAAGAGGGATTAACTGGGGGGAGAAAGAGAAGCAATCAGAGGGAAGGGGATGTCCTTAGAGGGCAGTGGGCAATGGATTGAAAGAGAATAAGAATAATTAGGAGATGACTACTACTATATTTATATACATATATAAATAAGATCAATACATACATACATACATACATAAATATATACATACATAATAAGATCATGCCATAATGAAACCTATTGCTTTGTATGTATACTCTAAAAAGTAACCAAAAAGTAAATAAAACAACTTATGTTCTCAATTGAATAACAGAAGTTTTCTAAAAAATAAAAAAAATGAAATTACTATATTTGTTTCCTCATGAGGAGCTGTTTCCATCCTTGAAGAGAGGGCTTGCTCCTCCCTCCCGTGGCTCAGAGGCCTTTTGTTTTGTTTTGTAGGGAGGGGACAAAGGCTAGCTCTATGATATCTCTCATTTAATCTCCCAGCCCACACCCGCTGACCATTTTTTTCTTAATTTTTTACTGGTTATTTTATTACTTAAATTTTATTCCCCTAACTTCTCCACTGGGGTCCCCATGCTGAGTCGGATGGTTTACTGTAAGGGTCTGTATCTGTATTGATAAGGCTCGGGAGAGCCTCTCGGGAGACAGCTATATCAGGCTCCTGTTCCGCTGACCATTTTAATTTTACTTACCTCCCAAAGGCTGATCTCTAAATATCTTCACTTTGGTCTGTACGGCTTCAATATGGGGTTTTGAGGGTGGATCAGCAGCATAGTCCGTAACACACAGAGAGCCCATATCTTGCTCATCTTTGCCTCACTTTCAAAATTGTCACATCGTTTCTGTTGCCTCTGACATCCTTGCTGTTCCATGTGGGCTAAGAGTGAAAAACCCATTAATTGTAGGTGAGGGGGTGAAATAGAAGTGTTAATGGTGGAACAAACTACTGTTGGGAGGTCAATCTGCAAAGCAGCCAGAATATTGTGTAACTACCCCAAATTATATGACGCTCGGTGAGGTAAAATACAACCATCAGTGGACTGGAGTAGTAACCTACTCCAAGGTGCTTGCCAAGGGATTTCTGGAGCACACTGACTGATGCACGGGGCAAAGGCCAGCTCGACATGGTTGGTCATAGACACACAGGCCACTTTTCTGGGAGCAGATAGAGCTGAGTGGGTACTAGGAGGTACGCGTTCCTCTTCTCAGATATTTGACCCTGAAGGCAACCAGGTCTGTCTCTCTGTGTGCTATTAATTAGTTATGGAAGGAAAGAAAGCCCAGAAGCTGCTTCATTTAAATAGTCCAGGCAGATGAAATCTAAAAGGATTCCTCTCTCTCCTGCCTGGGGTGAGGCAACAACTCATTAGCTCAGATTTTTAATCCTGGATCCGAAGTGATAACATGACATTGTGACTCTGGAGTAGAGCTGCAGGAATGTGCAATCTCATTCAACAGACAAATGACACCATTTCCCTTTAAAATGATATCAGAGTTGGTGCAGGAGCTTTCCCATGTGATAAAGCCTCTTAATATCCTTGTCAGCCCTAATAGTCTGATATACCCATAATATGAAATCAGTATAGTATTTTCTAATGCAGTCTGTCGATCAAGTGTTGAATTTTCTACTCCCAAATACCATCCGTGCAGCTGTGTCATCAGAGAACGCCAACTATTGGATAAGGATCAAGTAATTACATTGGCCAGTTCTGCCCTTGACAGTTTTCCTTGCACTGCCTTCTATTTCTAAAAGTTTCTTCTGTTTGATCATGCTGATTCTGGAATTTAAAGCCTGCAGTGGTTAGAAAAGGCAACTAATGATTTGGCTCCTGTGTTATTTTCCATGCTAATAATTGCCTCTGTTAATGAGGGATGGCTAAGGTCAGGTACCACATATAGTCACTGTGTACCTTCAGCACTGAACACTTTGATGGCTGATAATTATAAGTGAGCTAAATTTTATTAATGTTAGGAAGTCAGGTTACACATAATGTTATCTTGACTTTAGGACACAAGAAAGAAAACCCTAAACTTCAAAAGTTGGGATCAGTGACATACCATGTTTACATCAAAGGTTCACAGAAAAGATTGTGGTTTTTTTTTTTTTCCATCGTGGGTCTTCATTTGCCCAATTGAGGTAGTTCTAAAAACTAATGGATATTGCGTGTTTCATGCTAGAAGAGTTTTAGAACTGTAATATGAACTTTGCACCAAGAATAATAACAACTGCTCGTAGTTCCTGAGGGTTGGCTACAAGGCAGATCCTGTTTTAAATACCTTATGCCTTTATAGTTACTCAAGTAATGTCAGATTTACCAAGAAGATGAGGAAACTAACCCAGAGGGGAAGGTCCAAGATTACTGAGTCCAGGGGTGTCAAATCAAATTCTAAAGTTAGTCATGAGAGCTGGCTTTTTATTTCTTCACAGTGATGTTCCCTGGGTTGCACCTTCCAAGTCTTCCATAGTCAACCTGGCATCTTCCTTAACTAGAATAGCAAGGATTCTATAGGAATTATCCACGCCAAATAGTCAAGGATAAGACAATAGGTGTGGGGGTTAGTTCAAATTCTTTGTGGAAGTAGAACTTATCATCTCTGTTAATCTTTCATCTATATATCAACCATCTACATATCTGTTTACCTACTCAAATGTCCCCCCCCCTCTCTGTATGTGTTTGTGTGTGTATGTTTAAGAAGAACCTACTAATGTAATTATTGTGGTCTGCAAGTTCTGATATTTGCAGAGGCAGTGAGGAAGCTGGACGCTCAGGAGGAAAATATTTAATCTGAAGAGCCTGGAGCTCTGGACCTGAGAAGATAAGATGGCTAAGTGAGAGCATAAAATCAGGAAAATATCAATATTCTATTTTGAAGGCAAGTATGAAGAATTCTATCCTACTTGGATAACAGTCAAAATTTTTATGCCATGGCTTCCTTTTTCTGATTGGAAAATGTCCAGCTGTGCTAAGGAATATGATTTGTTTTTTTTCAATCCACCAATCTAAATGTTAATCTTATCTAGTGTGCGTATGACATTTTTTTTTTCCATTCCTCAGTTGTCAGGAACATAGGTGGGTTCAACTTAGTTACTGAAAGTAATGCTGCAGCAAACATTGATCTGCTAATATTTCTACGATATGTTGATGTGGAGTCTTTGGGGAAAATAATGAGAAGTAGTATAGGTGGTCATAAGGTAGGCCTAGCTTTAGTTTTTCTGAGTACCCTCCTTACTGATTTTCACACTAGCTGGATGACTTTACATTCCTACCAATGGTGTATACGGATTTCCTTCTACTTAGATATAGGGTTTACTCTTTGCTTTTGAACTGGGCTATTTTTTCCTGGTTAATGTGTTGTTTGAATTCCTGATTTTGGATATTAACCTCCAATCAGATACATGGTTAATGAAGATGTTCATCCCATCTGCAGCTTGCCTTTTCATTTTATTGGTTGATTTCCTTCCCATTTCTTTCCTATGCTTTTAGTTTGGAGCAGGTTCATTTGTACCTTTATAGGTATGTTGACTGTCATGGACTAAACCTTGAGTAGAGAATCTCTAGAAAGTGAAAAGACCTTAAAACGTCTTTTATCCTATATTAAAAAAAATGATTTTTCATTCTTTGCATAGGAGTAAGTAAAAACCATTGTTAGGTATAGCTCTCTAATAATGTCAAAACTCGACTCGTCAATTCAAGAGCAATGTAGTCTGAAGTTTTAAAAAGTAAACGGGCACAAAGAATTATAAAATAATACAAGCCCATTTCTATTTCATTACCTTCTCTCTGTACATGATGTTGAATATATAACTTCACATATATGTATATTTTATTTATTTTATGATAGTGAAATTTTCTTAAGCAACCTAGAGTATGCACTTGGTGTTCAGCTTCTGATGCAGGAAAGTAGATATATACTTAACAGTGGAAAAATGAGTGTGTGTGTGTGTGTGTGTGAGTGACTATATGTGTAGTGCATATGTAGCCTACATGTACACATACAGAGTTCAGAGGAAGATATTAGAAGTCTTTTTCTACTGCTTTCTGCTTTACTGCCTTGACATATGGTCTTTTGATGAATCAAAAGTTGGCTAAGCTCTCTGACCAGTAAGGTCCTGGGATCTGCCTGTCTCTGGCTCAGTGCTAGGATTAGAGACATGAGCAGATATGCTCTATTTTTTTTGTGTGAGGACTGAAGATTCGAATTCATGTCCACAGTACGTATTTCCCCCACTCTGAGCCATCTCTTCTAACTTGACAACATGATTTTTAGAAGTTGTTTTTGAATATTATATAGCAGGATTAATAATGAGACTTGAGATAACTAGACCCTTTCAGTGATGGAGAACTTTATGTTAGGGACAAGGAGCTACAACTGGCTCAACATCAGTCATATCATTTCATTATGTGGTAGAGCATATGTGTGTGCCCCAGAGGAAAGTGTCAGATGCTTGGAGCTGCAGTTTCCGGTGGTTTTGAGCCACCCAACATGGGTTCTGAGAACAGAGCTTGGGTCCTGTGGAAGATCAGCAAGCACAATTTCCACTGAGCTCTCCAGCCTCAGTAATATAATTAGAATGAACAGCATGTCCCAATGTTATATAAAGAATGTCTTACTCCATTTGATTCTTTCAAGGGAACTATTGATTGAGTTTTGCTTCCTGAACATTTCAGATACAGCATTAAACAATGCCTATGTGTCAGGAGACTGCCATATTTTAATGGTTGTTAATATTTGTACTGCCAGAATTTCCGTAGAAAACCGATCAATTGTTATATTAAATGGAAAATTACATATCAATTTCTAATTTATGTCTAGGCAATATTTACTTTGTACATTATTAATGGGAAATAAATGTTTGTATTTTCATGGTGATTTATGTCATCATGAAAATATTTGTAGATCTGAATTAAAGGCTCAGTGATACCATTCTGACATGGTCAACAAATGGGAGACAATATGCACTTCCCAGAAGAACACCAGGTTTAATCAATGTGTTAATTTTGTTGGCACCCTAAGTTACTAGTATCTACTAACTGATCAGAAATGTAATTCTTTGTATAAAAGCACAGATTATTTTAGATGTGCAGCTGACAAGATTTTATTATTAAACTTGTTCATGCATGGCAAAGAGATAAAAATACATAGACTTGATTGTATAAGGTTGAAAGTTATTTTCTGCTGAAAAGTTGTCATAATAGGCAAAATCGTTTATTTTTGAGTCAATAAAGTTGTAATAAGAGTCCAAGTTGCCCCATAAAAAGCAGCCCGGCGTACACATACGAGTAACCCTAAGTGTTGTCCTCAGTGGCTGGTTGCCCTTGCTGCACTCACCCTAGGTTGTTTGCTCATGCTGTTCTGTACCTAAACTGCGACCCCACTTTCTTCACCCTTCATCTCTTTATGTGCCAAATGAACCCTGGATATGTCAGTGGAAGTAAACAATGGCATTTGGAGGAGTTTAAAGCTGTTATTACAAGCAGCAGCAGTATGATTCTTTCAGGTTCTATGTGGATGCTATTTATTTTAAAATTCTCTCTCTCTCTCTCTCTCTCTCTCTCTCTCCTCCTCCCCTCCTCCTCCCCTCCTCCTCCTCCTCCTCCCGCACCCCCCCTACCATGGAGTAATCTCAGTAAGGATTGCTTATATATTTATAATTTTATCTATTTATGATACTTATTTATGAGATGAGAGTGATATTTTGTACTAGTTCTTTTTCTGTCGCTGTGATAAAATGCCATGGCCAAGGCAAATTATAGAAGAAAGTTTATTTCGGCTTAGAGCTCCAGAGAGTTGGCGTCCATAATAGCAGGTCGAGGGCAGAAGCAGGCAGAGAGAGCAGCTGGAGCAGGATGCTGAGTGCCCACATTTGGAAGCACATCATAAAACAAGAGAGAGAAGCAGGAACCGCTGTAAGTCTTCAAATTCTCGAAATTGCCTCCAGTGCCACACTTCTTTCATAACCGCCACACATGTGAAACCTCCTCAAAACAATCCCTACTGGGGACGAAGGGCTCAAATGCAGGAGGAGCCCATGATGAACCGTCTCATTCACCCACCAGGTATTTCAATGGATTTCTGTCTCATGTGTACTGATGAGATCAACATAAAGGGTGTATCCATTGCCACAAACATTAATCATTTACATCTTCACCAAGCCTCCTACCCCGCCCCCCCACACCCCCACACAAACAACAGAAATACAAACTCAGTCTCCATGTGGGTCCCCAACAACTGGAGCAGATGCTCTCACTAAAGCTGTTGCCTGACTGTGGAGTTCGTTCTCCAACAGGGCTCCTTTGTCTGGCCGCAGTGGGAGAGGATGCATCTAAGTACAGAGACTTAATAGCCAGGATGAGAGATAACCCACATCTCAGAGAAAAAGGGGATGTGGGATGGGGGAGGGACTCTGTGAGTGAGGGACCTGGAGAAGGGTCAGTGTTTTGGATGTCAATAAATAAATTAATTAATTAAAAAAAGGAAAGAACACAGAAGATGGAAAAGTCCTCTCTACTAGCTGTTTTGAAATATGCCATTAATTGTTGCCAACCGCAGCTATCTTACTGTGTTACAGAATGTAGAGGATATTCCTAACCATTCTCACTATCCCCTTCTTCTGCCGTACCTTTCTCAGGTCCTACTCTCTATGTCTATGGAATCAGGTTTTGAAACTGTCTACGGAGGTAGACATCTCCATCCAAGGAGTGTAGATCAGTAAAATTATATTTAAAAGGTCGTTGTGTAATAGCTTTTGGATATAACAGTCATTTTACAGGGCTTTATCGAGTTGCAAAAGTAGATTTTGCTGCCATGTTTCTCAGCACAACAGGAATCAGACCTAGGGCCCTCTCTTGCTCTACAGGCGCACGCACTCTTACCGTTCTGTTCTGCTCTTGATCTACATGAGGTCACCTCGGGAAGGAGCCTTTGGTGTCACTCGGCCCAGTCTTTTCTTCATTGCCGGAATGCCCATTCAGCATTGCTATTCTTTGGAAGCTCATTTCATTTTTTGCCCGTGTTAGAAGGCCGGCTCTAATTCTTTGAAATATGCTTCCTGTGTTGAGTTTGTTTAATTATCAGTTAATCAGGACTTTCCCTGCAACTTCAGCAATTAAAAACTGCTTTGTTTTTTCTGGGAAAGTACAAGCCTTGCCGTCTCAATGTTCTCAAAGCTAAACTTGAAGTCTGTGTAGAGCTAGAAATAAATTTATAGAGACAGTGTATAAAATTATAGAATTTCAGAACAGAAGAAAATTATTAAACGACTTATATTTGATTTTCTTCATTTATTCCTTCTCTCACAGATGTTAAGTAATGCATTTGCCTTTCCTATTTTAAATATCAAAAGAATTCTTTCCAGCCTGTGTCATAAAAAGCCGATTCCATATCAAAAGGCAAGGGGGAATATGTGCTCTGCAGAATGGAACTGATTGTATATCGATGGTCAAGGTCATTTTAGTCTAATTATCAGCAAACCCGATCAATATGCACAGAATTCAGTAGATGCCCATGGAAACAATTAAGCTAATTGTCTTGAGGGGATCCATTTTCAGATTTCTTCTCCAATTTGCCCTGCTCTGTCTGAGGCTGCCTTTCTCTCTGTTCTCTCTAGTTCTTCTTGTGATTTCCACTTCAGATCAATAAACACAGTCAGACTTTACAATGGAAGGATTCACATGGGTACTCTGTCTTCATCACTTGTAAGCAGCCAGGCCTCCACCCTTACATCTTGAATTATTTAGGCTTAGCTGGAATAAGCCAGACAGAAGAGGTACACAACAGCTAGGCACCTTTGATGACTGACTTCCAGGACATTAGGCCACGTGTGCTGAACTGCTGCATGCTAGAATGGCTGGCTGCTGAAGTGAAGTTCATTACTCAGCTTCGGTGTCATTGGTGGGGAGGATAACTGACAGAGACTACTTAAAAGGGGACCATTTAGCAGACTAACAGCCATTGCTATTAGCCTAAGCCAATACTATTAGTAGGCCATTGGCTGGTAGGGCTGTGGGTGTCCTTACAGAACTTTCTAAAGGACACGCAGATATATTAAGGACTGGGGAACTGTGTATGAATGTCTTCTAGCAAACTTTACCTCTTAAACATATAACACAAAATATTTTGTGTGAGACTTTTAGAAATAGGTATTCTAGGAGAAGAAAATCCCTTCGTCGAAACTTTCTAAACCCTTCAGTTGTTTTGTGTTTGTATGCAACTGCAACTGAAAATACTTCATGAAGAAAAGAAATCACAAATATGAATTGTTGGGGCATTGTTGGAAGAAATGATCAGTTGAGAAGAACTTGCTATCCTAGTAATTCACAGATTTATAATCTAAATAGGAAAATAAAGATGAGAGAGCTATGTGCAAAAATGTATCCAAGATAACTTTATTTTCTTAAAAAAAGGGCAAAAGAAGGAGGTTGCTTATATAAATGAGCATCTTATGTTAATTATATCAGATTTTAGACAAGTATCAATTTCAATATTGTGTCCTATTGATTCACACATTGTAAGGAAATGATCTAACAATGCCAGCTTTCTACACTTTTGGTTTCTGTCACTAGAAATATTGGAATTGTGTTTTCTGTCATGTTTAATATTCTGTCTTCCCTTTTGGTGCTCTAGTGACCGTCATTATTTCTGTTACTTTAATGTGTACTAAGATCAATATAACTGGTTTTATAGTATTTTTTTTAAATGTCCACTTTGTTGTGAAGGTTTTAAGTGATTGTTCTCTGCATCTTTTGTAAGTCCATCTCTGATCTAGTATTGTTAACAATTAATTGATTCTTTTGTTGAGTCAAATATTCAATATAGTTCCTTTTGAACTGTCTGTAAATAAAGACTTTGATGTTCTTTTTCTTTTGTTTGTTCTATATTACTTTCTTTTTTTTTTAATAAAAAATGTAGTTTAATTTATTAAAATGGTGTGTTTGGGGGTTGCTCATGTGAAGGTTAGAGGACAACTCTGTAGGCTCAGTTTTCACCTGTCACCTGCTTTTATGTAGGTTCCAAGGACAGAACTCAGGTCATCAGGACTGTGTGGCAAGCACCTTTGCCTGCTGAGCCATTTAGTTGGCCCTATATTACTTTCTGTTTTGACTATTACTTTATTTTGCTTCTCATGTGTTCTTTTGACTTTTAAATCGTGGTGATTTTATTACGGGATTACACAGAAAGTAAAAATAGCATTTGCATAATATATGGATAAAAGTGAGTTTAAATAATGCCAAATAAAATGTGCTTGTTTTCAAAAGCAAAAGAAGGAAAGGGCCTTTTTCATATGTTATCTTTGTGATAAATTTTTCTAGAATTGACACTATTGTCTCAGACTTAAAATATATTTAGGAGTAGGCTCCTAAATATTGAATAGTACTTTAAAAAAAAAATCACAAATGTTAGCAGATTTTAAAACAAGGGTTAATAATCACAACTGATCATTAAAATCTTTCCATATTTAATAAATACAAAAATAAAGGATATAAAATTTCTCTGAAAATATTTACCAACAATAGCTTCTTAACAAATAGCTACATTTATATGTAAATATTTAAATATATAAATTTATATATACTTACAATGTGATGGTTTGGTAAATGTACACATTGTATGATGATTAAAATAAGCTAACATAACCCTTACCTCATGAACTTAATGTTTCTAGTTGTACATGTTTAAATTCTACTCTATTAATAATTTTGAAATATGATTATTAACTCAATATTATACAAGATATTAAGTCTCAAATTCTTACCCTGTTCAGATGAAATCTTACACTGTCTGATCACCAGCTATCCATTTCAGCTTGTCTCTGGGTTCTATGGATTACTCTCAAACTTGTGTATGTTTTCAGGTTGCGTGCTTACAGGAGACCAGGAAATATTTCCCCTTTTGTGGTTGGCTTATTTTTTACTTGGTTTACTGCCCTGAAGATTTACCTATCTTGTTGCAAATGACAGAACTTTCTTTACCCCTCAGGAGTGAGTTATTTCTTATTATGTACACACGCCATCTTTTCTTTATACATTCATCCATTTTGGGGACATCTGGGTTGATTCTGTATCTTGGCATCTGTGACTGATGCTGCTATACACATTGGACCAAGTACAAACAGCTTTCAGACTTACTGATCTCATTTTCTTTGGGCATAGACCCAGAAATGGTACTCGCAGACTGCATGATTGTTTGTTATTTTTATGAGCAACCTTCATACTATTTCACATAATAATTATACAAATTTATAGTCTCACCCATAGCCGACAGGGTTGGTATTCAAATTATGCCAACACTTACATCTTTTTGGTAAATCACATTTTAATGTTCTTAGGGCAGTATCTCATTTGTTTTGTAGTATTCTTAGTTTTATTTACTTATTTTTGGGTTCAGGAGACCAAACTGAGTACGTTGTAAATGCTGGTCTAGTGCTCTGTCAATATGAAGAGTACCAGTCCTATGTGGTCAACAGTGACATGAAACACCATTTAAGGTAGCTATTGGCATTTGTGTGTCTTTATTGGGAAAATGACTGTTTAGATTGCTTGTCCATTTTAAAACTATTGTTTTTTCTCCCTTGATGTTGAGTTGTTTGAATTCCTTACATATTTTGGACACTAGCTCCTTCTCAGTTGTATGGTTGGCTATTTTCTTTTTTTTCTCCTAATGTAGGAGTTAATTCTCTGTGTGACTCATAACCTTTATTTTTGGACAGTCTTTTTAAAAAAAAACTCTGGTGCAATATTATTTACTTTCCTTTTGTTTCCTGTGGGTTTTTTTGTTTTTTGTTTTTGTTTTTTTTTTGGGAGGGTGCTATAGCCTAAAAAAAAAAAAAAAAAAAAAAAATCATTGTCCATGTGAATGCAATTTCACTATTTGTAGCTTTTCACTATTATTTTCCAGAGATTTCATGCTCTAGATTTGAGTCTTTGATATATTTAGAGTTTCTATTTGTATATGGTGAGATATGGCTAAATTTTATTCTTGCACATGTAAATATATTTTAGTACCCCTGACATATTTTAAGAGATTGCCTTTTTCCCCAGTCTGTGCTTTTGACAGCTTTAAAAATTAATCAGCTGACCCACAAATGTATGAGTTTATCTTGGACTTCTCTGTTCTGTGCTGTTGATGAATGCATTTTCTTCATGTACCATACTGCTTTGGTTCTTGTAACTCTGTGGCATGTTTTGCAACCAGAATGTGATGATTCAGCTTTGCTCTCTCATTGAGCAAGGTCGCTTTGGTTATTTAAAGCTTTTTGTGACCATAAAGTTATTACATTTTTTCTTTCTATAAAAAATGTTACGATAATTTTGATAGAAGTGACATCAGATCTATAGATTTCTTTATGTAAGTATTGATATCTGAAACAATTCAGTTTTTGAAGCCCAAAGCATAAGGTATGTTTACATTTATCTGAGCATTCTTCATTCTTTCTTTATTAGTGTCATGCTGCTTTCAATGTACAGATTATTCACTTCCTTGGTTAAATTCATTTTCTGCTGTTGTCAATAGGATTGTTGTCTTTATTTTTGTATAATTATTTATCAGCCTACTGAAATGCTGAGGATTTTTGAACATTGACTTTATAACCTGCCGTGTTGCAGAAGTATGTGTGAGATTTTTTCATATATGATCATGTCTTGTATGCTGTGCATACACGGTCATTTGAACCCTTGTTTTGAGAATTGTATTGCCATTTATTCCATTCTTCTTCCTAACTACTTCTAATACTATCTTCAGGCCTTCCAGTATTATGGCGAATAAAAGTAGGAGAGTAGGCATGGTCTTGATTCTGATCTAAGAGGAAAATTGTAACCCTCTCCATTAGGTATGATGTAAGTTGCAATTTCTTTGCATATGTATGTATGTGACATGTGTGTATGCTTTATAATATGTTTGTGACTGCACATGTGTACAAGTAAGGAGGTCAGAGGTTGATGTCAGATTTGTTCCTCAATCATTCTCCAGCTCATATTTCTTGAGCAGAGTCTCTCATGGAACCCTCAGCTCTCCATTTTGGGTATTCTGCCTAGACAGCTTGCTCTGTGGATGAGCAACATGGTTACAAATATGTTGCCATGCACACTTGGTTTTTATATAGGTTTTGGGTATTTGAACTCAACTCCCTATAAGTGTAAGACAAGCACTACCCACCGAGCCATCTCTGCAGCCATTACTGGTAATTTTTAAAATTTACATAACAATTACTGAATCTTTTCCACAATTAGTTGAGAGAGATTTTTCTTTTTTGTCTTAAAAGGATGTTGAATTTTGTCAAGTGGCTTTTCTTTATCTACATCCAATTCTCTTCTAATGGTCATACTTCAAAGTGTCTTAAGAACTTCAAGGATGAGAAGGAAAACACTGCTTTTGATATTAAAATTATAAAGGATTTTTCTTTATTAAATTTACATATAAAACAGGACAGGAGGCATTAGTACAAATACAGTTTTTTCCCCATAAAATGTAAATAAATATATATTTCTTAGTCTCAGTATTAACTATGAAAAGGAGAATTGATATTCCTGGGAAATTCCCAGCAGGTCTCTGGCTGTAGTTTTAAAAAATAAAACCACAGACCATTTTTTGTTTGTTTGTTTTAAATGAGAAACTTACATCAACTGAGAGCTTTGCTCACCTCACCGCTAAAGTGAGATCTTTCAGACATCAGTGATAAATCGTTTTTGTCTTTTTATCTGATTTACTTCCTCTCTCTTTTTCTCAAGAAATTAAGTCTCTCTGTGTGTATGTTTGTTAAAAGAGTAAATATCTGCTTTTACATCTGGTTAGTTTCAGGATAGTAAATTAGAGTTTTATTTGCATGGATTATCAAAGTTAATAATTGACAATAGTCCTGTGTGACTTCATAAAAAGGGATTTAGTTACTGCTAAAACTCTAACCAAACATTAGCAATGAGGATGCTGATTTGCAAATAATTTTAAGAAATTAATTATACTGAAATTCTGATTTTAAATATTGTTTCTCATCGAAGACATGTGATTTCTTTCTATCAATTCCACAACCCAGAAGACCAAAGGAATAAGTATTTTTTTTCATTTTTTCAGTCTTTTTTTTTTTTGATTTTTTTACTTTCAAAATAAAAAGAAGCACAGAAAAAAAAATTAAACTCAAGTACAATGCAAATATAGCTGGAATTGTGGAATGGGGGACACACAGAAAACAGACACCAAGATTTGATGAGGCTTTTGTGATGGAAAACAATGATCTCTGTAGTCAAGGCAAATCAATGGCGAAGGGTTAATGGAGAACTGTGATCGTGATTGTGAAGAAACATCCAGGTCCACTCCTTTGTAATATTACAACTCTGTTGGACTGTGTCAAGTTGGGAGACTGATATATTAGCATGAGTCAAAGTGTTCTGACAGCAAAGATCAAATCCTTGGTCAAGTGTGAACTCTATTGTATGATCTTCTTGGAGCCTTAATAACTAATATCCTGCTTTCACTTTTGGGCTATCTTATTCTTCTTATGAGAGAAACAAATCACTTTGGTGAAAAAACCCTATCACCAGTCTGTGTTAATGCTGCCCTATGATGTCACTCCTTGTCATCAAATCTTTAATTTCTTCAGGGATAGCCCTACTTGCTGCCCTTATTAGACAATAGTTTCCATTCATTTCACAGGGGCAGAAACGTCAAGATAGCTGATGTTTATGGCGTTCCAATTTCTGAAGGCTGATAGTTTTATCCATTTTATCCTAAGACAAAACTTTCTACCCACACTACGTGCATTCTTTTTGTCTTCTAGATGGCAGAGCATATAACTTCCTGTATACTTCGTATTTTATGTGTTTGTGTCTTTGGTTTTATTCCATGGTTTCCCATTTGGCTGCTGGTACCTGGCATTCTATTTCTTCTGACTGTTCTCAGTTTGCTTCTTGTCTCTTCAACTGTCCATCATGTTTTGAGATATTGCCAGTGAAGTCTTAATTTTGCTCTGGATATTCCAGTCCTGAGGTTTTAGCTCAACTCTTTTTGATATCGGCTGTCACTGTTTATATTGTCTGTATGCTCCTAAAATGATATTGCTTATTTTTCTTCTTGAAGATGTGGGCATATTGTCACTGGATCTGACAAAGCCTTCGGCTATTTTGCTTGCTGTAATCACTCCTGGTTCACATACATGATATCTTTTCTCCTCATGTGCCTGCGGGTGTTAGACGTTGTGTTTGAAAAAGTATTTATCAGAGCGTTTGAGGCTTAGGGTGACATTTCTTTTCCTCTAAAGAGAGCTACTAAGCATCTAGGGTTTTCTTACTCCAAGCTCATATTCAGTTGTGTACAAGGCTGAGATTAAAGGGAAAATTAAAACTCTGGACAAAATAAAGTTGGCTTGTTTTTGGTTTATTACTCCTGACACACAGCCTTTTGGAGTCCCAATTCCTAGAATGGCTAGGGCCCCACTTCTGACTTTCACCACTTTGCTCCCAGATCTTGTCAAGAGCATCTTTGAGGTCATTGCCAGATCATTGAATGTTCTCATGATGTACCCTTCCCAAGCTCTGAGCTCTGCTTGTAATGAATTCCTCAGTATTTCTCTTCATTTCTTCTCAGTAGACCTTTCTTAGTATTCTTTATTTTAAAATTAGTACATTTTTATTTTTGAAATTAAAACATAATTACATCACTTATCTCATTTCCCTCTTCCTTCAAACACCTATCACATAAACCCTCTCTCTCAAATTCATCACACATACACACATACACACATATACACACACACAGACCTAAATGTATAATTACAACCATGTATTGTTATTTGTATGTATATGAAATTGACTTTTAAGAATGCTTTTTAGCAAGATTTTGTACATTGCTTCCCAAAGAGCAGTTTGACTTGGTTTGAGTTGCAGTCTTTCAATCTCTATGCTTTCTATTTTGCAAAATACTTAGAAGACAAACTTTCTGATTTTTCAATTTCATTCTTTTCTTTTTAGAGTAGTCTTTTGATTATGTATAGAATTCTTGATTTAAGGTCATTTTATAACGATTCTGAAGGCATTATGGATATTTTTCTATTTTCTGGTGTGTGTGTGTGTGCATGTGCTCATACAGGCATGGAGCATTGTATGTGAAGCATGTGGTATGTATTGTTAATGTGAGTGTGTGCACATGTGTGCATATGTGTAGAGACCAGAAGTTGATATCTCTTTTATTTCCTTGGTCCCTCTCTAACTTTATGTTCTGGATAGGGTTTCTCACTGAACCTGAAGCTCATCAAATAAGCTAGGCTTTCTGAACTTCAGAGATGAATCTGCCTATGCATTCTCCACCCAGGGCTAGGATTATATGTGTGCCTAACCTGCTTTATGATTGCCTGTTAGGGACACAAACAAGATTCTCATGTTTGTGTTGCAGGCAGTTTATCTATTCAGTCTTTCCTAATTCACTGTAGCTGATGACAAGACTAACGTTTCTGCATTTTTGGTTCCTAAGGAATTGAACATCAGGAATAACTCATGTAATATAAGCCCATTTAAAATGAATTGTCCTGAGTTACTGAGCTCTGCTGAAAAAGCCAATGATAGCGCTGCCTGTCCTCTTCCAAAGTCATAGTCTAAGTTGCAGCCCTTCTATGAAGACAGTAATTTTTGGAAGCACATTTCAAGATTTTCTTCACAGTACATAATTCATTTTTTCATTTTAAAAAGAATTTTATTTCAAGACCTTTCTGTTTTGGGCTTTTTGTTGTTTTAGTAACTTTTCTAATTGATTTCTTTTTATCCATCTTAATGATCTTAACATATGTCATCATTATTTTACTTGTTTTGTTAGTGATTCACAAAGTCAAAAACACCTTTTATCAACTCTGTGAATTTAATATTTTTTCCAAATTTGAAATGTTACTTCAAAATAAATTCCTGTCCCATATTTATCATAAATTTATTAAAATACGGGGTGAGCCTTTGAGTCAGCATTTATTTTATTAGTGCTTACTCCATTAACGAACACTATGAGCAAACAAGACTAAAGACTTCAGATAATGAATCAGTCATAATGGATCTTATGTAACTTGCTTCCACAGCCTCTTCCTGGCAGGTCCTATAATACTCTCTTTAACTTTGGTGTGCTATGAAGTTTCATGGAGCTGTCTCTGGGTCTTAGTCTTTGTAATTTGTTATCGTCAAAACTCATCTATATTGATTTCAAGCCAGGTATCTGCAGCATGCAGGCATTGGTTTTTTTTTTTTCATTCTTATTTTATATGACATATCTCAATGACATGCCTTCTGTCTTAGAGTGGTGAAATAGCATGACCAAAAGCACTTGGGGAGAAAAGGTCTTATTTAGCTTACACGTATCCACCTTAGTCCATCACTGAAGAAAGTTAATATAGGAATTTGAACAGGGTAGACCTGTAGGCAGGAGCTGATGCAGAGAGGGCACGGAAGAGTGTTGTTTACTGGTTTGCTCCTAATGGCTATCTCAGCCTGCATTTTTATAGAGCCCAGAACCACCAGTCCAGGGAAGGCATCACCTACAGTGACTTGAGCCATTCTATATCAATCAGCAATTAAGAAAATGCCCCATAGGCCAATTTGGTGGGGACATTTTCTTAATTAAGGTTTTCTCTTCCAAAATGACTCTGGCTTATATCAAGTTGACATTAAAAACTAGCCTGCACAGTGCTAATTAGTAATCTGATGAAATCTTTATTGGTGGTGTGGCATTTAGAGCCAGATATTTAGAAAGTAACATGAGATTATTATGAGGGTTTCTTAAAGGAGTAGCAGAATTTTAACCCTGTAGATAGCATATTATTCTTTCAAGGAACTATTGGTTCAAGTTAATCCAAAGGGTTGATGTGTTCAGTTTTTTATTACAGCTGAGTTCCTTCTCCTAACAAGGGCCATCTCTTTCCTAGGAATTGAAATAATACTTCCTAGCAAAGAGGCTTATGAGCGTCAGGGAAAAACACAAAATTTACAAGGGTAGGAAAGCCCCTGAAGCTTTCAAGATTCATAAGGCTGCCTTCCCACAGTTATGTAAACCAAAGCAATTTCTAAGGAGAAAAATACCTACTTGTTTGTCAGGGAGCTCTGGAGATACAGCTTTCTTTGAGTCATTACTCCTGCCCTGTGGCTTTACACTGATAGGGCTGGTTTTGAACCATTGTTCTATAACTTATCCTGAGAAACCCTTTGGTTCACTAAGCTGGACTTGGCTAGAATAATATTTTTGGTATATTCTAGATACCTTATCTCTGGTTAGTAGATGTTCATTCAGATCAAATCAGGAAAAATTACACAACTCAGGGAGTACCCAACATGTATTCCTCTGTGTGACAGATATTCAGCAAAGTTCAAATATGTCATATGAAGAAGGTTTTTGTTAAAAGGTAAAACTTACTTCAAGTTTAAATTAATAATTACATTTTTGAATGTGAAATCAATGTTAATGTTACTTTTGATATTTTTCCTTCAGCTTTGAAGACTACTAGGTCTTATGAGTTACAAGAGGTAATCATACTTCTTTGTGTTAAATGTTGAGACGTTACTGTTAATCTAGAGTCCTGTTCTTGAATCAGTACCAGGAGCCTCTATATGCTCAAACTGTGTAAAGATTGTGTGGAGAGCTGCAGAGGTGGCTTGCCTGGGGTGGAGTAAAAGAGTGTCACGACAAAAGAAAACCTCTAACCTCATTTTGACTTAGAGACTTTCTATTCCACTGTAAAATCTGATTAATGATGTTAGTTCTAAGTGAAAAATTGTGAACAGGACCATGACTCTAAACAACACATAAAAAGTAATATTTTACACACACACTCACATACATACACACTTGTGTAGGACAAAGAAAAAAAAATTGTCCTTTATCTCTTTCCACTGATAAGTTACTGGGTTGACTGAGGGTTCCTTAATAAAACAACCTTCCTAATTCTGCTACCCTTTAATATAGTTTGTCATGTTGTGGTGACCCCCACCATAAAAATATTTCACTGCTACTTCATAGCTTTAACTACTGTTGTGAATTGTAATATAAATGTCTGATATACAGCATATTTGATATGTGACCCCTATGAAAGGATCGTTCAAATCCCCAAAAGGGTTGTAATCCACATGTTGAAAATTGCAAGACTAGGGAATTGAAATAACAGATATCTATTTCCTCACAATTCTAGAAAATAGAAGTTCTTGATCAAGTTTTCAAGTTTCAGGCACATCCCATTCAGTGTGTGGTTGAGGGCTGTGTTTGTCTCGTGCAGGTGGCGCTCTTCTTGCTGTGCCCTCATGGTCTTTTTTTTTTTTTACTGTTTGTACAGGGGAATAACAAGCTCTATGGATTCTCTTCCTGTAAGGACACTAGTTCTATTAGATCAGAGTCCACCTTCAAGTAATCTTAATTTCTTACTCATTCTAACTACAGACTTCAGCATACAAAACTCGGTGAGAGAGAGTAGGGCCAGGGACATAATCATTCAGTTCACAGTGCAGGGGAAGATTATCTCAAATCCAGCACCTACAGAACTTGCAGCTGTGGAGTCACAAATAGCAGTGCCTCCACTGAGGTATCAGCATAAGGAAAACGACCAGGTGCCAGAGATTTTCCTAGAATTCCATAAGTAATGTTCTACAAGACACTTCCGTACCTGGTCAGTTCTTGAAAATAGTAGAATTTGAGATGTTGCTTCCAAAACCTTTTATACAACTTTGGATCTTTCCAGAACGTTTTTTGAGAAACACTGGACTGGGGACTTCTAGAGTTGTAACAATTATTTTTTGGATTGTCTCATAGAAAATTCATAAAAAATTACATAAATTACGTAATTTATATTGGTGGAAACTATGTTCTATGAGCCTTGAAGAAAATGATGTAGTTTTAATTTTTAATTAAGATAAGGCAGAGACTCCATGTTTCTCCAATAGAATACTAGAGAAGACTAGAGAAGATATTTTGTTTAGCCTAAGAGATATGAAAAGTGGCTATGCTTTGTGTGCCTTGAGAGGGTAGGTGCCATCCTAGAGGGGCAATAAAAATGAGTCTAGTTCCAGTGCAAGAAAACAGTACACAGGAAGTTTGTTGTGATTTGTGAATTGCCCCTCTGGCTGTGGATATCAGAAATGCCAGAAATGCACAGGACCACAATCTAGAGAGTCTCTGACCAAGTTCCCATCTTCTGCTCACGTTATGGGCTAAAATGATCAGATTGTGTGAGTACCAAGTAACAGATGTATTTTCTTGGAGCGTCTACTATCTCCCACTATTCCACTCACCCAGATTAAACATTTATGCAGTTTGTTCAACTTGGGTTAAGATTAAAGGCTAACGAGTCACAAAGCATTTCTAGGGACAGACTCAGAATAAGAAGAAAAATCTATTTTCTCAATGGAAAATATTAGAAAAGGTTTGCCTAGAGGCAGCCAGTTTTTGTTATTAGTAAATTATTCATTCTCTCAAGCATCCTTGTTCACATTCCCGAAACAACATTAAATGAAATCATGTTGGATTCGGATACGTCCCCAAAGGCAAGAATAAGACGGTCTTTGCCAATCATCCCTGTGTTCCAAAGAGATTGCTGAGGATGTTCTCATCACCAGGAACATGAGAGACACTGAGGCAGAACATGAGAGAAGATGCTGGGATTCGGATCCCTCTCACAACTCTTCTCCTTGTTGGAGGGCAGCCCATGCTTCCAATGCATCTCAGGCTCAAGGGAGCCTGAACTTGGCATACAAAAATGAGTGACTCTCAGACTTTTAAGGCTCTGTATATAGGAAGCCTGGTACTGCATTTGTTTCAATGGCAAAAGTGACAATATGTTTTCTGAGTATGAAGGAAAAGACAATAACAGCGTACGCATCCTTTACAGCGGCTTCATGTGGTGGAACTAGAGTATTGACAAGATCCCAATGAGATTATCTGTGTGGGTAGGTTGTTTCTGTGCATAGCTGAAGTTGCAATTTGGAAGAGGCCTTCAAGGCTACAGTTATTAGATGTGCTCTGGGTGTCCAGTGGGTGACAATGAATCCTGAGAAACTTATAGCAGGGTCTTGTGAATGTAAACAGAACAAATTCAGACAGAAATTTAACTCCTTTTCCTTCAAGGAGTCAGAGTACATGGAGGAGGTTGGAAAGAGCAGAAGAGAAAGGCAGGGATCGTGTTTGACTTACAGGACACTTTAACTTTGAAGCTCACGAAGAATTTAATTATCAAACAGCACCAAGCCGTCAGTTACCGAACGAGCAACTTTGCTTAGTACTGAAAGTGTCAGAAAGGTACTACAGGGTCTGTTTCAGATTCTATCATTGAACAGAAGCAGAACTGGCCACATGGTGAATTGAACGTGTGTGTGTGTGTGTGTGTGTGTGCACATGCGTGCACATGTGCGTGTACGAACACAGAGTGAAAATATTTGTTCTCAAACATGGCATAATGTGATAGGATGCAGGCACAAAACTTTGGGGATCCTCTCCTTCATCTAGATGAGGATGCCAGAGTGGATAAAAAGAGGAAGAACTAGACTAGAGCTTTTCAATTCTATTATTTTTGGTTCTGAGGGAGAACAGGGCATGCCACCTGGGTCTCGCTGGGGGAAGTCTCAGCATCAACCCTGAGGCAAAGGAGAGAGGTCAACTGTGGGGAGGCCTTTTTATTGTCATTTCTGTGGGACTGAGAGAGTGATGCAGAGCAAGAAGGTTTAGGACTGATTGATAGCAATAATCTCAATGGTGGGGGTTGGGGTGAGAGTGGGGGCAGGCAGGGTTTAGGAACTGACCTGGCTATTAGTGTTGGTGGAAAGTGGTTTGATATTATGGGCTTAATCAGCTATTCAACGGACAGGCCTCTAGCCAGCACCTAAAAAACTGATTCAAGGCAGTATTTTAAGAACTATGTTATGATACCTAGAAGAAGAACATGCCAGCATCTGTAGTTAAAATTAACTGCTGCAAATACTGAGCAGCCCGGTGCTATTATCCTTAATTCTCTTCTGATGTGTAAACATTTATGGCTAAGGAAAGAACAAAAGGCCTGCTGTTATTTAAGTTTCTCTTAGCAAAGCACATTTGGGGACTGTTTCAGAATAGCTAAGGATAAATCCCAATGTGCCTAGGAGTTGAACATAAGTTTAGGTTTTTTTTTTTTTTTTGAGCATTTCCCCTTAATACCATTGCTTTGAAGTGGTCCACAAACTGGCTCTGCTGAAATATATGTTACCAGAGATCAATGAGGAAACAGGAAGATGAGATCACATGCAGTTTTGCTTGTGTTTGTTTCTTTGGGTTCTGTTAGCTTCTTGGTGGAGTAAAGAGACAGAAGGAGATATAAATGAGTCAACAGTGCAATACAGCACGGAGAACTGTAGCATTAGCTCGTTAGAGCAGAAAACACAGACTGCTTGGTTATTATTGCAAAACAGATTTCTCAGATGTGTCTTTTCCATTCCTATACCTAATAATGCTCAAATTCACATTCCTAATCCCACTGATTAGTTCTACAGTAAAGAGTCATTTTAACACATCTTTATCTACTTCAAAAGATTATTTGTAATTTTGACAAATGTTACTATCACTGTCACCAAATTAGTTTTAATTTAACTGGCCATAGTTGGGAATTAAGCTAATTCTGTTTTGAACATCATACAACGATATAAATTCTTAGTGATATAACCAATACAAAGACACGGCCTATAGTTCTTCATGTACATTGTAGTAGAAAGGAAATTCAAATATGATGCACCTATATTATATATTTCCTGTTATCAGACATGTATGGACAACCTTATTGACCTAAAAAGAAAGTATTTTACTCCCAAACTTAGTATATGCATATTTATATAGTTAATAACATATAGTTATTAATGTATAATTAACAGATAGTTGACATAAGTACATAAAACATCTTTTAAAACTTATTCTTTAAGTTTAAGTTTTAAAGACCTTACAGTGGGCTACGGGATCTCTTAACACAGTTCGAGCTACTCAGGGACTCATAGACTATCTCTTACATGTTGCCAACCCTGATCCTGAGCAAATCACCTGGTTTTGCAGGTCAGCATGTTCTTTGGATGCAAAACGGGTAGAGACGGTCAATCAGCATCGGCTAATACTGTTGTGTGCAATTACCATGATGTCTGTATCAGAATTATTTCTTAGTTTGGAACAGCATGAGTTATAAACTATGGATTTCATTACGTAACACAAAACCATAGCTTTGCCTTGAAGCGACTCCCTGTTTGATTGAGCTATCTGAGAGAAGTGGACGATGGCTGTAGGTGGAGAGCCTCGATCCTCAACACTTCAACAGATGAGTACATAAAGTAAACAACGAGAAAGTTTTGACATCTGTATATATGTATCTGTGGCACGATCTCCAAAATTAGGATAAAGAACATTGGTATTTCTTTAAACGTCCCCATGTCTTTTGCATAACCATCTTTCTCCCCGTCTCCTTGCCTTTCTCCTGGCTTGTGTCTGGCAAGCACTGATCTCCCTTCCTTACTATAGTTTAATTTAATTTCACAGAAATGTGACCATAAGCAGGTGTCCCTTTTGGTATGGAGGGATAGATAACATGGCTGGCATCTGTAGAGCTCTTTTGTGATTCGTGTGTGTTGCTGCGGTATCTACAGTTTGCTCTTTATTATTGCTAGTTATCACCCCGTTTGCACTGATACACAGACCAGTTTATCTACTCACCAGCACAGACATTTTCATGCTTCAGGTTTTTAAATCTATAACGAGTAAGGTTTCCAAGAATAATCTGCTGTGAGTCTTTGTACGGGCGTGTGGTTTCTCTGAGGTAAATACTTGAAGGAGAACAGCTGGATGACATGTAGGTTTAACTTTTTAAGAAAACATGTAACTGTTTTTTCTAAATGGTTGTTTTACACCCACAGCAGTAATGTGTGAGGACTCCAGTTCTAATGTGTTATTGCCACTAAAGTGTAGGTATGAGCATTCTTTTATATTCTAGCACATTCTGGTGGGTGTGAAATGGTATTTTTTTTGTGATTTTAATCATTTGTACTCTCCTAGTGACAGAATATTAAGAATCTTCAAGTGTTTATTTGACCTCTATTAATCTAGACCACTAAAATGAAGATGTTCAGATACTCTTCCTCCCGATTAAAAAATTAGTTTGTATAGTTTAATTGCAATCCGAGGCTTCTTAAAAATACATGTTGAGAATATTCTTATACTTAAAATTTGCTAAGTGGGATGCTAGCAGTCAGATGTCTAAGGCCAATAGTCTTATCCTACAGCGGTATAGTGGCGAGAGACTTTTGTGTTCTGCACTAAAGCCTGGAGAATCATGAGTCTTCTGATTTTGGATGCTGAAATTGGACCTTAGCCCAGAACCATGGCAAACCCAGACCCTCAAATGTTATGGTGTTGTTCTTTCCTTGGATTAGTAACAGGTTTGGCAGAAATGAAAATATTCTAAAGAGACACTTGTGTCTTTCAATCTGACCGTTTGCCTATTGAAACAATGGAGCCTAAAGAAATGGGAATTTCTTTTTCCTCCAGGAATCTCATGCAGGAAGAAAAGTGCAAGCCACAGGGGGAACTTGTCTTCTTGAAAGAGATATTAAACAGTTGTAACAACTTGTCAGACCACCTTATAGGATGAGACTGAGACCCATGTGATAATGGATCAATAGTGTTTAGCTTTGCTTGGATGGACCCTGTATTTAAACTTTGATCTCACTTCAGGTCCCCAAAGATGGACTTAAGGGTTTTTCTGGATCTCCTAGTCCTTCCTAGTGTGGCCATGTTGAACAAATCTCCCTTTTCTACTTCCCACTGTTAAGCTGGCTCTTTTCTATTGGTTTATTCAGAATGGGCTGCAAGACCCGACTTGTGACCTGAGTCTGGAAACAGATTCAGGCAGTTTCTTCAAGGAACTGTGTTAAGCAGAAATCAGTAGGAAGGCTCCTCTCTGGGTCTCTGGAGACCCTTCTGTGTACTTTTCTCTGCTTCCTATGATGTTCTCAGAACACTAGTGCCTGCCTCCCCAACCCAGGGAAGACGCTGAGCACATCTTAGCTTAGAAATTCAAGATAGTGAGCTCAGTCAGTTTTTCCCTACTACTTTCTGATGTCAAGTGTCTTGAAAATAGTTTTTCTATATTTTTGTTAGTTTACACAAGAGACTAAATTTAATTCTTTTAATCCATTTTTTAAAATATCAAAAGTGGAGTTATTTTAATTGTTTTTTCTTTATTAAACATAAAACACTAATGTATGCTACCAGCCGTTGGTAACTGAATTTGTCTATTCACAGTCCCATTTTTGTCTATATTTTGCTGTATGTATTTTCTCTCTCTTTCTCCCTCTCCCCTCTCTACCTCTTCCTTATTTCCACCCTCATCTTTGATGAGATATAATTCACACACTACATGACTCATTTAAATAGTGATTATATATATTATATATATATATATAATCACTATCATAGTCAAATTCAGATTTTTTTAATCACCATTAAGAGTAACCGATCTATGGCCATACCAGCCTAAACACACACAAACTCATCTGATTTGGGTAACTTTCTGATGTCAAGTGTCTTGAAAATAGTTTTTCTATTTTTTTGTTAGTTTACACAAGAGACTAAATTTAATTCTTCTAATCCATTTTTTAAAAATATCAAAAGTGGAGTTATTTTAATTGGCCTGGCTAGTTTCCAGATGGAAGAACCAGTTCTTGTCTATCATGTTCCTTGCCTGTCCCTAGCTGCTTGGCTCAGCCCTAAGCAATGGCTAATCTACTCTCTGCCTCTAAGATTTGCCTATTATGGTCATTTTAATGGAATATTGCTTATTTAGTCTTTTATGACTAACTTTTTTCACCTAGCATACTGTTTTCAGAGTTCATGCATGTTCAATCATTTTATCAGTTTTCTCCTTTTCTTGGCAAAATAATATTATAAATATAATAAAATACAATAAAGCTTCATGCACACATACTAGCCTTTGTGTCCATAATTCTTTGGGGCATATATTTATGAGAATTACTGAGTTGTATAGAAATTATTGTTTAATAATATTAAGAGGAATGTAAGTAATACCAGACATTGTCAACTCTCAGATGTTGAGTGTACTCTTGGAATATGTTCATTGATCCTGTCATTCTTGAGCATGGAAGAGTGTTTCCCTCCATGTTGTACAAACCCCTAGAAAAATTTCCAGATACTGAGGAGAGCTGGGAACTAGAAAATGCTGTTAAAGGGGCTGGCCACTCCGGCAATATCGAGGAACTTAGGCATGCCCACAAAGCATGCTGATAACTCAGCTGAGATTTTGAAATAATCATTAAATTTTCTACAGTAGTTGTATCATTCATTCCAGGAAGCTATGGGGCTCCAATTTCTCCACATCCTCGCAACCATTTTGCTACTTTCTCCGCCCCCTCTTTCTTCCCCTCTTTCTTGTTATAGATATTCTACTAAGTCTTAAATGTAGTTGCCTAGCAATGAATAACTTCTTCTTATGTGCTTTTCTGCCTTTTGCGTACATACACACCAATACTTATATTTGAAAAATATCTTTTTAGGGGCTATCATTTAAAATCAGGTTATTTTTCTTGAGTTTTAGTTCTTTAAATGTTTTAGAGATACTAAACTTAGATGGATTAGTTGAACAAACTTTTCTGTAGGATGCCTTTTCACTTTACAGGTAGAGAAGGATACATGAAGGTTTTTGTTTTTGTTTTTTTTTTTTTTTTTAACAGATTCCAATTATCTTTCAGTTTGTTGCCTGTCCACTCTAAGAAACCATGGCCAGATACAAAGCCATGGAGACTTGCTCTTAGTTACTTATGCTGAATTCATAGGTTGAACTTTTGTGTATATATAATTTTGGGTTAATAAGTATGAGAGGTTCAAATTCATTTTGCATGTGGCTATTTGTCTCATCATAATTAGTTTAAATGATAATTTCCTCTCATTAAATAATCCTGGCACACTTGATGAAAGTCATTTGAATAGAAATTTTGGGATTGATTTCTGGGCACTGAATTCTACCCTATTGATCTACATGACTGTAGTTATGGTTGTACCACGTTATTGATTGTTGTATTTTTCTATTAGGTTTTTGGAATAAGAATGTATTAGTCTTCCTATTTTGTTCTTCTTAAAGATTATTTTGTGTATCTGGGGTCCCTTACAAACTTCTCTCCAAACTTCCTCTGAGGTTTTATTTTGTCTAGAGTAGGTTCATATGAGATTCTGAGATGGACTCACATTTTTTCAGTCCTGAACGAACAGCCCATCCCCAGCGCTATCCTTGCCTGGAGCTTAGTTTTCATTGCTGGTTGGTAGATAATGGGACTTCTGAACGTAACCAGAGAATTTTCCCTGATGGTTTTCTTATGTCAGTACTTTCCAGATCTTTTCTTTCTTCTTCCATCCTGCCCTATAGGGGCTTTATTTCCAAAAATAATTGCATTATTCTCAATCTGCATCATCTTCTTCGGTGGTTCTCATCGTCACAGTTATTTTTACTCGCTGACCACATTTATTTCCTTCTTATAAGCTGTGGTGAGTCCCGATTGCTTACTTTAGACAAATAGAGCTATACCCAGGTTTCAAAAATTCCTTCAGCTGTCATCTCTGACATGGACATCTGAATAAGTCTGTCTCCTGTCCATGTCCCACTCAAGTTCTCCCAATGTCAAATTTATATCTTTATCCCCAAATTATTGCTTTATAATCTCTGCTTTCTAGTAGAAATGTTTTTATTTATTTGAACTATTCCTGTTTGTATTTCAAGAGTAAAGTGCAAATTATACACTAAGTACAAATGAAGCTGTTTATATATTTTTACTTTAGCAAGGCAAGATTGCTGCACAAGCCAACACTGTTTACCTGAAAATCATCTTGCAGACTCAGAGTTCAATGCTTATTTCTTCCTTTATAAAAAAAAGTGCATGTCTAGGAAGTTTGTTCATTTCAATGCTCTAACAAACTAGCAGCTTTGTGATTCTAATGATGCAGTTGTGACTGATTACATAAGGCAGCCGTTATTTAAGAAAGCTCAGTGCACATGCATTTATAATGCATGTGAGATTAAGATTACCTTTATACATTTGATTCGCCACAGGATCCATGAAAACATTTACTTATATTTTTTGTAAGCTATAAAAATTTAAACTCTGAAATATTGTTTCCAAGGATGTGAAGTTACTATGGACTTATAAATCAACGTTTGTAAATAAATAAAATGAATCACATCAAATATATATGGAAGAAGATTAAAGCTTCGCTTAACTTAAATTGCAAAAAATGAAAGTCTTATTACTTAGTTACATTATATGTTTTATGGAGATATTGGTGGATGCTTGCATTTGCCAAATATCTTTTTTTTGTGTGTATAATGTATACATGTATACATAGCCACATATATATATATGTATATGTATGTATGTATAATGTACACATAATATATCACATACACACACTATGTATATGCATATATATTATAAATTTAGTGCACTCCATCTATTCAGAGATAGCTCAACTCATGAGAATGAATTAAGATCATTGTGTTTGTAGGAGAATTTTTGGCCTTAATTCACTAAGTGTACATTGATACCAACAGTACAGGCAACAGTACAGAGAAAAAAAATTCAACAAATGACACTTGTCCTGAGTTTTTGAGGAGAAAGAGAAGTTAGCTAGACAGCATCTGGGAGAAGTGATCATTCCCAAGCCAGCAGATGATAAGTGTGTGTGGGAAAGATAGGCAGTTACTAATATGGCATTTCTGGAACATAGAGTACATATGGGATCAGTGGGGATGTAGCCAGAGAGTAAAGCTAGAGTCAGATCCCAGAAAGCTTTGGAAGTTATTCTGTGAGTTTGGTCTTCATTTTGTAGGCAATGAGAATATATTTGAGCTGTAGATTCTAAGGTTGCAATACGAGAAAAAAAATCTGCATCTCTTCTAAAGTAAAGGGAGTATTAAGAAAAACAAATACCATGTTCTCTTCTCATGGGAAGAGAATCAACAAATCAGGAACATGACTGACTTCAATTTTTATGAGTTTTACAAGAATCCTTAGGTTCTGTTTGTTTGAAAAGTACTTTTATCTTGTTTTCAAAAATTCAAACTTTAAAACAGTTTACTTGTTTCTGGCAGCTGTTCCCCTTCTCAGATTGTCTTTATCTTTGAATGTGTCTTTGGAAATGGTGTTTTGCAACTTGATTCTCAGAAGTAAGGCCTTGGGCATGAAAAACATGCTTTTCCTTTTTTCTTTCCTAGATACATGTTAGCATCCTCTTTTTCTGAGGCACCCAGAAGGTTTCAGGATGTATCGATGGCTAGGAGCCATTTACAGTCAAAAGATTTTTATTATTATTATATTTTTTTTAATCTCCAGCAAGCCCCGCGGGGAAGAGGAGATTAATGTTGCATGTCATTCCTGCGTCAGACCAGAGGGAAGATTTGTAACTATGATGAATGTTTTAGTCTCAGGCTTGAGACAAACACTCCCACTTTTGCCTAAATCTGTGAATCGTGGTATGATGATTCAGAAAGAAGAAATAAGTGGCTGGAGGCTCTCTGCATGTCTTCTGATACAGAGGGAGAGGGAAGGGTTAGTGATCCTCAAGTTTTAAAAGCATGGCATTTAAAATGTTACTTTGCATAGTTTTAGAATTATCTCCTGGAATTTTATTTGTTTATTTTCTGACGAAAGTTTAAAGAACTTACGAAATTAGCAATGAAGGCCTATCTCCAGCTATGGGCAATGGATGTAGAAATTTAGGCAGTTTATCTTTGGGTTTTGGAAATGAGCTCTTTCTTAATAGAATGTGAACACTGTACTGAATGTCCATACATTGGGTTTGCTAGCCACTCATTCCCTCAAGAAGTCTTGATGTCAAGCCAAGATAAGGAGGGAATACAGGTATGGAGAGCCACAGATGAGCCTGGAAAGAGGGATTTTTGTCCCTCAGACAAGCAAAGGTTGGAGTGGCTGCTGGTGAAATTCTCCTGAGGAAAGCAGCTGTTTGAATCGCCAGGTGCCCTCAGCAATGTGGCTGCAGTGTGGTCTTTGTCCCCCCTCCTTTTGATTGACTTAGTTTTGGTCTAAAGCTCTTCTCAGATAGCAGCTGAATGTGCCCTAAAGAAAGATAAAGCCTTCTGTTTGCATCAAAACCAGGGGTGCTGGGATATGCTTGCAGTCCTAGGGCAGTGGTAATGGAAATCACGAGAAAGTTAACTTTTTCAGAGTTGTAGAGATGGATTGTCTGATCACTTATTCTTTTCTTCTGGAGAGTCTTCCCTGACTTTTTTTTTTCCTTTGAAACTTGAATGTATATGCTTTAAGATGGGAGACTATTTCTCTGGAAAAGCCTTTTAGACCTTAAGTAACTTGCAAGAGACTGTTTTGACAAGGTTCATGAAATGGTGTCAGGAAAAGATTACTTCTTTAATAACTTTGCCATTATTGGTGTTAAGTGTTTTGCATTCTGTCGGTGATTTGCATACAGATGGGACCATATGGGCTGATAACTGTACTCCTTTGTGTTTTTTTTCCATTTCTACCACTGCAAGAAAATGAGGCAGATATGCAGATCAAGTTGCCCTAAAAGAGGGAGTTATTTTTAATTAGTTTTGAGGGAAAATTCAATATAGCATTGGGATTACAGTTGGAAAACGAGGGTTCTGCTGAACTTTTCTTATAAACTTGCCTAGCTGAGATTTTACACTGCCATATGATTTTAGAATTAAAATTAAAATGTTAAATTAAAAATAATATTGTCCAGATGGATATGGGTAGATGTCCAGTCCTAACTTTAAATTAACCTTTTCCACCCTGTATTGCTTTCTCGTCTTACAAAAATGAAAATGACTTAACCTACAACTTTGGAAGTAAATGATTATAAGACAATAAAACAATAAATAAAATAAAATTCCAGGAATAGAAGTATTCCCAGGACATAAAGGGCTAGCATAATCAAGCTATATATGCCATTTTTGAAGCTTGACCAAAATAGAAATACTGATCTCAGTATTTTTTCTGAGTATTTTATCTGCAGTATCTACTTCATCAACACTCAGCAGAGCAGCATTCTTAAATTTCATAAGCTCCCTATGTATCCTTAAAACATCCTGAGAGGTGTTAGAATTATGCCAAATACATTGCACGTGTCATTAAACTTTTCCTTATTATAATGATTAGCACTGTAAATTGTAGAACTAACATGAATCCAATGGTATTTGGCATGACACTCAAGATGGCTCCTTACTCTCAAATTCTGAACCTCCTTCCAATAACTTGAATAGGAAAAAGAGCGTCAATCTGTTGTTCCAAATGCCTATCTAAATCCTCTTGTATATTCAACACATTAGTAACATTTTTTTTTTGCTAAATGATTAGCAAAAGTAGCTGTCTTAACTTCTTATCTCACAGCAATTGCAGAAGCAATGGTGCTAGCAATTAATATAATTAAAGCTGCCATACCATCAATAATCAAGCCCACTATCCTCTTGCTTCTGCTTAAAGCCTGACTCATTTCTTCCAGTACTTGCAAGCTATTTTTAGAATATCAAGGTTCTGTGATACTCAGGGCACTAAAACAAAAGCTGGCTGACAGACTTCCATAACTGACATGCTGGATTTCAAAACACAAACACAATTAGAAAGTATACAATCAATGCAATTTACATTAAATACTGTAGAAGAAACAAAAGTATTTTTAACTTGACAATTAAAAGAGCCTTAACACATGTGCTAACACCTGTTTGAAATCTAGATCCTGCCCCAAGTTTATCTCTTGTTAACATCATAGAGAGCTGCAGCTAATTCCCATATATGTTTCTGAAAATGTCCAGAACCAGACTTCCAAATGAAGACTTTTCTTCAACAACACCAACATGTTGACAGCCAAGTACATGGCTTGAACCTGAAAATGGACCCCCAGACAGAATTATTAAATTAACAGACTGGCAAGCCAAGGATGGGTAAGCTTCTGCACAGAGCCTTACCAACCTAAGACTGACGTGGATTGCTTTTGATAAAGCATATTCCATGACAGGTAAGGAAAGTATGCTTGTCAGAACGATCTAAGACAGGCTCAGTCTTATTAATGAACTAAAAAAGGGGGAGAGGCAGAGAGCCTTTGGGGCTGCTTGGTAAACATCTGACATGGGCCAATGAAAAGAAAATGGGCTGCTTGGCATGAATATGACATTGGCAAAGAACAAGGAAGTAGGCTTCAGGCAGGAATCTAACATTAGGCTAGAAGAAAGAAGTAATTTCAGATAGGAATCTAAATCTTAGGCTAGATAAAGAAGTAATCTCAGGCAGGAACCTAAATATTAGGCTAGAACAAAGAAGTAATTTCAGACAGGAATCTAAATTTTAGGCTAGAACAAGGAAGTAGGCTTCAGACATGAAAATGACCTTGTGCTAGGACAGGGAAGTAGGCTCAGATACTTTGGTTATCCTGATAAGCCCTTAGAAACAGTAATTACGGGAGTGTTCATGTAATTGGGTTTAATGCCTTGCTTTTTCTTTGACTGTTTGTATTTATTATATTGCTTGTTCCTTGACTATTTGCATCTATTGTATTGCTAGACCCTCAACCTAGAACTGACCTTAATACATGCTTGTAATCAAAATGGTATAAAAGCATAAAGGAAGAAGGGGTATAGGATAAGGGGTTCTAGGGAGGGGAAAAGGGGAAAGGGGATGACATCTGTAGTGTAAATAAATAAAATATCCAATAAAAAATTAAAAAAATTCCAATTTTCCAATTTTTTTTTTTTTTGCACTCACTTCATATGATTCAGAAATGGGTGTGCTGGATGACTGAACCTCTTGTAGACTTAAGGACCACTGAATCTCAGAAGCTTTCAGGAATACATCTTAGCATTTCAGACTTACACAATGTTATTCTTTCTGAGCCTGAAATTCCTTGTAAAATGGAGGTATGAAGGAGAATTCAGAACCAAACTGTGCCTGCAAAGCAGATGGACTGATAAGCAATGTGAAGAAGTTGGAACATTGCAGGATCAGAGCCTAAATAGAATTTATCATGGTCTACCTTTAGCCTACTGAATTCCTTGCCTACCTTGAAGTTATCAGGCTTTGGATTTTGATGGTCAACGAAGGAAAGGTAAGGGAAAATGCACCACATTCTAGACATATGAGAACAAAGTTAAAGGACAAAATTTAAACCTGTTTATGCAAAAAACATAATTCTTTTTTTTATTTTCATAATTTATCATTTCTTTTTTTTCTTTCTTTTTTTAAAATTTATTTAGTTATTTAAATCACATCGTAATTTACTTATTTACACAGAGGTTATAAACACAAAAAGGCAGGATGTGGGGAAGGGAATGGCACCAGAGCATAGGTGTTCAGGGTATCAACTGGGTGTAGGTTCAGGGGACAGGTCACTATGACTCTGCCTATGATTTGCTTGTCCTTATCTAAGTTGGTACTGTCCACTGAGGCTGCCTATTTATAAGACCTATGACTACTTGGGCTGGTAAATTTCCACAGAAGCTGCCTGTTTACAATAGCTTATAGCCTTCTGTTTCAGTGAAAAAAAAACATAATTCTTATATTAAAGAGGCTAAGAGATAGTTTATCCCAGAGCCAAATATGAGCAAACATAGCCCTGGAAATGCAGATTTGGTTTACCCCAATCTTCATGTTCTCACATGAGAGCAGTTTCCTCAAGTTTTAGTTCTACAACAAAAATGCCCTAAATGATGACACTTTTCAAATTCATTGATGGGTACATCAGATAGGTGGGTTAGCCAAAGCAGAAAAGCATTGCTCTAGACTCAGGTACTATCTGACAGTGTTCTTAGCTCTTTGGCAAAAACTAGGAGTTGTCTCATATATTCTAAAGGATTTCCATGTCAGTTGCAGGATGTTTGGTGGCCTCTGCCAGTATTCCCATCATTTGGGAGGTAGAGGCAGGCAGATGGCTTTCTGTTAGATATTAGCCTGAGTTTACTTATTGAGACTGTGGCAACAACATGACATTTAAAGCTGACAAACATGAAAAAAAAAAAAACCCAGTCAAAATAGCAGAATATATTGTTCTATACCAACAGATAAAATAGTATACACCACAACCACTACACTAGTAACTAGTAACCCCAGAGTTTTAATATGTTATGAACTTTTACTGAGGCTGCGGGTCCTTAAGTTTTGTATAACTTCTCTTCTCACTTTTTAATTTACATATATTGCATTTAGGCAAGTAAGATACTTTTTTTTTTCTCATCATGTGTAATCAGCATGGTCATTATAATATATACTATGTACTTCTGTAGCTGGAGGAAAAAACATCTGAGATAATCAGTTTATGAAGAGAAAGGTTACTCTGGCTCAGTTTCGGACGCGTCAGTTTGTGATTGGTTGGTCCTGTTACAATGGACAGTAGCAACATGTCATGGTAGGAAGATGTGGTAGAGCCAACCACTCACTTCATGTCTGCGAAGCCAAAGGGCCATGAAGAGGCTGATGTTCCTTTATATGTAATGCCTTCAGGTGAGATTCCCTCGGTGAAATGAAGATATGTTCATGGGCCCCACCTTCTAAGGCTTCTATCACTTTCCTGACGTGTCTAGCTGGGGACCAAACCCTTAAACCAGTGCCTTTGGTGAATACTAAAGACCCAAACTAGTATATAGTCTTTTTTGTAGCTGTGAGAAACCATGGAAAATTTATTGTCTTAGATTTAGAATCAAGATGTTGGCAAGACTGGATTCCTTGTGGCCTCAGAGAAAATCCAATTCCTTGGTTTATTTCAACTTCTGTAAGTTATCATCAGTTGCTGATCCCAGGGGAAAAAAATTTCCTTGTTAAAGTCAATAGAAGAACAGCTTCAAACTATCTGCTTATGTCTCTCACTGATACGTCATTAATCAGATTCTCAAGTGGTGTGTGTGTGTGTCTGTGTGTGTGTCTGTGTGTGTGTCTGTGTGTGTGTGTGTCTGTGCGTGTGTGTGTGTCTGTGTGTGTGTGTGTCTGTGTGTGTCTGTGTGTGTCTGTGTGTGTGTCTGTGTGTGTGTCTGTGTGTGTGTGTCTGTGTGTGTGTGTCTATGTGTGTGTGTCTGTGTGTGTGTGTGTTTGTGTGTGTGTGTGCAGTGAGATGACTCAGTGGATAAAATTGTTGCTGCACAAGTCAGATAGCCTGTGTTTGATTCCCAGATAGTACAGGGGAAGAAAAAGTCAACTAATAGGACAATATGTCCCCACAGATAACAACAACAACAACAACTGATAACAATAATAGTATCTAGAGACCTGATTCTAATTACCAGCTTACTGGTTGGTAATAAAAAGTTGTTAGTATAATGGACATTCCTTTTGAGGACATAGACCTTAAGGATAGTGCGCATTGTTCCTAGACAATCACTGTAGGTGAAGCTATTACCCTGTCACAGGTAGATTATTCTCTCCAGAGACAGCTGGTGAACCTCCACTGGTAAAATGTTCCAGAGTTTTGAAATACTTGAGTTGAAAATCTGAATTTCACCCAGTCCAGCCAGGTGTCTTTATTCTTCCCCCAGGGTCCTCAACCAAAACTTGCAGGTGTTTTGGGTGACTGTAAATCCTTTTAATCACAACAATACACGTAGTGTTTCTTTATATCAGGTCTCTTGTCAAAAGAAATTAGCTACTGTGAAGGCTTCCATGGAAAACTAATTCTTGCTATGACTTTGAAGGAGAACAGAAGCCCTCAAGGTGATAGTTCACTTTCTGTAAACCAGTCGGTGCACTCAGAAGGATTTCTTCACATTACTGTTCACGTTCATCTACTTTCTTTGCCAACAAAGGACTCCATGACAACCATCTTGAGATCATTTGATTGACAGCATTACCACTGTAAGTGCTGGACTATCCACATGCTGGTTTCCTTTTGCCTAAGACCTTAATACACCTACTGTATTAAAGCCTCAAGACAGGATCCAAGGCAAATTCACAACTGCAGTTGCTATGTTGATTAGGAGCTTGTTAGAGAGAAAATATCAAGACCCACTATAGACATACCGAACAAGACTGTCTGCTAATATGGCTCATGGGTTTATAGATTATCTTGAGACATTGATAAACTCTGAGGAGCTGGGTCTACTCTTCGGGCTAAATGAACTGAGGTAGAGATTCCCAACCTGTGGGTTGTGACCCTTGGCAAACTTTTATCTCCCCAAATATTTACATTATGATTCATAACAGTAGCAAAATTATAGTTATGAAGTAGCAATGAAATAATTTTTTGGCTAGGGTTCACCACAGCCTGAGGACCTGTATTAAAGGGTCACAGCATTAGGAAGGCTGAGGACCACTGAGGCTAAGGGAATATGTTGCTAGGGTTACTCTGTAGGAATTGAAATCTAGACTTCTGTAGAAGAACTGGAGCATTCTGTATTGGAGTCTCTGAAGACAGAGGAAGTTCTCCATAAGCTTGAGATCCAGACTTCCAAGCTTGAGAACTCGCTGAGCGGTATTGGTATCTCCAGGGAAGGAGGAGATAATGAGGTCAGCTTTACAGAGGTTGGCAAAAAAAACTGCAGACTGATTGAGCTTCAGCGATGGGAAAGTGCTTTCACCATAAGATAAAGAAAGCTGGCTGGGATGATGCTCAGAGGAACAGCAGACAAATAAATCTCCCGGCAGATGTTCTTTCTTCCCAGTGCTCTGTGTTGTAGAATGCTAATGCACAGATGTGGCTTGCGAAATCCATCGGCAGAAAACACAGTGTGGAAGGGTGAGTCGGAAACTGAGAGGCAATGCTGTAACCAGTGGCCCAGCTATGCATTTCTTACCTAAGAAGTAACATAAAATGTTTTTAGATATTGATAGGAAATAAATTTTAAAAGATGATTTCCTATTAATCTCTCAATGTAATCATTATTAAAAGCAGTTAAATTATCTTTTTGGGGGGAAGTGAAACAGAGTGAAGTCAGATTACACTGAGCTTAGTACCCCGAAACCAAAAATGTCTCCTGTTCTTAGTACCACAAAACAAAAATGTCCAGAGATTTGGACATTTTAATTAATGTGCACCCTAATGCTACATCTCAAGCTCTCTCTATTAGTCATCTGTATAAATTCTGTTTTTAAAAATTAAAAGGTTAAAGCATCCTTTACCTAACATTGTAGGGTCCAGAAGTGTTTGGAATTTCAGGTTTTCTTTTCTGATTTTAGAATATTTTTGTATTTATACTGAGATATGCTGGGGACAGGACTCAAATATAAACATTAAATCTAATATGCCCCATAGATACTCTGTGCACATAGCCAAAAAGTAATTTTAGAATTTTTTTTTTTGAAAATCTGTGCATGAAAAAAAAAAAAAAAAAAGCACCATGGCGATAATTTTTCGCTTGCATCTTCCTGTCAGTGTTCAAAAAGTTTTATGTTTTGGAACATTTTAAATTTCAAGTTTCCGTGTTGGGGAGGCTCAACACGCATAGTTAAATAGAACACAAGATAGATGTGAAGCAGAGGCTCATAGAATTCTGTAACTGCTATCTTGACTTCAGCTGTTTGGATCACTAGAAGGGTTTCAGTGTTCTTACTGATTTTAATAAGCAAATGGCATAAATTTTTACATGTGAGTAAACGCGGTAGTAAAATATTAAGAGCACGGCAGATGGCTGTCCTGTGGAGTACATCCAGAGGCATAACTTCTCCAGTGATTGGCCATTACACACATACTACTTAAATTCTTGTACAAGTTCTTCAGTGAAGAAGAAATATCAGGCTTGGAAATACAGAGCCTGGTGCTCATTATCCCTCTGTGGTAGCTGGGAGAAATCAGGAAGGTTTGCTTTTTTTTTTTTTTTTTTTTTTTTCTTATAAAATTCTCCAGTGAAAAGGATCTGGCTTGCTGAGGCTTTGGGACTTTCAGGAGATGGTTTCCTTACACTTTATTTTCAAAGAGCTTCTCAGGGTTTGGTTTGGATCTACAATTTAAGTTTATTTGAACCTCCCAAAGACAGATATATATGAACATTTATCTGTCATTTTGCAATCAAGGGAGAAATGAGCTACAGATTTTCTATTTTCTTTGCCAGAGGCAGTCACTGCACTAGCAACGTAAACACAGATGTGAGGAGCTGTTCCATCGAAGCCCCTTCAACAGCACATCGATATTCTCCCTTGAGATGACTGGTTCTGGTGCTCAGTTTGGGTTTAAAATAAGTTATTTCTTATATTTATCTTGATATATTGGACTTGGTCTGAAATAAAGCCATCATGAGTAATAAAAGTTTCACCTTAACCTTTAGCTACAATAAACCAAAACACCATTACCTTAAAATGACAGAGTGCTGTCGTAGTCAAAACACAGCCCCATGAATTGTTTTCTTATCAAGACAATTCCAAACCATTAAAGGTGCTACCATTATTAGAATTTTATAAATGAAGAAACGATAGTCTCCAGCAAGTGAAACAATTATCAAAGTTTATAACCCAGAAGATTAGAACTCAGATACAGCTAACTTCTTTGAATCTGATTTTTGATTTAAAAGCAAGAACATTGGTCACCAGGGAAACTCAAATCAAAATTACATTGAGATTGTAGATCACCCCCGTCAGAATTTCCATCGTCAAAAGAACAAACAACAAAGGCTGGTGTGGACACAGAAAACGGAACTTTATTTTGTTGGTTGGTGTTGTTCAAGAGACTCTGAAACATGCAGCCTATTGGAATACAGTCATCCATTTCTTTTATGTTTTCCAGCCTAATGGAGTACACATTCTTAAAATATTTCCTTAAATATCCTGGATTTCTCTGATGTTTGTTAAAATGCCTACCTGTTCATTTCTGATTGTTGATTTGGGTTCAGTTTCAGGAGATCTGATTCCCTCTTCTGGCTTCCTCAGGTATGCACATGGTGCACAAACATACATACAGGGAAAACACTGATACACATAAAATAAGTAAATGTTTTTTAAAAGCTGTGTAGATGTGGTAGCTGGCTGTGATCCTACAATACCAGCATTAGAGGCCAGCTGGCTACCTAGACAAGCTGGTATTGGCAAACTCTGAGTCCAGGGAGAGACCTTGCCTCAATAAATGAAGTGAGGCATGGTGAAAGAAGGCACCCAGTATCAACTTTGGGCTTCCACACATGTGCACACACATGAGCATACACACATATACACATGCACACACACACATGTACACACACACACACACACACACACACACATACAATCCATACTCATACAAAAAAATTAATGAAATGATAATTCGGTCAATTTATTCTTTACACCTGAAATTTATGTTAAAAGCAAAACATAAATAGAAGAAGACAAAGTACAACAAAGATAGTAGCTTTCCCAGAAGTCTCTTAGCCAGCTTTGGCACTCATCTTGACCAAAATAAGTTTTCTTTGCCTCCCTGTAGAAGATGGGTAGGATTAATGTGCTAGAAATCATAAGTATACTGCCAACTAGTGAACATGTTCACGATGGTTTTACAATAGAATTTATGAAAAGTATTTCCGCATAACATAGGGTCATTGGCTATAATCAAGAGATCCTGAAAACTTATAAGTATTTATTTAATTATTAACTTTAATTATTAAATAAACATTTGCCTGTTCAATCATCCAGATTCCTAAGGAGGACACTTTAGGAAGCAGTTCATCTTTTATTTGAGTTATACAATAGCTGTGATAATAATGCCATTGAGGTTGATGTTCACCTTGCTTTTCAGGATCCCCTGTATCTTCAGGAAATAACTATGTACATCAAGAGAGTTCTCGTGGGCCCCCGAAGAAGCCTTTGAGGACAGAGAGGAAAGGGATGATAAAGGTTTACAAAAGAATAAAACTTTCTTCCAGTATTAGCGATGAAAGGTTTGGAGCCACACAACTACCTTCAGGGTGAGCAAGGCAGAGAGAGGGAGTGTAGTTAGGGCAATCATTTGGATTTGGTGCTGGCTGGTCTATTTTCTCTCAGAACACAGTGGCCAACTGGAGCTTGCAATCAGCCCCTTAATTGTAACTACATCAAAGGAGGAACACAAAGCTAACAGGGACATCTAAGGAAAATCTACTGTAAATAGTTGCCTTGACAGAGAGGAATCTGAGAACCCTAGGTTTCCCCTGTGAAATTCAATGGCTTACAAATTACAGGCTCTTGCGATGTACCCAGGATTTTGAAGGCAGACAAAGGGGCTTTTTCTTCATTGTTGCCATTATTCAAATTTGAGTCTTCTGGAAGAGGCTTGTCTCCGGCACACCACTTCTCTAATGAGAGTCTTTATGTGGAACTCTTGATACACATAGACTGAGAAGAGGGAATCACAGCAGGGTAATTAGTATGACTGAATGAGATGAGACTAAGAGCAGTGACAGTAAGTTTGACTAGAGAGTGAGGAAGAAATTGGAAGCATTTTGTAACCATATTAGGAAGGCAATAAACAGTAAGGGCCTAGGGGAATGATTGGCTGTGTTGCTCGGGCATAATGAGGCATAACAAGGCAAAATGAAACTAAGGAGAATTTAGTGAGTATTTGAAATGTCTCCTGCCAGGAACTACAGGTTAGCCTTCTTAGAACAGGCCTCATTTAGCACAATGGCTTTCTCGATGATCGAATGCCATCTATTACACCGTAGAATCTGTTCTTCCGGAGAGACATGCTGACCAGTGCTTCTGGAGATGGGGGATTAACTGAGGCTGCCACCAGAAATAATAGCAGAGAAGCAGTTCTCTGTTGTTTTGCAAAAATCAACATTTAAAAATGCCCCCCCCTTTTTTTTTTTTTTTTTAAAAAAAAGTTTTCTCTTTAACATACCCTGTCTTGGTTTGGGTACCCACAGAACTACAGCTTTAAATAGGAATTTGGATGTATTGGGTTATTTGGTACTGACTACAGGTAGCTTAAGGAAAAACAGAGGTATGGAGAAGGAGAAGGTATGTTAAAAATGTTTCTGCTGCTCTAGCAGTGAGGGGCTCAGTGCTCCTAGAATCTCCTGCTTTAGTATGAAAGGTGAAGTATTTGTTCTCTGGGACCCATGGGCATTGGCTGAACACCACTCTCAGAAACATTAACTTTCTAGTATTTATAGTGCCTGCAACTGTGGCAAAAATCCCCAAGCAGAAAACAAAAGGCTTGGGAAGGGCTGATGGCAGTGCATGGAACTGTCCCACAGAGCTTTGGCCACCATTAGAAGTGGGCTGTGGATTTGGGACTGGGTACCAATAACATCTGCTACAAACTGAGGTTGCCTCCCTGTCTTAGTTACTTTTCTATTCTTGTAACAAAACACAATGACTTAGGCAACTTATAAAAGAAAACGTTTAATTGGGGGATTGATTACAGTTTCAGAGGGTGAGTGTGAACGGCCATGGTAGGAAGCTAGCAGGTAGTCATGGCGTTGTAGCAGTAGCTGAGAGCTTGCATTTTCTCTACAAGTTGTAGACAGAAAAAGAATTAACCTGGGAATGCAAAGGGCTTTTAGGAATCACCTCCTAATCTTTCCCAAACAGTTCTACCAAATGAGCCGGCCATGCATCAAACATGAGCTTATGTGGGCCACTCTCATTCAAATTGCCATACTCCCAGACCTGGCCAGGAGGACAAAGCATGCTGTGTGATCATTTTAACCTTTGCTATGTGGTCACTTAACTGCAATATGGAACCATTCTCCAAACCTTATTTTTCCTACATCCACAATATCTGCAAGCTGTATTTTTTTTTTTTACTCCCTCATGGAACTTCATCAACTCCCTTTTCCCAATTTTATGCAGAAGTCATGTCCTATCTGATGTACTGTCAAACAAACCATTACTCCATGAATTCTCATGTGGCTGTGTGCAAGGCAGTGTTCTGTACTCAGTAGACACAGTAAACATAGGCTAGTTCATTTCTCATTCAACCTACTTTTAATTGAAAAGTATACGTGATAAAAATGCAAACAGTACAGAACTTTAGGGGGGCAGTGAGATGGCTCAATGGGTTTTCTGAGCAAGTCCAACCATCTGAGTTTATCAGAACCCAAGTAATAAAAGAAAGAAGGAACCACTTCACATGCATCAACGTCAAGTCTATATACTTATCACGCACATATACAAATAATTAGTTTATATGTACTTTTATCTTTCTAGTCTCCAATCATTAATAATGCTGCTGTTAGTAATTATTCATTGTCCTAAATTATTTGTGAATATGCAAGTATTTTTACATATGCATTGAAATGTGAATGAGGCCTGGGGCACTAGTTCAGTTGCTATGGTATGGAAGGATGAAGAGATAATTGTGAATGCCCAGATCCCACCTAAAAGCTGAGTGTGTGCTTGTAACCCTAGCACAGGGATGGAAGCTGAGATGGAGAATCCCTAAAACTTGGCTGGCCAGCCAGTCTAGCTGATTGAGTGTCAGGTTCAGTGAAAGATCTTGTCTTACAAAGTAAGATAAAAATTCGAAAAAGGAAGACATTGATCATGAACCTCTAGCTTCCAAATACATGCACATACATATGTGCACACATTTGTACATGTGCATATACCACACACAAAAGAAAATGAGAGAACCCACACGCATATCTTACACATATACATAATATAATCTGCCATTTACTTTTCACTGAACAAATGTGAAAATATATCTACCTCAGCTACTTTATTTCCTCAGCATTATTGAAATATAATTGACAGATTAAAAGTATATATGCTCAATTCCACATGCATTCAACATGATGTTTTGATATATGTATATATTATGAAGTGATACTATAGCCAAGCTCTCTAACGTATCCATCAAATCGTATCATTAACATTTGCATGTGTGGTAAGAATGCTCAAAATTTGCTTTCTCAGTAAATTTCAGGAATACTGTACATTACTATTAATTAGAGGTACCATCTTATTTACTGGACCTCTAGGCTTATTCATTTTACAACTGAAAGTTTATATATTTTTAGACATATTCTCAGCCGCCCCCTCTCTGACAACCCCTGTCTACAAATCATGCTTACATTCAATGTCCTTATATGTGGAGTCACTTGGCATACACCTCTTGTTTTTGTTGGGTTTATTTTATGTTAGAATTACATCTCAGGGTTTGTCTACGTTGGTGCAAGTGTTTGAATTTCCTTCTTTTTAAGGGATAGGTAGTATTCTATTGTGCATATATGGCACAGTTTCTTTTTCATTCACTCACCAGCAGACACTTGAGCTGTATACATGACTCTCATGAGCAATGCTGTAATGATCATAGCTTTATAGAATGTCCTTAGAATAGATAACCAGAAGCTAGATTGATAGATCACAAGGAGTTCTAGTTTTCTTTTCTTCAAATCCCCTTTTTCTTGTACTAGCTAAATGGTACTCTGTTGCATCGATGTGTTAGCTATTAATCTGATTTTCCTGCCTTCCAAAGTATTTCTAGAGATGTAATGATCACAGCATCATTATTAACCTACCAATTTTGTCAGTCAACATAGTTTCCATTGCCCTGTATTGGGCTTTCTCTTGTGATGACAAATCACCATAAGCTTAGAAGCTTGAATGAATATAAGATTTAGAACATAGTAAGGAATTATGCTGGTCTAGTAAAGTGGTAGTAATAGAACATTTTTGGAGGTTTATAGAGTCATCATCCTTGGCTAGGTTTCCAGTGTGAGGCCTGATTTCCAGTCTGTTGAGTGGACCTTAAGTGCAATTAGATGTCTATTGGTTGCCACCAACATGTGAGTACCACTTATTTTACCTATGGGTATTTTGCTATGCTGGTAATTATCATGGCTCATGGGTGCTGCAGCTGAGTAGGACTATTAAATTGCTTCCCTTCTTTTGCAGCCTACACAATATTTTCTTGAACCAAAGATGCTAGACCGTGGGAAAGAGGATTTCAAGTCAAATACAGTTCTAATTTTCCAAGTCCTGTGTCTTAAGTGTGTTCTGTCTTCAGCAATAGGGGCCCACCCTCAACCCTTGAGAGGCAGTCAATGTCTACATATATAATTTATATCAGTAGTTCTCAACCATCCTAATGCTGTGATCCCTTTAATAACAGTTTTTCATGTTATGATGACCTCCAAAAATAAAAATATTTTCATTGCTACTTCATAACTGTAATTTTGCTATAGTTATGAATCATAATGAAAATATCTGTGTTTTTTGATGGTCTTAGATGACCCCTGTGGAGGTCATCAAGCCTAAAGGGGTCTTGACCTACAGATTGAGAACAACTGATTTGTACTGGTTTGAGAGTCACTTGACTTACTCTGATCATCCATTCAAGAGGAGGTTTCTCATGCCTAGTACTGAGATTTTTGTTAGTCAATGGTTCTTGTTTGGATCAACTCAAGTGGTTTAACTTCTTTTTAGAGAAGTGTGGTTAGCTCCCTCATCAAAGAAGTCTCTCCATACAACAAATGGAGAGTATCACAGAAAATCACAGCTGGACACAATACAGAGATAAATGGAACCCAGGCAGTCTAGCCCTAATGGATGTATCTACACCTCAGCTCCTGAGGATATTCCTCAAGTTAGGGAGTATCTTGGAAGAGGAACTGGAAAGATTTTAAGAGCCAGAACACCAGGAAATTTGCTTTAAAACAGTCTCTCTTAAAATGACTGCATAAACAACTGAACATTGGAAATGTCAATGGACATGTTAATGTGCAAGGGGAAAATTCTTGTATGGTCCCGCCTCTAGACAAAGAAGTATAGGCAACTAGTCACTTTGAAGAGAATTAGGCTGTCCCAGGGATAAGCCTTCTTATCAGTTGTCCAATGCAAATTGATCATCTCTGAAATCATATTTATACAAACAACAAATAAAACATAATCAGCAGATTGTATTTATGTATATTTATGCACACATACACACACATACACACTTACCCACATATGTGTGTTTTTAATAATAATAGTCAAAGAAAAAGTGACTATCCTCTTGTTAGTTGGGGGACATGGGAAGGGTCTGAGGGACAGTAATTAGGGTCTTGAGGGTTGAAAGGAAGAGGGAAAGTGATGTAATTTTCTTTCTATTAAAACCCATTTTCAAAAAGAATACAATTGCTGGGCAGTGGTGGTTCACGCCTTTAATCCCAGCACTTGGGAGGCAGAGGCTGGCAGATTTCTGAGTTTGAGGCTAGCCTGGTCTACAGAGTGAGTTCCAGGACAGCCAGGGCTATACAGAGAAACCCTGTCTTGAAAAAATAAAACCAAAAAAAAAAAAAAAAAAAAAGAAGACAATTATGCTTGACTCCTTTCTGCAAGCATAACAGATTTTTAAGGAGTATATCATGACTGTCATCTGAGAGGGTCCACCCAGCAGCTGACTTAGACAGATACAGACACCCATAATGAAGCAGAGGACAGAGCTTGGGGATGCTTATAGAAGAATAGGGGGTAGTATTACAGGCCTTGAAGGGGATAGGAAGCCACAGGAAGAGCAGCAGAGTCAACTAATCTGGACCCCTGGGTTCTCAGAGACTGAATCATCAAACAAGGAGCATACAGGGGCTGGACCTAGGCCTTCCTGCAAATATGTTGCAAATGTGTAGCTTGGTCTTCATGTGAGTCTGAAGCAACTGGAGTGGGGACTATCCCCAAAAGCTGTTACCTGTCTGTTTGATATGTTCTAGTTGAGCTGCCTTGTCTGGCCTCAGTGGGGGAGGATGTACCTAGTCCCAGGGTAGGGGGGATACCTAGGGAGCCCCCACTCACTCAGAGGAAAAGGGGAAGAGGATGGCGGGGAGGATTGTGGGAGAGGGTGACTGGAGGAGGGCAGTGAGCAGGATGTAAAGTGAATAAAAAAAAGGAAGAATACAATTTATTAATGTTTAGTTTCTGTAAGTAGAATTCTGGTGTGAGTTCACCAGAAACTCTGGTCCATGTCTCCTTCATCTGAAAATAAAAATATTGGCATGGACTGTGATCTCACCCGAGGCTTTGGGTTCGTTCCAAGCTCATTAACTGTTGGCAACAATTGCCTCACAGTGGAGTGGCGACAGTGCCCATGTTCTGGCTAGACAGCTCGGTACTGAGGTTAGTAGCTAGAATCTCCCCTCTCTATAAACAGTGACTCCGGTGAAAAGCGACTTCTTTAGAGGAACAGGTGTCACTGCTTTTGCTTCGGTGTCTTGTGCAGATGGACTCAACTAATTAGGTGAAGGTCACCTAGCAAAATATCCCTTTAGAATAACCCAAACTCATTTGATTAGGCTCTTTATTATATCAACAAAGTTTCATTATCCTGTCTTGGGCGAGCTCTTCCACCATAGAGTCACAGGATATGCCTCTGTCCAAGGGGAGCACATCATAATATGTATTTCAAATTTTTGATTGCCATGTTGTGACAAATGTCTTCAGAATAAAAGTGCTTTGGACAAATATAGCTTCTTGTCACTCAAGCTACATGTTCGCCATGAATTCTCAAAATGATGTTTTGATCTGACAGCGAAATGCTTTACTGTTATTGATGACTGCACCCAGTGTTAGATGACTACATCCAACCACAGAAAGCCTCAAGAAGTATAATATGACCCTGTGCCTAGGAAGAGAAATGTCCACTGAACCACTTTTATCTACTTACATATTTAGATTGTTACAGGTCTGCTTCTTCAAGATCTCCTCAAGTATATATGTGTATATTTGTCAGAAATTGTGTCTAATTTAGAGATTGCCTCATGATTAGCTGGTAGTCAATTTCATGGAATATTTATAAGGAAGGTAAATGTTTTGATTCTATGTTCAAAGAGTGATTTATTTTTATATGTGAAAGTTTCACGTTGAGAAAGTTGTCAGTTGAAAACTGACAGCTATTGGTTTCTTAGCTACATGGCTTTCTGTGCAAGTTGCTGTTGTGCAAAAATTGACCTTGACAGCATCCAAATCCCCAGGGAGGAATAGGGGATCCAGAGAACACAAAAAGGTAGCAAGCCAGAGACGTGACAAAGAGGAGGCATAATATGTGGGCAGGCAAAATCTGTCAGCAGTGAAGAGGTGGGTAGGGACTGCCTTTTCTGAGTTACTTTGCTCTCTCTCTCTCTCTCTCTCTCTCTCTCTCTCTCTCTCATTTCCCCTTCTCTGTGTTTGTGTGTCTTACTCTGTAGCTTGAACTCACTGTGTAGTCAGGGCAGACCTCTAACTTGTGACACTCCTCTAGTTCCAGCCTTTGGACCACTGGACTACTGGAATTTTTTTTTTCGATAGAATTTCTAATTTCCTTTCCATAGTCATAACCTTAGAATGATCCTTAAAAAGCCAACATTCAACTAACCATGAAAGCATTCATATATATATTTATTGTTTATGAGAGCATATAAAGGAAGCTGATTATTTTGATTATTTCTTGAGATAATTTATTCATTTTCATTAAATACTTACCTTACAAGTACATGTCAACGTAAATTTTGTAAGGAATTTCTGAGCACTTATAATCTACTGTAAACAAGTGTTGATATTTTGCTATTCTTGTTTCAGCTATTGCCCATCTACATTTTTTGCTATAACACATTTTAATAAGAATACTACATATGAACTTCTTTAATCTGTACATTATATGTCATTCATATATTAAATATATTAGGACTTCATTTACTTGTCATTTATTACCTATTCAAATTTGAGGTAGCTGTATTGATGAACAATTTCTTCATTGTGCTTCGTAAAATTTGAGAAATTGATTTTTTCCAATCTTTTAGCCAATGAATAATAATCTCTCAATATTTAACAAGATGATTGTGATCAATAAACATTAACGTTTAATTTATGTGGATTACCATAGTTATCTCTCCTTCTTGCCCATCTCCCACATTTTTAACATCGTGGGTTATATATTTTATTTAACTAAAGGGCTCATGATATGATTTATTTGCTCATCTTAGCCATGGTTCACTAAACATGCCCTAAGTAGCCATGATGTACCTTAAAATGAGATGTCAGAACACAGCTTAATTCTGTAGAGATTGACTTCTGAAAAGCAGAGTTACTTTACCTAAGTTTTCAGTTTTGTGCATCTTTATGATGCAGCCTTAGTCTGAACTCACTGTACTTTCCTTGGTCTGGATATACATGCTGGGTCAATTTCTTGAAGGGAAACACACGTTTCCTCATGTTGTGCTTTTAGTTGACAAGTACAGCTTAGTGTTTCCGTTCACATTTATTGGAGGATTTCTTTTGTGCCTAGAGATTAGCTTTGGTAAATATAAGATAAGGCTTAGCATGCTTTCTTTTGTTGAGTGTTATTTTATTGGCTTCCTTTGTCTTGGTTTTGTGATCTAACAAATCGGGTAGTTCTTTTGGTTTTATGCCATATCCACCCTTAATGATACTGATAGCTGATGAAAGGTAGATAGCGGAATACAGGCTAGGACAGAGCTCTAAAGTGAGCAGTATGGGACACAGAACAGGAAATCTAAAGAAAATCCTCGATGAAAAGAATCTGACATCTCAGAAAAGTCCACAGCCACAGACCATCACTATTTACTTTTGACGTGGTGTATTTTTATGCCAGAAATCCAAGTCAATGTCATTAAATAAAGTATACGTACCGCTTTCCAGTATAGAGGATGGCTATACAGTAATCATTGTAACACTGCGATTGTTAACTTAGACGAGAGAAAAAATAGTGTTTCAGAGTTGACTTTTGGACAAATGGAGGTAGGAGGAGGAGGGTCATGAGAGTAGGAGAGAAAGCAGTGTTTTACTTTTCATAGGCATTAAAAAGGCCATATGGAGGGATATTTGTCTGCAAATATACAATCTACTCACTAAAAGCTGTTGACAAAAACTGGTGGCCCTATATTGGTTATAATATTCTGTTTCTGGAATATACGTTTTCCCAACCGATGAGATGTAAAACATAAAACTGGGTCTATATGTATACACTGTTCTAATAATAAAAATAATATTATTCAGCATGTAACAGCTCAAATCCAGGAAAGTAAAAAACAACACAAGAGCCCTCTGCATTTCTGTGGATTTTGGTGGCAATTTGACATTGAGGAAAGATTCAACTTTTGCTCAGATTGCTGCAGATCTTGGAAAAATCTTCTGCTGCATAATTATCAGGCAGTCAAAGAGATGGAGCATAGCAGTATGGTCCCTTCTGAGTCGATTCTTTGTGGCAAGCTCAGGATGTGGAAATAGCCTAGGCTTATTTCTTTGTATGTTGGACATACAATGACAAATGTAGGGACACAGAAACTTATTAAAAACATTGGAAAACATTTCAACTTTAAATTAATTATTGTAATTTTAGGAAATTATTGAAATGACATTAATCTTTAATTGTTTCCATTAAGCTTTATTTAAAATTAGTTAATGATAGTTTTAATCATGCCAGGTAATATAACTAATGAATACATAATGAGATAAATACAATTCTTTGACTTTGGTAAAAATGTGCACACTGTTAATTAACTTTTATAGCATCTTAAATTTAAAGAACTCTCTAGTAATAATGATATATTGCTACATGAATTGCAAGTACTCCATGGTGTTTAAGACAACATTCTTCGGCAAAGTGAGGTGACCAGGAAAAATAATATTTCTTACTGAATTGATGATGCATATTCTGCAGTACAGATTAAGGACAACCCTTATCTTCTAAACCATTTCTCATTCTCCATGATTTCAAAAGTTCCCATCCGAACTTCAACAGGATTGCTATGCAATGTTTCTCGTTGGAACTTCAAGGGATATAGAGCACTTCATTATCGTTCTCTGACTTCATAATAATCAGTCAGTAGAAAGAAGAAGTGTTCAGTCCTGAATGAGCCAGTTCCAGTTTCTATTAAATTTCTTCTGTTGTTAACTTTGACTTGGGATGAAAACAGTGAGATTCTCATAGCAGAGCTGAGAGACCATGGATATAATGTAAGCCTTAACGTGTGAAGGAAATCTCCCGTGCCTGCAGCTGATAAATTGCTTTTTAGGCTGGTAAAATACTGGTCTCAGTGGAGTGAGGGGTCTGCTTGTATTTTCAGAGAGCTGCAGCATGGTGTGTGATAGTGTTTAAGCAGGAGTCGTGAGAGCACCCTAGTGTGGGATTTTTGCAGCTACTGAGGCCTCAACCATTGGGAAATAACTCTATGATTACTTACCGTATAACAACTTTCATTATGTATTAATCTCAGTTTTAAAAACAAAAGTCGAGTGTGGTAAAACTGTCTGAAAAAGATTTTTCTGCCTCTTGTTCTCCATTTTAACATTAACACTGGCTGTTAATGTCAGCCTCAGTGTCTAAGCATGTTAGCTCTAGGCAGAGTACACCTGTCTGGGAACTGTGCTCTCTGTTTTAGGTACGTTGATGATTAAATAGCTTAGATTCTGGAACTGATGTGGAGTGAATATGATCTTTTTATTTATTTATTTATTTTTGCTGTTTTTCATTTTGGAAGTGGGAATTTATAGCTGTTTTCCTCTTAGTAGCTAAAACTGAGAAAGAAAGAAGATATGGGGAGAAGGCTGCTCAGATAGGCTCAGCAGAAGACTTCAGACTTCTTCATCCTGAGGGTGTGTGTGTGTGTGTGTGTGTGTGTGTGTGCCCTACCACCCCATCACCTAGCCAGAAAGCCAAGCAGTCTTCAATACTTCAGACGAAAGGCCCTTAGGCACGTCTGTGATTAACGTTGATTAGCTAGAAGTCACTGAGAATTTTGAATCCAAGATCGCTAGTGAATCAGATTCAATTTGCATAAACTACGAGGCACTTCATTAAGGCTAATCATTTCCCTCTGTCTTCTGGTAATAAATCATCCTTCTATAGGGCTCATTTAGGCTGAGAGGGAGCATTCTGCCCTCAGATTTCCTCAGCTCTGTCAACATCCTTTCCATTGTGCCGCCTGACCTCATTTACTATGGTCGCACTTCTAGGACGCTCCATCTTGGGGCTGCATCTCTGAAAAGGTTTCCTAGAAATTGAAACTATGATTCACTAAGATCCCTGTGCCAATGACTAGCACTTGTAAAATAATGAAGGCTGTGTCTCTTAAAAGTCCAGTGGAGCAAACTCTACCAGTTTAGGGCCCAATAGTTCTGAGTCAACTGATAAATAATTTTGTATGTCCATCTTAAGAATGAATCTACTTCCATTCAAGAAGCATGCCCAGGTGTAGGATTAAGAAGAGCTCTTATGGAACACCATTTCTTTACAACTGTGTTTGTGTTTCTCTCTTCTACTGATGAAAACTAGAATCATCTGAGAGAGGGGCCTCTGTACTGCCTATCGGGGGTTATCTTGATTGTGTTACTTGAAGTGGAAAGACTTGGCTCTTATGGTAGAAATGGTTCCTAGGGTCCTGGAAAAGGAGAAAGTGGCTGGATATAGTATCACAGCTGTCTTGACTTTCCCACTCTGATAGACTTTATTTTAAACTGGGCGCAAAACACACTCTTTGTCCTTAAGCTGCCTTTCTTGTGATAGCTACAGGAAAACTAACAACGACAACAGTCATTTGCAAGAATGGTGCACTGATTCTTTATTTCTTGTCCTGTGTAAACTATTCCTTGTGCTCAGAACACATTATCCATTGTCCCCAGGGTCTCTTGTGTGAGACAAGTGAGACATTAGCTCACCCTGCACTGTAATTTATAGTTTACTCACTTCTCTCCTTCATACCTGCAGAGGTATTTGTTTCATAACAGGAATTCTATGCCTCGCATCTAGTATTTAGTAGGTACTACATATATATTGAATAAACTGTGGACTATGCTAGAATAAATGTAGGGACCTTGTTCTCACCACAAAGGAGATTTATTTGCTCCAGAGGGATGGAGAGCAGGAAAAAGGGATAAACACAGGAAATAGAGGAAGAGTGATAAGGGATATGGGAGAAAAGGGGAAGGGAGAGGAAGGAAGTTGTATTTGTCCCAGGGGACAAAGAACTATCTCTGGACAGAGAAGAGACAAACATGGCACATAGTCAAAGTGGCAGTTTATAAAGGTAAATGGGGGGACTATGTGTTAGGATAAAGTGTTTAATTTTAATTGAGCATATTAATTAGGTGAGCTAAATGGGGCTTTTGATTGCTGGATCTCAATACTTTGAGAGCTGGACCTTGGTAGTTACCTTCAGAAAGACAAAATGACCAAATAAGAGAATAAACTTGGGCTGGAGAGATGGTTCAGCGGTTAAGAGCAGCAACCGCTCTTCCAGAGGTCCTGAGTTCAATTCCCAGCAACCACATGGTGCCTCGCCACCATCTGAAATGGGATCTGATGCCCTTTTCTGATGTGTCTAAAGAGAGCAATGGTGTACTCATATACATACATACAATAAATCTTTGAGAGAGAGAGAGAGAGAGAGAGAGAGAGAGAGAGAGAGAGAGAGAAAGAAAGACCTTAGGAGCTCCCTTTAGGAATGTAATCTAATTTGTTGTTTTTAGGGAGGCAGAAGGAATGAGGCAGGAGGGGTGTGAGGATGTGGAGAGGGGAGAGGGAGAAGTGCAAGGCTATAGTTGAGTTGGCTAGAGTCCCTTCAGTAATGCAAGAGGATATGTACAGTCTGAAGAAAAGAGGGTGTTCATAGCTGATACTTACTAAAAATAGAAAGATGGAAAATTTGCCAGGATGAAAATAGTTTTTATAAAAAATTAGTATTTACTTTTATGTTTATAGAAAAATGCCAAAAAGCCTAGTGATGGGCCTGGTGAGATGACTCATTCCTAAAGCTTGGTGGCAAATATCCTTACTGATATGTGTCACCTTCACATGATACACAAACACAAAATAAATGAAGAAAAATAAAATTTAAAAAGGCCAACGAGACATAAACTATTGCATAAATAAGAACTTTTATCCTTAGGTTTATAAATTTTTATACTTTAGTTTTTGGATCGAATTCATATTAGTCTTGTAAATTAAGGAAATAAATATTTTAGAGAACCATGAACGATATATTCCAATTGCAAATATTATTAAGCTTAAGATACTATTACTTCTCTAGAGGTATCATGACAGATTTAGTACAATCTAGGTCATTTAACACAAGAGAACTTTATATTCCATAGTTGTGGAGGCACAGTGTGGAGAAAGAAGTTTTGGTAGGCATGTTCTGCCCAAGGTTTGAGACGAGTCCCCTGCTATTTCTAGCCTCTGGAAATTGGTGAAAATTCTTGACTTACAGCACATCATTCATCTCTGTCCCACTATCCATTGGTCTTCTCTCTGTCTTGCATGGCTTTCACATCGTGGCCGAGTCATGAGAATTAAGGACCGTTCCAATACTGAATGATGTTGCCATAGCAATCACTTTAAGAGATGCATCCTGAGGTTCTAGATGGCATGCCTCTCACGAGACAGTCTTCACTCCACAGCAGGCACTAAAGCACGAACCTCTTCAAATTAATTAGTCATATTTTTCAACACTAATTTTGATCCATCCCCCCCCCCACCAAGCTCTAAGTGCCACACAGAGAGAAAAAATACAAGAGGAATCATGAACTGAATTCATGAAGCATCCTCCTTGCCCCCAACCCTGTTGTGAGATCAGAGTCAGAAACAAGAGCTGAATCTTGAAGATTCACTAGCTAAAAGAAACAGTTTTATGTGCAAACCTGCTGCTCCAGAGTGCAAGTAACAACAGGAGCCCTTAAAATAACCTTAAAATTGATATTCCACTGGAGGCAATGTATTCATTACAGTTCTTCTCAGCGAGGACACACTGTTCTGAAAACTGAAGTCTGTTGGCTGGGTGAGCATATCACCTAGACCAGTGGTTCTCAACCTTCCTAATGCCGTGACCCTTCAATACGTTTCTCATGCTGTGGTGACCCCCAGCTGCACAATTATTTCGTTGCTACTTCTTAACTGTAATTTTACTACTGTTATGAATCATGATGTAAATATCTGATATGCAGGATATGTGACCTGTGACCTCCATGGGTGTCGTGATCCACAGTCTGAGAACCTCTGACCTTTGTGCTTGCTTCTCTGGAGAGGTTACACAGTATCGTTGACCATGTTAAGCTGACCTGTGAACTTACCGTTTTTACTTGGAAATTAAGTATAGTCATAGTATAACTTAGGCTGGTTCTGAACTTGTGGATCTCCTATCCTATAATTTTCAGCACCCTGGTAGACTGGTATTTTTTAAGAACACATCTACAAAGGCTAATTAACAAGATTGAATTTGTTATGGCTGACATTATATACCAACTTGGCTAGGTGGTAGCAACCAGATAGTTGAACAAATATCCTTTTAGATGCTTCTGTGGTCGCACTTTTAAATTTTGAAGTGAATATTTTATTTAGGGACATTTTGCATTCTAAAAATGTACACTGAACTTTTTTTTTTTTTTTTCATTTTGTTCAATGAGTTTGGTTGAGGAAGTACATAAACTTTTGTAATTCAGGTAAAATTTTGACTTATGAACCTTTTTTTTCCTGCCAATGAGTTACCATCTATAGTTAATAGATACAGTAACAGGATGTTTGTTCTAGTTTCCTATAATAAAATAAATAAAATAATAATAAATAAATAAATAATAATAAAATAATATAAATCAACTTAGATCATGAAAGTATATACTTGGCTTACACTTCCAGGGCATGCCCAGCCCATCACTGAAGGGATTCAGGACAGGAACTCATGCACAAATTTGAAGCAGAAACTGTAGATGAACAGTGCTTACAACTTTGATAATAAGTCTGTGCTTAAGTAACTTTCTTATACAACCCAGAGCCACTTTCCTAGAGAATGGTGCTGCCCACAGTGGGCTGGGCCGACCTACATTAATTAACAATGAACACAATCTTTTACTGGCATGTGGTGGTACTTTTAAAGACAGAATTAACATTGAATCCATATTTAATTCATGTGGTTTTGAGTAAAACAAAGTACTTTTTTTTTTTTTTTAATGTGGGTGAACCTCATTTAATCATCTTGGAGATCTGAGTCATTTCATTAAAATTCTCTCTCTGTCTCTCTCCTATCCTTTGTTTCCCAAAATCTCTCCATCATAATGTTCACCAATCTAATTTTATTCATGTAGGACTAAACATTTATTCTTTTGATAATATATTTTCTATTGAGGAAAAATAAAACCAAGGTTTGCTCTTACCTCATTATCTGTCCTTGTGTACTTCTGTTGGTCTCAAATCTCTCTCATCAAATTTTCTATTTAATAAGCATTCTATTTAATCACCCAGTCTTTTCCTCCATTATACATTGTAGAAGTAATCTGTTCAAACTTATGGCTTCAAATATCACACACAGGCCTCAACTTTGCCTTGAAAATTATATATTCAACTGCTGATTAATATTTTTGTTAATTGTTCCTTGTGTTTGAAACATTATCTTTAATATTTTTGTAGATAATTTCTTCTTGTTGTGCATTACATCAACATATATAGCTTGTCAGAAAATTCCTTGTTTGAACCCTCATCATTACCTATCATTTATCTCATCTTATCTATCTATCTATCTATCTATCTATCTATCTATCTATCTATCTATCTATCTATCTATTTATCTATCCACCCATCCATCCATCTATCATCTATCTATCTATCTATCTATCTATCTATCTATCTATCTATCTATCTCTATCATAACTCTTCATTGATTATCTATAATCAATCATATCACTTGATTTTAAGCTCCATGTAAAATTTTCATGTATATATCGTATTTTATTTATTAGCTTGTTTTCTTTTTATTGCTACTTCTTAAGTGTAAGCTTATTTCGGCTATTGTAGTGCCTACAATACCTCTACAATGGGGTACAATAGGGTAAGCACATGTATTAACTCTGTTCAAGACTCCAAATAAACAGGGTGGCTCAAACATGAAACTTATCTTCTTATAGTTCTGGAATATGGGAAGTTCAAGATCAAGATGTCAACCTTTCAGTTCCTAGTGACACCTTTCTCCTTGGCTTGTAAGCAGGATGCTTATTTGCTGTGTCTTCAAGTGATCTCTTTCAATGTATGTTTTCATGATGGCAATGGGGTGAGGAGAAAGATTATTCTCTGTTTATTTTCTAAAGCTGCTAACCTTGTCATAAAGAGTCTACCTTCATGATTTCAGCTGATCATTACTTCAAATTTGATTATTAATTACTTCAAACATGGCTCCAGTTTTGCCTATTTTTTCTTTTCCTTCAAGTATTTAATTACAAGCATGACATAATTTTAAAATTTATCCCTCAGTTCCTGGACAATGTATTTTTCATTTGTTTGTTTCTCTTTGCTTTTTACTTTTGGAAGTTGCTATTGAACCACCTTTAACCTGATTCTTTCCTGTCATGTGCAGTTTACTGGTGTGTCAAAGCTGTTCTTTAACTTTGATTGCAGTGTCCCCATCTTTCTGGTGATAGAAGCCTCGACTGGTTGATATTTTTATTTCTATTACAGCTCTAAACAGATTAGCTAATTATTTAAAATCCTGAGACTGATGATACCAACATCCACGGCATGTTGGAGTCTGATTATGATGCTTGTTTTTTCTCTTTAAAGTACAGTTTTTCTTGCCTTGTAGAATGCCTTGTAGTTTCTCTGCTGTTGAAAGTTGGACATGGTATTCTAGGTAATAGGAACTGAGGTAAACGGGCCTTCACTGTGAGCATTTATACTAGTTTGTCCAGAAGTTGGCTTGTGTTTAATACTTGCAATAGTTGTAGGTACCAGAGGCTTCAATTCCTCTAACATCTTTGATCTCTCTTATAATATTTTGTTCCTTTAATAATTTCCCCTTGAATAGGACATGGCTTTGTAATTCATATCTTCATGGGAGATAGGTTTATTTTTGTTCAGAGTTTGAGGAGATGAGGTTTATCATGGTGGAAAAGACATGGTGGCAGGAGCTGGAGATGGTTAGTTGCGTTGTGATTACAATTAGAAAGCTGAGAAGACAGGAAGTAGGGCTGACCTATAAAACTCAAGGCCTGCCTCTGATGACCCACAAGACTTTCTATCTCTTTGAGGTTCCACCATGTCCCCTAACAGTGCCATCAAATAGGAACCACTACAAGAGTTTATGGGGGATAGTCCTCATTCAAACTACCACAGAGTTCAAATCAGAAATCAGTCAGGGATTGACTGATTCAGCTTCTTTTGTCTTTGTCCATGATGTGTACTTCCATTCTAATTGAAAAATCACTCTTCTGCTGTGCTAACAATACCCCCAGCCTCCTCAGGAAGGTCTATTTCTTTCCCATTTCAGATGTCCACATCCGCCCTGAGGTTTTGTTTTCTGAGGGGTGAAGTCTGAGCGTACCCTTTGACTGATGAGTTTGCTCTCTGCTCAAAAGTAATTTCTTTCTAACACTTTCACTTTCCTCTTTCCTCCATCTCTTCCCCTGTCCTTCTTTGTTTGGTTTCCTTGTTTTTCTTTTTACTAGCATTTGGCATGTTTGTGTTAAGTTAAACATTTACTCATTAATGTTAGCTTTTAGCAGAATAAGACAATTTAGCTAAAGACTACTGCCTGGTGAGAGTTTTCAGTACTGAATGAAATGCAAATTAGTACAAGCAATTACCAGGTAATATTTAAATGGAAGGATTTAATGACAGTTCCCTGGCAATCTGTGCAAATTCAAAATTTTATTCCTGCACTTTAGCCAGTAAACAAAATCCACATCCAAAGTCCAATTTTGGGTTAATATAAGATAATATTTCTTATTTTTAACCACTTTAGAGACAAACTCATTATTTAAGTTCTATAAAGAATTACTTTCTACTAAATAATGTTTTAAAAGAGGGACAGCTTATGTGTTGGGTTAGATTCTTATGTGCTCAGCATTATATTCTAGGAGGACAGATTTCTTCCTTTAAAAAGAAGAGAAGTAACATTTATTGGATACTTTTAATGGAGCACTTTTTTATTATTTTAATACTCAGTGATTATTTATTGACTATTGTCATATCTGGGTCAGTCATTTGTTAGGAGGATTCCACAGCAATAAAACAGAGAAGGTTTCATTTCTCATGGGTCTCATATCCTAGTTGGGAAAAGGTGATAATGGATAACAATAATAAATAAGGAATAAAACAATTCTGACAAGGGTAGATGGGATAAAGAATGGCTTATGTAGGTCAGGAGAGAATGCATATTAAATAGTGTTTTAGAGAGTGGTATTTGCACTGAGAGATTAAAGAGTTAAGCACATTTTGTCCAATTTCCACACCTTGAGACAAAGATGGCAGTGTAACAGGGACAAAGGAATTTGTTATTCAACCAGATCAAGCAATTCTTCTGAGCACATAGTCTTTCCATCTTTTTCTCTTCTCCAAAGCTGGTTCTGTTGCTCAAATGGAGCAGCGTTTTTTGTTTATTAGACCTTAGACTTAGATCTGGTGCAGCAACCAGATCTCCGAAGGGCAGATGAGTCATCAGTTTTCTAAGAAAGAACATTATAAATAAAGACAGCCACCTTTATTTTTTTTAAAAAAGTTTCAATTCTAAAGAAATTAAAAGGGTATTTTCTCAGAGTAGAAGGACATGGCTTCAAACCAAATAAAATTAACTTTTAAAAGCATGTTATTTTGTCTCCATTTTGCTTGCTTTCACACAAAACTAAAATCACGGCACCAACTGGCTCTTGAAAAAATAGGGACTCAATGGTTTGAAGGGTTCTTTTGACCTTGCAAAGCTCTGAGGTTAGCCTTAACCCTTGCTCCTGTACGCAGGGTCCTTGAGAACAGAGGTTGTGAGCTGAATATAGACTCCACTATTGGAATCAGCCGAGAAAGTGCAGGTCATCTTGACCCGAGTATTTTCAGTTTGAATCCTTTCTGTTGAAATGGTTACCTATTTGGGGAACCAGAAAAGAGACATTTCTGTCTATTGCAAAATTCAAATGTCCCTTGATGCTCTTTACAAAATAAGTTACAAGTGCTGCTTTGATTAAGAGATTAGATTGATTATTCTTCCTAACAATTTGAGTTAGAAGCAACCACTTGGTGTTTATTAGTGTGAGCATGTATGTAATTGCCATGGGCATTCAGGGTTGACCAAATTACGATAGTTGTATTTATTTTTTTAAAAAAAAATACGTAAGAAAATTTCAAAGTTCTTTGAAACTAGGCAATTAGGGAAGAAATACTTATGAAGAGCAACAATAGCATCTTTGAGGCCACTTCTATGGTTTCAAGGACCTTCCTTGTATCATTTGTACCTGACTTCATCTCACTGAAAGACAAGGTGTTAGACTTAGGCTTCAAAATCAATTGGACTTTTAGTTTTGTATGCATGTAAAAAATATCAAAGATACAAGCTCTTTGAGTTTCTGGCTCTTTTTTTGTCAATATAACCGTCATTACTTGCACACTATTCTGTCTCCTTCTCTTGGACTCAATAGAATGAGCTAAAAGCAATTGATTTCACAAAGCCATTGAAGGTGAAGAGAAATACAAATTATTAAAAATGTGCCAGACTGATGAATGCATTCTAAGATATTAATAAAGTCTTAGAACCTGAGAATTCATTTGAATCCTTTCTTCTGATTGATGTTAAGTACATACATATTTTTAACTTTTTGAAGGAAAATAATAATTAAGGAAGCAATGAGAAGTAAGAAACTTAAAAAAAGTAAATCACCTGGAATCTTATTTCCAGAATACAAGCTATTAATGCTTTGATGGATTCCTTCCTGTCTTGAAATTTGTATAAATATAATAAGATGAAATATGTGTACTGTTTCTACTCTTTCATTAAATAATGTGAGATATTACCTAGTGCTCTAATTTTAAATACAGACTGCACAATGCCCCAGTAATATTTTGTCATATAGAAATAGCCCACATTTTATGATGAATCTCTTAGCCTTAGACATTACAGGATTTGAGAGACTTCTAAAAGATAAAGTTGCAGAAAAAGTTCTCCATTTTGAATCTGTGAAAGCAGCATTTTACTATTTCTTTTCTGAGTCTTGAGTCTCTCTAACTGTGTATGTGAGTTATATTCATAAATTTCTTTGGCTTGAGCCTTTTTGGTTGTCATTTCAGCTTGATGCCTCTTTTGATTCATTTATCTTTAATATTTTTAAAGAAATGTGTATGAGTGTTTGGTCTGTATGTGTGTGCTTCACACTACTAGTGGTTGGAAAAGGGTTCTAGATCTAGATCCCTTGGAACTGGAGTTACAGATGATTGAAAATTAGCATGTAGATGCTGGGAACCAAAACTGGGGCCTCAACAAGAGCAACAAATATCTTAACTGCTGAGGCCTCTCTCCAGCTTCTTATGCCTTTTTATATAGTTACTGTTGTGTTTTGTAAATGGCAGTATAATGCAGCCAGAGGGAGTACCTCAGTGGGCCAGCCAAGATGTTTCCCTGAGAAATCACCATCATGTGATAGGCCTAATATAAGTTTATTGGGGAAAGGAAGGGGACCTAGAAAGGGGTAGAGGCAGAGAAAGGAGAGGGACAGAGGACAGAAAGAGAGAGGAGGAGAAAGTAAGAGGCCAACTGGAAGAGAAGAGAGAGAAGAGAGAAGAGAGAGAGAGAAGAGAGAGAGAGAGAGAGAGAAGAGACACACAGAGAAAGACACAGAGAGACATAAAGCAGAGACGACAGAGACGACAGAGAGGAGACAGGGGAGACAGAGGTGAGAGACAGACAGAGACTGAGAGACAGAGAGCGAGCTGTGTAGCTGGGCAGTTTTATTTTATTACTTTTCTGTTTTTACAATCTAGTCATTGCCCTGGTCCCCCCTCCCACAATTTCTCATCCCATTCTCTCCCCCTGTCTTCAAGAGGATGTCCTCCAACTGCTAGGCCCCCACTCCCTATGGGGTCACCCTCCTCAGTTTCTCCCAGCCTTTTCCTTGTACAACTCCAGGGATCCCCAACTTCAGTCCATGGTTGAGTGTAAGTTCTGTGTCTGTCTTAGTCAGCTGCTTGTTCAGCCTCTTAGAGCCATGTTAGGCTCCTGTCTGTAAACCACCATAGCACGAGTAAATATTGTCAGGCCTATAACCTCCCCTTGAGATGGATCCCAAGTCAGCCGGTCACTGGACCTCCTTTCCCACAATCTCTTCTTCATTTTTGTCACCACAGTTCTTTCAGACAGGAACAATTCTGGTCAGAGTTTTTGACAGTAGGATGGCAATCCATCCAGTTCTTATACTCCAGGTTGGCTCACATCTGTGGTAGGGACTCAAGCTGTTCCTAGGTAGCTGTTTGGCAGAGCCTAGAGGAATTGCAACAATTACATCTTTAAAAAAATAGCGATGAGGTCTGCCTTTTGGTCTTACCTATTTCAGCTTCTTATTTTCCCTATACGTTACTGAAGAATCCAATTCTTCAACTAGTCTCTAACTGTCAGTACTGGTTTAAAGGAAGTTTTGTGGATAGTCTAAGAAGGACTAGAAAGAACCAGAATATTCTCATACATTAAAACCTTCAATACGAGCATTTGGGATTTTAGAATATGGGTCTTAGAAAGACTATTTTATGCTACTTTAGTTTGCAGAACATTTTTGTAAGTACAAGGACGTAACTAGGCTGACAGGTATGGGAAGAATTAGCATGGAGGTCTGTGAGGTTTGTGATAATTTTGATATCATAAAAGTACATTAATTCCAACATGTCTTTTGTCTCAGGTTTCAACATGGGACATTGAATCAGACAAATATGGACTGTTATGTGTTATCACCAGACATGTTCTTGAAGTAAACATGTAAATGCTAAAAACACTCAAGGAAAACATACACACACACACACACACACACACATACACATATATATATTGCCATATTGTAATTTTATTAATTTTGTTGTTTTAGACCACAGCAGCAAGTAAAGTGGTTATGACCATTTAAAACTGCTTAAATTTTTTGGCAAAAATTTGCATTAAATTTAGCATTCAAGATAAAAATTTTTTCCTCATTGAAATTAACGGCAATTAAACCTTTGATGTTAAAAACTCAAGAAGAAAGGAGTTCAACTAGATGAATGATGATAATGTATCAATTAACTAAAATTTGTTATTTGTAATAGTGTTCAGACATTCACTATGTCTCTGCCTAACTCTTTCTTTTTCCTACTTGCTAAGACTACAGAGACATTTCTCAAAAATTCCAAATAAAACTGTTAATTTTTCTATTTCTTCCCTGCAGGTTTCTCAATTTTGCTTTATTAAATCAGAGGCAAACTTTGAAAGATATATTTTTATTTTTATGTGGCTTAGTATTTATAGATGTTTGTGGGGCACAATATGACATTTTAACACATGCATACCTTATGAAATGACCATTATTAGAAAGTCTGAGACCTCAGACAGTTATCATTGTTTTTTTTGTTGGAGACATTAAAAATCCTTTCTACAGGCTATTTAGAAACTCCCAATTAACTCTTGCTAATAATCGCTATGCTACTGTGCTGTAAAATGTTTGAAGTTATTCCTCCTATCCCTGCTGTATTCTGTCCCAACTAATAACCCTCTTAATCTGACTTTCCTTATACCCTTCCCCAGGTTCCTCTGGCCACTATAGCTTATTCCCTAATTCTTTAAGATTATCTTTTTCGTTCTATAAATGTATTAATAAGAACACTTGGTATCTGTTTTTCTGTGTATGACATTGCACTTAACGCAACATCCTCCAGATTCCATCCACACTGATATAAATATCAGGATTTCATTCTTTTTTGAAAAAAGTACTAGTTCAGTGGGTCTCACACGTTCTTTTTAAATTTCTCTTATTTATCACTGGACTCCTAGGTGGAGTCCAGATCTTGGCTACTGTGAATAGCAGTTTGGTGAACACTGGAGCACAGATTTTTGTTTGTTTATTTGTTTTGAAGCAGGTTTTACTGTGAAGTCAAGACTAGCCTAGAACTTTTTGTGTGACTTGGACTAGATTTTAATGGATAGTCCTGCTTCATCCAGTGTCATATGTACAGATGTGAGCTACCACAACTGGCTTGAGATTTTTTTTTTACATTTGAGTACTTTGGGTATACACTAGTGATGTGATTTTCTGAATAACTTGACTATAAGTCTATTCCCAGTTTTCTGAAGAAGCTGCATATTGGTTTCTATAATGACTATACCAGTTTTCCCATTTTTTGACAGTTTTGGAGGGTTTCTCCATATCTTTTATTTTATAAATATATATGCCAATAATGACTCTATTTTCTCAACAATTGTTCTTTTTTAAAAGTATTTAACTTGTCTCAACATTTTTGTCTGAATTTCATTTTGTCAAGTATGAACTGAGTTTGCTAGTTTTAAAACATTTTTTCTGGTATAATCATTTTCATAGTTAATCATCTTATATATGTTTGTACAGAATTACAATCCTAGCTTTTTAAAATATCAAAGTGAGGATTCTCATGGTTTGATTGGAGAATTGGACTCATTAATGTATAATTGCTGTTCCATCATATTTAAGAGATAAGCAGTTTCTATACGCAATGCCAGTCATTCATTATCCTTGTGCAATATTTTATTGTAAGAATATATAAAAAAATTACCCCTCTTCTTTTGAAGATGAATGTGTGTATTTAGATTGTTTTCTATTTTAAGTTAATACAGATAATATTAAACACATATGCAGACACGTATTTGCAAGTTGATACTGCTGTACAGACACCAAAGTGTACTTTCTTTTATTAAGCCCATTCTAAAGACGAGGAAATGAAACTAGGATTTGCTCAGCATCACTTGGGTAGTAAGCTATAAGTAGAGGCAAAGGATTGAAAAGATACTTTGTGAAAAGGGAGCCAATCAAGTTGCTTATTGTCTTGATGGCTCCTGATGGTCATAAATTTCTTCTCCCTCTTCTATTACACACCTAGTTCCAGACCTAACATTTCTCTGAGGCAGAACTTGCCACTGTAGAAGCTCCCATTGCTGGTACGGAATCTGCAGACATGGCATGGCTGCCAGGCTTCCCTCAGCTTGCCTCCTGCTTCCTTGAGCTGTCACTGCAGCTGCCATGATGAATGAATGTCAGTTTCTAGCATATTTATATATCTATTCAATTCCCATCAAAGGCCCTCATTTGTGTTATACTTACAGGTGTTCAGATAACGGATTTACTCTGACAGAGAACAGTGATTTTGACAGTAAAATAAGATAAACATGCAAAAATTCTGTAGAGCTTTGAATTTGCTATTCAAATGTAATTATTAGGCTAGCTAAGTAGTGCATTGCTATGTGTCTTGATGCAGAGGTATAGATTAAGGGCACGTATAGGAAGTAAAGCATGTTACCCCAGGCTATAAAATAGTAAGTGAAGCATTATTAACCTAGGTTACTGTGAGTAGTATGTTCCATGAAACCACTTCTTTTTTCCTGTCATTTATCTGCCAACATATTTTATCAAACTTAATTTTTGAAACATTATTGTGTGTAAGAAAAGTGTTCTAAAAACAGACCTTAGAAACTTATAGAGTCTCTGAAACTCTGGTGGTGTCATTCAGTGGAAGAGTAAGCATGTAGAACCTGGAAATTCCATCCCCAACACTCAAAAGAAAAATGTACTGACAAGCTAAGGACAAGAAAGATAGTGCACAGAGCCTTACCAACCTAAGACAGAAGTTCATTGCTTTGGATAATGCATATTCCATGATGGGTAAGGAAAGCATTCTTGTCAGAATGACCTAAGACAGGCACAGTCTTGTTAATGAAAAAAAATGGGGGGAGAGAAGGAGAGCCTTTGGGGCTGCTTGGCAAGAAACTGACATGGGCCAAGGACAAGGAAATGGACTGCTTGGCAGCAATATGCCATTAGGCAACGACAAGGAGTAGGCTTCATGCAGGAATTGGACATTAGGCTAGAGCAAAGAAGTAATTTCAGACAGGAATCTAAATTTTAGGCTAGAACAAGGAAGTAGGCTTCAGACATGAAAATGAATTTGGGCTAGGACACAGAAGTAGGCTCAGATACTTTGGTCACCCTGATAAGCCTTTAGAAACAGTGATCAGGGAGTGTGTCATGTAATTGGGTTTAATGCCTTGCTTGTTCTTTGACTATTTGTGTTTATTGTCTTGCTTGTTCCTTGACTATTTGCATCTATTGCATTGCTAAACTTTCAACCTAGAAACTGACCTTAATACATGCATGTAATCAAAATGGTATAAAAACAAAAAGGAGGAGGGGGGACTCGATAGGGGGTTATAGGAAGGGAAAATGGGGAAAAAGGATGACATCTGAAATGTAAATAAATAAAATATCCACTAAAAAAATAAAAAACTGTAATCAGTCAAAATTACACTGTTAGAATAGACAGATGTCCAGGGATACAAATTAAGAACAGCTTAAAAGACAGAAAAAGGAAAAACATGGGACAATCCTCTATTAGATATTTTAGTTTTTGGCTTCCTGCATGACACATTAATGTTTGGTTTGGGAGTGGGTCATTTTCAAAGTTTACCATACTCACATATTGTTGATGCTGTTTGAGATGATTTTCCTAAGTCATTAAATTAACCAGCAGATTTATAATGATAATCATTTTCTGGCTAATAGAGCAACAATAAATAAGGAAAACAGTGATTTTCAGTAGTTGCTTTTATTACTTAATGGGTGAAATGACAGAAATAGTAATATCCAGCCATTTGCAATTTCAATGCTATTACTTTTCCATCACTGTGATAAGGTACCATGACCAAGGCAACATCTAAAACAAAGCATTAATTTGGGCTTGCATTTTCAGATGGTTGAATCCATATTAGTTTTCTAAATAAAATTTTATTATTAGAAGTTTTAGTATTTATCTTACAGTGCCTTATTTTCTTTCTCCTCATACTTAGTTGAATTAGTTATCTATCTTTAAAACCCACATTTTTGTATCTTGTATAATCTCTGTCACCAGAAAGCTTAAGGCAATATATTGTTATACAATTATAGTAATGTACAAGAGGAGATACAGCCTATAATACAGCAAAATCAGCAAACAGAAAATAGATTAAGAAGTAGATGGCTCTGACCTAGATACTAATTGAATGTTTTTCAATAGCTTTATTGAAGTATAATTGGCAAGTAAAAATTGTATTTAAGGCACACAACTTGACGATTTGAAATATATGAACATTGTGCAGTTATTGCCACAATCAAGTGATTTAATACATCATTACCATTCAGTCACTGTGTGTATGTGTGTGTGTGCGGCTATATTGTTCATTTGATACTAATTGAGTATTGAAGGGAAACAAGTCCAAGTGTCTTAAACGTTCTCAATCTCTTAGAAGGAAGTGCTTATTGTTAACAGAATTATCTTGCACAGGACAAAATAAATTTTAAATACTAATGAAGTGTAGTGACTTTGGGTACACAAAGACCCAAATATTTGCTTCAGGAGTAATTTTGGAGCATATAAGCCTATGTATTTGCTAATGTATCGCTAACTTGAGGAGAAAAAACAAAGCAAAGGATATAGATTCGGCAGTCATACAGGAAATCAATTTTATATGGATTCTTCACTTAATATTTGCACAGGCCTTTACTTTATACTTTATTAATTTAAAGTCAGGTGTGGTGGCTCATGCTTGTAATTCAAATACCCAGAAAGCTGGTGTAACCGGGCTGCAGAGGATTTGAGGCTATAGATTCTGGATTATAGAGTAAGACCTTGTCTAGGAAAACACAAATCCATATAGAAATCTATTATCTTGAACCTAGATAAAAATATAAAGAAGATATAAAGACTCAATAATAATAATAACAATAATCATGATAGCAATATTTTGATACCCTTTCTATGGAAACTAAAAATAAATACTCTTTTTTAGTGTGGTTAGAAGATCATGTACTGAAGAAAATTTGAAGATTTGAAGACTAATAATTATTGGTACTGATAATGAGAAAATATTGCCAAAAGAAAGTAAAAATAAAAGGTAATGAAATATAGATAAAAACAAGAATAAACACAAAACAAAATGAAACAAAACAAAACACTTAGGAGACCAACTTAAATGTGTACATTCAGAAAACATGGAACATACAAAGAACATTTCTATTCTGTGTCTGTTTATGCACCCTTGTATTATGAATTAGAAAAAGAGTTTAATTGTAGCTCCCAGAACAGGCAAATGTGATCTTATTTAGGGACAGATCTTTAAGATGATATCAAGTTTAAATGGATTTATTAAGGCAGACCTTTATTTATTGTCTGGCTCACCAAGGCAGTGCTTGGAAATAAATAATCCCTATTTCTCTCTTCCATTCATATTATCTTTCCACTTAACAAGACAATATGTATCGAACATTTTCTCTACTGGTCACTTTGTCTTATTTTCTGGCTCTTAGAATTGCCCTTGTAAGACAACACTTGGGCTTAGAAGATGAATATGTGAGAAGACACTACTTTTCTTGATCTCTTTTTTCTCTCTGTTGTATTGAAGATGTTCTCAGTTGTGCCACCTCTGACAAAGCACAATCCATATAGATGAATATTTTGCAACACTTATGGGCTTTTGGCTCAAAGGTGTGCTGAAAATGTCAAGTCATACAGAGGTTTTAGATAAATGGTATTTGTGACACTGGGCTCATTCGAGGATAAGCCCTGTAGCAGTGAGTTATTGCCAGCTGGAGAACAGAGTCAGAAGGTTGAGAGGCTCTCAGGTGAATGATGCAATGTGAGAAACCCTAAAGTTCCTTAAACAAGTTCTCATAGGTGAATTGTACCTGAGCTAGCAAGAGTAATGTACAGCTGCTGGGACATGGGTATGCAGCTGGATGAATAATGACTCTAGGAAGCTGTTACCATTAGTGGTCAGGCAGTAAAACTGTACACCATGTGTAGTTTTATTTACTGCCACAGTTTCCTCCGGTAACTGAACATGTTGCCTGTGAGTCATGGGCTACGATAATGCTAGCAAGGTATTCAGAATGTAGAAAAAGCTGCTGTTGACAGCATTTCCCCTACATTCTTAAAGTGACAGGCACTTATCTTCCTATAGGACTACCAAAAGACAATTAAAAAAAAAATCTAAGAATGAATTTTGTGCCATGCTTGTCCTAGTTAGTTTGGTCTTCTTGTGAGTGTCCAAAAACTATTACTACCTTTTTTATTAATAACAATATGGATAAATTATTGTGATTTATCATAAATATTGTAAAATGAGCTATGATTGTTACTATTTGTTGTTAACTTGCTGCCTAAGAGGATCATAACATGGATGAAAAAGTTAGGAGTTCTTTCTTGGAGTGTAATTTATTAGTAAATTGAGTCTTCTTAGAGTTAGCAGATCAACTTATTTGACTTCTGAAGAGTGACTCCCTTCAAAATAGCTTTAGGCATGGCTCATTGTAATACCTACGAGTGTCATATCATGTAGCGGAACAAACAAATTAGGGCCAGGTTAGTAAGTGTTTATAAATAAATAACTTTTAAAATAGAACAATATATTTTAATAAGTATAATAAAAATATTAGTATGCCCAAGGATAAAATTTGGGATTGGTAGAAACCTGTTGCGGCTCTTAATGAGTTTTTCTCCTGACATATCTAACCCTGGTATCAATTGCGTGCTTAATGGAAGCATTTGATTTTAACAGTATAGATAGGTAAGTCCCAGTAAGTAGATAGGTTTTAGAGAGCACATGTATATCAACATCAGAGATCAGCAAGTAATGATTAATAAAGCGCTGAGGACGTTTCAGGGATTCAAACATGATAGTTAATTTTCTGGTCTCTAGTGTGCTAAAGAACACTCAAAAGTCGTTACAATATCTGGCTTTTGGGCATCACATTTCTAATGTCTTTTTGTAGACCTTTGAATAAAAAGACTGCAGATCAAAAGATCCTGTCAGTACAAATAAATAGATCAGTGAGAATGAATCACTGTGTCCAGAGCAGGCGCCATTCTTCAATTATGGACTCCTTGCACATCAAGATGGGTCTCTACTACTAATCTCAACCATGACACACATTTTCACTCTACCTTAAGAAGATCACAGGCTACCATACATGATGGAAAGATGAAAGCTGCAGAAAGAATTCTTTGGTGTAGACATCTTTGTTACTTTTGTAAATTTGAATTTATTTTTAACTGTGCATAAAACATCATACCTAAGTGTTATAGAGAAATAGTGTGATGTTTTAGCTACACAAATCTATCAGATGTTTAAAACTAAATGAAAACTTATGCATCTTATGTGATTTATGCTGCTTTGATAATGAGATGGGCATGTGTGTATCTGTGCTCCCAACGATGGGGAGGCTGAGGCAGGAGTGTTATGAGTTCAAGCAGAGCTTTGTTTAGTTCAGAATTCTAACAAAAAGATGATACATTCAACTGAAGACAGAAAGATACATTTTCCAATGATCTGACCAGACTAAAGGGATTAACTGGCAGAAGACAGTAAAAAGTTACAGCAACTAGGAAAAGAGCCCTGTATTCCCATATATATATATATATATATAGTCTTATAGATTTTTAAAACTTATCATGAGATATGAGAGGTATTTACACTGATGATTCAGATGATGAGACAGAATAAAAATTAAAGAAAACTATTAATAGACACTATAAGATGCACTCCAAATGAGTAGCAGAAGCATTAACGTGTTGTGGAATACCAAAAGAAGAATTGCCCCTGTGGATATGAATAAGGTGTCCTTTCCAGTATATATATAGTCTTAAGAAAGGCAGAATTATTAAAACTTTGCAAGAGGTACAATCAATGATGGATAAGGAAACACCTGCCAAGATATAGGAAGATGAGCAAGCTGCTGCCTATGCCCCAGCCAGGCAGATATGGTATGTAGGCTGTAAACACCTGCTCTGGTTTTTTTCTATGCCTTCTGACATTCTTCTGAAGCCTTGCAAAAGCTGCGTTGAAACTAGAAGACAAGAGGAAGCCTGGGGAAATGTGTCCCAAGTTAGTAACCTGGGGGTACAGATCAAAGTAGAGAAGGCAGAGTTGATGTTAGTGAGCCAAATTAGAATTTAAAAACTCCATTTCAGAGCTCAGGACTTCCAAGCCAGGCATAGCTGATGCTGGGTTAAAGCAGTGCTAGTTAGAACTCAGTGAAAAGGAGATGAAAGATCAACATCCAGGGGTGGCATTTGGGGACCTTGTAGTTGAGTCCTCAGTTTCCTTTTGAATCCTTTTTGCTACTTTGGTCCTCACTTATCTTTGCTCAGATGCAGATAGTCCACTCTCATCCACTCTGTCACTTCTTCCTCAGAGTACGTTCCATTCTCCTTATCTTTAGTGTTTTCTTAATTCTCCCAAGCTAAGGTCATTAGAAAGGACACCTTTTTCTGTCCACAGGGGCAATTCTTCTTTTGGTATTCCACAACACGTAATGCTTCTGCTACTCACTTGGAGTGCGTCTTATAGTGTCTATTAATAGTTTTCTTTAATCTTCATTCTGTCTCATCATCTGAATCATCAGTGTAAATACCTCTCATATCTCATGATAATTTTAAAAGTCTAGAATTCTGAGGTCACCTTGATAATCAGGAGTTAAATAGTTCAGAAATATCTGTCTCTGGCCGTTAGAAGTACTCCAGGAGATTTCGCCCATCTTGCATTAGAGTTTAAGGATCAGAGGATGATCAAGTAATTTATTCATCCTCCTACTCTAGTTAGCGTAGTGTCTTCCATTAGATATGGAATAAATGTTTGTTGATTGATTGTTTTGATTTCCTTACAAGTTGTTATCAGTGAAAAATGTTGAATTCTGAAACAGAATTTTATTCCAGCATTTTTTTTTTTTTTGAATTCGATATAGTTTGAATTTGACCTCAAAATACTGTCCTTGTAACAATATAATGAAGCACCATGCTGAAGTCAGAACCAAGTGAAATAAAACGGTGTCTGAGAACTGCGAGGCAGAGAGGGCTGGGGGAGGCTCACTTCTGCACGCTGCTTCTGACGCTGGCTCATTGACTTAAGGATCACGCCAGACATTGAGCTGCTGAACGCTCATTGCTCATTGCCACTCCCTTAGAGAGGTTTGTTCTCACTGAAGGGGGGGGGACGGCAACTCCAGCATCCGGTTCATAAGCCCAAATCTGAGTTAGGAAACTTAGAGTAATTCATTATTTATGCTCTCATGCTGTTCTGATCCTCCCTCAATTAGAAGCAGTGTGCATTCTTCTCATAACCCTTTTGTGTCCATTTTTCAATCATATCTCTTTCCTGCACGAGTTACTCACTACCATTCAGTCCTCTACAGTCTCCGCTGACACTTTCGGTTCCCAGCATGCCGTTAGGTCTGGCGACGTGTGCTCATTAAAACTTGGTCTAGGAGTGGTCGATTAACAGGTTCTGGTCGAATACAGATTTTCTTAAAATTTAATATATATGTTTTAAATGTGCGTATTTGACATGGGAGTTAAGTGCTTTAAGGATTTACATATTTAACCCGTGACCAAATAAACGATATAAAATCGGTTTTAGTAGATTAAAAAGAACATGCAATCTGTTTATTTAGTGGGGGAACAGTTGTATCCCAGGCCAAAGCACATTGCTGTAGCGTAAGAAGGTTGCTTATCTTACACTGACGTTTCTTTGAATCTTAATGCTGTCGTCACCTAAAATGATTTCTTCTCAAGTGAATGTGCCGGGAAAGCTCAAATATCAATTGTCCAAGGGATAGTTAAGACCACACACACACACACACACACACACACACACACACACAAACAAACACACTATCCATATGTATATACACACGCATCTCCACATGCACACAAGTAGAGACAAACAACACCCTCTACATACACACACACACATATATATCTCCTATACATACAATCAATTCAATCCACTGCCCTGCACATACCAGCCCCCACCATTCTATAAACATTCATATCCACATATACACACATCATACTCACTACACACACACATACACACACACAGTGTTCACATACCCACATATACATAAACATATACAATATACACATACCCCTAAACATACATGTACATATCCCCACCCACACAAATACCCCATGTATACACATATACACAAACAAGCACAGCATTCCCCAACATGTACAGACAGACACATCTCTCCCACATATACACACAAACACAACAACCCCGATATATAAACCATGCTCCACATCCCATAAACACACACACACACACACACACACAAAGCACACCCCCACATACATACAGACACCATACCCATCACACCTCCACACACACACACACATGTAGGCACATACAAATATACACAGAGACACTTCACACATATATTCTGTATTCTGATGCTAGCACATATGAAGAAGTGACTGACAGGTTAGCTTTTGTTATTAACATATGGAGCTGGACTACTTGCCACAATCAAAATTGAAAACTTAGAACTTTGACACATCTCATCAATTTGATCTTTCTCATTTCCTCAAGTTGATGGTGCTGATGGTTTTATTTGACTTTAGAATTTTAGGAAATGCTTTAATCTAGAAATGTGACAAGACAAATTGGGGTTAAGATGTAGGAAGAACGCAGCCCATTAATGAGAGTGACCGTATGTCTTAAAAGCCTAAACATAGTCCATTCTGTCCCCTGTGCATTCCCTGAGTACCCAGAATAATTATGCTCTGGAGGATAGATTAAGGAAGAAATGTTGAACTTCAAACCCTTAGGGAACTTTGTGTTTCTATTCACAATTCCCTCGTGTTGCTCATCACTTGATTTGAAAGTGAAACCAATCTTACTTCTCCCTAAACCAAGGTTTTACTATCTTTACTAAGGTGAGCTACTATCCAAATTCATTATGAAAATCTCAAAGCAAGCAACCTGAGATTTTGTGTTAATCTCTGATTCTGCATATACTCACATATTACCACTGTCTAATATCTTCTTATTGGTCAGATCTTGGTGTGGGAAGGGACTTGCAGTACATCTTTTGGCTGGGCTTATCATCCCAGAACTTATTCTCATATGGCGGAGACAACCAGACAATACCATTTACCTGGGGAAATAAAAGTGACAATTGGTTTCTTCGATAGCCTTGAAACATAGACATGGTCCCAGTGAGTGAGTTGATAATCCTAAGCAACTGCTCCTGGTCTAGTCCTCATGTTCTTCCTGTTTAGAAACTATCATCCATATTTAAAAGTTGAAATAGCATTGTCATTGCTTTACAAACATTCGTTTTTTTTAAACTGTTTTTTTGGACTGTTATCAAAGACTATTGTTGCTGTTTTGAGAGATTAAGAAGAATCTGTTGTATTACCTAACTCTATAAACTTGCTAACTAAAACATGTATATATATGTATATGTAGACACAGATATCATAGAGCCAAATCTAATAATCTATACTGAGCTACAATAATAGTGAATACGACATTCAGAATGTTGATAGATAATAATGTAAAAATATTACCATCCTTTGTTTTTCTTGTCCTTAACATAACTAATTTTTTTGCTTGTGAGGCTTGTATTATAGAGATTATTATAGAAATTTCTAGCCTTCTGTTTTGCCTAAAGTCAACCTTATTAGAATATTATATTTTTTTTTTTTGGTTTTTCGAGCAGGTTTCTCTGTGTAGTCTGGCTGTCCTGGAACTCACTCTGTAGACCAGGCTGCCTCGACCAAAATCCGCTGCCTCTCCTCCAAGTGCTGGATAAAGGCGTGCGCCACCACCGCCGCTTATAATTTTTTTAAGTCATAGTGGAAAATGATTAAAAGAGAGTCTTAACTGGTCGAAGTGTTTGAATAAGTGCCAATTGAGAGTTCTGTCCTGAACAGGATAGCTATCTCACCTTGTCTGAAGTCCAGGGAACATCACAGAAGCAGTGTTGGAAAGACTGGAAAAGCTAGTCAATAGGAAGGAGTGCTATGAGATGCAGTCTTCTGTACATAACACGGCTATCACAGTCCTGAGGACACAACAGCCCTGACCACCCATAGAAGGCCTATGTGCGGAATGAAAAAAGTCATGGAAGGAAGAGAATGAGTAAGTGGGAGAAAGACAACGTAAGCAGGGGTGGCAGATGTGTAATATAAGGCACATGCAGCTATGATCACTAACATTGTATGCTTGTACGAGCTCAAAAAAAACTTTAAAAGATACTAAATATCATTGTTTCATTGGATCATATAGATTCATTTCTTGAAAACAAATTTATGCAACTGGATATTGGAATAGAAGATCCTTTGGGGTAGAAATTCCTGGACTCTACACAGAAAGTTAGACATTTTTTGTCAAGCCATCTGAACCACAGGGACCATGTGTGCTGGGCCTCAAGTATAAACCACTGTAAACAATATATAAATGGAAGGATGACCATAGCCCCATACCCCAAAACAGTCTGAGCAGAAGAATGTCAGTAAAACTTACGAATAATGGGATTTATGATCTGATTTGATTGACAGAAAATGAGCAAGCATATATTTTTATTTATGGGAATTCTTTTTTTCTTTTTGTTCTTTTGACACAGGGTTTCTCTTTGTAGCCCTGGCTGACCTAGAACTCACTCTGTGGACCAGATTGTCCTCAAACTCATAGATATCTTCCTGCTTCTACCTTCCAAGTGCTGGAATTAAGGCATGACCACTACTGCCTAGCTATTTATGGTAATTCCTAGACAGGATTTTAATCTGCTGCACGTCTTGATTTTCTAGTTTTTCTACAACTCCAACAAAGATTTGCTTCATAATCTGATAGGAATTTTGCTGATGGCCACTGTGATGACTATTCTTGGTTGTTAACTTCATGATATCTGCAATGACCTCCAACCCATAAATAGAGGGCATACCTGTTAGATCTATTCTACTTGGTTTGAAGTGGGTAAATCCACGTTTAGTCTAAGCTTTTAAGGTAGAAAGACAAACCTCTGATCTGGATCTTGAGACTGGGAGAAATACCTTTAATCTGGGCCACACTTCTTTCTGAAACCCTATATATTGAATGGAAGAAGGAAGCTTTGTCCGAATGCCTTTGCTAGCACATCCATGAATTCACTGACATTGGAACCTACTTCTTTGGGACTCTAGCATACATAGAAGACTAGCCGAAACACATTCAGCTTTGTGGGACTGAGCAACTCCTAGATTCCTTGACTTTCTATTCACAACTAACTATTGTTGGATTAGTTGGGCTGCCACCACTAAGTCATTCCAATGTATATATACATATATTTCATGTATTCTGTGACTCTACAGAACTAATACAGACACCAAAACATTTTGAGGCAATTGCTGAGAACTCCTTGGTATGGTTTCTTGGGTAATACGGACTTGGAGTAAAGCATTGAATTTTGATGAGGCTGTATTTGAAAACCATTGAATTTACACTCTTGACAAGAAGAAGTAAAACGAGAGGAAATTGTATTTCTGTGATGCTTTCTAATCAATATTATTGCCTTATACTCAAAACAATCATTTGAGTAGAGCATTTACGATTTACGATCTGTAAAGTCCACTTGTTATGAATTTTTAAGGAGGTGAAAGGGACCTGGGAACAGAATCCTGCCAATAGAACAGCATTTGCCACAGCACCATCTCAGACTACAGGACCTGATGTAGTAAGTCAGCAACAACAGGCTGTTTAATGGAAATAGATTTTCAGATACAGCACATTATGAGTTTCAGAGATTCAAGTTCTGAAGCTAGTGCTTAGAAGAAGGAAGGCTGGATTACTGGGCTTACATTCAACATACCCAGAAATGGCTAGTGATTCTGAAAACCTCTTGAGATCAAATTATTCTACAAATATAATGAAAATATCACTTAAGACATGATATTTGGCTATTTGTGTATTTTGAAATAGGTTTTGTGTTTGTTTGCAAAAATGAACAGGTAAGTGTTCTGAAATACACATTCATTAAGTTAAGTTTAGAACATTAGTTAGGGGCAGTCTATTCTCAGAATCTTAGAGAGGTGAGTGGATCTAGAGCTTAGTTGGTTTTCTTGATGTAGGGGCTAACACTGCCCACAGAACCAGGAACTTTCTCATGTAAAAGCCATTGAACATGTTATTTTATCAACCGGAATATGCCTTTTGTCTACTCTATGTTCACCTGACACAAGCTAGATTGTACAAAACTGTACAAAGTTCATCTCTGGGGACTTGTTAAGGTGCTCTGCTGTACAGTATATTACATAGAATATACTTGTGTTGTACTTATAAATATTACCAAAAAGTTGAGTAATATCTTTTATTAGACTCAGTTCTACCAGCTCAAGTAACTGGGATTTCGTGACTAGGAATGTTTAGTTCCTAGCTTAGGTCTCAGCTCAGGATAGATGTTCAACAATTATGCCTTAGTGAATGAGACTAAAGCATATGTATGCTATAGAAAGTTCTGGTAGTGGGACTCAAATGATATATATGGCAAGACTTTAGTGTGCTTTAAATATCAGCCGATAGAACCTGTTCTGTTTTTTTTTCTTCTTTCTTTCTTTTTTTTATTGGATATTTTATTTACATTTCAGATATTCTCCCTTTACCCCATTTCCAACCCCCTCCCTCCCAGGAACCCCCATCCCATCCCCCCTCCTCCTGCTTCTATGAGGGTGTGTCCCCACCTGCCCCCCCATACCTCACCTCCCCACCCTCGAATTCCCCCACACACGACGTCCAGCCTTCATGGAACCAAGGATCTCTTTTCCCACCAATCCTCCCTTGCATATATAGCTGGAGCCATGGGTCCCTCCCTAAGTGCTCCCAGGCAGGTGGTTTAGACCCTGGGGACTCTGGTTGGTTGGTATTGTTGTTCTCCTCATGGGGTCACAAACCCTTTCAACTCCTTCAGTCTTCACTCTAACGCCTCCATTGGGAACCCCATGATCAGTTTAATGGTTAGCTATGAGCATCTGCCTCTGAGTATGTCAGACTCTTGCAGACCTCTAAGGAGACAGCTATATCTGGCTCCTGTCAGCATGCACCTCCTGACATCCACATCAGCATCTACCTTTGGTGCCTGAACATGGAATGGATACTCAGGTGGAATGGACTGCAGACAGCCCTTCTTCAGTTTCTGTCCTGCACTTTGTATCCATATTTGCTCCCTTGAGTATTTTGAGTATTCTAAGAAGGACTGAAGGCCCCCCTTCCTTGGTCTTCATTCTTCATGAACTTTATGGGTCTGTGAGTTGAATCTTGGGTATTTCAAGCTTCTGGGCTAAAATTCAATAATCAGTGAGTGAATACCATGTGTGTTCTTTTGTGATTGGGTTACTTCACTCAGGATGATATTTTCTAGTTCCATCCATTTACATAAGAATTTCTCAAATTCATTGTCTTTAATAGCTGAGTAATATTCCATTGTGTAAATGTGCCACATTTTTTTGTATCCATTCCTCTGTTGAAGGACATCTGGATTCTTTCCAGCTTCTGGCTATTATAAATAAAGCTGCTATGAACATAGTGGAGCATATGTCCTTGTTATATGTTAGAGCATCTTCTGGGAATATGCCCAAGAGTGGTATAGCTGGGTCCTCAGGTAATGATATGTCCAATTTTCTCAGGAACTGCCAGACTGTTTCCAGAGTGGTTGAACCATCTTGCAATCCCACCAACAATGGAGGAGTGTTCCTCTTTCTCCACATCCTCGCCAGCATCTGCTATCACCTGAGTTTTTGGTCCTAGACATTCTGACTGGTGTGAGGTGAATCTCAGGGTTGTTTTGATTTGCATTTCTCTGATGACTAAGGATGCTGAACATTCTTTTGGTGCTTCTCAGCCATTTGCGTTTCCTCAGTTGAGAATTCTTTGTTTAGCTCTGTACCCATTTTTTAACAGGGTTATTTGGTTGTCTAGAGTCTAATTTCTTGAGTTCTTTGTATATATTGGATATTAGTCCTCTACGAATATGGGATTGGTAAAGATCTTTTCCCAATCTGTTGGTTGCCATTTTGTCCTATTGACAGTGTCCTTTGCCTTGCAGAAACTTTGCAATTTTTTGAAGTCCCATTTATCAATTCTTGATCTTAGAGCATAAGACATTGGTGTTCTGTTCAGGAACTTTTCCCCTGTGCTTAGGTATTCTAGGGTCTTCCCCACCTTCTCTTCTATTAGTTTCAGTGTGTCTGGTTTTATGTGAAGTCCTTTATCCACTTGGACTTGAGCTTTGTACAAGAGATAGGAATGGATCGATTTGCATTCTTCTACATGTTGTCCTCCAGTTGAACCAGCACCATTTGTTGAAAATGCTGTCCTTGTTCCACTGGATGGTTTTAGCTCCTTTGTCAAAGATCAAGTGACCATAGGTTGTGGGTTCATTTCTGGGTCTTCAACTCTATTCCACTGATCTTCTTGCCTGTCTCTGCACCAATACCATGCAGTTTTTATCACTATTGCTCTGTAGTACAGCTTGAGGTCAGAGATGGCGATTCTCCAGAAGTTCTTTATTGTTGAGAATAGTTTTCGCTATCCTGGTTTTTTTGTTATTCCAAATAAATTTGAGAATTTCTCTTTATAACTCTGTGAAGAATTGAGTTGGTATTTTAATGGGGATTACATTGAATCTGTAGATTGCTTTTGGCAAAATGGCCATTTTTACTATATTAATCCAGCCGATCCATGAGCATGGGAGATCTTCTTCAATTTCTTTCTTCAGAGACTTGAAGTTCTTGTCATACAGATCTTTCACTTGCTTGTTAGATTCACACCGAGGTATTTTATATTATTGTGACTATTGTGAAGGGTGTCATTTCCCTAATTCCCTTTTCAGCCTGTTTATCTTTCACGTAGAGGAAGGCTACTGATTTGTTTCAGTTGATTTTATATCCAGCCACCTTGCTGAAGTTGTTTATCAGGTTTAGGAGTTCTCTGGTGGAAGTTCTGGGGTCACTTAAGTATATAATATCATATCATCTGCAAATAGTGATATTTTTGACTTCTTCCTTTCCTATTTGTATTCCTTTGACTTCTTTTTGTTGTCTAATTGCTCTGGCTAGGACTTCCAGTACTATATTGAATAGGTAGGGAGAGAGTGGGCAGCCTTGTCTAGTCCCTGATCTTAGTGGGAATGCTTCAAGTTTCTCTCCATTTAGTTTGATGTTGGCTACTGGTTTGCTGTATATTGCTTTTACTATGTTTAGGTATGGGCCTTGAATTCCTGATCTTTCCAAGACTTTTACCATGAAGGGATGTTGAATTTTGTCAAATGCTTTCTCAGAATCTAGTGAGATGATCATGTGGGTTTTTTTCTTTGAGTTTGTTTATATAGTGGATTACATTGATGGATTTCTGAATATTGAACCAACCTGGGATATTCCTGGATAAAGCCCACTTGATCATGATGGATGATTGTTTTGATGCGTTCTTGGATTCGGTTTGCTAGAATTTTATTAAGTATTTTTGCATCGTGTTCATAAGGGAGATTGGTCTGAAGTTCTCTTTCTTTGTTTGGTCTTTGTGAGGTTTAGGTATGAGTGTGATTGTAGCTTCATAGAACGAATTGGGTAGTGTTCCTTCTGTTTCTATTTTGTGGAATAGTTTGAAGAGAATTGGTATTAGGTCTTCTGTGAAGGTCTGATAGAATTCTGCACTAAAACCATCTGGTCCTGGGCTTTTTTTGGTGGGGAGACTTTTAATGACTGCTGCTATTTCTTTAGGGGTTATGGGACTGATTAGATGGTTTATTTGCTCCTCATTTAACTTTGGTACCTGGTATCTGTCTAGAAAATTGTCCATTTCATCCAGATTTTCCAGTTTTGTTGAGTATAGGCCTTTGTAGTAGGATCTGATGATTTTTTGAATTTCCTCAGTTCCTTGTTGTTATGTCTCCTTTTCAGATCGATTTTATTAATTTAGATACTGTCTCTGTGCCCTCTGGTTAATCTGCCTAAGGTTAATCTGATTTTCTCAAACAACCAACTCCTGGTTTTGTTGATATTTTGCATACTTCGTTCTGTTTCTACTTGGTTGATTTCAGCCCTGAGTTTGATTATTTCCTGACACCTACTCCTCTTGGGTGTGATTTGCTTCTTTTTGTTCTAGAGCTTTCAGGTGTGCTGTCAAGTTGTTAATGTATGCTCTCTCCAATTTCTTTTTGTAGGCACTTAGAGCTATGAGTTTTCTTCTTACCACTGCTTTCATGGAGTCCCACAAGTTTTAGTATGATATTCCTCATTTTCATTAAATTCTAAAAGTCTTTAATTTCTTTCTTTATTTCTTCCTTGACTAAGTCATCATTGAGTAGAGCATTGTTCAGTTTCCACATGCATGGGGTTTTCCATTGGTTTTGTCATTATTAAAGACCAGCCTTAGTCCGTGGTGATCTGATAGGATGCAAGGGATTATTTCAATCTTTTTGTATCTGTTGAGGACTGTTTTGTGACCAATTATATGGTCTATTTTGGAGAAGGTACCATGAGGTGCTGAGAAAAGGGTATATTCTTTTGCTTTAGGATGAAATGTTCTATAGATATCTGTTAAATCCATTTGGTTTATAACTTCTGTTAATTTAATGTATCTTTGTTTAGTTTCTGTTTCCATGATCTGTCCATTGCAGAGAGAGGGGTGTTAAAATCCCCCACTATTATTGTGTGAGGTGCAATTGTGCTTTGAGCTTTAGTAAAGTTTCTTTTAAGTATGTGGGTGCCCTTGCATTTGGAACATAAGTTCAGAATTGAGAGTTCATCTTGGTAGATTTTTCCTTTGATGGTATGAAGTGTCCTTCCTTATCTTTTTTGATACTTTTGGTTGAAAGTCAATTTTATTTGATATTAGAATGACTACTCCAGCTTGTTTCTTGGGACCATTTGCTTGGAAAATTGTTTTCCACCTTTTACTCTGAGGTAGTGTTTGTCTTTGTCACTGAGGTGCATTTCCTGTATGCAGCAAAATTCTGGTCCTGTTTATGTATCCAGTCTGATAGTCTCATCTTTTTATTGGAGAAATGAGTCCATTGATGTTAAGAGATATTAAGGAAAAATGATTGTTGCTTCCTATTATTTTTGTTATTAGAGGTGGAATTATGTTTGTGTAGCTATCTTCTTTTGGGGTTGTTGGAAGATTACTTCCTTGCTTTTTCTAGGTTGTACTTTCCTTCCTTTGTGTTGGTGTTTTCCATCAATTATCCTTTGAAGTGCTGGGTTTGTGGGAAGATATTGTGCAAATTTGGTTTTGTCATGGAATATCTTGGTTTCTCCATCTATAGTGATTGAGAGTTTTGCTGGGTATAGCAGTCTGGGCTGGCATTTGTTTCCCTTAGGGTCTGTATATATCAGACCAGGATCTTCTGGCTTTTATAGTCTCTGGTGAAAAGTCTGGTGTAATTCTTATAGGTCTGCCTTTATATGTTACTTGACCTTTTTCCCTTACTGCTTTTAGTATTTTTTCTTTGTTTTGTGCATTTGGTGTTTTGATTATTATGTGACGGGAGGTATTTCTTTTCTGGTCTAGTCTGTTTGGTGTTCTGTAGGCTTCTTGTTATGATCTTGTTCTTTAGGTTGGGGAAATTTTCCTCTATAATTTTGTTGAAGATATTTACTGGCTCTTTAAATTGGGAATCTTCACTCTCATCTATACATATTATCCTTAGGTTTGGTCTTCTCACTGTGTCTTGGATTTCCTGGATGTTCTGGGTTAGGAGCTTTTTGCATTTTGCATTTTCTTTAACAGTTGTGTCAATGTTTTCCATAGTATCTTCTGCACATGAGATTCTCTCTTCTTCTCTTGTATTCTGTTGGTGATGCTTGCATCTATGACTCCTGATCTCTTTCCTACATTTTCTATCTCCAGGGTAGTCTCCCTTTGAGATTTCTTTATTGTTTCTATTTCCATTTTTAGATCCTGGATGGATTTGTTCAATTCCTTCACCTGTTTGGTTGTGTTTTCTTGCAATTCTTTAAGGGATTTTTGTGTTTCCTCTCTAAGGGCTTCTACCTTTTACCTGTATTCTCCTGTGCTTCTTTAAGGGAGTTACTTATGTCCTTCTAAAATCCTCATCATCATCATGAGAAGTGATTTTAATTCTGATCTGTTTTTCCTGTGTGATGGGTATCCAGCGCTTGCTATGGTGGGAGAACTGGGTTCTGATGATGTCAGGTAACTTTGGTTTTTGTTGCTGTGTTCTTGTGCTTGCCTTTTGCCATCTCATTGATTCTAGTGTTACCTGTGCTCACTGTGTCTGACTGGAGTCTGTCTTTCCAGTTATCTTGCTTGTGTCAGAACTCCTCAGAGTCCAAATGTCTCTGTGTTCCTGTGATCCTAAGCTCCTAGGTGGAAGAACTTCTGGGACTTAGGCCATCTCGGGGATCCTGAATCCTGCTGCTCTGAGTGCAGCAGCTCCTCTAGGATGGCTCAGGATCAGGTGTCTCCATAGGAAGCAGACCAGATATGTGTTTACCCCAGTTAAAAGGACCAGGCTTGGGGTGAAGGGAAGTGGTATTCTAGAGGGGCGGGGTTTGGGTGCCTGATGGTTCCTGAGCACCCCTGGCTCCTAGTTGTAACTCTGGGGCGTGGGTAGTGGGTGAGGTTTCTTACCCTTTGCTCTGAGTACAGTGGCTCCTGTAGGATGGCTCAGGATCAGGTATTTCCACAGGAGCAGACCAGCTCAGTATCTGCCCCAGTCAAAAGGACCAGGCTCGGGGTGGAAGGGGAGCCTGTTCTGTTTTGAGGCCAGGAAGGACATGTGGAAGTTTTTAAAGCACAGAGTGTTCTACTTGCATTCAAAACTAGGTAGGATGATTGCTTGAGGGAAGAGAAGAAAGGAAAAAAAGGAAGAAAGGAAGGAAGGAAAAAAGGAAGGAAGGGAGGGAGGAAGGAAAAGGAAGGAAAGAAGGAAGAGAAGCAAGGAAGGAAGGAAGGAAGACGATGTTCCATAGAGAGTCTTTTGTGAGTTCTGTGTTTTCTGGATAGCTCTATCCATGAATGACACATTTCAGTGTAGTAAAGACCACCTGGCAGATGATGTCTGCCTAGCTTATCATCTGTCTTATCTTTAGGTGACTTTCAGTATGCACACAGTACTCACCACGAACAAATGGCTAGGATCTCATTACTGCAGACATCACATCCACAGGCTTTTTTTTTTTTTTTTTTTTTTTTTTTTTTTTGCAATACTTTCTTTGTCCTGTAGCTTCAGATTAAAGCGGGGCAAATACTTGTTTTTTCTATTTCTCACAAAATACCCAACTCCATATGTTGTTTGAAATATCCTGTTGTGAGTGGCCTTAGTTCTCAGAGCTGAAAGAAATAGAGAGACATAGAGATCAAAGGAAGCAAATTTAGATTCATTGCCCACAGCCAAATACATCTCTGCTGCTTGGGAAACTATCTCTAAGCCTTAGAAACTTGTGTAGAATAAAGAAGAATTGCAATAAAACATATGAAAAATAATAACACTAGTTATTACTTATTGAGTGCTTATTCTATTGCAGCAGGTGCTTTAAGCACCCTTTATAGATTTTTTTCATTTGATCGTCACAGGAATTTCATGATTCTTCTACCAATTTTATGTTATTATTTCCATTTCACATATAAGGAGACTGCTCTCAGAGTAATGACTAGGCTTTGATTGCAACCAGGGCTGGGCCTCTTAAACTCATGATTTTATGGGAGGAATAGGAAGAAGAAAGTACAGGGGTTGTGGTCCTTGATTCCCAATTATTCCTGAAAAATGGCTTGGAATAGGTATAATTAAGACACCAGTTTTCTTTTAAGGCAGCTAAAAGCTAAACAGTGACTCAGAAACAAATTAAACAAAAAAAGGACAACCTCACCAGAGTGACAGACAAAATCTCAAATTGTGCTGAGTCTGAGTGATGAATCAGGCCATAGAAGATTAGAACACTTGAACAGCTAAGAAGAGTGCAGTCAAAGATGGTCTACTTCCTATGGAGAAGTCAGGGTCACAAGTAAGAAAACATGGCGAGAAGGAGTTGGTATGAGGCTGCAGAGAAGGAGCTTAGTGACTGGTGTTTGGTAATTGAATTTTTGATGTTCAGAGTAAATAAAAGAGCTCTGGTATAATTTAAATGTGAAAGTCGCTGATGAAAGAAAAAGAGCTAAGGTCTAAGTAGTCATGAGAAAATAAGGTAGTGGAACACCCAGATTAAAAGATAATTTACTGAATTGTGCTGATGTTAATTTAATTTGAATCGCCTCAAATAGCTCTCCACCAATACTGGGTTCTCTCTTGTATGAGATGCCACGGTACAAACTCTTACATAAATAGCAGGCGAGAGAAACATGTGTAATCTATTAAATGTAAACAGAGGTCAAATGATTGGGAAGCTAGAAACAAATAACCAGTTTGACCCCAGCTACACCACACCCACTGATCTGGCAGGGCTGCCTTGGGACAGATGGGGCAGCCAAGACATTGCAGAGCCTGCTTTTTGTTGTTTGTTTGTTTGTTCTTTAAGGATAGGTCTACCTTCCTACCATACACATGGCCCTTAAAATGTCCCTCTGACTTTTTACAAATCTTATAAGCATTCTCATTTAAAGTTTTTATTTTTATTATTGTTTTAATTGCGTGTGTGTGTGTAGAGGACAGAGGCATCAGATCCCCTTATAGAGGAGTCACAGGCAGTTCTGAGTTGCCCGACATAGGTGCTGGGAACTAAATTTGGGACCCCTGGAAGAGTAGCAAGTGTTCTTACCGGTTAAGTCATCTCTCTAGCCTTAAAGTGTTTTAGCGTTGCTTGTTCAATGAGAATGTTTAAAGCTGCTTTAGTTTCCAGATATTAGACATTAATAGTGATGGAGCATCAGTAGAAGAAAACTTCTCATTATAGATGAGAACTCCAAGAATTTGGTGTTTAAATTTTTCATGGAAAAAAAATAGATATAATATGAACTGTGGCATCATCCTTCAAGGAAGGACCCAGGAAACTAAAAGGACTCCATCCGATTGCCTGAAGAGTCTGAGAAACCTGTCCTAGTCTCACTTGTAACTTGTGACAGGACGCTTGAAAATATCTGAGATACTAACCAACATTGCAGTTTCTGAACAGTCACAGAGATAGGTAAGAGTTTTCAAGTTAGGCTGATTTTCAAGTCTTTTATGACTATAACCTGTCAGAAGCCTTGTGAAAATTCATGGATTGACAGTATTTAAAGATGCTCAGGGGTTTTGCATTATTCATCAACCAACCAAGTTTAGTCACGTTTCCTCCCCCTGAGTCACTGAGGCTTAGTAAATCAGTGACACTCTTATGTGTGTTATTTGCATATCTGTAAACTCTATGACACAATGTTAGGGTTTTCTTTATACGAGCATGAAGTCTTTCAGTGTTCTAGTATTTTCTTTAATTTCCTTTTTCATTGTCTGAAACTTTTCATCGTACAGGGCTTTTACTCCATTGGTTATATTTACCCAGATAGTCTTTTATCTTTTTCTTTTGAACAACTGTGAATTGTATTGTTTCTTTCTGTTTGACTGTCTGTCTGTCTGTCTGTCTTTCTTTCATCTCCAAATACCTAGGTGCCTGGAAAAACAGCTTAGTAGTTGAGAATACTTGGTGTACTTCCAGAGGACACAAACTTGGTTCCCAACACCTACATCAGGTGGCTCTCAACTGTTAGTAACTCTAGTTACAGGTGATTTGGTGCCTTCTTCTGGCACCTGAAGGGAATGTGGTCATATGTTCATGTATTCATATACAACACACACACACAGAGACACACACAACACAACACACACACACACCCTGCTAAATATAAAAGTAAGTCTTAAGAAATCTCAAAGCATGATCCTTGAGAAAAAATACTAAGCTGGGTTCATTAATATTAAATTATATTGCTTTGTTAAAAACTGGAAAGTTAAAACATCACAGATTCGGAGAAAAATATATGGTAGGGAATTGGTATCTAAAATATGCAAATAACCCTTGAAACTCCATGAGAAACAATTAACCCAATCTTAAAATGATTAGAAGTTCTGAGGGATATCTCATGAAAGGGATGGAGAATATACAAACATTATCAGTAAAGAAACTCAACAACAGATGAATGTACATGCATTAGAACTCTGTACACTGACAAAACCAAAGTTGGCAAGGATTTAGAGTGACAGACAGGAACTCTCATCCATGACCACAAGGAATCCAAACTAGTACATCTCCCCTTGAAAGACAACCTGTTAGAATTTTATAATGTTAAACAAATTCAAAGAAGATTTTGGGTGCTGACAGCAAGTTATCTTCAAACTTATAAAGTTGTCTAGGCTGTTTTGAAATCCCAGATTCTCCTACTTGAGCCTCCTATGTCTTTGGATTACAGAGATGTACCATCATACTGGGTTCATGAACTTGTCTTTAACACAGGATTCAACAATTGTACTCTTTATATAAATTAGTTGAAATCTTATGTCCACATAAAAGCTTGCAGCTTTCTTTTACAGACATTCAAACTATAAGCAACAAAACTGTCCTTCCATGGCAATATAGACCATGGTATATCAATGGACTTTAATTGGATAATGAAAAGAAACTATTTGATTTAATACCTGTCTACAAGATGGAACACGTACCCAACACTGCTTGGATGACAAAGAACTAGCGGCCAGATAGATAGCCCAGAGACCTAGGGTAAAACCAAATATTACTGATCTTAAATATTAACAACAAAATTAATCCTAATGATATTCTGCTACACTCATAGAACAGTGTTTTAGTCAAGCATCTTTGAGGAGGTTTCCCCTGCAGCAAATGGGAACAAATACAGAGAACTGAAGCCAGACATGATGCAGAGAAAAAGAAAGACCTTGGAACTCAAAACTTTAATGATATCTCCATCCCACCTCCTCAGAGGTGAGGGAACCCCATGGAAGAGTCAGCAGAAAGACTTATGGCCCTGAGGGGATAGAGGATATCAGGAGATCAAGGCCCTCTGAATCAACTAAGAAGGCACATTATGAGCTTACAGAGTGTATCAGCATGCATAAGGCTTACATAGGTCTGTACCAGATTATGTGGCTGTGAGAGGCAGCTAGGTACCTGGTTGAGCAGGCTTGAACCCTGGAGATGCTCAGGGATAGTAGGAGTTTGGCCATGCTCCTGGGCCCCTGGCTCCTTTCACATAGCTACAGCCCCCCCCCCAGAGAGATCTGTGGCCATTGGTCACATAAAACAATGCCCCTACTAGCCCCTCCACAGGTAGATGGAGTGACCATAGGCCACGAGCTTCAAGATAGATCTCCATATTAATGAATACCTAAAGGTCAGAAGTTATAGCCAATTAAGCATTCCTTCCCAGACCCTCCTCCTTTCAAAAGGTATTTAACCTCAGGCCCACCCTGAGAATATCAGGTTATAGTTTCATCCACTTCCCACAATGACAATAAATATTTTAAGACCATGGACTATCTCTCTTCTTTGGGGCTCGCCATGGGGAAACATGGAGAAGGTCTTCAACTAAAGAGCCACCATCTAATCTCCCGCTGATGACCTCTCTACGTTTCTAGCCACAGAAGCCGAGCAAGTGAGCGAGACAGCCTTGACCCAGCCAAGTGAGTCGCTGTGATCAAGAGTCTCATCCCTGCTGGACACAGTCAGAGCTTCTGCCCCTCCCCCCTTCGGCTGTGGGCCAATCTGGTCTGTATGCCCCCATCTTGACCCTTCCATGGCCTCTCAGAGGTGCCTGAGAGTCCAAGGGCCTGAGAACTAGTCAGTTCCTGGCCACCTCCTGGCCTGAGGACCCCCAACTCAAGAGCTCTGACCCCCACGGGACCTCAGACTGTGTCCCCCCCCCCCTGAGCAGAATTCTGTGGCTTCTCACAGCTCAACATACTTCTGGTGTGGAGTGAACACAGAATTCCACACCTCTGCCTCTCTGAGCTGTGGCCCTAGTCCCTTGGGGATGGCAGAAAGGGACCCACAGTTCAACCCACAGGACCCATGCTCATGCACACCCAATACCAGGTCCTCTGCATATATATTATACTTTTTCAGTTTAGTATTTGTAGGGGACTCTAAGCCAGTCAAAACTAGTGGCTCTGTGATTCTTCTGATTCTCTTGGTGCTTTTATCCTTCTATTGGTTTACCTTGTCTAACTTTGATGGGATGGTTTATGTTGTATCTTTTTATATCCCATTTTGTTATATTTTGTTGTTATCTCTTAGAATCCTGCTCTTTGCTAATGAGAAACAAAAAGGGAGTAGATCTGACTGGGAGGGGAGGTGTAGAGGAATTGGAGGTGTAAAGGGGAGAATGCAATCAGACATATTTTATGAGAAAATAGTCAATTTTAAATAAAAGTGTGTGTGTGTCTGGGGGTTGTGTGTGCGTGCACATGCAGCACCAAGCCAAGGAAAAGTGTTGGAGCCTTAAAAGCATATTTCCTAAGTGAAAAAGCCAATCTAAAAGAGTGCATGCTATGTATTATTCTGGAGAAGAGAAAACTATAGAGACTATATAAATGTGTTTGCTAGTGGTTTGTTAGTTGATTCTGTAGTAAAGTGTTAAAATCATAAAAAAAGACAATGCAAAGAGTGTGCTCTATGAACTTTAGTTAATGCCATGTCAAGAACTGAAACACATGGCCATGTTATTGGAGGATAGTAAGAATAGAAGACCCTGGGAGGTGACTGTGTTATGTGAGAATTCTCTGCATTTCTCTTGATTTTATAGTTCTTAGAATTTGATAATAAATACTCATGTGAAGAATAGAATAAAAGATCGAAAAAATATTAAACAAAATGATAAAACAAAGAGTAATGAATATCAGGATATCAATAGAACGAATCATGTCTAAAAGTGATTGGCCAGCAAAAACGATGCGGCCATGCCACTACATCCAAACATGACCGGATTACCTATTAGAACTATATTGACAATTAAACAAGATTGACAGTGAAAAACTCGAATACTAGTGCCAATCTTCATGAACATTAACATGCAAATCTTCAAGAAACTTTAACCAATAAAAAATCATTGAAAATAGACAATTTAAAAATGTCATTGTATGCATATATAAATATCACATGTGAGATTCAAACACAATAGGAATAATTTAAATCAAAGAAATTTATTAACATAATTTTGAATCAAGTTTTTGAAATCTTGTATACTGCAGATAATACATATGAAAAATACATGAAAAAACAAAAAAACAGGAAACATTAAAACATAAACCAATAAAAATACATTATCCAACAATATCTTGAAAAAAATTATCCAAAAAAAATTTAATCTCTGAAAACAAAAAGCTGAGTAAATGACCAGTGCTGGGGGTGTCTCTTTTGCACACACGCATGAAAAAACATCTTGAGGTTAGGAAGAAAAGGCTTTTTGAGAGTCCAATCACAGTCTGATCTTCACTTGCCTGTTAATTTTTTCCCAAATAGGACCTAGGAGCTAGCAAATGCTCTATTACTGAGCTAAATCCCCAAACTTTTGCTTGTGATTTTTGATTGGGTTTATTATCATGATAAATAACCATTATTTATCTTCATTATTATCAGTGCATTTTGTTATAGATTATTTAGCCTGTCTTACAGTGATTCATTATGTATAGTTAGAATACTAATTTTTCAAATTTGGACCTACGAATATATGGAAATGAAAATTCAAACATCCAAACCTGACATTCAGAGTAATATTCATTTTGTTTTCTCCTGCCAGAAAACGGAAACAGATAGAAATATGCTGGAACATTTTTTTTTTTTAAATAATTTTATTGTAGCTGTCAAATTTAGCAATTATTTGCGCGCACACCCTCCGGTATTGAACCATGTGCTATTTGGCAAGAGTGGGCCCCAGTGCATCACTCTAACCCAGCAGTCCTTTAGTGGTGACTTTGATTGGGATGGGAACGGGTTGGATGATTTTGGGGGCTTTGCAGCCTAGGGTCTCAGTTTTCCTTTTTCCAAAGTGTATAAGTGAGACTTGCAGTAGCATTCTTAACACAATTTCCCAATGCCCTCCAAGATGCCTTTGGCATTTGACAAGCCGGTCCTCTTCCGTCTGCATCCTCATTCTTCTCCCTCCTCCTAAGACCTCTACAGTTTTCTTCTGCAACCTGGATTCTCAGACTTTGAGTTTCTTTTTTTTTTTTTTCTTTTTTTTTTTATTGAAAAATTTTTTTTTTTACATTTCAGATGTTCTCTCCTTACCCATTTCCCCCCCTCCCTCCAGGAACTCACTATCCCTTCCCCCTCTTCCGCCTCCATGTTGGTGTACCCCACCCACCCTCCCTGTACCTCACCTCCCACCCCCGAGTATCCCCCCCCACGACGTCCAGCCTTCATGGGTCAAAGGATCTCTTCTCCCACTTATATATAGCTCCCTTGCCAATATAGCTGGAGCCTTGAGTCCCTCCCTAAGCACTCCCAGGCTGGTGGCTTAGACCCTGGGGGCTCTGGTTGGTTGGGGTTGTTGCTTTCCTCATGGTGTTGCGAATCCTCTCAACTCCTTCAGCCTTCATTCTATCTTCTCTATTGGGAACTCCATGCTCAGTTTAATGGATAGCTGTGAGCATCTGCCTCTGAGTATGTCAGACTCTTGCAGACCTCTAAGGAGACAGCTTTATCAGGCTCCTGTCAGCATGTACATCCTGACATCCACATCAACCTCTGCCTTTGGTGACTGCACATAGGATGGATTTCCAGTGGAATGGTCTGTAGACGGTCCCTCCTTCAGTTTCTGTCCTGCACTGTGTCTCCATATTTGCACCCTTGAGTATTTTGTTACTCCTTCTAAGAAGGACTGAAGCCCCCTACTTGGTCCTCATTCTTCATGAGCTTTTTGTGGTCTGTGAGTTGAGTCTTGGGTACTTCAGGCTTCTGGGCTAAAATCCAGTAATCAGTGAGTGAATACCATGTATGTTCTTTTGTGATTGGGTTACTTCACTCAGGATGATATTTTTCTAGTTCCATCCATTTATATATGAATTTATCAAATTCATTGTTTTTAATAGCTGAGTAATATTCTATTGTATAAATGTACCACATTTTTTGTATCCATTCCTCTGTTGAAGGGCATCTGGGTTCTTTCCAGTTTCTGGCTATTATAAATAAAGCTGCTATAAACATAGTGGAGCATATTTCCTTGTTATGTGTTAGAGCATCTTCTGGATATATACCAGGAGTGGTATAGCTGGGTCCTCAGGTAGTGATATGTCCAATTTTCTGAGGAACCGCCAGACTGTTTTCCAGAGTGGTTGCACCATCTTGCAATCCCACCAACAATGGAGGAGTGTTCCTCTTTCTCCACATCCTCGCCAGCATCTGCTATCACCTGAGTTTTTTATTTTAGCCATTCTGACTGGTGTGAAGTGGAATCTCAGGGTTGTTTTGATTTGCATTTCCCTGATGACTAAGGATGCTGAACATTTCTTTAGGTGCTTCTCGGCCATTCGGATTTCCTCAATTGAGAATTCTTTGTTTAGCTCCTTACTCCATTTTTTAATAGGGTTATTTGGTTGTCTAGAGTCTAATTTCTTGAGTTCTTTGTATATATTGGATATTAGTCCTCTATCGGATGTGGGATTGGTAAAGATCTTTTCCCAATCTGTTGGTTGCCATTTTGTCCTATTGACAGTGTCCTTTGCCTTACAGAAACTTTGCAATTTTATGAAGTCCCATTTGTCAATTCTTGATCTTAGAGTATAGGCCATTGGTGTTCTATTCAGGAACTTTTCCCCTGTGCCTAGGTATTCGAGGGTCTTCCCCACTTTCTCTTCTATTAGTTTCAGTGTGTCTGGTTTTATGTGAAGGTCCTTTATCCACTTGGACTTGAGCTTTGTACGAGGAGATAGGAAAGGATCGATTTGCATTCTTCTGCATGTTGTCCTCCAGTTGAACCAGCACCATTTGTTGAAAATGCTGTCCTTGTTCCACTGGATGGTTTTAGCTCCTTTGTCAAAGATTAAATGACCATAGTTCTGTGGGTTCATTTCTGTGTCTTCAACTCTATTCCACTGATCTTCCTGCCTGTCTCTGTACCAATACCAGGCCGTTTTTATCACTATTGCTTTGTAGTACAGCTTGAGGTCAGGGATGGCGATTCCTCCAGAAGTTCTTTTATTGTTGAGGATGGTTTTCGCTATCCTGGGTTTTTTGTTGTTCCAAATAAATTTCAGAATTTCTCTTCTAGTTCTGTAAAGAATTGAGTTGGTATTTTAATGGGGATTGCATTGAATCTGTAGATTGCTTTTGGCAAGATGGCCATTTTTACTATTATTAATCCTGCCAATCCATGAGCATGGGAGATCTTTCCATTTCCTGAGATCTTCTTCAATTTCTTTCTTCAGAGACTTGAAGTTCTTGTCATACAGATCTTTCACTTGCTTGGTTAGATTCACCCCGAGGTATTTTATATTATTTGTGACTATTGTGAAGGGTGTCATTTCCCTAATTTCTTTTTCAGCCTGTTTATCTTTCATGTAGAGGAATGCTACTGATTTGTTCGAGTTGATTTTATAACCTGCCACCTTGCTGAAGTCGTTTATCAGGTTTAGGAGTTCTCTGGTGGAGTTTTTGGGGTCACTTAAGTATACTATCATATCATCTGCAAATAGTGATATTTTGACTTCTTCCTTTCCTATTTGTATTCCTTTGACTTCTTTTTGTTGTCTAATTGCTCTGGCTAGGATTTCCAGTACTATATTGAATAGGTAGGGAGAGAGTGGGCAGCCTTGTCTAGTCCCTGATCTTAGTGGGAATGCTTCAAGTTTCTCTCCATTTAGTTTGATGTTGGCTATTGGTTTGCTGTATATTGCTTTTAGTATGTTTAGGTATGGACCGTGAGTTCCTGATCTTTCCAAGACTTTTACCATGAAGGGGTGTTGGATTTTGTCAAATGCTTTCTCAGCATCTAATGAGATGATCATGTGGTTTTTTTCTTTGAGTTTGTTATATAGTGGATTACATTGATGGATTTCCGAATATTGAACCATCCCTGCATTCCTGGGATAAAGCCCACTTGATCATGATGAATGATTGTTTTGATGTGTTCTTGGATTCGGTTTGCTAGAATTTTATTGAGTATTTTTGCATCAGTATTCATAAGAGAGATTGGTCTGAAGTTCTCTTTCTTTGTTGGGTCTTTGTGAGGTTTAGGTATGAGTGTGATTGTAGCTTCATAGAACGAATTGGGTAGTGTTCCTTCCGTTTCTATTTTGTGGAATAGTTTGAAGAGAATTGGTATTAGGTCTTCCTTGAAGGTCTGATAGAATTCTCCACTAAAACCATCTGGTCCTGGGCTTTTTTTGGTGGGGAGACTTTTAATGACTGCTGCTATTTCTTTAGGGGTTATGGGACTGTTTAGATGGTTTATTTGCTCCTCATTTAACTTTGGTACCTGGTATCTGTCTAGAAAATTGTCTATTTCATCCAGATTTTCCAGTTTTGTTGAGTATAGGCCTTTGTAGTAGGATCTGATAATTTTTTGAATTTCCTCAGTTTCTGTTGTTATGTCTCCCTTTTCAGATCTGATTTTATTAATTTGGGTACTGTCTCTGTGCCCTCTGGTTAATCTGCCTAAGGGTTTATCGATCTTGTTGATTTTCTCAAAAAACCAACTCTTGGTTTTGTTGATATTTTGTATAGTTCTTTCTGTTTCTACTTGGTTGATTTCAGCCCTGAGTTTGATTATTTCCTGACGCCTACTCCTCTTGGGTGTATTTGCTTCTTTTTGTTCTAGAGCTTTCAGGTGTGCTGTCAAGTTGTTAATGTGTGCTCTCTCTAATTTCTTTTTGTAGGCATTTAGAGCTATGAGTTTTCCTCTTAGCACTGCTTTCATGGAGTCCCACAAGTTCTGGTATGATGTTTCCTCATTTTCATTAAATTCTAGAAAGTCTTTAATTTCTTTCTTTATTTCTTCCTTGACAAAGTCATCATTGAGTAGAACATTGTTCAGTTTCCACATGCATGGGGGTTTTCCCTTGGTTCTGTCATTATTAAAGACCAGCCTTAGTCCGTGGTGATCTGATAGGATGCAGGGGATTATTTCAATCTTTTTGTATCTGTTGAGGACTGTTTTGTGACCAATTATGTGGTCTATTTTGGAGAAGGTTCCATGAGGTGCTGAGAAAAAGGTGTATTCTTTAACTTTAGGATGAAATGTTCTATAGATATCTGTTAAATCCATTTGGTCCATAACTTCTGTTAATTTCAGTGTGTCTTTGTTTAGTTTCTGTTTCCACGATCTGTTCATTGGAGAGAGCGGGGTGTTAAAATCCCCCACTATTATTGTGTGAGGTGCAATGTGTGCTTTGAGCTTTAGTAAAGTTTCTTTTATGTATGTAGGTGCCCTTGCATTTGGAGCGTAAATGTTCAGAATTGAGAGTTCATCTTGGTAGATTTTTCCTTTGATGAGTATGAAGTGTCCTTCCTTATCTTTTTTGATTACTTTTGGTTGAAAGTCGATTTTATTTGATATTAGAATGGCTACTCCAGCTTGTTTCTTGGGACCATTTGCTTGGAAAATTGTTTTCCAGCCTTTTACTCTGAGGTAATGTCTGTCTTTGTCACTGAGGTGCGTTTCTTGTATGCAACAAAATTCTGGGTCCTGCTTATGTATCCAGTCTGATAGTCTACGTCTTTTTATTGGAGAATTGAGTCCATTGATGTTAAGCGATATTAAGGAAAAATGATTGTTGCTTCCTGTTATTTTTGTTAGTAGAGGTGGAATTATGTTTGTGTAGCTACCTTTTTTTTTTTTTTTTTTGGGAGGTTGTTGGACGATTACTTCCATGTTTCTTCTAGGTTGTAGTTTTCTTCCTTGTGTTGTCGTTTTCCATCAATTATCCTTTGAAGTGCTGGGTTTGTGGGAAGATATTGTGCAAATTTGGTTTTGTCATGGAATATCTTGGTTTCTCCATCTATAGTGATTGAGAGTTTTGCTGGGTATAGCAGTCTGGGCTGGCAGTTGTGTTCCCTTAGGGTCTGTATGATATCAGACCAGGATCTTCTGGCTTTTATAGTTTCTGGTGAAAAGTCTGGTGTAATTCTTATAGGTCTGCCTTTATATGTTACTTGACCTTTTTCCCTTACTGCTTTTAGTATTTTTTCTTTGTTTTGTGCATTTGCTGTTTTGATTATTATGTGACGGGAGGTATTTCTTTTCTGGTCTAGTCTGTTTGGTGTTCTGTAGGCTTCTTGTATGTTTATGGGTGTCTTGTACTTTAGGTTGGGGAAATTTTCCTCTATAATTTTGTTGAAGATATTTACTGGCCCTTTAGATTGGGAATCTTCACTCTCATCTATACCTATTATCCTTAGGTTTGGTCTTCTCATTGCATCTTGGATTTCCTGAATGTTCTGTGTTAGGAGCTTTTTGCATTTTGCATTTCTTTGACTGTTGTGTCGAGGTTTTCCATGGTATCTTCCGTGCATGAGATTCTCTCTTCTATCTCTTGTATTCTGTTGGTGATGCTTGCATCTATGACTCCTGATCTCTTTCCTATGTTTTCTATCTCCACAGTAGTCTCCCTTTGAGATTTCTTTATTGTTTCTATTTCCAGTTTTAGATCCTGGATGGTTTTGTTCAATTCCTTCACCTGTTTTGTTGTGTTTTCCTGAAATTCTTTAAAGGATTTTTGTGTTTCCTCTTTAAGGGCTTCTACCTGTTTACCCGTGTTCTCTTTCAATTCTTTAAAGGATTTTGTGTTTCCTCTTTGAGGGCTTCTACCTGTTTACCTGTGTTCTCCTGTATTACTTTAAGGGAGTTACTTATGTCCTTCTTAAAATCCTCCATCATCATCATGAGAAGTGATTTTAATTCTGAGTCCCGTTTTTTCCTGTGTGATGGAGTATCCAGGGCTTGCTATGGTGGGAGAACTGGGTTCTGATGATGTCAGGTAACTTTGGTTTCTGTTGCTTGTGTTCTTTTGCTTGCCTTTCGCCATCTGGTTGACTCTAGTGTTACCTGTGCTCACTGTGTCTGACTGGAGTCTGTCTTTCCAATTATCTTGCTTGTGTCAGATCTCCTCGGATTCCAGATGTCTCTGTTTCCTGTGATTCTACACTCCTTCTGCTCTGGATGCAATAGGTCTTCTAGGATGTCTCAAGATTCGATGTTTCCACAGGCGCAGACCAGCTAAGTGTCCTCTGCACTGGATGCAGTATGTCCTCTAGGTTGTCTCAGGATCAGGTGTTTCCACCAGAGCAGACCAGCTGAGGGACCTGTGCTCTGTGTGCAGTGGGTCGCCCTAGGATGTCTGAGGATCCTGTGTTTCCACAGGAGCAGACCAGCAACGGGCCCGCCCCAGGCCAGAGGGCCAGGACCTGGGTGCACTGGAAGTTATAGTCCGGAGGGGCGGGCTTTGGGTGCCTGCTAGTTCCTTAAACCCCACCTGGCTACCGGTTGTAACTCTGGGTTTTGGGCTAGTGGGCAAGGTGACTTACCCTCTGCTCTGTGTGCAGTGGGTCCCCCTAGGATGTCTCAGGATCCGGTGTTTCCACAGGAGCAGACCAGCAACGGGCCCGCCCCAGGCCACAGGACCAGGGTCCGGGCGCACGGGAAGTTATAGTCCGGAGGGGCGGGCTTTGGGTGCCTGCTAGTTCCTTAAACCCCACCTGGCTCCCGGTTGTAACTCTGGGTTTTGGGCTAGTGGGCAAGGTGACTTACCCTCTGCTCTGTGTGCAGTGGGTCCCCCTAGGATGTCTGAGGATCCTGTGTTTCCACAGGAGCAGACCAGCAACGGGCCCGCCCCAGGCCAAAGGACCAGGGTCCGGGCACACGGGAAGTTATAGTCCGGAGGGGCGGGCTTTGGGTGCCTGCTAGTTCCTTAAACCCCACCTGGCTCCCGGTTGTAACTCTGGGTTTTGGGCTAGTGGGCAAGGTGACTTACCCTCTGCTCTGTGCGCAGTGGGTCCCCCTAGGATGTCTGAGGATCCTGTGTTTCCACAGGAGCAGACCAGCAACGGGCCCGCCCCAGGCCAAAAGGTGCCTGGAACTTTTTACCTGTGAAATTTCTGTAGCAAAGTTTCAAATGAAATCTAAGAAAACTGAAGGTACAAGCATTAGATTGTACCTAAACAATACTATACTTCACCAGTATGTAACCAAGCACAGGAACTCAATATTGGCCAAGGGAAGCAACTTGAACACTGAAGGGCTTGAAGGCTCCAAGTCAAGGTTTCCCACTTCAATGGGGGAAGAGACGAGTCTCTTGCAGTGCAGAGGAGTCTGATACAACAGGGAATCTTGCTAAGCAAAAAGGAAGGAATGGCTTATTCTGGGACATAGGCATGGGCAGGCATGTGCATATGAACATTTAAAGCTAGTAAAAAAAAAGTCACATGAAGAACAAAAGAGCACATTCAAATTTTCACAGGGTAGGCTTGAAAATTCCTTGTTTATCTAGAAGTACAGGAGCCTTGAGGTTAACATGAGGGGCAAATCGGGGAGTAAATACCAGCAGGTGAAGCAAATGCTTAGAACTGGTTTCAGGGACAATAAGTCCATTTAGCATAGTTGCCTGGGATTAGTGGAGTACATTGGACTAAGTCACTCCTGAATAGGAATGCTTCTTAGCATTCATTTCTGTCAAATGTGTGGATTGCAAGATTAAAAGTGTTTAGCACAATGCCTAGTCCCCAAATATTAAGAAATTAGGGCTCTTACTATAAGGAGTCACCCACTTACTTTACTGAACCTGTTTGCGTCCTCCTGTTTCACATGGCCTCCAGAGTGAAATTTCTAGAACATTGATTAGATACGAGAACTAGATATAGTCACGCGTTAAGGTCTAGACAGAAAGATGACTGAGGCGGAAAGATAAATATTCCAATCGTCACAAAAGCCCGCTTCTCTCAAGAGAGGATGTGCTGAGAATAAAACAATGTCTCCAGGATGGATGAACTGGTGGATCTTTCATTTTGAGGTGTGTCAGAAATTTGGATGGTGTGGAGAAATGTGGGTAGAGTTCTGTGAGCATTAAGATTTACTGTCTAATTTAAATTTCTGATATGCACTGGTCAACCTGTGGGACACACTAATGAAAAAAGAATCGAAGGCATCAACATCTTCCTGTAGTTTATTAACCTCTAGGATTTTTTTATTGACTATATTCTTTATTTACATTTCAAATGTTATTCCCTTTCCCGGTTTGTATCCCCAGAAACCCTCTATCCCATCTCCCCTCCCCTTGCTTCTATGAGGATGTTCCCCTATCCACCCACCCACAACTGCCATCCCGCTCTGGCATTCCCCTACACTGGGGCATCGAGACTTCACAGGACCAAGGCCTCTTCTCCCACTGATGCCTGACAAGGCCATCCTCTGCTACATATGCGGCTGCAGCCATGAGTGCCTCCATATGTACTGTTTGGTTGGTTTAGTCCCTGAGACCTCTGGGGGGTCTGACTGGTTGATATTGTTGTTCTTCCTATGAGGTTGCAAATTCCTTCGGTTCCTTCAGTTCTTTTTCTAATTCCTCTGTTGGAGACACTGTGCCCAGTCCAATGGTTGGCTGTGAGCATCTGCTTCTGTATTTGTTAGACTCTGGCAGAGTCTCTCAGGAGACAGTTATATCAGGCTCCCATCAGCATGCACTTCTTGGCATCCATATTAGTGTCGGGGTTTGGTGACTGTATATGGGATAGATCCCCAGATGGGGCAGTCTCTGGATGGCCTTTCCTTCAGTCTCTGTTCCACACTATATCTCTGTATTTCTCCCATTGAGTCTTTTGTTCCCCCTTCTAAGAAGGACTGAAACATCCACACTTTGGTCTTCCTTTTTCTGGAGCTTCATGTGGTCTGTGAATTGTATCTCGGGTATTCTGAGCTTTTGGGCTAATATCCACTTATGAGTGAGTGCATACCATGTGTGTTCATTTGTGACTGGGTTACCTCATTCAGGATGGTATTTTCTAATTCCATCTATTTGCTTAAGAATTTCATGAATTCATTGTTTGTAGTAGGTGAATAGTACTCTATTGTGTAAATGTACCATATTTTCTGTATCCATTCCTCTGTTGAAGGATATCTGGGTTCTTTCCAGCTTCTGGCTATTATAAATAAGGCTGCTATGAACATAGTGGATCATGTGTCCCTGTTGTATGTTGGAGCATCTTTTGCATATATTCCCAGGAGTGGTATAGCTGGGTCCTCAAGTAGTACTATGTCCAATTTCCTGAGGAGCTACCAGACTGATTTCCAGAGTGGTTGTACCAGCTTGCAATCCCACCAACAATGGAGGAGTGCTCCTTTTTCTCCACATCCTCGCCAGCATCTGCTGTTACCTTAGCCATTCTAACTGGTGTGAGGTAGACTCCCAGGGTTGTTTTGATTTGCATTTCCATGATGATTAGTTTTAAGAATGAGAGAACAACAGTGTAATCCTCAGTATTGGCCAGGTTGGAATGGCTCTGAAAAGAACAATACTGTAGTAGTGGTGGTAGAGGTGATCACAAAGGCAAAGAGTGTCTGCAGGAAATGTTCCAGAGACCATGGCAACGACTTCTGAGAGTTAAATGGTAGCAGGATTGTGTGCTTTCTTGATACAGGTTCTGAGATTCATGTACCTTCGATTCATGTCAGCATTAAACCATGACAGGTATCAGAAATTCTCCTAAATGACTGAGGGAAAAAATGTCCTATTCAATGAACCAAGTACTAGATAAATATTTAAATATAAGCCATCATAATCTTGTTATATCCATGTCTATATTAGTGTTTGAATGTTCCATATATCTGATGATCTAATCACTTATTTTTATGTGACTCATTAACATCGTCCAGTGATAACATTTATTTTTCTTTCTAATTACAAACCCAAACTACAATAGTTTGTAATTAAAAAGAACATATGTGTGTGTGTGTGTGTGTATATATATAAAAATATATAAATGTATTTTAAAGCATATATATATATATATATATATATATATACTTTTAAGGTATATGAGATTATTGTGAAATTATATTTATACTAGTTGCTTCTTACTGATAAGGTCATGAAATATTGTGAGGATTTATGTATGTATATTTAACAGTATAAGGCATAAGCTATAATTTGAATAATTAAAGAAGTGAACTCATTAATGTATAGCATCCTCCAATTAAGAAGAAACTAGCATATCAGAAAGCTAAATAAAAGTACTTTTAAAGGGAATATGTTCTACAATTAGGGGTGATAGAGGGCCAACATTATTATTTCCATAGTTTTATTAAAAGCATATCCATGAATTTCCATTAGTAACATTTATCACACATTATAAAGCATGACTTGTGCTCTTTTTATTAGATTAATTATTACCAGCACCCAGGAAAATTTAACAAATTCCTTTTAAACCCATTACTTAATCACATCCTTTAACTCTTTATATATTATTTCCATTTTGTCTACATCTGCTTATGTTTATATTTATGTTATGTTATATTTATATTTCTCAGCATCTTTAAAAAGCTTTTTATGTATATGATAATATCCTTCACATTTGAATAAATTTATGTAAAATTTGAAATATTATTTTAAGTGATTGAAGAATATATCATTATGAGGCTTGTTATAATATAAAGCAAGGAACTTAATGTTATTAGAAAGTTTTATCTAAATTAGTCATTGTTCTAAAGTAAGCATTTTAACTCTGTACCTAAAATAAAAGAACAGACATAACTGTCACAAAACAGCGAATGACCTGCAGAATCATTGTTTCAGTGTGACAGAAACCATGTCTCCTGAAGACTATTACAGACAAAGAAAACTTCAGTTCTGAGCATGGGTAAATGAGAAAGCAGGCTAGACAAATGGCTAGACAGGACCAGTCTCTATATGATCAGTCCTGATTTCTTTCAATTTGATTTTTCTGATTTTTTTGTTAAAAAGATAATCTGTAGTACAGATAAATTTTAATGAGCAATTTTGTCTATCCATGAAGCATAAATTTTATTCCTTACAAAATAATTTATTTTGTTGGTTCAATTTTTATTATGTTTCTCTAGCCTGAAACCCAGAAATATATTTGCATGTACTTGAGAAAAAGTTAGTTGAATAAGGAAGTCTTTAATATGGATAGGTATTAAGCTGTTGCACTCAAGTGTGATTTTAGCACCCTAAAATCCACATTTTTAATTTTTCTTTAAATATGTGAGATACACACACACACACACACACACACACACACACACACATCATGTATACATGATTTTTGCTCAGTAGTCTAGTAACATTATTAACATTTCCTTTTCTTTTTTTCTCTTTTTAGTTCTTTCTTTTTTGGTTTGAATGTTGACTTAGAAAAAAGTAGCTCTCTACACATATGTAAGAAAAATGTTGCAGATATTAATAGGGAAATGTACATGATTTTCAAGTTGTAAATTTTAATCTTAGCTTAGGTGGTTACATTAGGTTCCCTCTAGAAGATGTATCTGAAATGAATTATAGAGATGAAAGATTAAGGAAGCTGAAGTAAGGTGTTGGAAGTTGATGGAAAGAAAGAGTCAGGAAAGAGTCATTTTGACAATGGATAGATCAGAGAATGGATACCCTTCAGAGAAGTGCTTCTCAATCTGTGGGTCTCGACTCCTTTGGAGGTCAAACGACCCTTTCAGAGGGGTCACCTAGGAGCATTGGAAAGCACAGTTATTTGCATTATGATTCGTAACAATAGTAAAATTTCAGCGGCGAAAAGAAACTTGAGGGTCACCACAACAGGAGGAACTATATTACAGTGTCACATCATGAGGAAGGTTGAGTGATACAAAGGGCAGGGAATGTGGGAAATTTCATCTTTATATACATTTGTATATACATTTCTTTAATTAGGTAAATGCATATATCCTTAAGATCTCAAGACTAGATTGCTGAATATGGCCAGACCTCATCTAAGACTGGACCTTCATTTTCTATGTTTAAATTTTTTTCTTAGTTGCTAGATAAAAAGCCAATGCCACATAAAAGATTTCTTTCCTCAAGGTCTTAGTCAAAAGTGTCCTGGAGACCCCCAACACACTACAGGCTATCACCATTGTTCCTGGTTGGCCACCAGAAATTGATGGAAGACTTTGTTGTTGAAGATGCCACATACTTTGGTCACAAGACATGTGGAAATCAAGTTGGCATGAGGCTTGCACACTGCTGACTCGCTTTCATAGTATTGGTAGGTGCTAGGCAGGATTCTGGTTGACCAAAGTCATCAGTAGCTTTATTAACATACAAACCTTGTCAACTACAATCATGAAAGGCATGTCAAGACATTCCCATGGTTACAATAGTATTACAAATGTTACAGGGGTAACCAACTACTTTCTGTTTAGTATAATATTTACTATAAAGGACAAAACACATACCTGGTATTGTAAATATGGCCAAGATTCATGGATGAAGCACCAGGGTGATTTTATTACTATTTTACTATTTAATTACTATTACTATTATTTATTACTATTACTATTTATTACTATTTTACTAATGGACATTTTATTAAACTATCTTCCAAATTCATGTCATTATACTCATAAATTAATATAGCTTTTAGATATCATCAAAGAAATTTCTGCAGTGGTGGCTGTTAATAAAGAAACAACAGTTGCTTAAAGTGCAAAGAATAAGGGTTGAGTGAGAGGCATAAATGGGATATCAGTATCAAAGAACATTATGGAAGAAGGAGTAGGAAAATTGTTGGGGAACACAGAGGTGACAGTATCTTTTGGACACTAAAGAATTCTGTACTCATAAACTCAGAGCAGTTGTGATTGCACACACAGGACTTACACGAGATCAACCCAGTTATCATTCCAGCTTTGAAGGAGTAGAGATTGATGAGCTCCACCCCTAACTGAGGATCTATGGAAAGCTGATGACGCCTTGGAGAGGAGAGAGAGAGAGAGAGAGAGAGAGAGAGAGAGAGAGAGGAGAATTTTCTTCAAGACTGGGCTCCTGGTAGTTTAATCATTTCCCAGGGAATTTCCCCGCAGCTCCTGGCAGTACAAATTGGACCCAGTGAATTACAGAATGAAAACAAAAACAATAAGAAGTTTGTATCAAGGCTAAGAGATGGGTAGAGGTCAGGAGTGGGAGGTGAATATAATCAAATATGTTGCATTCAGGTATGAAATTTGCAAAGAAGTAACACAAATATTTTATTTTAAAGTCTTTCCTGTGTTTTTTTTAGACTATTAATAAGACATATTTTAAATATGTTTGAGTATTTTGAGTCACTCAAAGTGTATCTATACTATGGCCTAACATGTTTTAAGATCTATGGAGGATGGACTTATTTAGGATTTAGGAGTTAAACAGAATGTAGATATTATGGTTAGTATATGCTCAGCCCAGGGAGTGGCACTATTAGAATGTGTGGCCCAGCTGGAGTAGGTATTTCACTATAGGTGTGGGCTTTAAGACATCCTAGCTGCCTGGAAATCAGTATTCTGCTAGCAGTCTTCAGATGAAGATGTAGAACTCTCAGCTCCTCCTGCACCATGCCTGCCTGGGTGCTGCCATGCTCCCACCTTGATGATAATGGACTGAACCTCTGAACCTGTAAGCCAGCTCCAATTAAATGTTGTCCTTATCAGAGTTGCCTTGGTCATGGTGTCTGTTCACAACAGTAAAACCCTAACTAAGATAGAGTCACGTGAGTCCACTGGTGTCTAACACTAACAGTGACTTGTAATGTTGCTAAGAATACCGGCAGTTAAGACTCTATTCCGTGTTAACTAGAGTTTTATTCCATGGTTCTTATTGAGTAACAAATACGAAGAACTCACTATTAGATCTGAATAATGCACTCTCAGCTCTGGAGAAAATCTAAAGTGCTTGGCACACTCAAAGTGAGTATTGTGAAGGCTCCTTTTTACAGTACAGATTAACGCCACACTTTTTCTGAATTTTTATAATTATTATTGTCCCTCTGTTTTTCTCAACATTTTTGTGGACTCTCTATATATTTAGGAACATATTTTAATTCTATGGTTAATTATATTTCATGATTTCTTTATTGCCTCTTTGTTGTTTCTGAGTATTTCTTATATTGAATTCTTATGTTTAAGTTTGTGATACTTTTCACAAAATAAATAAAATTTTAAAATAAAAAAATAACTAAGTCTTTTCTGTAGATAAAAGAAATAGCTCAACATATACAAGCTCTTTTCTTACCACATCAAGTACATTTTAAGATAAATTGTCAAGCTGTCTAGTAGATTTTAGGCAGGAATTTTTGTTTTGCAGAATAGTGTAGACTAAAAGAAACCTTAATTTGAGATATCATTCTTGGGAAATTGCAGTAAAACTAAGATCTCATCTTGTCAGAGATAATTGGCTCAAAGATAAGACAGTCATACTGTTGAAAGAAGGGCATATCTTGTGTTCCCTCATATCTTGCATATTTTTAAAATATGGAAAATGTAGTAGTTACTTTTCTTCTGTTTTTGTGAAACACCATGACCAAAGTAACTGATGATTTTATTTTTTTTGGAGAGTGGTATTTTTGTGTTGTCTTCCTGTTTATTTTTTTTCTGTATCTAGCATAGGTTATCACAGAGTTTACAGAGAATATCTCAAAATAGCTTGATTTTAATTTTATTAAAATATATTCCTTTGATTCTGTCACATGCTTACACTTGGTATTTTGATAATAATCAACAGCATTAGTTTACACTTCATATTTCATGATTTCTTTATTGGGTCTTGGTTGTTTCTGAATATTTCTTATATTGAATTCTTATGTTTAAGTTTGTGATACTCAGGGGATTTTTCACAATTCATCTTGATTGTTATGTGTGTCGATATAGTTCTATTGATAATATGGTCAGTCTTAAGAGATGAGATCCAGCATCTTTGGGATTGTATGGCCATGGCCACATCAGTCTTTTTAGACTGTAGTGATACTTCTGATTCATCATTGATACTGTTGTATTCTTACTCATTTGCTTTGATCATCTCTGTTAGTAATATTTTATCATTTGTCTTTAAATTGATGAAATTTATTCTTACAGCAGTTTTAGATGCATCAAAAATCAAAGACTTAGAGCTCATGATAGTGGAGCAGAGGTATGACATTAGATGCAAGAAACTGAGGGCTCACATCTGGAACCACAATCATCAATTAGAGAGAGCAAACAGGGAATGCTATGTGGCTTCGAAACCCTAAAACCCACCCCAAATGACATACTTTCTCTTATAAGCCCACACCTCCTAAACCTACCCAAACACCCCTCCCCCAAGCTGGGGACCAAGTATACAAATATCTGAGCCTATGAGGGGCATTCTCATTCATTTCACCACCCTGATGCTTATGCCTTTCTTACAAATGTATCATAAAGTCATTGTAGAAAATTCAAATTACACAGAAGAAACAAAATACATCACTGTTATGGCCAGTCTAAAACTGCATCATGTAGGAAAATAGTTGATGAAGGAATAAATACCTAATTAACCTCTCTCCCATCTTTCTCATCTTTAGATACAATGGAAAGAGCTGTACATAGTCCTCAAGGAAAGCTGAGATGTGTGGTGGAAAGAGAAACCTAAGTTCTACGGCCTGACTCAGCTCCCAAATCTGGCAAAGAAAGAAGCCAATGTGTTCTGTTATTTGCACTGAAAAGGCTACCGTGTTGTAAATCCATCAAGTGAACCTTTGAGCCATGGAGGTATTACAAGTAATAAAAGCAATAATTCTTGGTGAAACTGCATTGAGTACCTTATACTTTACTATGCAACATGCAGAAAGCCAATGGAAATAAAAATTATTTTTGCTGTTTTCATTTTTGACAGTTTCATACCTTTAGGCAATGATTTGTAATTACACTTAGACCGTACTACTGTTTTCTCTTTTTCCTTTTCTATGAGCCCCTTCATTTTCTTAACTAGTTCTAGTGACTACATAATAGGAGAAATGACACCTCCCTTTCTCATGACAAGCACTAACAATCAACAGCTCCTAAGGAAGAGATATGGCCTCATAGGCACCTCCTCTGTCAATGAGGAAAAGTTGAAGGGCCTGTCTATAGTATCCATGATTGCTGTGTGATTCTAATAGCTGTGTTTTATATCTGGATGGCAGGTTTTCTTAGAATTCCCCCTATTCTCCAGCTTTTACATTCCTTCCATACCCACTTCCATGATGTTCTCTGGGCTTTAGGAAAGAAATTTTTTGACTGTCTAGACTGTGATTGACACTTACTTTGTTGTTTCTCTTCATTTGTTAATTTAATATCATAGGGTGTTGAGTGAGTAGATTTAGTTTCTCTAATCAGGGTTTTCAGATACTGTAGTAGATGAAATTATTAAAACCTCCAAATTTGTTGCTGTAAGACCTCCTACCCGAAGGAGACCAGTAAAGGAAAACACAACTCAATAATTATGGTATAAATAGCACGCCTAGATTGGGCAGGTTACCACTACACTACTCTAATCCCCGGCTATGAGATCCCTTACAACTTGCGGTTCATACAGGCCTTGTGGTTATCCTTCCACCTCCAGCTCCAGCTCCTCTGTCGTCAGCTTCCTTCCACCACCGGCTTCCTTATCTTCTATCTTCGCTTCCTCCTGCTTCTCCTTCTGCTTCTGCTCCCCCGGCGACTTCCTTCTCTTCTACTTCTGCTCTGCCTTTTATATTGAATTCCTCTCACTCTCTCCTCCCCTAAGCCTTTTTCTCTGCCTCCCCTTCTACTGCCCAATCTCTGCCTCTAGTCTTTATTTTACAGGTTTTAATTGGACAGAAGGTTTACAAGATGTCATCTGTGTACAGATTCAATCATCCTCTGCAGCCCCTCCCAGAAGGGTCGAACTAGGATCAAAATACAAGACTGGGGCTATCCACAACAATATACATGGCCTCATTTCTGCAAAATCTCTCATCTGCTCCCCAGGGAAGAATCTAAGAGTTCACCATGATATTCTGCTCAGATGATTCTAAATTTTGTTAGCATAGCATTCTAGAGACTTTATAGCAATCACTCCTCAGTTCTCAGGACACAACCCTTTCTGAGTTAATTCTCATTTTAAAGATAGGAAAACAGTATACAATAGAAGGTTATTTAACTTGCTCATTGACAAGATGGTGACAAATAATCTGCTTTTCTGACAATTACTACCTACTTCCATTTTTCTAAAACATCATCTGTAACATTTTTAGTCCTTATCTGTTTATTGGCTTCAACAAATAACATACTTGCCTTTTCTGTTTTAAAAAATGTACACTTGTTGAAATATTTTTGGTTATTACTATGAGATAATTACTCAAAAAAAAACCCTCAGTGATATATAAAGAATGAAAATCATTATTCATCCTGTGCTGTTGGCTTCATTGAGAAGGTCTGTTGATTTGTGCTGGGCTCATTTGAAGAGGGTTAAAATGCAGTTGAGTCTCTTCCATGTCTTATCCTCTCTGGACTAGTAAACAAACTTCAATTAGTCTTTCTCACAGTGATGGATTATAACCATCAATGTTGAAACCCTAGCTTTTAGGATATCTGTTGATAGCCCATTATCCAAAGAAGGTGACATTGTTAAGCTTGGAAGCCAGGAATGGAAATATATACATAGTTTCTGTAACATGGACAAACAGTTTCAGGGAAAATTAGTTATAGATCCAGGGAATAAAAAATAAAGTCAATAATTCAATATACCATCAGGAAATGAAAGCATAGGATACAATTATAACATATAAATGAGATAAGGGACAAATGCTGGAAGTGGGTTACTGATGCCATCTTCAAGGAAATACATCACTTACAAGTGAAGATCTTGCTGCAGTTCAAGAAGAAAGGACTCAACGTGTTCCTGGGAGAGACAGAGAGAGAATTGCTCCTTGGCTGTGGAGCATTTAGAGTCTTATTGTGAAGACTTAGACACCAGCCTGTAGAATGTTCAGAGGTGGTAAAACATTAGGATGCGGAGCTTAGTGGGAGGGAGTTACAGCACTGCAGACATGCCCTTGGATATACTGGTACTCCGAGCCCTTTCTCTCTTTGTTTCTTAGTTGTATGTGCCTCACAGCTTTGTTCTACTGTTTCTTTCTTGCACAGATGGAAATATATACATAGTTCTGTAACATGGACAAACAGTTTCAGGGAAAATTAGTTATAGATCCAGGGAATGGAAAAATAAGTCAATAATTCAATATACCTCAGGAAATGAAAACTACCTGAATTAGACCTAAAAGCAATGACTACAGCCAGCCATGGACTGAATTCCTCTAAACGATTAGTCAAAATAAATCCTTCCCCATTTTAAGGGCTTATCCCTGATATTTTATCAGAACAATGAAAAATCCACCACACAGACATCCAGGGTGTTAGGTAATCTAAGGCATTCCATGGTCTTATTCTGTAAAAAGTCGACTACCAGTGTTGTTAAGAAAAAGAGGCAAAATAATGGAACTTGATTTGACAAAAGTCACTGGCTATGGTGCAGAGAATCAGTTGTAGGGGGCAAAAAGGAAGTAACATAGTGGATAGAGAGTGACTGCACAGTATCAGAGGGCATATTTTATCCTCACCTTGAGGAAGATAAGATAAAGACTGAGACAATGGCGAGACATTGAGGTAGTAGTGATAGCCATAGTGTCTTCTATCCTCACCCCAAGCCACCACTTATCCACACCTTTCAACTTTCTGTTCAACCAGGGTATGTGTCTACATAATTGGTTCGGTTCCTCATTTCACTTGTTGAAAGTGTGCATTTCCCTCTGCATTCTGCCTACTGCACCCTTATTCATCTTGTAGAACTAAGTTCCAGTATCACTAATTCATAGAATAATCCACGATGGTGCACAAAATTACTGTGTCTATTTCTCATAGTCTGGCATTTCAGTTTGCATGACCCTTAATAACATTGAGATTTGTTCCGTGATTATTTATTAGTGCCTGCATCTCCCTACACAGGAGTTTGGTTTTGATGCTGTTCTGAGTTCTGTCTCAGTTCTCAGTGCTGTGTTTTAAGAAATTAACAAATGAGGTCTTGCATAGAATGCTTGGGTATATATTTGCCTTAGCCAGGATACTCTAGAGGAAATGAATTTATATAATGAATATATGCTACAAAGGGTTTTATGAGATTGGCTTACATGATATTCAGTGGGTAGTCATAGTGCAACAATGGCTGTCTAAATACTGAGGAGGATGAGAACGCAGTAACTGTTCAGTCCATGAAGCTGGATGCAGCAGCACTTTCAATCTGGCACTGAAAGCTAGGAGGCTTCTCACAAGGCCACCAGGCTTCAGTGAATTTTGGAAAGCACAGGCTAGTTTTCCGCACGAGTGAATGACTACTTTAGCAACAGCAACAGCAGCCAAAGCAGCAGTAGAGTAGATTCACTTAGTAGTAAGGCATGGAGGCAAACAGCAAAAGGCAACAGCGTTCCGTTCTCTTGAACTGTTCTTCTCAAAGTCACAGTGGGAAGCTGCTATCCACTCACTCAGGGGGACTGTCTTCATTCTCAGGTGACCCTTCCAGAAAACACCTTCATAGACCTTCCCAGAGGCTTGTCTTCTAGTTTGTTCCAGTTCTAATCAACTTGATAACCATCACAAAATTGGATCAATTGAAGTTTAAGGTGATCCTGTTACTAGAAGTGACAATGTTTTTGCAGTTAATTTAAAGTTAGTGGTAGTCAGGATTTAATAGAAAAGATTGAAACTCAAAACTAGGGCTACTTTTTAGAAAGCAGAGTAGCTGAGAGTTCACACTAAAATTGAATATGCTACTTTATAAAAAGCTTTGGTACTTGCTGCAGGGACACTTCTGTGACCTGGTGAATATGATCAATACTTCCCAAAGACTGCAGATTAAGAGTGAGCCACTGAGTTGCAATAAGTATCATATTAAAATTCATAGTGCTGCTAAATGACAGGAAATCTGCTGGAGCAGAACCCAGGATGAATTTACATTTACTCAGGGCTTTCCTTCATTTTGGTGTCATGTTTCCTCCCTCTAGTCCCCGAACAGACGCCCCAAAAGACCTTGGGAAAAGGTCATTCTGAAAGCTTGAAAGTGCAAAAAAACTTAGGCAGAACAGCCCAAAGTAAGGTGGAACAAAGAGCACCTTGCAAAACTCTGCCATCAGCACAAAGAAAGCAGAGAGAACCATGCTGTCCCAGAGGCCACTCACTCAAATCTGCATCAACCTTTGTATCTTCTCAAAGGTTACTAGTCTTAGGTCCAGCTGCTCTGAGCTCTGAGGATGGCACACAGGAGACCAGTGTAACTGAGTAAGAAACAGGTTTTCAAGGTCAGGCATCCAGAGATGATGAAGGTAGGATTAGTATCTCAGAACTCCGTCTTAGGGAATTCAGAGGCACTAAGCTCTTTTATAGGGAGATAACAGATGCGCCCAGAACAGTGGCTGAAAACTTGATATCATGGTAGTCGGGAACTTCCTCATTCAGAAGAATGCACATGTGTTTCTCCCCTACCCACACCCGCTTTGTGTCCTCAACTCCTTAGGGCTAGTTTTTATGGTTATATGGAGAGCATATTTCCTTTCTGCAAGTTAAACCTCATGGCAGTTTACGTGCATTGGGTGGTTGACACATAGAATAAAGGAATCAGAAAGAATCTTCTAGAATCTGATCTATTCTGAAGACCACCAGATGTTTCAGGCTCTACAAACCTTCAGAAAGATCTTTTGGTAGTTCATAGCTGAATAACTTAAATGCCATTTACCTTCAGACTTTAGAATGTCAGCAAATGACAGGGAAGGACACAGGGTACAGCTTGTAAGAGGCCAGCACCGCTATATAACCATCCATAGGAAAGATGGGGCAAGGCTGTGGTCTGCAGCTTTGTGCTCCAAGAAACAAAGCCAAAGGCAAAGAGAGCAAGCAAACAAACAGAAAAACAAAATGACAAGAGTGAGGAACAGGCCCTTAGGAGACAAATGGCACATCCTATAACTTAGGACTCCTGTCTGTGTGCCCCACCTCGTGTGTACATATGCCATGTTCGTGTGTGTATTGTGTGTCTGTGTGTGCACATGTGTGTGTTAATGTACGTTAAGATTTTGAAAGCTGGACTAGAAAAGTCTGTCACATATGTTCTGGAGGTTCTGGGCCCACTTGCTTGCCTCTTAAGTTGTTTTTCTGATGTAATATCTGGACTTACAGGTGTTAGTGTCCTATAGTCAAACATCTTTGAGTTGCAATGAACTTTCAAAGTATTTTCTTGGACAGCACTGCAGTAGTATCTAGACTGGTTTGCCTGGGTCAGTTATTTTCCTTCTCTTGACTGTATTATTCTCCATTTGTCTTATGGGACTTTGTTTCTGGAGGTTGACCATGGTATTCAGAGTCCTAAGTACTTAAGACTAAGTATTAGACTCAATGTCCATAATATTTTTTTTCTCAGAAGTTGGAAGAAAGATTTACAATCTTGTTTACAGAAGCTTTTTTGTAGAAATGCTGCTTTTCATGATTTTGATGTATGGATATTTTTAGCAGTATGCAGACTCTTAACTCTTATGTAGTTTTTGTTGTTTGGTTTGATAAAGGTTTCTCAGTACATGCATGTATATTGCCATGAAATTTTATATTTCATTTGGATTCAATCTCTTCACAAGTTATTTTTGTGGATATTTATAATAATTCTATTTTTTTTTTTTTTTTTACTTTTGGAGACCAGAAAAAATGATTGAAAAATGCTCTAGTATGTGGTTTGTAAGACATATTGAGTAAGTACTAGAAAAATAAATATTCCGTCAATGAGGAAAATGTATGCACTGAATGTGAAATATGCCATTTTGAAGTCACAGTAGGTATAACAATAAGTTGGAGGTGATTTAAAACAGAAGTAAAGACATGTTGAGCTAAAATGATCTGCAGAGGTTTCTTTTCTGTGTTTGAATGTTTTCCCTCCCAAATGCAGCATAAATAGCATTGGTACTTAATGGTATTAAGAGATAGTAATGGTAATTGGTGATTGGGCATGGTGACAGCTTTGCCCTTACCAGTGGGTTAATGATGTTATTGTGGGAAAGAATTCATAAAAAAAGTACAGATTTTCATATCCCGTGCTCCTATCTGCTTTTCACTGAGGGAGGACATAGTAAGAAGGCCTTTACGCTGGCTAGTCTGAGCACTTTTCTAGAAATGAGAGCCATTACATTTGTATTTGCTATAAATCATCACTTCTCAGATGTTTATCATCACAAAGTGGACTAAGACAGCTTCTTTACCACTGTTTGCTCAGTCACAAGAATCCTCGGGTTCCTTTTTCTGATATGACTTGGAGCAAAACAAAAAAGTGTAATTTCATGAGTGCCATAGTAAGAGAGATTATAACATCAATTCCAAGTAACAATTTAAATTGCTAATAATAATTTATGCGTGAAGCCTTATGTCAAAGAGACCAGCATATAATAATTTTTCACTACATGCCCAATGGATTCTAGAGAAGAAAAATTAATATACTGTGTTGGGGGAGAGCTTCACACCTATCAACAAATAGTTTCAGATGGTAGTCAAGAGTCAGGTTTTGTGATGTTACCTCCATGTGTTGCAGATATCAGAGGAGGAGGACATAAGAGGGTTTGGAGTTGCCCAGAGGAGAAAGAACCTGACCCAGAAGTGAAGGGTATAAAAGCTTCAGAAGAATACATAAGGCAGGCAGAATGGAAGGGAAAATGCTTTCATGACAGGAAGATGGAGATGAGTGGGAAATAGCTATAAATAAAGAACTTGTACAGCTTATTTAAGGACAGTTAAAAGTAAGAAGTTCAGCCACCGAAGAAAGGTATAGTAGAAGAAACAAGTAGAAATGTTTTTATTTGTAAATACAGCAGATAGGAACCTAGATTCCATATAGTCAGACGAAAGGTTAATGCTGCAACCTGGGGTAAAATAGTCAAAGCTTAATCCACAGATTGACACGCTTCTGAAAATCGTAAGGTTTTTAAACTTCATAAACTCTGTGGAAATTATTCACATGGCTGCCTTGAAATTAAGAAAGCATCCAAAGCCAATTTGCAAATTAGTGTAGCTATGTTCACATAAAACTTTATTTACAAGAATAGCTAGATTGCTTGCAAAGCCTAGTTTGAAACATAGTAGTACCATAAAGACAAAAAGGGAAACAATATGAGATATTAAAAGTCTGTTCTTAGATAGGAATGCCTGCCTACTAAGAAGAAATAAAGGAGTCAGAGATTTTAACAATCCATCAAGCACTGAAATTTCAATGGAGTCACATATATTGAGGTGATTATGGGAATAACAGATATTTCTTGTAGAAGGAGAAAAATGAAGTCTAAGGACTGAGTTGGGGACATCTCTGAGTGGGATAGGCACCAGCCTCTCTCATGTTGCAGTGTTTTCATTCCTAACTTGATTGTTTGATACACTGGAGAATATGCTTTATAAAAATTTATGAAGTGGCACAATCTGTTTTATTTTTACTTTTATTTATCTATTTGATTTTAGCAAATACAAAGGACTGAAATAAGTAGTAAAGCCATAGGGCAAAACCTCCTGGTCTGAGAACTATGATCCAGAAAGTGAGAGAGCAGAATAGAATGGCCAAAGGAAGAAGAGATGTTCAACTGAGGGTGAAGACAGAGTGTCCTCAGCTCAGGAGGACAGAGGACCACGGGAATCTTTAGTGGAATGTTGTTGTTGAATATTGGAATCCAGATCTTTTAACCAGGAAGGAGAATATAAGGAAATTTGGTAGTTTATTTAAAAGCTCAAAGGTGATGTCTATTAAAAATAAAAAAGACAAAAAGAACATATGTTGAAGGATGGAAGAGAATTAATTATCCTTGCAATTAGGAAAATGCAAATTAAGACAATTTTCTTTGAGATTTCATCTCACCACAGTCATATTGGTTAAAGAAATGTTCAAAGTCTGTAGTCATCAGGGAAATGCAAATCAAAACAACTGTGTGGTTCCATCTTATACCCGTCAGACCAGCTAAGATCAAAACCTCAAGAGACAGTGCATGCTGGTGAGGATGTGGAGCAAGGGGAACACTTCTTCATTTTTGGTAGGAGTGCTAACTTATACAAACACTTTGGAAATCAATTTGTTGGTTTCTTAAAAAACAATAAACAAACCAAAAAAACCAAAAAAACCAAACCTGGGAATAGTTCTACCTCAAGGCCCAACTATACTACTCCTGGGCATATACCCAAAATATACTACAACATTTCACAAAGACACTTGTCCAACTATGTTCATAGCAGCTTTATTCTAATAGCCAACCTTGAAACAACCTAGATGTACCTCAACAGAAGAATGGATAAAGAAAATGTTATATCTACACAATGGAATACTATCCAGCTATTAAAAACCAAGACATTATGACATCTGCCTCAAGACGGAACTCGAGAATATCCTGAGTGAGGTAACCTAGTCCCAGAAGTACATGCATAGTATGTATTCACTTATAAGTGGATATTAGCCATAAAATACAGGTACCAATGCTATGCTCCACAGACTCAAAGAAACTAAACAAGAAGATCCAAGCGAAGAAGCTTGAATATCACTTAGAAGGGGGAATACAATAGTCATAAGGGGCAGATGAAGGGAAGGAACTGGAGGGAGGAAGGATAGGAAGTGGAATGGTGGTTCAGGATCAAGTGTGGGGAAGGACAGGAGAGATGGCTAGATGGCCATGAAAGTGAATAAAAACCTGCAACTGATAGAGGTAAGGAGGTGGGGACATCTCCAGGACAAGACAGAGACCTGGGATAAGGAACGCACCACAAGAATCAATGAGGGTGACTTTAGCTCTGACTCACTACATTGGAGGTATGGAACCTGAAGAGGCCACCTTCTGTAACCAGATGAGAACCCCAGTGGAGCCATAGAGATACCAACACACTCACAAAACTTTCAATCCCAAACTTATCTTGTCTACAAGAAATTCTAGCACAGGGGATGGAGCAAAGACCGAAGGAATGGCCAACCAATAACTGGCCTAATTTGAGATCCATGCCATGGGCAAGTACAATCCCTAACACTATTAATGATACTCTGTTATGTCTGCAGACGGCAGCATGTTGTCCTCTGAGAGGCTCCACACAGCTGACTCAGACAGGTACAGATACCCTCAGCCAAACAGTGGATGGAGCTTGGGCACACTTATGGAAAAAAGGAAGGATTGTAGGCCACAAAGGGGATAGGAACACCACAGGAAGACCAACAGAGTCAACTAACCTGGACTCTTGAGACTCTCAGAGTCTGAACCACTAACCAAAGAACATACATGGTCTGGACCTAGGCCTTCCTACTCATATGTAGCAGATGTGCAGCTTGACATTCATGTGGGTCCCAATCAACTGGGATGGGGGCTATCCCCAAAGCTGGTGCCTGTATGTGGGATATGTTCTACTAGCTGAACTGCATTGCCTGGCCTCAGTAGGAGAGGAAGCACCTAGTTTTGCAGAGACTTGAAGTGCCAGGGCTGGGAGGTACCTAGGGGAGGTTCTACCTGTTCAGAGGAGAAGCAAAGGGGGAATGGGGAAAGGATTGGGATTGGCTGGTGTGCTGGGAGGGAGGCAGGGAGCGGGATGTAAAGTAACTAAGGAAAGAAATAAAGTAAATTAAAAAAAAAAAAAACAACTGCCAACAAATGCTATTGAGATTGTACTGAAAGAAGGACCATCCTTCATTGTTTGGTAAGATTGCAAATTAATGTAGCTACCCAGGATGGAGAATCAGTATGGAGAATCTTCAGAAAACTAAAAATAAGTCTACCATGTGATCCAGCTATACCACTCCTCAGTAAAGGTCCCCAAACCTTGCCAATCCTACTCCACTTACTCCCTCAGCCGTGTTCACTGACATCATTCACAATAGCTAGGAAACGGAAGCAACCAAGACGTCCTCCCACAGATCAGTGAGTAATGAAAATGAGGTACCTAAACACAATGGAATATTATTAAGCTGTAAAGAAAAATGAACCTCGAAGGCAAATGAATGGACCTAGAGAAGATTATATGGAATAAGATAATCAGACCCAGAAAGACAAATACACATGTTGTTTCTAGTCTGTGTTTCCTAGTTCCATGGTGAGGGACCGTCTAGATCAAAGTGGGAAGTCTATTCATAGGAGGTAAATCTCTATGTGCTGGGGTCCTGCATTGAATAAATAGGAAAAAGCAAACTAGATTCCTTACTCTGTTTCCTAACACAGATACAGTGTGACCAGCTACCTAAAGCTCTTGTTGTCATGACTTCTGTGCTATGAGAAACTGAACTATGAGAAAACAGAGAGAGAGAAGAGAGAGAGAGAGAGAGAGAGAGAGAGAGAGCAAGAGAGAAAGAGAGAGAGAGAGAGAGAGAGTGTGTGTGTGTGAGAGAGAGAGAGAGAGAGAGAGAGAGAGAGAGAGAGAGAAAATCCTTTCTTGTGTTGCCTTTATCAAGTAGGTTTTGACATAACAACACAAGCACCTAATACAGATATTATCTATAAATATGGGCAGATTACATAATAAGAATGAAAGATAAAGAATACAGACAAAGGGATCTTCTGAAGGTCAAATGTGCTCCATGGAGGTGAAGTAATCTACAGGGTTATAGTTGTGTGTTTGTGCATGTGCATGTGTTACGGGGGGTTCTTAGAAAAACCACGGAGCGGGCTAGCTATCTAATCGGCAGGGCAGCTCTGCTTAGCTCTGGCGACCATGTTCCGCAGTAGAAGCGGCCATAGGCCATGCATGCCACAACTAGACAGACCCACGAGATGCCAGCGTGGTGGCTGACTCTGCCAAGCTACCATGCTGCATCCGAAAAGCTCAGCTGAATCCTAGACAATATCCGTCATCCTCACAGTACCCAGTAGAACGAAGACTATTTTTTTCATTATTTAAATGATTTTTTCTTTTTTCTTTATTGGATATTTTATTTACATTTCAGATGTGATCCCCTTCCCCATTCCCCCCTCAGGAACCCCCTATCCCATCCCCCCTCTTCTTGCTTCTATGAGGATGTGCCCCACCCACCCACCCACTCCCACCTTTCCACCCTTGAATTCCCCCACACTGGGGCATCGAGCCTTCACTGGACCAAGGATCTCCTCTCCCACCTATGCCCGACAAGGCCATCCTCCCCTACATATACAGCTGGGGCAAGGGTCCCTCCCTATGTGCTCCCAGGCTGGTGGTTTAGACCCTGGGAGCTCTGGTTGGTTGATATTGTTGCTCTCCCCATGGGGCTGCACATTCTTTCAGCTGAATGAAGACTCTTAATGCTTAAAGATTATCCAATGGATTTATATATTTGGAAATGCTCAAATAGCAAGACGCCCAGACAATTAGAATTGTTACCCAATATCTAACCTTTTGATAGCAGTTGCTACCCAGGAAGAAAGGCTTTCGACCCACCCGTCTTCCTCCATGGTCCATCGCCTCCTTCTCTCTACTCTCCTCCTCTCCTCCCAACTCCTCACTCTGCCTACCTTTCATACTACCCAATCACCGAGCTTTATTGCAAATGTAGCGGGAAAATATCTCGCTACATGCATATATGTGTGTGTTGGTTTGGAAGCTGAAGAAAAAAAGAAGCATCTCTATAATCTTAGGAATAAGTGAATAAAATTGATTGGAGACAATTGTTAAAGAATAAGATGTGATTTTAGGTTTCCTTAAAAGAATTTGTTAAATGATTGGCTGTCAGCCCATTTCCAAAAAAAGAACAGAGATATTTTAAAATCAACGTAGTTAATTAGTGATTCAAAAATTCAAATGTGAAATTTATATAAATAATATGATCCCTATCTGTTCAAGTGTATCTGTCACCTTGCACAAAGAACATGTAGAACAAAAACCTAAATAAAAGATCTGAAACTGTTAGAGCAAAAAGTAGGAAAAACATTTGAAGATACAGACATAAGCAAAAACTGAGAATGGCTCAATCTCTCAGGAAATAATGCCAAAAATTGATAAAAGGGACATTATGAAATTAAAAGTCTTCTCTTCAGTGAAGGAAAGAGTTAGCTAAGGGAAGAGACATCTTACATATTAGGAGAAAGTCTTTGCCAAGTATATACCCGACATAGGATTAATATCTAGAACATACAAAGAACTCAAAAACCCTTCACAAGAAATCAAATAGCCCCATCAACAAATGAGCTAATGAGATAAAAGATGAAATATAAATGACCAACCCCCCCTCCAAAAAAAAAACCCCATGTTCAATCTCAGTAGCTATCAGAAATGCGAATTAAAACTACATTATGATGCTATCTTACCCCTGTCAGAATAACAATCATTAGGAAAATAACAAATGTTGGCAAGGATGTGGACAAAAGGGAGCTTTTAAACACTGTTAGGAGTATAAATGCCCAGCAAATAAAGTTATACAGCTTCATATAGATTATATGAAAGATCTGTTTTTTTTTTTTTTTGTTTGTGGGGTTTTATAACTTCTATACCGAATTTTCATAATAGCTAGACTAGTTTATATTCCTACTAGTGTATGCGAGCCCTAAAGGGCTCCACTCCAGCAGATTGCAGAGATGCTTGTGAATTACTGATTTTGTTTGGCTATTTATAATAGCAAAGTTATGGAATCAACATGCTTGTCCAACAACACATAGGGAAAAGGGGGTATATTTACCCAACAGAAATTTTTCTTGGGGAAACCCTGCTAATTAAAGTCTCAGTCTACCATGACCAGATAGCTCCTCTGAGTTTGGTGCAAAACAGAGGACTCCCGTTACCAGCAGGGCTTACTCTTCTCTGACCTTGTCTGGGGATCCCAGCCTCAGGCATCCTCAACCTAGGAAAGGTCTAGTAGTCTTTGACAGACCTACAAGTACAGCTTCCTCTTTTCCCCTGCCCAGCAAGTACTTTCTTGAAATGCCTCTCTGTACAAATGAGACATTCATAGTACTTTTAACTCTAGCCAATGATTTTCATTTACCCTATAAACTCCTTCCCACTCCCCTCCAAGGTCCATATATAGACCTGGTTCAGGGCTATAGGCTAATATACTCACAAGCCAAGATCATGTATGAGAGCTGTTTCACTGAAGATCTGTACCTTCCAGCCCTATATGCAATGGTATCTGGATACACTGAGAGGGAGGAAGTGGAACTTCAGCTGGACCCCAACATGCATACCACAGTTTCTAGCCATAAAGAATGAAGTTATGCCATTTTCAGGAAAATACATGTAACTGTAGATAACCATACAAGGCAAACTAAGCACATCTCAGATAAACACCACATGTTTCCCCCCATTTGTGATTCTTAGATTTTATATAGATATTTAAAATCACAACAGTTGAATTGGATCTGTCTAAGGGGAATAAATGGGACTAATAGGAAGGGATGGGGTGAGAAAGGGGCCATGAGGGGACTGGGGGTATGGTCAATGTGTGATTTACAATAGTAATACATATATAAACTCTGACTAAAATGTCTGTGAAAGGTACACTTACGTAAATTAAAAGCTCAGTCGCATATGCAAAATATTCTTGACTCACACATTTGGAACAGATGACTTTTATGGTATCTAAATTAGTTGTTGAGATTAGATGATTGAGCCTGGCAAGGCAGCTCAGCAGGTAAAGGCACCCAATGCCAAGCCCGAGAGCCTTATTTCCAAATCTCACGGAGTGGAAGGAGAGAACTGAGTCCCGGAAATTGTGCTTTGCTCTCCACATGTGCACTCTGGCATGACATTCCCCTGCTTCAACAAAACAAGCAGGAGCATAAAGTGAAACAGTCATATGGCCATAGAGGCTATAGGGTAAATCTCTCGTAAGTGGGAATTCATCTTGATATTGTAGGTTTTTTAAATCTGTGTACTGTATTTTATGTTAACCATAAACATAACAAGGCTGATAAAGAAATCTGGAATATCTATTATCTAAATTTGTCAAAATTACCAATTCTTATATTCCAGTCAAAGGCCTATGGAATCTTAAATTGACAAAATATAAATGAAAAATATATTTATATATTATATGTATTAAAAAGAAAGTACATTTATTCATCAACAATGATACAATTTAGAATCATAACAAACATTGAAAAAAATAACAAACAAGTTTTTCAGTGTTTTCAAAATCAGGGACAATAAATCAGCCTTCCCGGTTATCATCAGAGTTTTCAAAATTATGATTTTAAAAAAATTAGTTGATTTAAAAATTTGAAATCTTTAATGCACGACCACTCTATTTACATAATTTCCAGCATTCTCTCTCCCCTCTCCAACTTGTTATATGTCCTCCAACTCATCTGTCTCTCTGTCTCCATCCATCTCCGTCCCCCTCCCCCTCCCTCCTCTGTCTCTGTCTCTGTCTCTCTCTGTCTCTCTGTCTCTCTCTCTCTCTCTCTCTCTCTCTCTCTCTCTCTCTCTCTCTCTCTCTCTCTCTCTCTCGTGTGTGTGTGTGTGTGTGTGTGTGTGTGTGTGTGTACGTATAAAACCTGCCTTCTGGGTCTCTAGTGTTTGAATGTTTGTGTGCTTAGGGCTGACTGAATGGGATTCGATCACCTATCAGGGGGGCTTTACTTGGAGAAGACTTATTCTGCCTCTCTCAGGAGCCATTAATTGTCTAAACTCTTTATCTAGGGTGCAGCCTTGTAAAATTTTCCCTATCAACCTTGACTTGTCTTGTTTAGATCTTATTTAGTTGACTATATTTTTGAGATTTCATGGGTGCCAGTTCCCAGCCATATGTACAGAATATTATCTCATGGCATACACTCTGATCATCTAGCTCTTGCAATAATTTTACCGTCTTCACCAAAAGGTCCTCTGAGCCTTAGGTGTTAGGGCTGCATTGTTGATAGATTAATTAGGGTTGGTTACTTCCATCCATCAATTGTTCTGTGCATTTTGACCAGGTGTTTATTTTTGGCCCCTGTCTGCTACAAAAAGAAGCTTCTTTGATAGGGGTGAAGGCTCCACTATCTATGGGTATAAAGATAAGCATTTAGAATGTGTTTTGTATACTGGTTTAAGAAAATGACGATAATTGGTTCTCCTCACCAGTGCAGGGAGGCATGGTAAAACTCACCAGGGAAAGTTGCTGGTCAAGTAGTGCCTCTGAATCTAGGCCTGGGAATGAAAAGATGACTCAGCAAGTTTAGGGCACTCACCAGGGAATACTGATGTGTGAATTGTACATAACCAGGAAAACCTGAGGATGCACCCTGTGCCTCTGGAACTAGACTCAGCAGTGCTGATGCTGCAGGTAGGTTTTGGGGACTCACCAGGGAAAGCCAGTGGATTGTCTCCAGCTACAGCTAAACCTAGGAGCGTGTATAGTGTTTCACGATTTAATATTTTCAACATACCTCTAACAATCTTCATGCTTATATAATTTGGATCACTAAAATTCTTGCTTGAAGATGAGGATGTATTTAGTCGTACTTACAAAGAGATACATCCTACAGGAATACTTAATTGAAAACTTAATTTAAAATTTAGATCTCCCAGTAAAGTAAAGGTCCCTCCTGGAATCACATGTGAGCATTGCTGATTTGAGAATTTATTTTTCATTGAAAATGTGTTATAATTTAGACTTCAGCTACAGGACTTATGCAAAGTGTCTTATATATGTGAACTTGTAAGTAAATATCATCTCTTTAAATTTTTTCTGTTCTTCTTTCTGTCTCCTATACTATATTCATGTATATGTTTGTTTACTTAAATATAAGTATAGATTTTTAAATGATGAGATCCTACCTATGACAGAGAAAATGCATTGTTTTTCCTGAGATTGGATGACCTTGTTTAATAGTCTATATTCTGAGACCATTTATTTTCCTCCAAATTTCATTTTTCTTTAACAAGGAATAATATTTCATTTTATACAAGTACTAGATTTTTATTATTTATTGATCTGCTGATGGGCAACTGTGTTGGTTCCATTTCTTTACTAACGTAAAACCAACAATGAACGTGCGTGTGTGCGTACGTGCGTGTTGGTGTGCGTGTGCGTGTGCGTGTGCGTGTGCGTGTGCGTGTGCGTGTGCGTGTGGTGTGTGTGTGTGTGTGGTGTGCCACTGTTTTTATGGAAGAGTGTGGAGCTCTCTGGCTACATATAGTCAGAAGTGAAATGGCTGGTTCAAATGACAGTTCTACTTGTGATTTTTTTTTTTCAAGGAACCTGAAAATTGATTTCTGTATTACCTGTACTAATTTATACTCCCACCAGCAGTGAATAGCGTTCCTTTTCTTTACACCCTATACAGTGTTCCCTATAGGATTTCTTGGTGACAACCTTTTTGATTAAGGCATGATGGTACTCAAAGCTGTTGTAGTTTGCATTGCCCCGATGACTAGAGATGTTGGACACCTTTAAAAATAGTTATTAGCCATTTGAGTTTCTTTATTTATGTTCACTCAGTTCATTAGCCTGTGGGTTAATTAGCAGTTTTATTTCCTTGGTACTTAATTTCTGTAGTGCTTTGTAAATTTTGAATATTTTCCACCTGTCTGAGTTATAACTGGTTATAAAGATTTTCTCCTATTCCTTGGTCTGTTAGTGTGCTCAACTGATAGTTTCCTTTGCTTTGCAGAAACCCTAATTATTGTTACACTTAGGGCTAGTTCCTGTTGTACTCATATCCTGTTCAGAAACTTTGTGCTATCCAGTATCTTGAAGAGTATTTCCTATTTTTACTTTTAGAAGTTTCTGTGTTTTATGTTTTATATTTAAGGCATTTGATTCATTTTGAATTGATTTTGAACAAAGTAAAGGATATAAATTCAATTTTATTCTTCAGCAGGTGGATTACAATTTTGTCTATTTCCCCTATCCCTAGCCCCTACTGTACACTTTTGCCTCCTTTGTCAAGAATTAGGTGGCAAAAAATAGTTTTCTTGGTTTGCTTATGGGTCCACTAGTCCATTCTATTGTTCCCCCTGACTGCTTTTATAGCCAGCACCAGATAATACTTTCTCACTATACTCTATAACATAATTTAAATGTATTAAAGAACCTGCAGCATTTGGTCTTATTCTTTAGGAGCACTTTGACTGGTTTTTTGTTGTCCAACATGAATACTTGTATTATTTTCTCTAGCATTGTAAAATATAATATCAGAATTTTGATAAATACTGCATTGAATCTGTTGATTAATTTTGGCATTATAGTCATTTTTACAATGCTAATTCTGCCATCCCAGATGCCTGGAAGGTCTTTTCATTGTCTAATATTTTTTGATTTCATTGTAAGGGATTTTCTCTTCTTTAGTTAGGTGTATCTTTAGGTACTTAGTTCTTTAGACCTCTTTTAAGTGTGATATATTTTCTTTGTGAATATATTGTTGGTATATATTAAGGCTGTTTTAAAATATATGATGCTTTTATTTTCTGAAAGTTTATTTGTGTTTATTAGATCTAGGAATTTTATAGTATATTCAATCAGATTTCTTAAAAGTATAGAATTAGGCCATCTGCAAGTGAAGAGTTTTACATATTTGTTTCCTTTCTATAGCTAGGAGCTCAAACAATTTTTCTGTCTGTCTGTCTCTCTCTATTATATGTGTGTATATATATATGTGTGTGTGTGTGTGTGTGTGTGTATTTGTATATATACATGTATATATATGTATGTGTATGTAATGTGTGTTATATGAATAATAAATATTTGATGACATTTATTTGTTCAATCTTAGAACACTATATTGCATACATATCCACAATGCCACCAAATTAATATTCATAGGAACTGTTTGTATGTGTACTTAAATGTATTTTTATCACTTTATAATTTACTTTGGAAATATGCCAAACGCCATCAAGTCCAGTAAAATGAAGACCACAAAGTAGTAAATAAAAATCAAATCACTATGTGAAATCACATTATATGGGTATAATTGGATACACCTAGCTGCCTCATACTGGTGCTTAATAAACATTTTTTTCACAGTGCAATATAATTATCAGTTCCCACTGAACTATGTCTGAAAAATTGATGAAACAGTTGAGCCTTAATGAACAGAGATATTTGCATTTCATTACTAGGTTGTATAATTCTGCTCATAAACTTTATGAAAGAATTTTAATGCTCACTTCACTGAAGATGAAGGTAAAAAATTAAAAATCTGTCTTGAATTTTTTTTACTTCTTATCTATGTCTAGAGCACTCGTTTTCCTTCATTTCAATAAAATATACTGAAACAGGGTAAGATTGCAAATTTAAATTTCCATAGCTTTACCAAATACTTTCTGAAAGCCCATGGGATGTTTGCCAGTCAAGCAATCAAGGCAACACTTTAAAACATGTGCATGTTTAAGTGACTTCTAATGCTAGCATATCCTAACTTATTTTATTTGGCACTAACTTCTGCAATAAAAACAGATTATTTATAAATGCTGGTTCTTGAATTTTCCTAAGCATTGTTGAATAATTTGAGATTAACAGTGACTGTGATTGAAACTTGTGTTATGTGTGTTGGGAATGGAACCCAGGGTGTCATACATGGTAATGTGCCCTCTACCACTGTGCAGTAATTTTAAATATATAATATAACCATTCTAGTTGTTATACTCATTTTAAAAAGGATGTGCTAGAACATCTTTTGCTCCCATTTATGCTCAGAGGTAGTGAAGTTTCAATGTTATTTTAACTGGAGCTCATTTTCTAGGGATACAATTCATGTGCTAGATTAAAGGACAACATACTAACCATTGAGTCTTTCTATTGCCTGAGCTACCTAGTGTTTTCCATTGGAATGTGAAGCCCTCTTTATCATTGCTGGGTTTTTGTTTTTGATTTAAAAAAATAATTTTATCAATTCTTTGAGAATTTTATATATTGCATTTTGATATTATTTATCTCCTTTTCCTCCTATATCCACCCCATCCCAAACCTCTCAAATGTTATGTCTTCATTTATTTTCATCTTCAGTTCATTAAGACCAATTTATGCTACTAATATACTTTTGGAACATGTTAGTCCTACCAGTGTCCACATCTTTAAAGTAAACAAACTCTCCATCTCTCAGCAGCTTTCAAGTATTGACAGCTACCCAGCTATAGGTGGGACTCCATGCTCATTTGTCCTCTTCTGTATGGGATTGCCTTAAGCTTGTGCAGGTCATGTGCTCATTATGTTAATGTGCAATTGCTTTAATGTGTCAGGAAAATAGTTTCCTTAGAGTCGTCCACTCCCACTCTTGAACTCTTTACTCTTCTCTTCTGCAATGATCCCTGGTTCTGGGAGGGATGATTTTCATATAGAAGTCACATTGAGGACTTCACAGTCCTCAGTACTTATTTTCTGCATATTGACCATTTGTTGGTCTCTGAGTTAGTTGCCATTTAGTGCAACAAGAAGGTTGAGGTGTGGGAGCTTAACTAGGCTACAAGTATAATGAAAAGTCCTTTGGAGTCATATTAATACTATGTCCCATTAGCTGAGTTATAGTAAATTATCTTCTAGGACCTGTTGTGCTGGGTAGTTTTTAGTCAACCTGATAAGCTAGGATCATCTGTGAAGAAGGAATCTTAATTGATAAATGACTCTATGTGATTGGACTGTGGGCAAGTCTGTAGGGCATCTTCTTGATCGATGATTGATGTGGGAGGGTCAACCTCACTGTGGTAGTGCCAACTCTGGGCTGGTGGTTCTGGCTACTACAAAAAAGCAGGCTGAGCACGCTAGTAAGCAGCACTCCTCCAAGGTCTCTGTTTTATTTCATGCCTCAGGTTCCTGCCCTGACATCTTTGGCTGATGGACAACAATCTGTATGATGAAATGAAACCTTTCCTCTCCAGTTTTCTTTTGGTCATGGTGTTTATCACAGCAATATAAACTTCCAACTAAGATATCTGTCTAGCTACATGTCCTTCACTCGGGTAACTATACCAGACATGGGGTCTATCTATGGATTAGGCCTTATACCCAGTCAGAAGGTAACTGGTTATTATCATAATGTTCATTTCACTATTGCATTATGGTCCACAACTTTGGTTATGTGTCTCTTCTACTTGATTCAAAATTTCTTCAGAGAAGAAGCTGATTTGTCCATTTAATGACTGGACAAATATTTTAGGCACTTCTCACTCATATTTTACTTGTGGTTGTCTAAGTAGTTTCATGTGTTTGATATTTAACAACAATTTTTCAAAGAGTAACATTTTCTCAGGGAAGCCTATGGGATAGGTATTGTTAATGCAGAAGGAAATCTGAAAGTAACTAAGCATAAGCTTTGACTTTCAACAGCTTCTTTCCTAGATGGAAATTTTAGGGCTATTTTTACTGGGGCCCAAGAGGGCACATATTTAGATTCTCTATTATATTGTTATTTGTGGTAATGATGAGTTGAAAGCCAGGTGCCTATTCATCAGTAGGGGAACAGATAAATAATGTAGATGAACATTATAGACTCTTAGACAGCATATATAACAAATAAATGTATACCTAGAAATGTGTTTTATATCTTTAAAAATTTAGTGATGAGTTACAAATTCATTCACAGCTTCAGAATTGTGTCTGTGGCATAATATGCCATATGTATGCATAAAGAACCCTCAATAATTCCTCCATTTAAAGGGTATATTCCAAACATATTAGAATATTTTATTATGAGATGGGAAGGGAGTGAATTGATGGATTGAATAAATTAGTAGAATTAGAAGAATGAGCCAATAATTGTGGTGCAGGATGAAATGTGGACTATGATTAACTTGGTGTTCTAAACCTGAAGTACTTCCACCCACACACAAAAAGGAAATTTACAAAATACGCAAGTGTTATAAAGGAATATTTATGTTCTTTTTTAAAAATATAAGTACCCTCAATAGAATAATCTGTTTTCAGTGGAAATAGAACCGTAAAATACAGACAATCATGGGAAATTAAGTTGTCAGAAACCTCACTCTAAAGTGATCCCTAATTCAAGGCAAAATTCTAGCAAAATTTTAGGAGTCAGGAATTCACTTGCTAACTGAAGTTTTCTATAGGACAGAAAAATAGACCAGGTGCTCAGTCATTTTTATTTACTTTATGTACACTGCTAGCAAAATCTAGCAATGATGGAACAAAAGAAGAAATGCTGTGATCAATAACAGCCTGGTTTCACTTTGGATGTCTCATTGTTGCTAATACCTGGGCCCTTCCCCTACTATTTCCCTCTTGATCAATCTCTGGGCCAGATGATAGGATTCTGGGGGCATTCCATTCTTTGGTCTTGGCAGAGGAATTCAAGCAAAGTAAACTCTAGCCTGGGTGCAAGAATCTTTAACCAAGCCGGCTTCCAGGGAGCTCAGTGAAACCAAAGCTACTTGTAGTTTTGTTCAAAACATTTCAAGTTAGCTTTGGGGTGAGCAATGCTTTCTCTAGAAAGTCTTTTCGTATCATAACTTTTCTCCCCCTTACTCTTTTGCTGAGCATATATAGCATCACCAGCCTTGATGTCTGAATCAGTATCAGGTGGGGGGGGTCTATTCTACCCTCTGAAAGACAACCATTGAACAGCTGGCACTGGGAGACTTAGGGAGCTCCCTTTGCTTCTGGCTGCTTGCTGGCTCTACCACTTGCTGGTAAGCATGTGCATGGGGCTGTGGCTTCCTGTAGTGTGTGTTTGGATTCTGTTGCTCCCTGCTGGTAAGCTTTCGATTTGAGTTATGTTGAGGTACAATGGATTTTCTGAGTCCTGCCTAGCCTGTTAGAAATGTAATTATATTGGAAGTATTGAGAGTGGGCAGAGTATAGGATCTAAAGTCTTCTTTAAGGTAGTCCTGGGTCACAGTTTTGACAGATCTATTCAAGCATCTTAGCTGCTGCATAAGCCATAGCTTATTCTAGGCTCATAGATCAACTCGCGTTCTGTTACTGTTGGTTGGGGACTTCAAGCAGGCAATGACCTCTTACATGGGCCCCCAGTTTGTTTGTTCACTTTAGGGATATTATTATGCTGTACGTGAAGCCCGTATTTTAAATTTAAGAACGTATTAGAAACCTGTAAGTCTAAGCATAGTCCTGGCCCTGTTACTCCAGACACCTCGCTCCTTAAGATTTATAGAAAAATTTCCACATAGTCCATACAGACTTTATGAAAAGCAATGCTGAATGCATAGTGCTCCAGATAATACCACAGTCCAGCTGGATAATGGAAAAAGACTGATTGAGACTTTAGTTTCTGTTGAGTTTTTCAGCTTATCAGCCCATCAAGTTCTAACTAAAACCCAACTCCATCCCAGGAGTCTTGAATTTAGTAGAGCAACATCAGCTCTGCTTGTTACTTAGCCTCTCCGGTTCTGTGGATTGTAGCATGATTATTCTTTACTTTACAGCTACTATCCACTTATGAGTCAATACATGCCGTGTATGTCTTTCTGGATCTAACTTGGGATATTTTCTAGTTCTATTCATTTTCCTGCAAATTTCACAATGCCAATTTTTATTAATATTTACTTACATCCCAAACTCTGACTCCTCCATGTCTTTCTGCAACAGAGTCCCTCCCCTCATCCTCTCTTCCCTTCTCCTCTGAGAGGGTGTTTCCCCAACCCCCACTGGTTAGCTAACCCAGGCACATTAAGTCTCTGCCAGATTAGACACGTCTTCTCCCAAAGAGGCCAGACAAAGCAGCCCTTTGTGGAACGGATGCCACAGCCAGACTATAGCCTTAGGACTGTACCTATGTACAGTATATGTATATGTAGCCTATACCAGTTGTTGGGGGACCTACATGGAGACTGACCTGCACATCTGCTACATATGGGTAGAAGCCTGTGTATGCTTTTTGGTTGGTGATTCAGACTCTGAGAGCTCCCAGGGAGTCCAGGTTAGTTGACTCTGTTGATGGTCCTGTGGAGTTCCCATCCCCTTCAGGGCCTTCAATCCTTTTTCCACCTCTTCCATAGGAATCCCTGATGTCTGTCCAGTGCTTGGCTGTGGGTATCTGCATGTGTTCAGTCAGCTGCTGGGTAAAGCCTCTCTGAGGACAGTTAGCTAGGCTCCTATATGTAAGCATAACAGAATATCCTTAATAATGTCAGGGATCGGTGTTTGCCCATGCGATGGGATTGAAGTTGGGCCAGTTATTGGTTGGCCATTCCTTTAGATTATGCTTTTTCTTTGTTTTTCTTTAGGAGAGAACAAATTTTAGGTCAAAAATTTTTGAAGGTGGGTTGCTGTCCTTATCCCTCAACAGAGGGTACTTCCTGACTACAGGAGGTGGCCTCTTCAGGTTCTGTGTTCCCACTGTTAAGCATCAAGGCTAAGGTCACCTGCATTGACTCCTGGGAGCTCCCCCATCCCAGGTCTCTGGGACTTCCTAGAGATTCCCTCATCTGCCCCACCTCCTGGCCCTCTGGCCCTCTCTCAGGTCTCTAATCACACCTAATCCTTCCCCTCCATTCTCTCCCTATCCCCTCCCCTACTTCCCTCTTTCCATCTGCCTCCAGTGTCTATTTGTTCCTCCTTCTAAGTATGAATCAAGAATTCTCAATTAGGCCTTCTTTCTTGTTGAACTTCTTTGGGACTGTGGGGGTTGTATTTCTTTTGGCTGATGTCCACTTATCAGTGAGTGCATACCATGTATATTCTTTTAGATCTGGGCTACCTCACTCAGGATGATATTTTCTTGTTCCCTCCATTTGCTGCAAAATTCATGTGTCCTTGCTTTTAATAGCTGAATAGTATTGCCTTGTGATATAGAATCACATTTTCTACATCCATTCTTTGGTGGAGGGACATCTGGGTTGTTTCCAGTTTCTGACTATTATGAATAAGACTGCTATGAACATAGTTGAGCAAGTGTCCTTATGGTAAGGTAGAGTGTCCTTTGGGTACATGCCCAGGAATAATATAGCTAGGTCTTGAGGTAGATCTATTCCAAATTTGCTGATAAACCATCAGATTGATTTCCAAAGTGGCTGTACAAGTTTGCACTTCCGTCAGCAATAGAGAAGTGTTTCCCTTGTGCCGCACCCTCACCAGCATGAGCTGTCATTTGTGTTAAAATCTTAGCCTGATAGATCTAAGATGGAATCTCAGAGTTGTTTTGATTTGCATTTCCCTGATGACTAAGGATATTCAACATTTATTTAAGTGTTTTTCAGTCATATGAGATTCCTTTGTTTCTATTTCATGGAATAATTTGAGGAATATTGGTATTTTTCTCTTCTTTCTGCACTAAAACCATCTGGTCCCTAGCTGCTGTTTTTGTTTGGGAGAATTTTAGTGACAGCTTCTATTTCCTTAGGAGTAATAGGTCTATTTAAATTGTTTTCCTAATCTTGATTTAACTTTGAAAATTGTTATCCATCAAGAAATTTGTCCATGTCTTTTACATTTACCAATTTTGAGAGGTATATATTTTTAAACCATGACATATTGATTCTCTGGATTTACTCAATGTCTGTTGTTATGCACCCTTATGTTTAAGATTTTGTTAATTTGGATATTCTCTCTGCCTTTTAGTTAGTTTGACTAAAGGTTTGTCTATCTTGTTGATTTTTCTCAAAGATACAACTCTTTATTTCATTGATTCTTTGTACTGTTCTCTCTGTTCCTATTTTATTGATCTCAGCCCCAATTGTGATTATTTCCTGAACATGTGAGAGGCATGTGGTGTGAGGCAGTGGACCTGAGAGTAAGCCTGGCCCTTGCTGGACCTAAAAGCTTGAAGCCCTGGAGACCCTGAAGGGTCCCAGTACCAGGCCCTGTCATGTAGCAGCAGTCCTCCCTCCCCCATAGATTTGTGGATATCAGTCTTGTAAGGGTAACACCCCAAGCTCTTCCACATGTAGATGAGGCATTCCTAACATATCAGACCAAGACAATAGGAAAAGAGACATGACCTGTGGTCAAGTAGGCTCATGACAGAGATCTCCATGCTAATGAGGTACCCAGAAGCCCAGAGGGTGTTGTCAATAGGCTTCTCTTTCCAGACATTCCTCCCTGCAAAAGGCTATTTAATCTCAGGTTCACCCTGAGAAGTAGGGTATGGTTTTATGAATCCACTTTCCACCATGACAATAAATGGTTTGGAAACATAGGCTGTCTCTTTCATCAGAACCCTCCATGGGGAGACATGGAGAAGGCCTATGCCTACAGAGCTGCATCCCACCAAGCTAAGGGCAATCATTGTGGGACTAGCCAGAGCTCCTCTTTTCCCCCAGCCTCGGGGTAGAAAGCAGCCCTCAGGCCCCCAACTCTGTTCTCTGATCTTCCTTAATTCCCAGCAGTGCCAGGATGTTCAAGAGCCTAATAACCCCATGGTCTGGCCTTGTCAAAGGCCGAGAGATCCCAAAGCCAACTCTAGCTTTCCCATGCCTAAGACTGCACTTTCCTACCCCAGAGTGGTGCCTCAGGGCTTCCCTAGAGCCCACACCAGCCCTGGTGGAGGTGGTGGTGTGGGGTAAGTGCAGTCAAACTCCTCAAGTTCTGCTTCCCTAAGTGGCCATGCCCAGTGGTGGAGGGCCCACAACTCAACATCTTGGGTATGTTTGGTTCTTTTTGTTCTAGAGCTTTCAGGTACACTGTTAAGTTGCTAGTATAAGTTCTCTCTAATTTCTTTATGAAGGCACTCAGTGCTATGAACTTTCCTCTTAGCACTGCTTTTGTTTTCACTGAATTCTAGGAACTCTTTAATTTCTTTTTTCTTTCTTTTCTTTCTTTCTTTGTTCCCCCCTCTCTCTCGTCTCTCTCTCTCTCTCTCTCTTCTTTTTTTTTGGCCTTCACCGAGTCAATAATTGTTTGGTTGAATTTTTCAGTTTCTATGAGCTTGTAGGCTTTCTGTTATTGAAATCCAGCTTTAATCCTTAATGATATGATAGGAAGTAGGGGATCATTTCGATTTTCTTGTATCTGTTGAGACATGCTTTGTGATGGAGCATGTGGCCAATTTTGGAGAATTTTCTGTGAGGTGCTAAAAGAATGTATATTTGTGTGTGTGGTGTGTTTGTGGGTTGATATCTGTAAGGTCCGTTTGTTTTATAATGTCTGTTAGCTTCAGTATTCCTCTGTTTAACTTTTGCCTGGATGACCTGTCCATTGGTGAGAGTCAGGTATTAAAGTCTTGTACTATCAGTGTGTCAGGGTCAATATATGATTTCAGCTGTAGTAGTCTTGCTTTTACAAAGGTGGGTGCCCTTGTATTTGGTTCATAGATGCTAAGAATGGAAACATCATCTTGGTGGATTTTTCCTTTGCTTAGTATATGTACTTGTCTTTTGTACTTGTACTATCTCTTTTGATTAGTTTGGATTTCGAACCCTGTAGATGAGGAGGCAGAAAGACTGTAAGAGTCAGAGGGCACGGAGGACACTAAGGAAATAAGGTCCTCTAAGTGCAACAGGATTGATGCATATGAGTTCACAGAGACAGTGGTAGCATGCACAGGGCCAACATAGGTCTGCACCACATGGGGTCCCAGCACTGAGAGGAGAAGTGGCTACCTGCCCTCATTTCTAACCCAGAAGCTATCTCCTACTGATAACCAATTGCAAATAAAAAACAAGTACTCTCCAATGGAGTTTCACTGAGTGTACAAACCACTCTTAAGGCCACGCCCTATGCTCAGCACTAGACGGTCGGTCAATACATAATGAACTCAGTGCATCTTTGCACATTCTTTGTCTCAAAAGATTTTGACAGGGCATTAAAAAATACCTTATATGTCCTTTGTATATACATTATAGCTTCCAGTTTTATGCTTGTAGCAGATTCCTGTGTATATGAGCATGTGTGTCTTTGTGTGTGGATGTGTATATTATGCTTTTTCTGTGACTGTTTTCTTCTTTTTTTTTTTTTTTTTTTTTTTTTTTTTTTTTGTTTTTTGAGACAGGGTTTCTCTGTATAGCCCTGGCTGTCCTGGAACTCACTCTGTAGACCAGGCTGGCCTCGAACTCAGAAATCCGCCTGCCTCTCCCTCCCAAGTGCTGGGATTAAAGGCGTGCGCCACCAATGCCCGGCTTTCTTCTGTTTTATGTGTTGTTTGTTTTTTTTTCTATTTTGTTTTTTTGCTTTTGTTGTATTTTTTTATTTTATTTATTATTATTCTTTAGATGCCTATTTGTTTTCTAAGGAGTGACAGGGTGTCAATTCCAATGGAAATATAAGTGGGGAGAATCTTGGAGGAGCTAGAGGAGAGACAACCATTGTCAGAATATGTTGTATTAAAACCATCTACTTTAAATAAAAATAAAAAGGAAGCTCTTTTGTAGTGTATCTACTTGGGTTTTTGTTGTTTGTTTGTTTGTTTGGGGCTTTTTTTGTTGTTTTTTTGAATCTTGAAGGGCATTTAAAAATGAGTATATTTGTTGCATTGATCTACTCAGATATAGTGAAATTTAAAATTAAAAAAATATTTTTTATTGTATATGTACAGCTGTTTGACCTATATGTATGCATATATACCACTTGCATAGGTCTGGAACCCATGGAAGCCAGAAGAGGGCATCAGAGTTCCTGAAGCCATAGTTATGTGTGGTTTTGAGCCAGTTTTGTTGGTGCTGAGAATCCAACTGGAGTCCTCTGAAACAGCAGTCAAGGCTGTAAACACAGTCATCTCTCCAGCCCTGTGATCTGTTCCATAAATTTGTTCTGAATTGTCCTCCTTTTTTCCCCCCTTCTGTTTAAAACTACATGAAATCATTCTACTTTGGTATTATTTAATATGTAAATTTCATTAGATGAAATAAAGTATGGTTTTAAATACAACAGCAAAAAAAAAAAAGAGTTTTAATTGAATTTTATACTGCAAAGGCTCTTAGAATGGCTTGTTGCTGTTCTTTCTCAGTCAGGAAGATCAAGAGTCCTCAGGTGGCCTGTTCAGGCACACACTAGGTATTGAAGTAGCCATGTCTAAGTTAGCATGCTGAGTTCTTTTGAGACAAGTCCTTTTTTTTTGCAATTTATATTATGTTGCTTCTCAGAAAATGAGACTTTTTAAAATTAGATATTTTCTTTATTTACATTTCAAATGTTATACCCTTTCTCAGTTTTCCCCCTGGAATGCCCCTATCATATCCCCCTCCCCCTGCTTCTGTGAGGGTGTTCTTTCACCCACACCCACTCTGTCTCCCTACCCTGGATCCCCTACACTGGGGCATCTACCCTTCAAGTCTTTAGGATGGCTTTTGGATTTTCCAAAGAAATTCTTTCTTTTCAAGACAGGTTTCTCTGTGTAGCCCTGGCTGGCCTGGAACTGGCTATATAGATGAGGCTGGCCTGCAACTCATAGATTTGTCTGCCTCTGCCTTCTGAATGCTGGCATGAAAGGTGTGTGCCACCACTGCCCAACCCAAAGAAACTCTTAACTGCTTTAGAATTGATTATCGAAAGAATATAGGCTACTAAAGAAAGTTAGTTCTAGTTCACAATAAAGGAACTCACAAATAAGTGCCTGGTGAATGAGGCTGGCCTTAAATAACGTCTTTCTGTTTGTACTTGTTTATTCTTTTATTTTCAAAGCCCTGGAAGTGAAGCTATATTGATTGCTGATTTTCTGGGTAACTTAGAATTGCTGCATCTGCTTTTTTTATTTGTTTTATTTTATTATTTTTTTTTGGTGTGGAAATTCTCAGGCTTTGTTAGTCATGGAGAGGCCATGAAAGATGTGAGAATGGAACCCCAGAAAGAATGTATGGCCACATCAGAGCGGGACTATGTGCAGCAGAATGACTTACTGAGACTGCAAACACCAAGGAAAGGCCCCATACAACAGGTTGAGCTTCTGTGGTCACTGAGGTGATCTTGAGCCTTTATTTTTCAAATAGTGCTTCTAGTTTCATGTTTTTATTTTCCCAATACATAGACTGAGAAAATAATTACTGACACATTAGCTAAAGTTTTCAGTTTTATAACAGAAATTAAAGGAACCACTTCCTAATTACTAGAAACAATTCTTCTCAGTTGCACTGCATAAATGGCAAGAAAATAAGGAAAATGTGTTAGTACAGTCTTGAGAATAACTGAGTTGTTCCAGTTACTGGTGTTATTTTTTTTTTCAGTTCAGGGAAAGTTATTATATTTTTAAACACATAAAAAAAACTTGAGAAATATGCTTTATGTGTTTTTGCACAGAATCAGAACGATAACTCATTTTAGTTTTAAACAATTTAAAAACCTAGTGGCTATTACCACAGTCATTTATCTCCTGTTTTACTTGGGTTGAACCCAGAGTCTTACACATGCCATGGAAGTACTGCACCACTGAGAAATACCCCAGCCTTTCTTGTGCTAGCCTTAATAAAATCTTTGGGCAAAGGAAACTACAAATCTCCCAAGGGGGGAAATCAAGCAAAATCTGGTGCCCTTTTAAAGGCTAAATAACAAGAAAAATCAATTCTCTGCCTTATATTTATCTTAAAGGACAGGCCTGGAGTTGTGACTTTGCTTCTAGACTTTCCATTTATTTGTCCATTTGAAACGCTCCTGAATATCACCCAGGCTTTGTGCTATGTGGTAGGACAGGCATGGAGCTAAACACTGATGATATAAAGGTCAAGGGCAAATATTTCCTTTTTAAAATTATTCATAGTCTTATGGAGAGTAGGAAGGTAGTAGGCACTTACATTAAAATTAATATAGGGAGTGTGGCTTGAGGAACACATAGGAGAATTCATCTCCAGAAAGGATGGTAAAGGAACATGAAGGCTCCTTGCTGCAGAGGTTTAATGTACTGTAGTGTCACACAAACTTAATTCTCAAGCACCAGGAATTGCCTGGGTGCTACAATTTTCTCAGCCCGTGATTTTTTCCCAGATGTTGTGACTCATGTGAAAGACATACAAATGTAATGAAAAGAAGAAGAAGAAGACTGATTATTGAGATCCGGAGTCAAACCATGTTTTCAGCACTCAGTAGAGTTTTGACTTTGACAAATGACCGCATTTTTTTTCTGACCTCTATTTTTCATTTGTAAAAATGTTTTAAATCCAATGACATTGTTTCTCTCATATCCTAATTGCATCCCATCTTTTAAGTAAGAAAATTTAAGGACTTTTAAAATGAGACTAAGAAGCTGGAGAGATGGCTCAACGGTTAAGAGCACTTCCAGGGGACCCAGACTCAATTCCTTTCATCTGCTTTGTGTGTGTGGGGGGGGGTGGGGTCACAATTATTTGTAACTCCAGTTCTGCAGATCTGATATCCTCTCCCAGACCCCTTCAGGGACACAACTGATCCACAGACATACATGGAGGTAAAATACTCATACACAAAAAAATACAATTAAAAATTTAAAATAATGTCAAATAGAACTATTGTGAAACATTCATTAGATATAATATTTCATTGTTCATCTCAGGCTAGGTCAAAAATGCTGTATAACTCACAATGTAAAATGAAAGACAAAAATAAATTCTTTCCCCTATTCCTTCACACACATTAGAACTTAAGCTGTTCTGGGCAACTGACTTAATGGCCACTTTTGCCATTACTATCAACTTCTGCAAGAGTATTTGTAGGGAAAAAAGTACCAAGAAATCATAAGCACTCATGGCCACATGCGTGATGTCATCCCATGCACTACTCATTATGTCCTTGCATAAAGACCTTATAGATGCAGGCAATTGGTATCACAGGTCATCAAGAATCATGAGTGCAGTGAGCATGCTTGGATACATGAAGCTGCAAATAGACTTAGCTTTAATAAATAAT